>CM068717.1:4547014-5259773 GCA_035079005.1 Fraxinus americana | reverse complement strand
TAGCTTTATCCTTCTCCCTATGTCGAGTTGAACGTGTGTAAAATCAAATAAAATTGAAATGGATAGCTAGAGATTGACCAAAACCCTAAGCTCAGCTTTGATATCATATGAACAAGATATTTTGATGATGAGAAAAATGAGCACTGGGCTGTAGATTTTTAGATGAATTAGAACTTTTTGAGTGTAGACATGAACATAATTTTGATTGGACTATTTTCTTGGTCCAAGGAACTCAACTGTCTGCATATGATTTAGGGCCCTGGCCCAAATTCAAAAAGGCCAAAATTGTTTTCGGCCTAAACAAGCTGGTGAAGAAAACTTTTACTCAATTTTTGAAGTAAATTTCAGAAACAAAATAATGAAAATAATAATAATAATATTGGAATAAGATAAAATAAATAAGTTCAAGTCGCGTTGCGACTCATTTATTAAACTCGTGCACGTGCTAGTCACTTGATAGTAAAAATGATTCTAACTAAACATGAAAGGGCGTGTTGATTTAAATTAATACATATGACTCCCTTTCAATAATTGAAACTTTTAAAAGAAATAACTAAAAAATTTCATGCCAAAAAAATCTGGAAAAAAAACATAAAAAAATTCTCACAACATCCACTCCATTAGAATTATTAATGTTAGCCCCGGGCCCTTCTAAGATTTTTTTGGTCTACTTATTGACCGACCAACTTTTTCAATTGCATGGAGCCAATGTCGGGCCTAAGTTCATGCCCATATTGCATTTTTCTTTTCATTCATTTCTAGAAAGTTATCGATCAATTTTCATTGTCATTTCCCTTAATGGCGTGAGGGTTTTATGTTCCAATTGTTTGATTTCCTTTCATTAGTTTTGATGATACCATAATTTTTAGGTCCGATTTGGAGTGCAAGTTCCTATTGACATGTGTATCGTAGTTTTTGATTTATTCTTAATCTCGAGGCAACCACCTCTGACTCACAGTCAAGAATCTCAATCTTAACGTCAGCCCGTGGGTCTGCAATGAACCCCAATCCGGTACAGGTTCACTCTAAGGTTCACTATCTTGTCATGGCAAGGAGTCCTACTCCATGTTTTCTACCTTTTTGATCCCAACTAGAGTTCTAAGTCTATAAAAGTTCAATCATATATGGTCTACGTTTTGTTATTGAGTGTATCAATGCTTCTAGGAATGCACCTTTTTCTCTCAACATATCCATGCTTAATTCATTATTCGGGTACGTTTTCATTATTGACCACTTTATAGCTCACACTTATACTTTTCTTTTAACTACTTTCTAACTTAAGCATCAAGGGGCTACCAGAACACCTCCCATATCATTTATTGTAGATTGATTGAA
Organism: Fraxinus americana; assembly: GCA_035079005.1. Taxonomy (NCBI): domain Eukaryota; kingdom Viridiplantae; phylum Streptophyta; class Magnoliopsida; order Lamiales; family Oleaceae; genus Fraxinus; species Fraxinus americana. The sequence continues at coordinate 5,258,438 of CM068717.1, read as the reverse complement.
GATCTTGTTCGTGCTCATCCTTCATGTGTTCACAGCTCAAGATTAGATAATTTCATGTACAATTTTTGATAGCATCAAGTTAATTATTTTCAAATTTGATGCATTAGAATTAATGTAAATGGAGAAAAAGTCTTAATATAGTGCGATACTATTAATACAAGTGAATTTAGAAAGATACTAAATAGAAAAATTGATAAATAATTCACAAAAACTTTCAGAATATTATTTTATTCAAGAAAAACATAACTGAACTAACCAAACCCTAATTAGAATATTACGTTTAAGCCCTCTTCTTTTCTAAAGTAACAAATAGACCCTGTTACGGGACTATGTCAGACCCTCCACCTCGACGCCACGTGTCAGTGGAGATGGCCCACACACCCGACACTTGGGCTGAGGTGATTACCTCATGGGTCGAGATGGTTGTGTATGTATGTCGAAGTGATTACGAAAGGAACGAACTGAATAGCCGCCAGCGAACGAACCGGACTCATCAGCCAACACATCGCAGATACAAAGGCCCGCACTCCGCTTCTAGAACGCCGTAATGCCTCACCTGCCTCGCCTCACCTCGCCTCATCAAAGATCTCTTGTACAAAGATCCTTTCAAAGTCAAGTCACTGACTGATGTGACGCGTGGCAGGACTCAAACGGTCAAATCAGCTGCTCTTGTCAGAAATATTCAATGCTAGCCAGCCTATGGATGGATAGAGTGACACCTAGGATGGGACGAGTTCCGAAGATCAAGCAACACGTGTCTCCTCATCTAACGGCTCTCCTCTTCTCATCCTTGGTATAAATACTCTCTCCTTATGCCTGAAGAAGGACTGGAATCCAATACACTACTACACAAAACTTGAATATTATCTTCTCCCCCATATTGTTGGCATTTTTATCATTACACGTTCAATCACTTCCTAGCGAGTGTTCTAACCGTCGGCGAACCCCCTTTGGTTGAAACTTCAAACTGACTTGATCGTCGAAGTGCTTGCGACCGCTCCCAACCCTTCCGAGAAAAGTCTCGAGCGATTGACGGTGTGCCACATGTGCAGGGAGAAGCTGACTTGAAGACATTCTTCTGTTGACCACGTGTCGGAGCCATTTTTTGAGGTCAACAGATCCCAACTAAAAAAGTAAGCACTAGAGAAATAAATAAAGCATTATATAATTAATAAACTTCAGGAAATTTGCCACGTCTGTACAAGTACTTCTACATGCTTTTAACTTCAATTAGCATTTATCCCTCTTCGCATGGTGCCCTAGGGATGGAGCTCAGCCCATGTAAATACGAGCTCGACTTGATCCGAACTTGATCAACACGTAGTATGGACGTACTGGTTTAGGCACAAGACATCGGGCTTCTCTTAGATCTTAGGAGCCTACTAATATCGTCGCTGATTCGGAGTTCCTCGATCTCATGCCTTCATAGAGAACTTGGCCCGTCATCCTCGGGCCAATTTCAATTCTCATGCTCAGGGCCAATCTAACAAATGTTATATTTTAACTTAAATAATTCATTCATTCTTATATTTGATGTTCAAATAATCATTCCATGTTACCATGTTCTTTTATTTTTTTATGGTCCGTGACAAACAAATACAAAACCCTTGAAAATCATGGAATTTGGTCATATTTAGTTTAATTCCTTAAGGCCCACTTGCATTGCATTTTGTCTTGTGCTGTTGCAACACTTTGTCATTTTGTGCAGCCTATAGTGTTACTCTTATGTATTTTTCTGGTAGTCCTTCCAATGTTTCATTTGTTAATAACTTCGAATGTAAGTTGAAAAAATCGAAATAGTTGGACACATGAAAATTACGATTGTTGCACAATCTAACTTATGAGAGAATGTTTTGTGAATTGATCGTCTATATGGACCAGCTCCGGCGTGCATTTAGTGATGGCAACGGGCCGAGCCGAGCCGAGCCGGCTCGGCTCGTTGCCCCACGAGCTCGGCTCGTTGCCCTACGAGCCGAGATCGTGGCTCGTTACAAAACGAGCCGAGCTTCTGCTTGGCTCGTTTGCTCGTGGGCGAGCTCGGCTCGGCCCACGGGCTCGTGATTCACGAGCCCCGAGCCGAGCCGGCTCGGCTGGTGGCTCGTCAAATTTTTTTTTTTTTTTTTTAGTTTTTCTTAGTTTTTTTTTTTTTTTTATTTTTTCACGAGCCCACGAGCTTGGGCTCGTGGGCTCGTGCCCCACGAGCGCTCATCTCTTAACGAGCCGAGCCGAGCTCGGCTCGTCTATGAACGGGTCCGCTCGGCTCGAGCTCGGGCTCGTCTTTTGACGAGCCCGAGCGGCTCGTGGATCGCTACAGTACGAGCCGAGCGGCCGAGCCGACGAGCCGCTCGGCTCGATTGCCATCACTACGTGCATTACTATCTGCTGTAGAAGATCACGAAACGTCTGGATTTGTACAGAAACAATAAATAAATAAATAAAATCTGCAGGCTCTTTATAACTCGTACAATTAGGTGTGACATGGAAGAAACCACCTCAAAATTGGACTTTATTGAAGTGATGGGACCTAGTTTACACCTTCAAAGAGTACAAAACTATAAATATTTTACTTCAATTGTGCATATTATTGTTGTTGACTCTTTATAGTCGTTTCAATATCTCTCAATTTACATAAAGTGTGTTGATTATTCAACTATCAGTTTTATCTTTTTTACGCATGCAATCGTCACAATGACATCACTAAATGAAAATTCCATTCAACTTTCCCTTCGACTTTTTTTGACAAAATACTCGAAAAACTTTATTTTTTTTTTTGGCTCTTTTAAGGCCTTATTCTCCAAAAAGTGTATGGTGACAAGAAGAATTACGTGGTTCGAGTGTAAATAACATAAATTCTAACTTATTTTATTAACGGAAGATAGAAAAGAAATTTCAAAATCGATATTTGTAATGGTCAAAGTGAAATATATTACCATTTGAACTTTCAATTTAAAATGTTTTATTAAAAAAAAAAAAAAAAAATTCACATTTAGCCCCCCGTATAGTCCTCATTCTCATTTTTTATTCTCTATTTTATTTTTAATCACATAATCTTCCATAAAATAATATTAATTTTTATTCGTTTTCAACCACTCATTCTCCAAAAAAAAAAACTATTCCAAACATTAAAAATTGAAAGAAAGGGAGCCAAACAGGTTGTTAATATTACTAATTTTCATATGTTTTCGCTATTCTTTCTTAGAAAAAATCAAACAACTTGTCATAGTTTTCTTGTTGGTCGAGCTTAGTACCCGACTTAACGATGGGTATACGTAGTTTGTTTTTGAAATAAAGTGGTAGATGCAGTTTTATAACATAGTAACAATTCAATACCTTGACAAGCAAATAACTTCTTTCCACAAAATAAAGTAACAAACTAAGGGTCTGTTTGGCAGATCTTTTGAAAAGTCAAAATGAGCTTTTGAGATTAAAAAATTATTTTTGAACCCGTTTGATTGATTTTATAAAAATGTTTAAAGGACACTGATTTAATGTAATTTTCTCTAAAAGTTCTTTCGAAGGAAAAAAAGTTCATTTAGAAATTAGCTTCCAAATGCTAATTAAGCATAAGTTGTGCCAAATGAGTCTTAAGAGTTGTTAGAGGAAGAATTATATTTTAATAATTTATTTATTGAAATTAAAAAGAAAAGCCCAAATTGTTTATTAAAATAAGAATAAGTCAAGATTGAGTTTTCAAAGTTTGAATGGCCAACTGTTGATGTGTAATTTCAATTAACTTAACTTAATTAATTACTAGTTTAAGTTGATTAAGCACGCTAAATTAAGTTGATTAAAATACGGAAAGTGACGTGCACAAGGGCTTAACAATTAGTTTCCAAAACAATTTGCTTATTTTTAGGCAAGTCATTGAAAATGCTGAAATTATGAATGTCTACTTATGATGGGGACCAATATGGTCGTTATTGAATTCATGGGATGTGTTATTCAAATGAAGGTGATCGAATGTCATAAAATATAGGATTAATCCATTTGTATAGAAAATGAATTCACAGAATTCTTACACCCTCTCACATGAGGGTGGGTCCCGCACAATAAAAAAGGAAAAAAAAAAAATTACCCACCCACCCTGACTTTGTGAGTGTGTGTATGACTTCTGTGTCTGTTAATGTAACAAATCTCTAAAATATATAACTTGTGCTCGTTGTGTACCAATTGATTTTTAGATGTAATAGTCGAAACTCAACTCTAACAAGTGATATCAGAATTAAAGTCTGGTGTTTGAGTCACGAGAGTTTCATGTTGGGGGAGGTACGTTGGTGTACAACAATATTGCTCATGAACCCATGAATAGGGTCATTCAAATTATGATGATCGAATGCCGGAAAGGGTTTAATCTAACACTGATTGAATTTCAGATGAAATGATTGAAAGTCAATCTAAGTTTTTATATTAATTATTATTTTAAATTATATATGCAATTTATATAAAAACAATAATTAATGATATATGTAATTATACAAAAACACTTCATATTTAAGATATATAACCAATAATTAATGTTTAGTGAAACAAATATGTAATTTACACAAAAACACTTTATAGTTATGATACCAAAAATTCTATTTTAAGCACTTTTTGAATTGACTAACAAACTATCAATTTTTTATTCAACACTGTACTACTACTAAAAGCTCCATTTTCAACAGTTCACAACAATTATTCAACACATCCTTTATCAGCCTATTAAATGAAGTTTTACCCAATTTTGAAGACTTTGTAGAGCGTCACTCAATTAATTAGGTGGTAATTTATCCTTACCAGGAGGGGATTTTAATGATATATTGAGTTTGCTATATCAACATTTTATGTGAATTGAAATAATAGTTTCGAAAGTGAGCTTCGATACGGGGTTTTTATATGTATAAATGGAATTACCTCGCGTTAGAAAATGAATAAAAAGCGTACTAATTTAATGAACAATTCCACTTTCTTTAAGTTGTAAGTGTGAACATCTCCCTAAACTACGTCATAGACTATGCACGATGCAAAGGGATCATCGCTTTAAAGGCACGAGGCATGGCAAGTGTCAACAAGTGTCAGCTCATGTATGCTTGATGTTTGCACGGGAAGTCAACGATTTATTAGAATGTAAAAGCGTATAATTAGTCACAATTATTGTCGCTGTGATTGGCCTTGACCAATCAAATGATGAGGGTGTTCACCATAGGATTGTGAAGCATTGCATAAGGGTGTAAGTTGAATCGTCATACTGCATTTGCATCAGAAATCGTTAATCCAATAAATCAAATCGCTTTAAGAGGGGTACAAATTCATGGAAGACACGTGAAATTTTCATAAATGGCAATTCCAAGCATCCGAAATCAATCATAACATTTTCAATAGATTCTTTATTTTTAAACAAGATAATAGAAAGTAACTTTAATTTTAAAGAGTATTTTTTTATACACTCCAACAAACGTTCTTTATTTTACTTTTTTTTTTTAAATATTCACAGGTCATCCTCTCTGTTTTCATTTAATATATATTTTTAGATATTAGTAATTTAAATATTTATTATAATATAAATAATTTAAGTAGCGGAGTATTGAAACTCACAATTTTATTAAATATACTCATTATAAATAGAGATTGAATTTTTGTAATCGTAGATATGAGTTTTATTAACTTTGTTTTCATTATTTTTAAAATATATATTTTTCTATCTTATTTTTAATCACATACTATTCAATAAAAAAAATTACACGCAAATTTAAAAAAAAAATTATTTTTTAACCACATATTCTTCGTCAAAATATATTTTTAGCAAAAAATTGGACACAAAAACGCTCTAAGTATATATTAAAGTAGACATTTTAGACTTTTAGTATCAAGTCATCAACAAATGCACGTAGCATTCTTCTCTACGCCGAGTTTTTATTTAATTAAAATATTAGTCCTAATTATGACACACGAGTCCCACTTTGAACTCGATAATGTGTCTAATCGGATCGGCTTTTTACTACCCGTAGCTTCACACAAGGGTCACCCCCCCCCCCCCCCCTTCCCTTCCTCCTTTTTTTAAATATATATTTTACAATAGTGTCTGATGAAGAATGTACAGTTAAAATTTTTTTTTTTTTTTGATTTGAATGTAACATTATTTTATTGAAAAACGTGTGATTGTAATAGTTGAAATCACGGTTCAAAAATGCATTTTGATCGAAAAAAGGGATTCAAACAAGAATAATATTATTCTTCCCCAGTGGGGTTATAAACACAGTTTATGTGGCTCTAGATGATAAGTTAAATGAAATGTGAAATTAAATGACTTATTTAATTTCACCTATCATTTAATGTCACATTAACGCCACCTAAACTATATTTGTAACCCCAATGAAGATTAATAGCATTACTTTTCAAACAAATGCTAGGTAAGTTTTCAATATTGAAACACTCGAAGTGCGCTTTTCAAGTTGAATTAAACATGGACGAATTTAAATGCATCTCTTCCAAAATCATTCAACTAAATTTTCCAAAAGAGTAATATTATTCATTTCAAGTGGGGATGAAAACACAGTTTATGTGGCGCTAAATGATAGGTTAAATGAAATGTGAAATTAAATAAGTCATTTAATTTCATATATCATTTAATGCCACATTAGTGCTAACGTGAAATTGTGTTTTCATTCTCATTGGGAATGAATAGCATTATTCTTTTCAAAATCAGTCAACTAAATTTTCCAACCAAATATGTTGAATTTCACATACGTTGAACTCGACAATATATTGAATATAAACACACTCCAAACGTGCCATAAATGTGTATAAATACGAAGAAGCTCTCAAATATCACTTTTCTACCATAGTTGCACACGATATTTGAGATTTACACAACTTTTTTCGAAAAAATCAAAAAATATACATAGCGATAAGATTATCGAAAATATCTTATCTAAAATTCAAACAAGAAGTAATTCAAAGAAATCATATTTTCTTGAAAATAATTATCATAAAATCTTATCTCGAAACTCGTTCAATACAATTCAAACATGCAGTCATTTTTCTAAAATAAACTCTTTTTTTGTTAATAATTATTGAAAAATCTTATCCAAAAACTTATTTCCTCTACAAGTCAAACACGTAGTAATTCAATCCAAAATTTCTTATTCGAGCATGATGCACATATTACCACCATTTTTTTTTTAAAAAAAATATTGTTGGCATGCAATCCCCTTTTATTAAACAATTGAATTTTCATTAAAAAAAATAATAATTTAATTGAGATAAATATTAAACAAAATAAATAAATGTAATCAAGTCTGATCAAGTCCAAATGATATCTCGAAACTAAAGAGCGGGATAAAACAATATCGTCGAAATCAAACTGAACCAACTAGAATGATTGAAAAAAAATATGATTTATTCGAGTTTTTTTTTTCACCGGTTCGATTGTTGTTCAAACAAGAGTTTAAAACAAACAAGGTGGCCCAAACCTCCGTAATCTAGATTTTCATTGACAATAAATACTCGTAAGTCGTAACTCAAGTCAACCACCTACTTTTTACGCCGTTTCATTTGCAAATTGCAACACAGAGTCCACAAAACGTTAACTACAAACCCCATTTAGCCCCTACTCTAGGTAACTTCACCATCACTTCCCCTCTACAATCTTTTTCCTTCTGTCTGTATGTGTGTGTGTGTGTGTCTCTCGATATATATAGAGGTGTGATGTGAATTATTATCTGTATCTTGAAAAATGAAAACCCAGAAACCCAACGGCATATTCTTTTCTATGCGTCTTTCTTTCTCTCACTAACTTTAAATCCATTCTTTATCGACCCCATTTGACAGAAAACAAAATCATTTTTGAACGAAGAAAGAAGGAATCTTTTCTATTTTTTTTTTTGGGTTTCTTCATGTTTTACCGTTTCTTGAAATTAGTAACGAAATGGTTGTGAAGATGATGAAGTGGAGACCGTGGCCACCTCTGATTTCAAGAAAATATGAAGTGAAACTTAAAGTGCAGAGGCTTGAGGCTGATGGCGGTTGTGATTGGGTAGTTGGGGATGCAGATAGGGATAAAAGTGGACTTGCAGTGGAGATCAGGTGGAAGGGTCCCAAGATTTCGTTGGGATCATTTAGAAGGACGGTGAAAAGAAACTGCACAAGAGAGGAAAGTGTAAAAAGGGTGGACGGGCCAAACGGCGGCGTTTTGGTGGAGTGGGATGAAGAGTTTCAGAGTGAATGTAATCTTTCTGGGTACAAGGACAACGTGTTTCATCCATGGGAGGTTGCCTTCACTGTGTTGCATGTGAGTCTTCTTTTCTTTTTCTTATTATATTTTCACGATTCTTGAATATACATTTTTGGGGGGTTTTTTTAATTTAATTTTTTATCTTTTCTTGGGTTCTTTCGTGGGTTTCATTTTTCAACACCTCTTGAAATTTTTTATTCGATGTGATAAAGATTGGGTATCTGGCTTATTAGGTGAGATTTTCAGTTTCATGATTATTTCCTTCTATTGTAGAAAAATCCCACATCTGGTATTTGAGCATGTGCATCTCAGTTCAAGAGTTATAGTAATATATGATCTGTAATGATTTAGGGAATAACTTTCATATGGGGCGTATTTAAGAGTCTTTTGGGGTCAAATCCAACGTTATTTACAGAAGAATATAATTTTTTATGTGATCTTGAGATTGAAATATTCAAAAAGAGATGGGGAGACAAATGCCTACACAGATGCTCCATCCCCAAATTTAGGCAACTTTTTTTTTTTTTCAATTCTTCACAAAGGCTAGGATATGCAATTTTACTGTCTTTTGATGGGAGTCAAAATTACTACAAACGTATGTGTTATACCTGTCAATCGAGTATTTGAATTGGTTCAAAACGCCTATTCTTGGGATTGTGTTATCGGATTACTAAAACGCCTATTTGAATTGGTTCAAAATGCCTCATATAGTGAAAGGATCTTTAAGCCACCATTTCATGGGCTTTCCGAATGCTTCTTGTCCTCGTTTAATTGAAATTATAGATTCTGTATATCGTTATGTGTGGTTTGCCATGTGTGCCGAAGAATCTTTTAATCGTATTTGACTTTGCAGACATCATTGAACCCTGTCTTGTCTTCTTAAATGTTTCTTTCCTTCATGTAGTCTATGAAGGCTTTGAGATACACTGAACTTTGTTTATCTTATATCAAAGTTGGCTGCCTATGCCCTGTTGTTTGAACTTTAAATAGTTAAATTAGTTAGGTCGTTATTGTAATGGTCCAATTTTTTATTGCACATTCAAATAACCAGAAATTCTACATGTTGTGGCATACGGTACACTGTTTGGTTTTGTGGATGTTGTTTTGGTTTTTTTTATCACGTGGTCATTGTTGATATGGTCAAGTATTATGTGCTCTTGGCTAAAAATAGGTAGAGTCTAACGCCATTTAATTTAATTGGTTTGTTAATCAATTATCGCGAGTTCTGCAAGATAGCAATTATACCATGTTATATCGCCCCCGTTTGAGCCCCATTTTTTCCCCATTTTTTTCTCATTTTTCTCAATTTTTGGACTGCTTCAACAGTTGGGTTGGACTGATTATTTGCCTGACTTCATACGGTTTTTCAGAATTTGGCAGACAAATTTTTTTATCCTGAATCTACCCTTTTTTAATTGTAAAGGAAATTTGAAAGTGTGGATAATAATAGTAGGTATTTTCGTAAATAATAGATGACAAATTGGGTATATTAGTCTAACCAATTTTCAACGGTCACTCACCCAAAAATCCCTGGCACAACTGGTTGAAAATATTTGCTGTGCGGCCCAGAAAAAGTAAATAATGAGAATGAAAACTTGAAAAAAATGGGGCTCAAACGGACGGATCATTTACGTCTATGTTTGCATTTTTCTAAAATCAGAGGTTTGTTAAAGAGTTATTATTAAGCTCTTGAGATCAACATATGGATTTTTGTTTTCTTTCAGAGTTTTGTTCAAGAGAACTAAACTTGCTTGGTTTTGTTTAGGGGTTGAATCAAGGGGCGAAGAACAAGTTTCCTATAGTTGGTTCTGCAGCCTTGAACCTTGCTGAATTTGCTTCCAAGAATGAAGAGCAAGAGATTGAACTTAAGATTCCACTTTCAGTGTCAGGTGCTGCAGCTCAGAGCTGTTCCTTGCTTTGTGTACGTATGAATTCATGAATTTTATCTGACATCAATTTGAGATCACTAATCTTCATAATATCTGTTATTTGAATTTTATTACAGGCTTCAAAATTATTTATTTCCTTCTACATCTTAACAGCCATTTTGATTTCAGATATGTCTAAGCTTATTGGAACTCAGACCTGCACAAGAACCAAAAGTGTTGGTGCAAAGGCAAATGATGCTGGATACATCATCTCCATCATCCGCTGACACTTCCTCGATAGATAGAGATGAAGTTTCTGTGCTTAAAGCTGGTCTCAGAAAGGTAAAAATCTTCACAGATTTTGTGTCGACTCGGAGTGCTAAAAAAGCTTGCCTGGAGGAAGATGGTAGTGAAGGCAGATGCTCTGCCAAGAGTGATGAGGGCGAGTATGCTTATCCCTTTGATGCAGACTCACTTGATGAATATGCTGAAGGAGCATCCGACGACATGAATGAGAATTCCACTGTTAGGAAGTCATTTAGTTATGGTTCATTGGCATATGCTAATTATGCTGGCGTGTCATTATACTCTAGTGCTAAAATCGAAGCTGAGGATGAAGATTGGATTTACTACAGCAACCGCAAATCAGATGTTGGCTCCTTGCACAAGGATGATTTGAGTTCCACTGTTTCTGAGCCATCTCTGATGCAGAATTCAAAACGTAGTATTCTACCTTGGAGAAAGAGGAAGCTGAGCTTCAGATCTCCCAAGGCCAAAGGAGAGCCATTGTTAAAGAAAGCTTATGGAGAAGAAGGTGGAGATGATATTGACTTTGATCGCCGACAGTTGAGCCCTGACGAATCTCTCTTGTATGGGGTAAGGATCGTTAAATGCTCTCTTGTTATACCATAGGAACAACAACAACACAGAACCTTTTCCAATAAATTTGAGGTTGGCTAAATGAATTTTCCGCCTTGCAATTGGGTTGATTGCTAGATGTATTGGTAGCTAATGCAACTAGATCATTAACAAATATCACAACTTCACAAGACATGTCAATTTGGTTTACCCCTTCTAACATGTTCACCAATGTTGTATATGATCTTTCAATCATATACAATTCCTATAGCACTTTTTCATATTATCCAACCTGCTACATACTTAAATGCATTACACCATTTAACGCAGTTTATTTTCAAGCTTGTGATTTTTTATTCAATTTTTTGTTTAATTGAATTATGAAGCAAAAATTGTCATTTTTTTGGCTTTATCCAGTATGAGGCTGATTGTTGTACTGTGTTTGACTTTGTAATACTGATTAGGATATCTATATTTCTTTGGTAAGTCGTAACATCCTTTGCTTTCTTCTTTTTGCGTTCATAATGATCTCCTAACCGCAGCATTCATATTCTAATCAGGAAGTATTTATGACCTGGTGTGAGGCTTGTAGTTATACTATGCTTGACTTTAGTCTTTAGGCCTATAATACTAATTATGAAACCTATATTCCTCCCCTTCTTCAAACTCCGATTCGTATTTTTCATAGAGAAATCTCTGATCAAAGATAGAACAAAATCCGTTTTGCATCATATGTAAGGGTCAGAAAAGTTACTTTCTATGTTAAATGAAAGTGGCCTTAACAACCTTTTTCTTTCTTCTTTTCGGGGTTCGAAACGAGTCTCCTAACTGCACCGTGCATAATCTAATTGGGGAAGCATTTGTGACCTGGTGCAGTTACTTTAGAATTTAATCATGCCACTGAAATTTATGAAATGTATTAAGAAATAAGTTGACTAGTTTTTTCATCTTGGCGAGTATGATACACCGGCTTAAGTCATTATAAGTTCATGGGACATTAGCAATTTGATTGTTGTCTGTAATTTTCATCAAACTGTTAGTAACACTGCTTTTATAGCATTACCTTCTTTATGTTCTGAGGTTATTACATAAAATGCAATATATTTCACCCTTGGTTATTTATCATATACTTCCGATTTTCATCTTAAGCACGGCTATTTATTTCTTGGCAGTTGCATAAGGCAGACGAAGACTCAAATGCAAATCGATCTTCACTTTCTGAGTTTGGTGATGATAGTTTTACCGTTGGCACTTGGGAGCAGAAAGAAATCACAAGTCGCGATGGACGCATGAAGATTCAAATACAGGTCTTCTTGGCTTCCATTGATCAGCGAAGTGAGCAAGCGGCTGGAGAAAGTGCATGTACAGCCCTTGTTGCGGTGATTGCTGATTGGTTGCAGAATAACCATGACCTCATGCTCATTAAGTCACAGTTTGACAGTTTGATCCGAGAAGGCTCGTTAGAATGGAGAAACCTTTGCGAAAATGAAATTTACAGGGAGAGGTTTCCTGATAAGCACTTTGATCTAGAGACAGTCCTCGAATCCAAAACACGCGCTCTTTGTGTAGTTCCTGAGAAATCGTTTATCGGGTTTTTCCATCCAGAAGGGATGGAGGGGAAATTTTTGAATTTTTGCATGGTGCTATGTTGTTTGACAATATCTGGGACGAGATTAATCATTCAGAATGTTCTGGAAATGGAGAATCCCAGGTTTTCATTGTCAGTTGGAATGACCATTTTTTTGTCCTGAAGGTCGAAACAGATGCTTACTACATCATCGACACATTAGGGGAACGACTCTACGAGGGATGCAATCAAGCTTACATACTGAAATTCGACAGGGATACGACTATCTACAGACTTCCAGATACCAAGCAATCTCCAGAAGAAAAACCCGTAGATGATAAGAAGACTGTTGTTGCAGTGGAGTCTGACAACTTGAATATAGAGCAGCAGGTGGAGTCGAAGGAGGGCTTGAAAGAAGGGACACCAGTGACCAGACCCGAGGATCCAATTATGAGTGAAGAGGAAGAAGTGGTTGTTTGTCAAGGTAAAGAGTCGTGCAAAGAGTATATAAAGAGTTTCTTGGCCGCAATACCAATGAGAGAACTACAAGACGATATCAAGAAAGGCTTGATAACATCAACTCCTCTTCATCAAAGACTACAAATTGAATTTCACTTCACCCAACTAGAGCAGCCAACTAGCGCAACTCGAGTGACAGAAGAAGCCACGCTCATGCTATAACCGAGGTTTCTGCTTAAAGACTTGGGTTTTGACCGTTAACTGCAAATTTGAGGAAGTGTGTTCATACCTAACTCGTTTTTCGTTTTTGGGTCGAGTTGAAAGGAGACCGTTTCATCATTTCGAGTGAAGTTGTGTTAGACGGTTTTGTTTTCTTTCAGCTGTATCAAGGACTCAGAAGTGATAATCATCTCTCGATGTAGACACCTCTAATCTTAACATCTCTTTGCTCTACCATATTCTTTGGTTTTACCTTTTCATTGAAGTGATACTTTGTAATTCACCTTCTAATATTTTCGTATTCATCTGATTTTCTTCTTAACCAACCACTAGTGCAAGTTCAGAATGTATATTGATGAGTTCCTGTGCTGTCTTTTGCAAATTATTCCCAAGATTAGATGGGGACATATGGCTGGCGCACTCTTATCGTGTGCACCAGAACTCAAAATTCCTTTTTTTTTTTTGGAAAGCACATTTATTAGAGATATATGCAGCACTTTGACTAGCTCGATGTTGAGGTAGTCTGTTCTTTTAAGGCGCACTACATGTGTTGGACTATTTCAGGAAACGCATTTTGAAATCTCTAATATCAGTTGAAGTTTGATTCTCCAAGGCAATCATTAACTAACATGTATCAATTTTTACGGATATCAAGAGAAGACTCGGGGAATTCTCGTGTATCTGCACTTATAAGCTATAAGTTAAACTTATAAGTAAATTTTCATAAAATACTTTCGGAGTCTCTTATCTCGAGTTTGGCTTTAGGCTAAATGGTAAGGTCCCTCTCGCAAATAGTTTTTTTCTTCATCACTAAAATAATAAAATTCCGAAAAGGAAAAGAGAAGAAGGGGAGGGAAGAAAATCATTAAAATGGCTTTCGAAGCATTAGTCATAGACTGAACATTTTAATTTAAGCTTGACTGTGTTTACTATTACTTACATACCGATTTTGGAAAACTAGAGATTTCTTCCTTAGCAGTTTATTACATTTTTTTTTTCCTTTTTGGAAATCAGATTGTTCATCTGTGAAATGATTGTAGAAATAGTCTCTCTAAAGAAATGACTTTAGAACGGTTTAAAAGGTGATTGAATACAGTATTAGAGTAGGCAAAGATTCTAGTTCAAGCGAGTGCATTAAAATATTTTGTGAAGGAGTCGATCACACGTACATTTCTCTGTCTATAACTCCCAAGAGGTCCTAGAAATAAAGAAAAAACTCACACAAACGAGATATCCAATAACGAGAAGAACTAAAAGGATTAACACATAGATTTATAGTTTTGGTCATTTAAACATTGTAGACTGCTATTAAAACAGTACAATATCTACAGACATCAAGAAATCTCAAGAAAAAAAAAACACTTAGTTCAAGCTGCAAATTGAGCACTTAATTAATCCATTTTCATTGCAATCTGGACACCTTATGGATGATAATCCATTGGCTTGCCCGTCTGGAGTGATTTTTCGACTGCCATTGCAGTGGAAACATAAAACAAAATGCATTCCAGCACAAGCATTGCAAGGAGAATTCGATTGAGTTAAGGATATCCCTTGTAAGAGTTTTCTTAGCATTCCCTTTTCGTGCAATCCTACGACCGCATCAGCCCCTCCGATGTCTCTACCTTTAATGAAAAGCCTCGGGGGAACTACTCGACCTCCAAGTACTCTCCACAGCTCGTCTCTATATTCCAAGTGCATCGAAACATCTCTCTCGTAGTATACTACTCGAAAACTCTCCAAAAGAAACCGGATTGCATTACAGTCTTCAAACGTTTTTCTAATTCCTCTCAGGCTTGTGGTGTAGAATATGACTGAATCAGTTCCACCTGGAGGACATTTCTCTTCAAAATCTGATATCGATGCGAATCCATCGTTTTCTTCCTTTCTTTCGCAGTTTCTAGAATCTTCCATGTCTCTCGGCTTGAAGCAAGGTACAGGGATGAGTTTAGAATGGACCTCGAATTCTCCTATTGGTGGATGACAAGCTGAATTGCCAATCTCTGCTAAATCATCAACCTCAGACAACAATGATACCTGATCAATGGCAGGCTGATCATGATCTGTTGATCTTATGTAGGGTCGAAATTTTTCGTCGTTGTCCACGTTAGAAACAGAAGAAAATTCCTCCTCCAGTACATTGTTTACAAGTCCTGATATGCTGATGTTGCTGGCTACTAAGTTGGGAGGGTTGTCATTGCTGTGTTCTCTGTGAGGAGTTGAAGCTTGAAAGAATGAACTTGGGTGAAAAACTAGGCCTTGTTTCTGAGTGACTGTTGAAATGTTTTTGAGTTTCCTAAGGATTCTTCCTTTCATATTTTTCATCGTCTCTTCAGTTTTTCTTCTTCCTGAACTGGGATCACATGTGCTGACAACAAACTAAAGTATAAACGAATAAGATAAGACTCCCGAACCACCTCAACAGTTCCCTTCACGAGCAAGTCAGTTTCATTTTTTCATGAAAAAGACATGACACGTGCACAATTTTCATAAATGGATAGCGACAATACTCAAAATCAAAACCTGTTCGTCTACATGCTTAAACCAAGACTAGGCTGAGAATGAATAATGAAGAATATGCTTGAGGGGCAAGTTTGATAGAGATTTTTCTTTTGATTTCCAGTGATTGGAAGGTAGTTCTTAGAATGCCATTGTTAGTTGCTTTATCAAGTCTTGAATAATCAACTGATAAAGAGTGAGTTATAGGCTGTATGGTACCACATTCTGCACTGGTTTCCATTAGCCCACCAACCAATCCGAACAATCCATGTGGATGTAAAACGGGCCCACCAGCAACTTCCATCAGAAAAGGGAAGCTATAGACCTTCACAAACCTTGATGATTGGGGAATACACACAAATTGCACCATCCAAAATGGGAACTTCACACCAGCGGAACCAGTACAGTTGGGACCAGAAGTTGATTTTGGGGGACAAGGTGTGCCATGGGCTCATAATTCAGTCACAAGGAAAAGCCAAAGCAGCTTTTTTTTCTTTTTTTTACCCATTCTTTAAATTAGACTTTGTGGATATAAAGCAGGTTTGTTGATTGAACCTTTTCAGTACCAGTCATGAGCCATGTCTCTATCAGTTAATATTTTATTGCATGTTCGGTGAGATATATTAGACATCGTTGGACCGTAATCAAAAAAGGAAGTTAAGTAAAGATCACTTCAATTGTGTTGTCTACTCTTTTTTAAACATGCCCATATTTATAACCAACATTGTTTATAAATTATGAATCGTCACAAATCAATATATTGAACTAGTCGAGAACCCATAAGAAGCCGAGATAACTACGAAATAAGTAGACACTCACAAAAACACTCGAAATCGAACCCAATTATATGGCATATCACGGTTGTGATGGAAATCATTGAAAATGTGGTCCAAAGATTATTATAAACACGTTAGTTAAGGTCCATGTATATGATTACAGAATGACGGATTGATGGGTAAATCACTGTATCACTGATTAAGGCCTTGGATGCTTCAAGTACAGTATGTTAGTTAATGATTGTTTCAATCCACCACCATCATTACACCACGATAATTTGACAGGTCAACAAAGAACAAAGTTTAAACTTTTATGTAAATTTTTCCATCACAAACATGAATTCTTTTTGACTGTTATTTAAAAACACACTTTTTCCGGCTATAATGCCGAGATTTGCTCAAGGAAAAGCTCGAGTGGAAATTGTAAAGAGTCTCGATTCTGAAAGTGTAGTTGGGATGACAGCAAAGACATCAGACAGAAATTAGCATATATCTGAGGCTGCATAGCTATTTTGTTAGAATTAAGGGTGGTTAATGAATTTTAATCAACAAGCATTGAAGAACACCGGTACCAGTACCCTAATATTAACATTGACGTAGATACAGATACGAGGTTTATAACATTCGACATAGAAAGTTTTTCTTTACAAAATCTAAAGCCCGGCTGGGATGCAGATTCAGAGGAGCAAATCCTCGAGAGTACTTAAACTTGAAGCCAAGGTTTCTGATGCTGCAAACCCAATGCAGAAGTCGAAAGTAATGCAAGTCAATTGCTTCTTGTTCTCATCCACCATTGACATTTTAAGAGGGTATGAACCCTGTGAATGTTAAAAACATTAGCTCCATGAGAAAAAAGAAAAAGTATGCGGTTATTGATGCTGGGCAAATTGAACATTTTCAGGGGATATTCAAAGTGCATATGGCAATACATGAAGTTAGACTTGACATGGGCAATGCAATTACGGGAATGCCAGACATCGTCTACATAATACGACTGAAACATAGTAACCAAGGTGACTTACGAGTTACGGGATAATCTTTGTCTTGGCAGGAATAGTAAATACTAACTAGTGTACCTACCTAAGAAGCACGTATTCGGATAAGTAATTCGAATACTATATAATACGGGTATACTGATACAATTTTTTTTTTTAAAAAAGGATATGTAGATACGTGTATATATACGAGTAGAATTTTTCATAAGTTACATCGTCATGAAACAATTTCATTATTATAGAAAAAATTAAAATAGAAGCCTCACTTAATAATTTTTTACATTAATTTAAAAATATTAAATATTAAGGGGAGTTTAATTAAAACTTATTAATACGGCTTATATGTATTAAAAGTTTTAATACCATTGTTTACCAACTCTTAAAAATAAGAAACCAACAATTGACCCACTTACAAAAATATTGACCCTGCATAGGGTTTGGCTTTCAACTTTCAAGCACCATCTTCGTTTATGTGAAAATAATGCTTAAGGTTTGGCCTTTCACCCTCTCCATCTCTCTCGCTGCATTGGTCGGCGATAGCCTCATCCACTTCACTTGCCGATGATGGCCTTTTTCATTGCAGTTGCTGGCACGTTGGTTTTTTTCTATTTTTTAGACCACTTGTCGAGGTCGTGTGGGATTTGAAAAAAAATAAACTAAAAAAGGCACACAATATGGCATTCCTAAGACGTGTCAAAGTGTGTCCAACAAGTGCCATAGTGCAACACGCTGGAGCCGACAACGTATAGGTGCAACATGGTTACCTACTAGATGGCTATCATCCAACTTCCAAGCAATCAAAATCTAGTATTTTTCCCAACCCACCAGAGATCTCACAATTTAAATTCACGCTGATCTAACACCAATAAGTTGATACGTGGCGTGCTTCCTTCAATGATGCACAAAAATTTGAGAGAGAGGTGGGAGAGAGTGAGAGTGTAGGTCAGAATTAGAGATATATGGTAAGTGACACATCTAGTCCTCCTACTTCATTTATTACTAATAAGCTGGAAAACCAAAATAAATCCAATATGGAAACTTTAAAGTCGACCATCAGTGATCTGTAAGAAGACATCTAATGATGCTTCTCTTTCATTCATACATAAAGGAATCTGTTATAAAATACAAAAAGACATGGGAGGTATAAGAACTGTACATTTCAGCTAGAAGAAATGTATAAGAAGGAAACTTGTTAATTTTATCTTCTGGTTGCCATACAAGATATAAGCCCAAGTACTTTACCACTCAAAGGTTAGATAACAAAAAAACATGAGTATACTATTACTCTTTGAAAACCCACCCGCCACCTGGAAAAAAAAGAGAGAAAGAAATACCTCCGTTGCACACAAAACTTGTTCTTCAGCTTTTCAAGACAACATGCTTTCGACGGCATATAGAATGTTTAATTATGCC
This sequence comes from Fraxinus americana, assembly GCA_035079005.1. Taxonomy (NCBI): domain Eukaryota; kingdom Viridiplantae; phylum Streptophyta; class Magnoliopsida; order Lamiales; family Oleaceae; genus Fraxinus; species Fraxinus americana. The sequence goes on along the minus strand of CM068717.1, from coordinate 5,239,575 downwards.
TCGCCAAAAATCCAATTTAAGCAAGCAACGTTTTCTGAATGAATTATTAGTCATTTAATATTTGGAAACATAATCAAGTGAATGCTAAGATATATCTAAATGCTACCATCTAGAGTCTCTCCTGCATTTAGAGAAGCAGCAAAACTAATGAAAGTTAGTTTGACTAAGTTGAAGGAATAGTATTTCTATTTCCGGATGAAGGGGTACTATTTTCTAGGACAATGTCATCCAATCCATTTTATACCATAAAGAAGCTAATTGAACAACAAAGGCACAAAAGATGTTCTTATTATTTTTTAACTGAAGACATTAGCAAAGAACTTGTGACTCTGAAACACGCTTAAAGAAAAAATCAGAGAAATAGAAAAACAAATTTACTGTGTGAGAGATCATGCATTACCAGAAGATGCAGCAATGCTGATGGTGGTCTGTTCACCTCTAGAAATAGGGTAAGGAGTTATCTCCACTCCATTGAACTTAACAGCATAGGTAGCTTCTTCTCTGCATTTCATTTGGAAAAGGGCAAAACTAATAAAATTATAATCCATATAACAAACAAATAAATATATCTCTTTTTCTTACAAACAAAATTTTTATTCTTAATAAAATAGTTTAGGGTTCCATTATCCAATTGATCATCAAAACCCATCAAAAACTCCAGAAAATGTTTTTAAGACGTTAAATTTCAAGAAATATGAAAATCTGCAATGAAATCCGAAACCAATCAATTACTCCAGAAATATCAAACTATACAGAATGGTCGAAAACCTAATCTTAAAAACAAATGAACCGGTGTGAAAAGAAGAAATTAAACTAACTGAATGACTAAACGGAACTCCAAGGTCTTAAATTTACAGTAGGAAATACAAAAAGTAAAGCGAATTCGGAATCATACTGCAGTAGTGAACGTCGGCGGACTTAGCAGAAGTCCAAGGTACAAACAGATACAGCGAGAAAAGAAGAGCAACGAGAGGCTTCAACTGAACCATGGCTAAGAGAGTGTGATGGCTCCTGGTTGAGAAGAAGGTAAAGCGATAGGATAATCTCACCGGGCGCTAACGTGGGTTTAATTTCATCAGCGGCCCATGAACTTTAAGAAAAAATCTCAATTGAGTCCCAAACTTCTAGTTTCAAATTTAATCAAAAAAGTTCTCTCTCTCTTTTTTTTTTTTAATGAGAAAAAAGACACACTTCGATTGTAAACACGAAACTCTGCATGACAATTCTAAATTAAGCCCGTGTTTGAGCCAATTTCACGTTTTTCAATAAAATAATTTTACACGTAAATCGAATTTTTTTTATTATTTTTCAACAGTACATTTTTCAAAAAATTACTATTCTAAAAAGCATTTTTTGCGGCTCAAACAAGGGCTAAAAGTGTTTAATTGACTTAATTTTTTAAACTGAAGTTGAAGTTTTGAAAAGTGTAAATTGCTTAGAATCTTGTAAGTTTAAGAGAAACTGACCAACTTTTAAAAAATATTTTTTATGGGAAAAAAAACACACACACACACAGAGCAGGTGAAAAAAGAACATTTCCAATCAGAGCTCCACACTGCCTTCGTCAAACTCGTTCTGTAATTGTCAACAGAAGAACGAAAGGGCAGGAGAGATCAGAGAAATTTCGGAAGATTCTCGTGGAAGATCAAGATTTTCTTTTATAGATTTCTTGGGTTCGAATTTCTCGATTTCATTAGCTTTGGAAAGAATTTGGAGATTCGGATACTTACTCCCACAATCTCACCAGGTTCATCCCCTTCACCTTAAACCTATATGCTTATAGGCAATTTATTGTACTGTCAAAAGCTTCGGGGGACTGAATTATTCTGGGTTTGCTTTAAAAAATTATTGGTTGGTAGTTAATAATTGTTCTATCGATAGAGAAATGCGTAGAATTGTCTTTATTTTCATGTACTGCTTCTTGACGATAATCACTACAGTTCAAATGGAGAAATAGCCAAATTTATAGAACAATTACACCGTACTTTGTATTTAATAATAAATTTTCCGTTTTGAGAAAAAATATTTCTTTTTTCCTTCAAATTTTATGCAGAAATGCGATCATTGTGCTGATAGAATGGGTGAGAAATAAGTAAAAATAGTCTTTAGTTTCATGTGCTGGCCCTTGTTGAAAATCCCTATGGTTCAAAGGAATTTCCATTAGTAAAGTTTAAAGAAACAATGATATTTTACTTTTATAAAGGGAGTTATGGATACAGAAATCTCCAGAAAATTATTGTACTAGAGTTCTTCAATGGTCTTACATTAGGTTGTATCCATAGAACAGTGGGTGAGAAATATGTAGAAACGGTCTTTATCTTCATGTACTGCCTCTTGATGAAAACCTCTATATTTTGAATAAAGAAAATATGGGACCCACAGTCAAATCTATAGAACAACGATATTGTACTTGTATTGGGGGATTATAGATAAGAATTGTCAACAAAAATCTAATACTAGAGTTCTGAAATGGTCTTCCACTGAAGCTTGGTTTAATTTTACTTTTGCTATCTCATTGTTGTTTGCAATGCAGTCAATTTTTCTTTCCACTAGAAATATGCATCTGTAGAATATGGCTTAGTTGTAACGAGACCCCTTCTTGCAAACTCTAAGTTAATAGTGGATATCAATCTCCAGACTTTAACAAAGGAGTGCAAGTTTCACCTTCATGATACAAGTGAACACTGGAAATTGTTATGAAGTGTACGAGTATCTATATTAGTTCTGGAAATTGGGGTCCATTTGATCAAAGGATTTGGACCAACGAACTTGAATTTCATAACAAGAATGCATTGCAGTTGTTTGAACATTTTAACATTGAGTTATTATGCTTTTTAAGTCTATATCCAAACACATCAACCCATAGTATAATTCCTTCCTTCCTTGTGTTTTATTTGAGCAGACTTGTTGGAGTCATTTGAAAATCTCTACATTCCTAGCTAATTCTTGAAATTGCAGTTAGATGATAGGTCAAACTGGTTTAAATTCATTGATTGGACAACAAAATGAATTTGGCGGATTTGAATCCATTAAAGAATTGGAGAGGATTACCTAATACTCAAATTCAGGAGAATTTCAAATTCATCACAACGAATTCTAAAATTGGTTGATGGATTAAGTTAAAGATTTGAAATCCATAATGAATCAAAACCAATAACTAAATGAAATGGATTCATCATTACAAATTTTGACATCTATGCTTGTAAATTTTGTTGATGCCTATAATTATTTTGCAAAGCCATTGATTTTAAATCCAGTTAATGGATTTTAAAACCAACCGATTTGATATCGATCCAAGCTTAAATCATTCCTCAAATTCAAATCCATCAAAGTTCAACCATGTTGAACCAAACACAACAGTATTATCAGTTAATATTTACTGGTGCTTCTGCATCTACTAGACAAAGTGCGAAGACCTACAAAATTCTTTCAGCTAACCTTATAATAGTAATTTGTTTCATTTTTTTATTTTTTTATTTTTTTTGGCCGTTTTTCTTTATAGATTGCACTCATAGTAAAGCAATTCATCCAAGATCAAGGTAAAAGAGTGTAGGATTCAAGGAAATATCAATTGTTCATGATGTAGTAGTGATGAAATTATCGGCATATCTTCAACACAATCATGTTAAGCAAGAGAAATAACTTATTTTTTTCTCCTGTCCACCTCATCTTTTGAATGAAAGGATATTTAGCTTTCTTGACAGGCATGGCTGGGTTTTTATGTTTCCTTTCACTGCTGGTCAACTGCAATCAGACTGAAAAGCTTATGCAACCATAGGCACTGTTAGAGAACTGTACTGCAGCTATAAACTTTAATTAGAGATTAAAATAGATAACTCGTAATTTTATGTTGGTAGTTTTCCTCTGTCCGTAAATGCTGATAAATGTTGGTAGTGTGGTATTCATGAAAGTCTTCATCTCTCTCTGTTTAGAAAATATCATTTTTAAATGTAAAATTCTGGAGAGCAATATACATATTAGTTTGTATAATATGGAGAGACAACGAATCGTATTTGTTTTTAGTGTGTGTTTGGTAGGGATTTTTTGGGGGAAGAATTGATTTTGAATAGTGATATGATGGGAAATGTGTGGTTGAAAAAGAAGATAAGATTATTGATGTGATAGAAAATATTATTTTATTGAAAAATGTGTGGTTGAAAATGAGAATTGATTTACTGTTGAAAATGAGAATTGGTACCAAACATAGCCTTACTTTATCTGTTAACTTCAGCTTGAGATCTTTTAAATAAGTTGCCCCCAACAAATTTTGACAGAGATGCAAAAGATAAATAAGCCCTTGTTGGAAAGTGAGTATTTGAAAACCACTTGTCCTCCACACTCATTTTCAACTACGCATTCTTCAAAGGAAAATAATCATTTTTCATGTTCTCCCATAGTTTTTCCCTACCTTTTATCCACACATTCTCCGAAAGAATCACTTTTCAAATAATCACTCCCACACAAGGGCTAAATTCTGGGAAAGAAATGTTGTGTAGAATCTACATGAAACTGGAGGGAAGAAATGTCTCACAGAATGACTTTTAAGAGTATTTTGGTTGATTATTTTTTTTTTTTATCTTTTTGTCGTATGGGGTGGAGAAATGTAGAAACTGGTATATAGCCTCCCCGTTGTTTCTTTGAAAAATTGAGTCAGGCTAGTTCTGTTTTTCTACTGGGCTAGATGCAGACGATATGGGTGTTTTGACTATCGACTATCGTATCTCATTGTTCAGTTAATGTTATGGACTATGCAGTTCTAATGTTTTAATATGAGACTGAGCAGATGTTCAAAATACTTGAGTTGTTTGTGGGATGCTAATAGGATTGCATTGTGTTGAATGACTTCTTGGAACGGAGAGAATATATTCTCTTAATGCAGCACTCGCAGTTGCACAAAATCTGTTAAATCCAAACCATTGCCAAATGTAGTTTATGATGGTATAAGTGTATGTGAACCTTCCCAATTTCTTCCTCTTAAAAAATGTGGGTAAATTGTCCGAGCCCTCCCTAATGTTTGAATCCATATTCACTTATGTCTCTAACGTTTTTATATTTGCATTAAGTTCCTCAACCTTCTAATGAAATTAGTCTCATTCATGGTTTCCGTCTAAGAAAACGTCAAGTGATCATGAAAATACAATTTATAATAAAGCTTAAATAAGGGGTGTGTGTGTGTGTGTGTGTAGGGAAAAAATATCATCTTCTTCCTAAGCCCCCGCCCCCCTCCCCCACCTCCGAACATCCCTCCCAGTTCGCAGCTCCTGGTTCCACCCCCACCCGCACCCCATGCCATCAGCCCCCTCCCTGTCACAACCCCCATCTTCGCATGTGGATGTTTGGTGGGTGGTGGTGGTTCCTTCATTTTCTAGTACAGACCCCTTCCCCCCGCTTTTGTTACATTTCAGCTTCGAAGGCTCGAGCATTTTCTTGAAAGTTCATCTATTGTTCCTTAGGCAACTAGCTGGAGTGAGTACGGACTAATTCATTGAAAAAGGGTGGTTGAGGAGCTTAATGCCAAGGAAAAAAGACCTTGGGGACAGTACTTGCAGTTTACCCTAAATATATGTGCAATGCTATGGACTTACAGCTTAATGTTTCTTCCTTCTTGTTCTCTGGGGGTGGGGGCTTGTTGTAAGAGAAAATTTCTAGTACTCTTGGAGTTCTCAACTCAGTACTCCTTGCCACTTGAAAATTGACATGTTTATTTTTCATTCATGCCTGGGTTCCAATTAAATAATGGGTCTAACGTATTTAATACACTGAAGGTGTTGAGCAAAAAATTGTGAGGCAAATACTCTAATCAATGTATTAAGATTTATTCTTTCCATAGGTTAATGGAGAAGTATACATGTTGCCTTCCTGAATTCTGTGTTTGTGCTTAATGGCTACGATGTACCCAATCCAGTTGTTATTTATATGTATTCTGCTTTACTTCATGTATGTACTGCTTGTACCTCCTTTATTACCAGTTGAATGGTAATTGAATTGAGGTAGCGTGTCCTTTCTGTAGAAGTTTGAATATGTTCGCTCCATGTCCACAGCTAATGGCAAAACCAAAATCACGACATACGGGAAAGAAGAAAAAAAATCAGGGTGACCCAGAAGTGGACCCAGCCGATGAAGATTGTTGGGTGGTGGTCAAGAAGCAGAGAGTCACTATTTTAATCCCACCATTGTCCAGTAAGGAACAGCCCATAAATTCTAACGCTGCAGACCCTCAGATCCAAGAGCCTGGAAAAACTAATTCTGAGCCACAGTGTCCATCAGGTACACTTGTCCAAACGCATTTGTCTCCTGCAAGGGAGAAATCGATCTCGGTGTCTCCCGAGGAGGATCTTCCACCGGCTAATATAGTCCATCCTTCTGAACCTGTTCTACCATCCGAGCTACAGCACAGGGTTGATTTGGACAATTCACCAATTCATAGTTTTAGAGAGGATGAAATGATAGGATTTGGCAGCACATCAAAAGTGAGTAAGAAGTTTATGATATTTGCTGATACAAGCACACTGCTAAATCGAAGAATGAGAGCATTATATCTCGAGAAAAAACTCCGTAGTGCTGGAGGATTGAACAACTGGCTAGTTTCCCTAGGCCTCAGCCGCTTCATAACCATTTTTCAGAGCCGGAGTGTCAACAAATTTCAGTTGGCTAATCTTACCATGCAGAAGCTTAAAGATATGGGTGCAGTAGCTGTTGGTCCTCGGAGAAAGCTGATGCATGCCATTGACTGCCTTTGCCAACCCCATTGTTTCGAGTATCCATGAGTTCAGATAGAATGTGCAAACAAGAAGAAAGACAATGTCCAATTATCATAACTTGTGTGCTTGTTTTTGTGTTTAGTTGCATCCTGTATCGTCTTTGAGTAGAGCTAGACCGGATGATTACTCTAAAGTCGAACATTTATTCTAGTATATTGCCATGGATCCTGATCATCAATTAGTACAAATGTCGGAAGTTGTTGGCGATGTATGTGTTTTGTTATACAATTTTCAAAGCATTTTGTGAATTCGAAGATTCTCCGATTTCATTGTCCATAGCCAGGCCAGCAGTTTGCTCAAGAAAACCCAATTCAGTCGAAGTCCTGTCTATCTAGCCGTCTGGACGGCATGGCATGCTTTAGGCACGGACGATCTGGTACTGCATGTGCTGTGTCAGGCCCCACATGTATTTTAAAAAGAAAATGAATAGAACCGTGCTACTTGAACAAGGCCGATAGTCACGCTCCAGTTTGAAAAGAGCCTACGGAATAATCCAAATGAAAAATGAAAAAGGGCCTATGCGAACAGAAAACTTCGTTTGATAGAAATTTGCTTGATGCATATTGGAAAATTGATCAATTATGTAATGGGTGATGCTACAAGTACATCACCTCCTACATAACATAATGGACACCCGACGCCTCTTCATTGGATGAAGTGCCGGTGGGGTCGGCACTTCATCCAATGAAGAGGCGTCGGGTGTCCATTATAGACACCCTTATGTAGGAGGTGATGTACACTCAACATTTTCCTTATATAATTATTATTGTTCGCTCCCTTCGCTCCATCAACTAGCCCTTAATATACGAATATTTGAATCACCTAATCAACACAAATAATAATGTTTTGTTTTAATATGATTGTAAGTGCAGTATCAACCATACAATGTTCATATACGTATCGTGTGTATCCAAGAGGAATTGAAGATAATGACATTAAGACGACAACATATATTCTTGGCAAGATCCAAGTAGAAATAATCAAGCATGTAACATCAACGATCACATATTATGACAATATTCCGCAAATTTACAAATACTAAAGAATTAACGTATCTAAACTTGATGGTACGTAATACTAATTGGTGGGACCCAAATAGATCATAGCATTAGAATATGAAGATATTTGGACTCCATCATTGTCTCCCCATAAATTGGCTTTGTAAGAGAATCTTTGGTGGGTGTAATATTTTTAAGATCTCCTTTCAATTCGAGAGGCATTTGGCTAATGCTTTTCCCACTCAATTTTGCATCAAAATCAATTATTTTTGAGAGAATTCTTTTGGCAAAGTGACAAGAAAAGAAGGGAACATGACATTGATTCTTATTCTTGCCAATACATAGAAAAGGTTAATAAAAATCAAGAAAATGTTTACGTCCCTTTACAATCTTTCTCTTTGCGCATCCATTCATGGCCACATATTATTTTATTATTTAATTTTGGGACCAAATATTATTTGATTGAAATCTTGCACTATGTGGATGCTAAGTAGATAATGATCTATTTTTCTTTATTTTTAATTAATTTTTTTAAATTTTTACAACCAAAAGTTGTTTTAATTTTGTGTTTTGGTGTTCTATGTTGTATTACGTGTGATACGCCGACTATTTAAAAATTATAATGATATGGTTGCCACGTAGGTAATGGTTTTTTTTTTTAAGATTTAATTTTGCTTTTCAATTGTCACACAAAAAGTTGTTTATATTTTGAGTTTTGTCGTTCTATGTTGCATTACGTGTGATAAATCGTCTATATAAAATTATGTGATGTGCATTACGTGTGATAAATCGTCTATATAAAATTATGTGATGTTGGTGCCATGTTGGTAATGGTACTCATTTTTCTTCACAATCAAAAGTTTTTCTATTTTAAAATCTTAAGTTTTGTCTGTATTTGTTGTATTACGTGCGTTATGCCGTCTGTGAAAATATGAAAAATGCTAAATGTACACGGGAGTTGACACGCCCCTCACAAGAGGGGGGCCCACGGTAATTAAAATAATTGTGGGTCCCCCCTCTTGTGAGGGGGGCGTGTACACAGGAGTGTCAACACCCGTGTACGTGTAGCAAAGCTCATGTAAATATATTTTTATTTTTGTTTTTGTTTTTGTTTCTCATAGTTAAAAATTGATTTAAATTTAAGTGGATAATAGACAAAACCTTTAAATTTAAAGAAAAATTCCTCACGCATTCCAACAAACTCTCTTTCAAATTTATAGAGTCAAAATTTTTATACATTTCAACAAGTTATCTATTTTGGATTTGGCTCTTCTTTTTGCTTTTTTCAAAAAAATGTTTATTGATTTATCTTCATATTTTATTTGATATAATTTTTTATATGTCAGTTGATCAATCAATTTAAATGTGGTTTGAATACTTTAAGAACTAGAGTATTTAAATATTTGATTTATTAAATACAATCATTGTACGTTAAGCATCGACTCTCTAAATTTGGAGAGTCAAACACTCTCTGTTTCTTGAAAGTCATTTTTAAGTAACGACTCTCTAAAATAAGAAGTATTTTGTATTTAGAGAGTCTTTTGAAGACGATCTTAGCTTTCTATTTTACTTTTTAAAAATAATATTATATATTTTTGGAAATATACAAATTTCCTGATTTTCTTTATTGAGATGAAGGTCAAGTTGCATTATAAAGCATGGTTTTCAATAAAGTCGAATCCAACTCTAGTACTAACCTATTGCGCTCGCTCGAGTAAATTATAATCCTTTTGGAATATATTATTTTAAATTGTATATTATGGACTAAATATTCTATGCTTTAAACTTAATCCAGAGTTAAAAATTAAAAGTAATATTTTGAATGAATCCCATCAGTCATTGAAGAATGAAGTTGTGGGATCTACAGTTGAGCTCCTATTTCAGCCCCATTTTAGGGGTGAATTATATTTTGAAATAATGATTTTTTGAAGAATCTATGGTTCAAAAAAAAAAAAAAATCAATTTACGTATAAAATATTTTATGGGAAGATATGCTATTGAAAACGGATTTCGAATTTTTTTTGAAAAAAATATCCGCCAAACATAGGCAAAATATCATTTACTTAAATTAGAAATGATCTCACGGTGGGTAAGAATTGTATTGCCCATACTACGTCATTTATCAAGCCTACAATTTTTTACAACCAATTTTATAGTTAAAATAGTGGTTAGTCTACTAGCCGGAGTGTATTGAAATGTCATTCATGCTTGGTGTACAACATAGTGTATACTCCGTCACGTGTCAATAGAGGTGTCAACGAGTCGAGTCGAGTCGCGAGCCGAATCTCGAACCTTGGGCTCGACTCGAGTAAAACTAGTTCGGGCTATTTTTGGCCTTAGCCGAGCCAGCAAAAGCTCGACCAAAAAATTCAGGCTCGACCTGAACTTTTCGATTCGGACCTTAACGAGCCGAGTTGATTTGATTTTTTTTAAAAAATATAAACAGTATGGTTGCGGCAACTGTAATTTTAGTTGCATGCAATTATTATTATTATTATTTCAAGTTTTGAAAATTACAATTTTTTTTAAGGCTCGGTTCGTCTTGAGCGACGCCCCAAAAATGGGGCTCTGCCCGAGCCTCGGTTCAATCCTACCGAGCCACGAGTCGACCTGACTCGGGCTTTTCTAGGATCGAGTCACGAGCCATCCGAGCCGATAAGTATGTTGACATCCTTACGTATCAAGTTATTATTTGACAATTTTTTTTAAATAAAATTTTCGCCAATCACATTTTGTAAATGGATAATACTACTTGTACATCAAAAGACGTACATCGGGGTGTACACCCCCCTCACATGGGGGGTGAGAGACCCACTATGTAAAATATTTTTTTTAGACCCACCCCCCATGTGAGGGGGGTGTACACCCCGATGTACACTCCCGATGTACCCGTGACAAAATCGTTTGTAAATATGGATGATGTACACTATAATGTATAAAAATGATGTACAATTGACTTTATTCTTTGAATTGGTTGGACCTACTCTGTCTCATAGGGAGTGGATGTTGACACCTCCAATGACTCAAAGAGCCTGAACTGACACACATTGTGTCCTTTTGCCTTCTCTTTTCTGATACTGTCTCTCGTATATCAAATCATAAATTCTTTTGGTGGCCATTGTGACAAAAAAAAAAAAAAAAAAAGTTTTGAACAGAATTTTAAAAGAATATACGATTAAAAAGTAGAAAAAAATTTAAGTTTATGTGTAGAATATTTTATTTTATGAATACATTGTTGAAAATGATGATGTAGAAAAAAAGATGTTGAGAAGAATGGAAATCAATCAAACGCAACAATGGAAAAGGAAGAGAAATTGCATGAAATTTAGCGAATATTTATCTTTCATTCTTTCTTTCAAAGTTCTTTTTTTCTACATACGTATTTTCAACTATATTCACACAATAAAATATTTTGTACGTAAATCAATTTTTTTCTACTTCTTAATCACACATTATCCAATAATTCACTGTTCAAAATAACATTTTTCCCAAAAACAAAAAAGACCAATAAAGAGGGGCTTAAGAACGAATTGCACTAATGGTCTTTAATAGTTGTTGAAATAACAAGTTAATAGTGATGATCTTCTGCTCACGGTGAGCAAAAGTTATTATGTCTATTGTGAATGAGATAACATCTAATGTTGTCACGTCAACAGTGAAGATGTGGTGCAACAACACTCATGTTGTCACACCTACCGTGTGCATAATAACTGCTGCTTACCGTGGGCAGGAGATCAAACCCGAACAGGTTAATAATGTCTATAAAAGAAAAAAAGTTGCGCTAATTTTCAACAAAAATAATTCAAACATTGATTTTCCTTCCGTCTCACTCTAATAATTTAGGCACCATCCACATTAAAAACTGCAATCATATAAGAATCACGTGACAATCTAATACACGCACCTTTTATAATACTAACTCGCTAGTCGAAAAAACAGTAGACTGTTACAAAGCAATTATTGATGATCCTCTAAACGTGTTTCACTTTAGGCATTGTCTACATTGTGAACTATAGTCTAATTTTATAAAGTTAGATATACAAGAATCTTTGATAATATAATTAAAACACCTCTTATAGTACTAACTTGCTAATCAAGAAATAGTCGACGCTACAACTCAAATCGATGCTCCTAAAAATATGTTTTAACATTTATATTTTAGGCACTGTCCACTTTAAAATCTAATTTGAGATATATAAGAACTACGTGACAGTCTAATATGGACAATATAACATGTACATTAAAACTTATATAATGTCACACGACACTTTATCATTTGCCAGGTTAAAATACAATTAGTTTTCTCATTCAATATTTTTCCTGCACATCATTTCGGTCACTTCTTCGAAGTATTTTGTTTTCCTGTACAAATAGCAAAATTCATCAAATATTATGGGTCTAACTTGCTAGGACTAACGGTACGACTCAAATCTTGATATTCTCGACATACTTTAATAATTTCATAAAGTTGAATATATACTAATCATGTGACTATTTAAAAGATGTACTCTTTATATGATAATCTTGCTACTCGAAAAATAGCTGACATATTACAACTTTTTTCTCAAATATGTATATGAGCAGTCTCACAGTCCGACAGTTACTGGCCAAAACCTGAAACTCTCGGAACGTTGTATTTGAGTAATACCTTCAAATAGTGGATTTGCACACAGAATCTCCAAGCTAGCACCTTCTAAGCTTTTTCATTCAAAAATGGCGATTTTAGCTAAGCCCTCATGCACTCTCCTCTTCATATTGACGGTCTCCGTTATAGTTGTCTACACCACCGTTCGCAGCCACTTGAACCACCCCACCGCCGCCTCCGCCGTGAAAAATCTGTACTACAGAAACGCATTCCTTTCCTTTTCCAGTGAATATACTATCGCCGCCTACCTACACCACCTTACCCTCCACCCCCACCTCGCCGGCACGCCTGCAGCCATCAACACCGCTCTGTACGTCAAAGCCCAGTTCGAAGCCCATGGCCTAGAGACCCGTTTCGCCAACTACTCTACACTCCTTTCTTATCCTAAGCACTCGTCCGTTTCCGCGCAATTCAGCAATGGCACCACTATTTCCCTCCCTCTGTCCGAGCCTAACGTCCCTCAAAACGGCGTCGTAATGCCGTACCACGCATACTCCCCCTCCGGCACGGCGTACGGTAAGGCCGTGTTCCTTAACTACGGGAGAGAACAGGACTACCGTGCGCTGAGTGCGAATGGAGTGGAGGTTAAGGGATGCGTGGGAATAATCCGCCGAGGTTGTGGGCTTTCCAGGTACGAGGTGGTAGAAAAAGCCGCGGCGCACGGAGTGGCGGCTGTACTTATGTACACCGAGGGTGGGCCCCTCAGTGATATTAATAATTCATTTCGTGGGGGTGTGGAAAGGGGGACTGTAATGAAGGGTTTTGGGGACCCTCTGACTCCAGGATGGGCCGGAATTAATGGCGGTGAGAAGCTGGACCCAAGTGACCCGCGGGTGACTCAGAAGTTTCCCACAATTCCATCGCTGCCGGTGGCAGAGGCGGTGGCTGAGAGTATACTGAGTTCATTGGAAGGGCCCATTGTGCCCTATGAATGGAGGGATAGCCTGAATGGTAGAATTAGACGGGTGGGGCCTGGCCCGACCATGCTCAACTTTGAATACGAGGTTAGATTGTTGGTTGATTTTTGTTTATAATTATAGCTGATGATGATGTATAAGGATGTTTTCTTGCTCACGTATGTTTGGTTTCTTTTCATGTGTGCATAATGAATTATATATAAATGCATACACAGAAATTATATACACAGTACAAATTCGTGTTGCATTTATGTATGTGCTAAGTTGAACAGAGACAGAAACAGAAACAAACTCCACATGAAACATTACATGTACATATATGTTTGTATGCTTTTGACCTGGGACGTTTACAGTCATTTGTTGTTGTCTTTGCTGGTTTTGGAATGAGTTTGATGCAAAATTGACTTTAGGGACAGTGTTTAACAAAAGTTTGAGGTAACTAGTTGTTTTCTGGTGGTAATCGTATAATTTTGTTTCCGATAACGATTTTTTAGCAAATGACTGAAGTTTGAGAACTGTGTTCATTGATAGAACTTGTTTTACTAATCTCTCTGGCTGAAATTTGTGCTAGTTTTGAGCCATTTGGTTTTGCTATGTTTGATGGAAGATTCGCCAGTAATTTAAGGATACAATATGAACGATTTTTTTTTTTTTTTGTGTGACAGAGAGAAAGTATCTAGCTGTTTCAGAGATCTTGTTAACCAATTTTACACGTGGGCATGTCTGTGTTTAAATTGTGTGTAAGTTGTTTGTGTGTTACATTCTATTCAGGGTGAGCAAAAGATGGCAACCATCCATAATGTTTTTGGTGTCATAAGGGGATCAGAAGAGCCGGATCGGATTGTGCTTCTGGGCAACCATAGAGATGCATGGACTTATGGTGCTGTCGACCCAAATAGTGGAACTGCTACTCTACTTGACATTGCTCGTCGATATGCGCGACTTTTGCGCTTAGGGTGGAAACCGAGAAGAACAATTGTTCTTTGCAGTTGGGATGCTGAAGAATTTGGGATGGTAGGTAATATTCTTTCTCATGTTATAGCACCATCTGAGGGTAGAATGAGGCGACATTGGATAATCTCTATCTTTGATGGCATTATGCATTTGAATAAAAGGAGATAAGACTACGACGCTTGCATAACTTATTGATGTGAAAGAGTTTCCTGTGAACATCGCTCCATTTTTGGGAACTAAGCTTCACTTCTTGATGAAGACAGGTCATGAGGCGGTGTTCACATATCCAAGTTTGCATTTTTGGCTTAGCTAAAAAGTTAATTTCATGTAACTTTTTTTGCCAAATATCTTCGATATTTTTTCAGTCACCTATTTTTTTGGATTTTCGATAGAAAATGTCTTTTTTTGACAGTACGTCTTACTGTCGAAAAAGGCGAGTTTACTTTATTAAGCTTAGCCAAACACAACTTCCTGTTTCACATTTGCAGAGGAAATGCTGTTGTGCAATAAGAACATTTTAGAGGTTCATTTGATTCAATTGTTAGTAATTAAAAATGTTTTTCATTCTCTGGAAAATGCCCCGTGTTTGTATTCTTCGTAGTTGTTGTTTGTCCATTTTTTCCCTCCACGCTCGAATATACATTGCAGCTTTTTGAAAGGGCTCGACAATTTATAGGCTTCTTCTTTGAAACCTAAAATCAACTTGCTCATTCTCTTCGCATGGTTTCAGATTGGATCTACAGAATGGGTTGAGCAAAACCTCGTGAATCTTGGCTCTAAATCTGTAGCCTACCTTAATGTGGATTGTGCAGTTCAAGGGCCTGGGTTTTTCGCTAGGGCAACTCCTCAGCTAGACGATCTTCTTGTCGAAGTCACAAAGAAGGTACATAAAGCAACTTCAACAAGCAAATAAAACCTTAAATGGCACCTTCATTTTGCGCGTTCTAGGCAGTGGTGATTATGGTGATCTTAAATGTTTGCAATTTTTTTGCGTGCCTAATCAGGTTAAGGATCCTGACTTGAACAGCGTAATTTTATATGAACGGTGGAGATCTGCCAATAAAGGTATCAATGTAAGTTCATTTTATGACATCCTTTTTGTTGCTAATCAAATATTTATGCAGCACCCATCCCTCTGTGTGGTTGTGTATGTTAATGTAGGACCTTCTCTGTCTTAAGAATCTTGTAAACATCATGTTTTTTCAATGATTTATGATTTGTCTTTGAAAAGGAAAGAATTTGCAGTGATAACATGAAATGAATAAAATAATCAGTTCCTGAGGAAAATTAGACATTTCACAATGAGTTTATTCCAAATAATAGGACCAGTATCCATGTCATCTATAATTCTCTAAAACTTATGCAGTGAAAGGAATGAAATACTTTGTACAAAAAACACACAGTATTTGACAATAAATTAATCAATGACATTTTGTCTCTTTGGTTATTCATTGATCCATCATTCATAGCTATCGAAGTTAAACTTATATTCTATGCTACTAAGTGTAATTAGACTTCAATACAAATTTAAGTCCTCAAGAATATTGGCACGATTATTATTATTTAATTGTTTGTGCAGCAGATCCAGAGACTCAGTGGAGTTGATTCGGATTTTGCTCCTTTTTTGCAACAAGCTGGGGTTCCTTCTATTGATTTATATTATGGAAGCGGTACTTCTCTTCCACTTTAATGCATTTAACACAATCACTTTTTGGCAAAAACTTGTAATCAAAACTTTAAAAGAGAGAAATTTTTAACACGAACCTTGCTCTGCATGTAACTTTCATTAAGGAAGAGTTTTTGTGCTAATGAGTTTTGTAAATAATTTTCAATTTCATGCAGACTTTCCAGTCTATCACACAGCTTATGACTCCTATAATTGGATGACGAACTTTGGCGATCCATCATTTCAGCGGCACATAGCAGGTAGCTTCTGGTTTTATTTCGTTCCTGCTTTGAAATCGTTTGTGGTTTCGTCTTTTTGTTTATCTAGGTTTGATTATTTATGATTTTCTAGTATGGTCTTGGGTTCTTGAGATTTCATGACTCTTTCCTTTATTTGCTTCAGTGACAGGCTTGTGGGGACTTCTTGCGCTTCATTTGGCTGATGATCCAGTTCTACCTTTTAACTACCTCTCTTACGCTACTGAATTGCTGGTAGAGAATTTTTCTGTGATTGTCACTCAGTTTCTTTAAGTTTTTAGGTAAAACAAGTTACTGTTCGAAATTTGTGCAAGAATCGACTGTGGAAATTATATTGTTGGATTTTGACATGCTAATCATAATCAATTTTCACTTGGAAGTTGGTGAAAATCCCTAGCATTTGGAAACACTTAATCTTTTGGGTCATTAATATGCTGTCAGTAACGTGCTACTTTGCACAGGCACCTGCTTTTCGCTATTTATATGTTAAACATATACGAATTCTACTTTGCACACCGCTTTGTTATTTTCTCTAATAATAACGTAACGCAATAGTGATAGTTGCATCATAGAAATATATCTTACAAAGTTTCCCATTAAGGTACTCAATCTCAGAAAGTTCATTCCATCTCTCTTTTTTCTTCACTTCTGGTGGTTTACTTGATGTTTTCTACAGGAGTATAAAAATGTGTTGAATAATTTGTTGGAAGGGAGAATCTCGTTGCATCCTATTGCTACTGCCATCAAAGAATTCACAGCCGCTGCTAATAAAACCGAGGAGGACGCCAAGGTTAACTTGTTGAAAGTTTCCGTTTCACATAATAGAAAAGGAAAACATAACACAGTTGTGGCATGTTTAGTAAGTTGAATAGACAGTCGACAGTAGTAAAAATAAAGAAGCTAAATCTTCTTCGTTGTACTGCTGTCTGGTATGGTCTAATATTACATACCAAATATGCATTTGATTAACTAGCCTTGCGATATTTATATAGAGAAGTGAATAATCACCGATGAAGGAAAAATGGAAAGGAGAAGTGATAGTGGATGCATGGAAAATGATTCGATGAATCTCATTAATTGAATTTTTGTAACTGCAGAAACTGAGAGAGAATGAAAACCTGGATGAATCTTTGGTTTTGAGGAAGCGCATGTTAAATGATCGATTAATGCTTGCTGAAAAAGGCTTCTTAGACTCGGATGGCCTTCAAGGCAGGCAATGGTGCAAGCATCTTGTAAGCCTACTCCTTTAGTTCTATGTGCACACTTCTATGTTTTAACCTAGCTGAATTGTGTTTTCTTTAATTTAATCCCCGTCTGGTTTAGTTAAAAACCAGATTTTTAGTAGATTTCGATAAAAGTTGATGACAAGTGTAGTTGAAAAGTCGATACAAGTTGTGTGTCTAATGAAATGTGTGGTTAAAATTGAGTTTGAAATTGTATATGTATTCTGTATTTAAGAAGTATCTCGTGTTGAAAGTTTTGAAATATTATGGTTGTGCTTTGTTATAATTAGGCCATTAATTTATTGGCTCTTTGTCAATACGAACTCTGAATGTTCTACCTGTTCAATGCAGATATATGGGCCCCATGGTGACACCGAAAGCAAGATCGAGTTCTTTCCCGGAATAATTGACGCGACTTCACAAAGCACGAGACTAGACGAGGAAGAAAGGCAGGCAGCCATCCGGCATGAGATCTGGAGAGTTGCTAGGGCCATTCAAAGGGCTGCCTGTGCTCTAAAAGGTGAATTAACCTGTGGATAGTCTTCTGTCATGTTCATACAAAGTAAGCTCTAACACGTTTAGAACTGTAAATATGGCTCCTTTTTTGTCCTATCGGCCGTGCTTTTCTTTAAAGTTTTGTCGACATAAATATTGATCTCGATACAAATATGAAAGAATTATCGTCCTTTAGAATTATGTTTTGAAAAATTACGTGTTGACGTGTCTATACTTGTGCTTTGTGCATCCGTTCTTAGGACATGACATTTGCAACCACAATAAGGTGGGTAGAAAGGAAGAAAGGAAAATAATTAGGGGGAAGAGAGTGAAAAAACCTAATTATATCGCTTTACATATAAACCACTCTCTGTAAAAATTCTTCAATAACTCGCCTCTCTAACTTTTTATCAATGCGTTTTGTTCTCAACCTTTCAATAATTAACACATCTCGGCTAAATCTGTTGAGAGAGCGTCAAAAGGCTTATTTGTCTATCTATTCTATTAGAAAACGAAGAATGCATAAGTGAGATAAAATATTTTTTCTTCATTCAATTGATAAAAATCATTCAAGGATGAGAAGTGTTGCACTGTTGCTTAATGAAATGTTGAAAATGAGAATTCCACGAAACAATATTCGGAACGTATATTTACAGTAAACAATGTTTGAGGACCTTAAATGTGGTGTAATAAATAAAAAAATGTTTTGAGGGCCTTAAATGTGGTGTAATAATAAATAAAAAACTGTGTTTTGAATATATTTATTCTTTTAAGTATAAAAACAATAATTTTATGACCAAAAAAAACAACAATGTTATGGTAAAATTATTGATTATTAGATGTTTTAAATAGCCAAAAACAGAGAGAAATCAAAATTGATAAAAGAGATATATATATATTGTACGCGCCAGGTAGGGGTCGAACCTACGACTTTCTGCTTAGGAAACAGACGCTCTATCCACTGAGCTACAGGCGCTTTTGTTACCTGTGCTTTTAGTTTTGGTTATATATACTAACCCTTTGCCTTTCAAAAGCAATCAACGGGTCTACTCATTTTCAAAATTGCAAACAAGGATTTCGAAAATAGTGCCATCGCGCACTCTCTACTCAATAGTCTTTTTCTACGTTTCTGTCATCTTGTATAACGAGCATGTTTGATTGCAAGAACTCGATCCATTTTCGATGGTAATATTTGTGCATTCTAAATTGGTTGCGTCTCAAACTGTCAATTTACAGTCGAACATAACATCCATACTGAACAAGATAAAAAAGAAAGCTTCTACTCTACTAACGATTCTGTAAAAATCAAAATTACGAAATTCACTTTCTGGTGGAAAATACTAAAGTATAAGTTCCATCAATTTCCCTAAAAAATTAAAGCAGCGTCGCTGTTTCTTTTACAGTTCTATCCTCTACTGTGTACATAACATGTCAAAACAGAGGAGATCAAAGATAATAGAAACTATACCCGCTTTACAACAAAACCTTGTTATATGCATGACGGATTACAGGATTTATCTCTATGTTGTATATATATAAAACTGCCAAACCATCCAAATTCACAGCGAAAAAACCAGCTTCGTATACTCTGCCTTGCTTTCTCATCTCCGAGGCCCATGTTTTCTAAATTTTAACATTTCTTTGTGGTCTAGGAGGCAAATATGAGATGGCATGGCCCGATTCCTCCTAATTGTATATTTTAACAGGCTTCTCAAAGGTGTGGCGGTTCTGCAATCACCACAAAATGCCAATAAAAGTAAGGCGTTGAAACATACAATATTACAAGGATAATCAATTTTTTTTTTTGCAGGAGAATTTTGATTTATTAAACCTGTACAAGCGTCAAATTGTACGTTTTCATGGCAATGCAAGAAATATACCTGGTTTGCAGCATAAGTCCTCTTAGGAGTAGTATCAGTGTGTTCCAACCCAAGGTACTGCTCCCAAGCACCGTACACATCTCTCCTCTGAAAAAGAACGCACATTTCCACAATTTTAATAAGGATTTGAGAGAATGAATAAGATAAACGACTTAGTACTGAAAGTAATGACCTGAAAACGTATGGATACAATGTCTGAGTCATGAAGATACTCTGGACGTCCCAGCGACATAAACGCAAATTTCCACTGAACATTAACAGAATAAAGGATCAAATGATTATGCAGCATGAAAACTTTTAGCAAGTGCTACATGATTGTATTGAAAAATATATGTAGTATTCATGTAAACAGGATAACATAACATGCCTTAGAATACTCCTCGTCTGGAACCTGCAATTTCTTCTGAATCCGCACTTTAACATCCGCTAAAATTTCGCCTTCATGGACGACCAAAAAGAAGGGTTCTCCAAAATTCTGGACTTGCTGTTGAATAACATTTTAAATATATATGTTGGTATCAAGCTCATATTTGTTTGGTAACTTAAGTTCTAACTATAAACAACCATTGCACTAGATAAAAATAAAAATATTGATAATCCTCAAATACCATTTGGTTCTGTGCACTCTCTTTTGTGAAGTGGTAAACATGAATCAAGCGGTCATTGGGACCTAGCTTTTTCTCTTCTTCTGGAATCTGAGACGAAAGCAAAAATTGGAAGAATGACATCAAAAGTTGTAGCAAAATAAAAATAATTGTTGAAGTAGAAAACAAATCATACAAATTTTTTCAAATTGTAAAACAATGGCGTTAATGCCTCCATATGCCCACAACTTCCAAATAAATTAAATTGGCTTCTAAGTACAAAATTAAGGTGCCTCTTCAACAATTTTGTCAATGATCAAAGTTCAAACCAGCTCAATAATTCATGTCATTAGATGTAAAAGCTATTAAGATGAACTAGGTTCCTAGATAGGAGACCACACCGTGCATGCATGTGGGGAAGAGAAAGAGCAAAAATTGTAAGAGGGCAATTCTAATGACAAGGGAGCTCACCTCCTCAGCCCGCAATGTCCAGTACTGGTCATTTATATTCTCAATTTTCTCACTGAGAGGAAAGATCTGTAGATTTGTCAAGAAAATGGATTACAACATCATCTACGGAACTTGTATCAATAAAAATTAAAATCCACTTAATAATAACAAGCAATTGCTTTTGCAATGCAGAATATAATTTTTTTGACCTCAAATATAGTGGCTAACAGGAATCGAAAAACCATGCAAAGATCCATTCTCAAAGAAGTAAACACAGAAGCTAATATAATATAAAGGCTAAATCAGGATCCCACTCAACAAATCTAGGCATGTGACAACCTACCAATACAGAAAAAGCTTCACCAAGATGATCATTACCTTATAAATCTTGTGGTAGAAAACTTCAAGCAATCTAAGTTCTGCATTTGGGTGAGACAACTCCACCTGTTTCAGCATATGACAACTGTAAGAAATTTTCACTCATTTTCTTGCCTTTTCTGTAAGTAGGGTCTAGAAAAGCACTTGGCAAGTAGGGCCAGAGGTCAATAATTACTAGTGAACTTTAGTCATATTTTTTCCCACAAGACTAACAAAAGATTTCAACTAATGGCTAGGGGAAATTTCACGAAAGGTACATATAGGACTTTCAGTTATTAAGATCAATGACGTGATATAAAATAATTCATAGCACCAAACTAACCTTCGTTTTGATCTCGTTAAGCACATCTCCTACGGTGCTTTGTTTAGGCAATCTAATGTTGAGAATTACAGCCTGAAAGGAACAGTGTGTCCTAGATCATACGATGTTATACAACTCAAATTGATGATTAGAGAACAAGCAATGGCATCTGTAGTTTCACATACCTCGTCCTTTGTGGCATGATGAAAGGCAACTTTCAGAGTTTTAAGACATTGCAATTCAGGAAGAGGAATATCCAGAACTTCATAATACAGAATATCAGAGATCTGCACAGGAAAGTTATCAATTCATTGACATCATCGGCCAACCTCAATTATCAAACACAGGAACATACGGAGCTGAAACCATGTCAGAGATACCTGATTGTAGTGGACAAGCATATCTAACAAATGATCAACTGATCTATATTTGATTGGATTGGGCTTTGGTTGCTGAGAATAGCAATTGTGAGGTGTAAGACGGATTTTAGATGGATCATCCAAACCGAGGTGTTGAGCCACTCTTTCAACAACATCATCGTAAGTGTGGTTCTTTGATCTAGAGATTTTTGCCAAAGTTATAACATATAAGACTCTAATAGACGATGTAATACAGACTTAAATTAACAACCTACTAGTAATAGTAAAGAACAATTTCTAACTGTATCAGAAATGACAACAGGATTGTATACTCACAACTCTAGGCTGAAACCATCCTCCTTAGGTCTTTCCAGAGCTCGAAAATGAACAATCTGTGAAGAGCCAATTCATATTAAAAGAGAGAAGAATTGGTAGGGACATGTAAAGCACCATAATAACAGGCTTAGTTGCCTAAAGATAGACAACAGCGTTACCAAGGATACAGATGTAGGGCTTGAATGAGAGCAGAAGCAATTTATTTAAGAAGACTTTCACGTGCATCCACTATGCTGTCTTATGCGCTATATCAATTATCTTATCCACAAAAAGATAAAAAGCAATTGCAACAACAACTAAGCTATATTCCCAATAAATTAGGTTTGGCTACGAGAATCCTTTTCTCCTATTCTGTTTGGTTCATTGCTATATCTACACGAAGATCGAAAGTGATTAGATCCTTGACAACCAATAGCCGTGTTAGTTTTGGTTGAACCCTCCATCTTCTAACCTATTATACTGAGATTGCAATACTTTATGAATGGGAGCCTCTTTGAATATACGAAAAGCATGCCCCAACAACTAAGTTGAAATTCCCTTAATTTATCGTAAATTAGTGACACCTCCACTTGCAGGCATCAAGCATATATTAAAAAAATACAATTAGACAGCAATTAATTAAACACAAGATTGACCTGGCGGTTTTTTACATATGCCAAAAATGAAGGAACATCAGGAAATTGGACTTGTTCTTTTCCAGGCAGAAGCCGCTTCTGAAAGCAAATGATGTCCCCATCTTCAATCTGAATAGAAGAAGAAAGCAGAGACAGACAGAGAGAGGGGTGGGGTTGAGTAACAAAGAGAAGGACAATGAATTAAAATGGTAAAAGTACAATACAAAAATAATTACCTGGCTAAACCGGAAAGAAGCTCTCTTGTCAAGGGGTTCACACATGACAGAAGGCTCAAATTTAATTTCCTGTAGAGATGACAAACAAGAACATTGCTGAATGTAGTGATCTTCAATACATAGAAAATCCTTCTTCAGTAACAAGAGACAATACAACTGTTTTTCTTAGTGTAACACATGCGAGCATGCTTGCATTACGATGTACCTCAAAAAGTTCAATCTCTTCATCAGGAGCAAATCCAGCCAATTCATTTAGTTTTGTTAGGATCTCAATGGGCTTCCCAGAGCTTTTTACAAAAAACCTACCAACATAGCTGGAAATAAAAAACAAATGATGTAGTCAAAAGGCTTGCACTAAAAGTTCACAACAAATATACTCAGAAAATCAATAAATTACCAAAGCTCTTCTTTCTCAGGATTGTACAGCTTAAAGAATAGAAGTATATCTTCTTTACTTTTGTCAGGTGGAGGAAGAGGACGCAGATCCTGAAAATTCTACAGAATTATGGACGAAAATATAGTAGAAACAAGAGGGAAGAATGTCCCTCAACGTTCCTGAACAAATGCATGCTTTCAAGATTCCTACAGGATTTTTAAAAGATACCTGTCCAAGTTCTACTTCCAAAAATAACTTCAGCTCTGCATTAAGAGCCTTATTAGAAACTTCCCTTAATGCTCCAACCTGCAACACATAATTATCACAAAATGAGAACTTTTCTAGAATGTAACAAAAGATAAAATGAAATATACAACAGATTCATGACAAAGAACTTGACAACATATTAAAAACAAAATCAAATGAAGCCTAGCAAGATATAATCAACAAGGGAATATACTGTCAAACCCAAGAAATGAGGCAGGGAAGATATGCTGACAAGCATCCAAAAATTTCACGGCAAAATCAATTTAAGAAGCTAACCCTGCTTGTCAGAGTCTGATATGCGTCATTAACACGATCCATACTGCAAACTATGATAAATAAAAATACCAACGCCATTATGAGGTGCATTCAGAAAATGCCCACCAGGAATGCAAGAAAGTGAATGATGTGAAACAATTGATCATACTAGAACAGTTGTATTAATTTCTTTATGCACAATTATTGGCATGTTTTCCATGTACTATGATAATGCAAAAGTGTGAGCATATGAGAGACAAAATGAAAGGAAAGAAATAGACAGTGCAGACAGGGATTCACACAATCTATAAAATTCAATGCAACTTTCACATAATCTATAAAATTCAGTGTGACATTTAATCTATAATGTGTGATAATGCTTACAGGAATTCACAGTCAATAAAATTCAAAACAACTATCAATCTGGCTGAAGAGTTATTTAACTTTCCTTGCCTCTTATATTGACATCCCTCCAAGCCAAATTAATAGCCACAACGAATGAAAATCGAGGTCTCTAAACTCAATAGAAGTAACATAAAAATATAATCATAACAGATGTTGTCATCATGGTTTAGGGTATTTTCAAAAATGAAAAATGAAATGGTTATAATATTTACAGTTTGTGCTTCCTCCTGCGGGGTTAGTGGCCTGTTTGGGCGATATGTGTGGTTCTGCCTCTTTGCCCAAATCCAAAATCGCTGAAATGGAACTGGTATACCAAGTTCTTTCGCAACCTCCTCCTGCAACAAAACATGACAGCATTATTTTAGTAATCCCAGGAGTCATCCAATTTTGCACTTATTGGAGCAATGGATTATAGGCAGGTATCCACTTGGAATCATGTGTTATGCTTAATTCATTAAACAAGAAAGATAATTTTTAGGGGATCTAGTTGTGAGTAAGATGAATTTGTAATAAGATGGCGAGTGCAAGGTGCACTTATACAGAAAAAAGAGAGGAAGGCTAGGATTTCTCATAATCCCAATTCATACCTCCCTACTATCCAAGTCCAACCAGCCAGTGGTTTCTACCTCTTTGTTGGCTAAGCCAGAGGTAAACATTCCTCAGGACTGATTTAAGATGAATTTATATGTTTTCTAGATATCTCTGTATCGTTGTACATAGGTACCAGTTCTCGAATGCAGTGCAACTTCCTCCTGACATTATATTTTTATGGTATGAAGAAATTTCTATCGTCTACTGAAACCAACAAATGCAACCTCAAATTTCATGCAACACATGATTTGGATTGGGACCATACAGGCTCAGAGCATAGACAGATTCGGATTGTACCCATGCTGCATGTTACCGAAGAGAGGAATCAGGAGCAAAACTGTCATTATACTATAGGCTGAAAGGTGTTTGGTCAAATTTCAGACAGGTCTAGTGTCTTTGAA
The DNA here is from genome assembly GCA_035079005.1 of Fraxinus americana. Classification (NCBI taxonomy): domain Eukaryota; kingdom Viridiplantae; phylum Streptophyta; class Magnoliopsida; order Lamiales; family Oleaceae; genus Fraxinus; species Fraxinus americana. Next base: position 5,214,226 of record CM068717.1, on the reverse strand, counting down.
GATCTATATTTTCAAATTACTAGGCTTTATCGTCCAATAGTATTCTAATTTCAATCTCCTTAATGGATCACACAGAGAGAATACAGCGTCAAGATGAAGATTGAGTTCAAGAAGTAAAAAACATGGTGTTAGTCAACTTGCATAACTGGAGGGTAGCTGACTCTTCGACCATGTGGCACGTCAGAGTGGAAGGCACTACTAGGTGCAACATCAAATTCTAGCAGTGCTTCTAATTTTAGTTGGTGTCTTGTCACACGAGATGCAAAACAAACCCGTGTCATGGGTGGTAAAGGAACAGATAGAGAGTGACTAATTAAATTCAACTGAGTTGGGAAGTCCAACTGTGATTATACCAGTTTCCAGTCCATCAAGTCAACTTTTTGTCAACTATTTCAATCCCTATTTTCAACCAGTTGCTGGTCACTCTTAGCAGGTTCACGGTTCATGGTTTAATTTATCATATTCAATATACATAGGCACGTATGTGATGACACACATAATGCATGTATTGAGATATATAAGTTGCAAACCTATAGTGCCTAAAGACAACAAAGAGACGTGCGGCATTGAAGTTTGTCTCAAGTCCCAAAATGTAATGGATAAAAACAGATCAAACATAACAAATTCTGCAATCATTCATACCTAAAGCAACTAGCGCTCATTTCATTTGTAAGCGAAATGCATAAGCAAGCACTACCTTGAAAAGGTTGAAAGGCATCTGTTTCTGAATTCGAAAACTGTGAACTTTATCATGATCAACCAGGTCAAAAAATATATCCTTTCCAATCTGTTCCCTCAAATCTTCATCTCGAGCAACCTGCATATGTTGCTTCAGAAATCTATTACATAAAATGCAGAGATGAATCTTACATGACTAGGTTTGGCCACTGAAAAATAACCTTGATGACAGTATATAGATGGGCCTGGGCTTTATATTTTCTCTTGTCGTCCTTCTCTTCTTGTTCTCTTTTCAATCGTACCTGGAATAAATTAAGCATGTGGCGCATTACGCCATACCCAATGCATAACCAGAAATGATGCAGTAAATTTCAAGATTTATAAAATCCAAAAACTTTACCTGAAGATGTTCTGCAATGTCCTTCTCATCCACGTCACAAATTATCTTATCCCTGTCACCAACACGTATATACACAAGCATATATGCATTTGAGTATTTTGTAAATTTAAATGGAGTATTGTTGTAACCAGGGTTCGTCTGCGGCAACTGTTGGACAAAGTTAATGTAAGCAACACAATAGAAATGTATGTCATTAGATACAAATCAAATAGTATTATCACCTCTTCCTCACCACCATACTGCTCCTCTAATGCCCTCTTCATGTCTTCTTTAGTAACCCGCTCATCATCAAATTTATACCTTTCAGAAGAAATCAGGAAACCTCATGCCTCGTAGTATAACATAAACTAAAACCAAAATTTAATGCAACTAGAAGCCAAAACATGTATCGAAGAGAGAAATGTACAGAGAATGTCAAAGCAACCAAGACTAGGGGAAGCAGTGAATGATATTATATTAGAAAATGCATGTCTGCATGTACCAATATGATCATTTTTAACAAACTTCAGTCAATCATGTTTTTGCATCTCAATAATAAACAAGCTTGCAGAAACATCGCATACTTGTGTGAGTTCTCTGGGAATTACTGGTTTGGGTTTAGAGAAAGGGAGGGGAGAGGTATTTATAGCCTATTTCCAGCCAAGCAAATTAGTTTATTTAATTCCTTGTATAGGCTAATCAAATCGCAGAAAATCAGGGATTAATTCCATTGTATAGCTAATTATTTTCCTTCCTTGTATAGCTTGTACTACTCTATAAATCAAAGGGAATACACACAAGAAAAGGCATTCAGCAAAAACCGTCAAGAGATACTTCAGAAGTATGACAATACCATTGATCATTGAGTGTTGGTCTGATGAAAGCATAATAGTGTCCACCATGTACTCCTCCACTATGAACCAACACACTGTCGGAAAGGAGAACAAATGAAAGACAGTTAAGCGAGAAAAAAAGAAGGAAACTGTAATAATGATGAGGATTAGCTCCACAACCTGCCATACCCATGCATAAGTGGTGCATTTGCTTGAATACGTGCTTGATCTGTACGAATTGTGAGCTAAAATACATATACAACATATCATATAGGGCATGACCGTTTCCATTTATAATAGGGTTTAGGGTGTGACCGGGTCGTTCAACACGCATTATGGTGCAACTTCAGTGTGTGATTTATATTATTAATATAAATGTGCATGGTTTAGAGTGTGATTTACTGTGTGTGTCTATGTGGGTTCTTTAGCTTGTTAATTTTGAATTATGAGATTAGAAATGTTAGAATATGTTGTGTGAAATTAGTGCTGGTTGATGCTGGTTGAGGACCTAGTTGATATTCTTAGTTTGTAACTGCTAGGAGATTAGTTTGCTTATTAAAGGGTAACTACAGAATGGACATAGCTCCTCCAAGTTTGTGGTGTCCATTTGACTATGAGGGGAGTAGAACTCTCCCTAGTTTTGACATTTCCATTAGCTCCTATTATTGTATATTCGAAGGAAGGCCTCATGCTCCCTCCACCCCCACCCCAAAAAATAAATAAAATAAATAAAATTCCCCGTACTTCATTTTGCTTATTAATTTACATAGAAGGTGATGCTGAACCCCACATATAGGGTAGAGACTTCAAAACTATTACATAACCATGGATGGATATGGAAATGAAAAATTAATAAATACATTTGCCAGATAGATATGTCTAGAGAGAGATCAACCTATGGAGCATGTAAAGGTTGCGGACGCTGCTATCTGCCTCAGGCGACAAATATTTTCCATTGTCTCTATCAAGGTCAAGTTCCAGTGGAAATTCATAACGATCATTTATCTGCACCATGGAAGCAATTTTTCTAGGTTGCTTGGAAAATATCAATTTCAGGGGAAGATAAAGATCGAAAATCAAAATCAAGAGGTCTTATTCAAATTCATAATGCATCCCATTCAAACATTTAAAAGGAATGAGTACATAAATGTTTCTTCATAAAATGTTGCAAGAAAAAAGAGAACATTGCTTTTTTCGAAACAACTCGGAAACATTTAAAAAACAAAGTAAAGTGAATACCACCACACCAAATTGCAGTAATAAAAGTCAGTAAACATGCAGCTTAAAATTAAATGGTGCTTTCTTGCACAAGCACAACTGAAAAATCTGCTGAAGTTCCATTAGTAGGAAATCCGTAACCAAAAGCACCCTAGAATACTCATGTCCGCCAGATATGATGCTACTCATGACATCCATTTTGACAAAGGATAGTCCCCCGCCCGCATAATAAACCAATAGAAAAATAATGAAGTAAAACACAAGCTACTACACGGCAACATGGATTGCGAGAGATCTTTACTCTTTTGAGTTGACCTCTTATATAGCTGGGCTTTTATGGCAATGAGAGAAAATAATAGCCCCAGATACACCAATTCAAGATAGAGACAAACAGAATGACTTCTAAAAGCATGATAACATCTATAAACAAACTCTTGAGAACTCTTCTCTACATAATTAGTTCTTTCTTCTTCTTTTTTTTTTTTTTTTCACTTTTTGCTTTTTAGAAAGGGAGATCAATAGAGAAAAATATGGACAACCATAATGTTTTGGTACTAACCTTAACCATTGTATCCCTCATAAAATCATATTCAAAGCGCTTTAGCTGAAGCTGAAGAACGGGAGGAAAGTCAATGAATAAGACACCCTTCTTGGCATCCTGGATTTATAAAATAATCAATCTTTAGACTGATATTCAATGGGAAAAAAGACTATTGAAATATGCAAATCCACGCATAAAATTTAGATTGTAACACATAATGTGTCTCACTAGGCTACTTCTATATTTGTTTAGATAAATATCTATTTATGAATTTTTCAAATGCTAATTTCTGACTGTCATAGGGAAAAATGTGAAATTCGAATCTGATCTATCCTCTCATATATTCATAGAAAATAGCTTCCTGAGGAAAAAAAAACACTCAGACATGCTCCTGAATCCCACAATTATCTAATGACAGAGCAGGATACCTGCAAACCATGTTCTTCAGCATGATACTTGTTATCTCCTTCAAGACGTTCAACTTCCACGTACTTGTCGAAGGAAGCATAAACATCCTTACAGCCTTTGACATCAAGTTGAAGGTCTGCCAGATCACGATTTAAAATTAATTTGGCTTTCAACATTAAGAAACAGAGGACAAGCTGGGAAAGACTGATACCATAAAATGATTCTTTTCTTGTTGATTTGAAATCTACATTGATGCACTCAATGTAATTCATATCGTGTCCTTCAAACAGCTTCTGTATTGTCCCTTCAACAACAGTCCCCTGTGCCAGTTACAAAATTATTTTAGATATTATTCTTTCGGTGACAGAAATCAAAATGATCAAATAAAGGGGCATTCTTGTCTGACCACCATACCTTCATCTTGTCTTCGAGCTTTTCACACAGAACTCTATTAAGTTCTTGCACATCATGCTGCAGAAATGAATCATATGTGTCCCATCCAAATGATTTAGTCAATTCTTTTGTTGCAACACTGGTGTCATTATATTGGAGCTTATAAAACAAACTCTGTAGAGCCAAGGGAATGCTTCCTGAAGGCATGTCATTCTCTGTAGTTGGCATATGATACACAGCCTGGTATAACACATTCCAAAACAAGGCTTCTTCAATCTTCCATCATTAATGAAAGTGTAACAATTCATGAACTAGTTAAAGCATGACAGTCTATCGTAACCTTTCTGAAGTAAGGAATATGATACAAAGTTTGAAGGAGAGAATTCATGTAACAAGTTGCTCCTTGGTTCTTAAGTCCCACATAACCAGTCTCCTTCTTCGAGTCATACATCAGGTAATCAATGACCTTACGTACAGCAACATCAGCCTCAATAACACATGTATCATTCACAAGATACCCCTTACTGGGGTCATAAAGTTCGCCAAGGGGCATGAAAGATGTAAAACCCCAATCACTCTCCCTTTGACTGAACTGGTGCTGTGTGTCTGTGAAACCCAAATACAATGTTAATATCATACTACAATAATCATAACCCACAACACTAGAGGCATGCTTTATCTGAGTTGAGGGAGACGTGTCATATAAGGTGCTGCAATGACTTACTTTTTAAGTTTATCAATCAAAAATAAATCCATTCCAGTGATCTCAGATTCCCAACCAAGCTTATCAGGCCAAAATGACAATATTGAGCATGAGTTTACTTCAGTTCAAAACTCCTTTTTAGTAAGGTTGCAGCAGATTCTTCATCATGTATTCACAAAAATAATGCTTCTAATTACACATTCTTATTTCGAAATATGCTTTTCACAATAATAAACTGAAGGAGCACAAAAGAATCATAGTTGCCCATTCGTTTAATTATGGTTTCATAATAATACACTAAATGTGGCTCGGGTTTTTATTATATTTTCTTACAATCATACAATGATTTAAATCTTATCAAATACATAGAACAAGAAGAAGCTGCACGTGGACAATGCCCTCGCTCCACCACAATAGTCAACAGAAGATGACGTAATGGTCAATGTCTAGATACACTTCCTTTGGAAAAAAATTCACTAATCCTTTATGCTTTTCGTTGTGTTATTCTTCTTATCTGTGTGCTTTTAACCCTTCTTCTACTTCCCGAAATTCAGCTCGAAGACAGCTCCAAATTTTCCCCAATTGTGGCCACGGATCAGAAGTACACAGAGGATAGAAGTTCACATTAGTAAAAACTTAAGCAGGCTTTTCTGACATTTCAATTTGCTAAACTTTAAAAAAAAAAAAAATTGCATGATGAAGGAAACCCAATTGTCCTAATAAACACATATTAAATTTAAGAGAAGGGAAATAACATGGACACAAGCTTCTACCATTTATATAATATTTTAATGAGGTGTACGAGGCTTAACACCCACCTTGTTGTAGAGAAGTACACATTTTTTGTTATATCTTTCAAAGTTGTCACTTAAAAAAAAAAAAAAAAATCCTTCATCAGGGGATAGAAGAATTTCAACTGGGACTAAATCACAAATAAGACACTAGAGCATAGACTTCGCTGAAATGGGAAAATCACAGCCTTAAAAATAAAGAAAATACATCTTATACAATAAATAATTTGAAAATGGAAACACAATATCGAGCAGCATAAATGAGAAGCAGAAAGTGTCTAATGAAAATGCATAATTAGGACATACTAATGAATTCAATATCAAGCTTTAGCTACCCAAAAGAATTAGAAATGGGAACAGTTCTGGGAGATACCTTTTTTCATTGTGTACTTGCTATGTATTTGATTAACTACAGCCAAGCTAAATTTGTGCATATCTATTCCACCCATACGGCAAGGTAGCTGAATCTGCCACATCTAAATACATAGACAAAGAGTCCACATTGTTTCCTTTGGGAAAAATAAGCACCCGCCTGTGCAAACCAACGAAAGCCAAAATGCATTTAGGTCATTCTCTTGGAAGACTTAAAGCAACATAATTAGTTTTTTCTTTGTAACGTTTAACATCAAAAAGTGCACTCTTAATATCTTCTAACTAAATTAACTAATTCCTTTAATCATACGAGGCAATGTAGTTAAGAAAGGCGGAACCAACTTTACAGCTTTAGATTACCATTTATAACCACCAACTGTAAAGACATCTGAATATAATTTCTTGACATTCAAGCGGGAAAATCTCTCAATAGCCCATGTGAACCGCGATGCTTGTGGTTCTTCACTGGCCTGGTTGTCCACTGTCCCAGCACTGTCAGCCGGCGCTACTGTAAACTCCAATAAAGAAAAATTGAAACCCAATCCACATAGAATAAAACTTTCGAAATATAACCATCAATACAAATAAAAAATTATACAAGTGCAACAATCATATATCAAATGTAGCCCAAAACAATAAGAACCAATTAATTTAGTTAGTATCACACACGCAATGCTGATATATTTAAGATACATATACATAAAAATTATACTCCCACAAGAAGAACGCAGACCTTCCATAAGCTGAGAACCTTCTACTATAGGTTGAGGTCCTTCTACTAAAGGCTGAGGGCCTTCTACAAAATCCGAGCGTGGCACCATCATCTCTTCATCTTCTTGTCGCTAAAACCCACCAAAAAAATAAACAATATAACTTAAGCTTGATCCAGTAAAAACCCTAGCATTTTATCCTAAATAAATAACGACAATTCCTTCACCCAAGTAAATCAACACAACTTCAGAAAAATAAATTCAATTCAGCAATTTAAACCTCCCATTTCTAGTCGACGATCACCAGGCTCAGTCCCCGTGCACATAAATTTAATTCGTTACACACCCCCGAGCAGAAAAAATTAAACAATTAATTAAAACAGACAGTAAGTGCATGAAAAAACAATATAGACAAGTGAAGTTGATTTTGAGAGAGAGTGAATTTTCCAGAGGACGTAGGATTAAAAACTAAAAAGTATGGAGAATGTGATTTTGGAAAATTCAGTTCCATAGAAGAGCTGAAAGAGGTTAATTAGGATAATGCGTGCGAATAAAGGGGAGGAGTTACATCCAATGGTTGAGGAGTCAGCATCGTCATGGCGGGAGAAATCAGCCGTCGATCAATAAAAACCACACAGCGATTAGTATAATTTCAGAGATGTAATGAAATGAAATGAACAGAAACGGAAAGAGAGAGAAAGTCTCCTGGGTTTTCTGAATTTTCGTTTCTCGATGGCGGAATGGATATGTTGGGGATTTTCGGGAATGCTTAGGGTAAAATTGAGAAATAAAATATCGAGGAGAGTAGCGTGCGATTGTAGTCGAGTGGAGAGGTGTGAAAATTGCGCCAATGGTCCCAATGTTTAGGTAAAATTGAGAAGGGTAAATAGCACAAAACGTCCCTACATTTCAATGTCATTGTGCAAAACGTACATACCTTTCATTTTTTGACATTTTCACTCCTACCTTCCACCTTTCATTGCGCAAAATGTTATTTCCAACCATTGTTCCAATAAAATGACAATTTTACCCTTCTATTCAAATGAAACAAAAAGAAAAGAAAAGAAAAGAAAAAATAAACAATTAATTGCAATCATAATCCTAATTGTTTCAAAATATTACAGATAAGCCATAAATTTTCCACCACCACCACCACTTTCACAACCCCACCAAGCCGCCACCTATAGATCCACATAGCACCACTTTTTGGTCACCACGCCCGTCGGACTCCATCACCACTAGCCTCGCTTCACTCTCTCCAACAGTATTGATCATAAAATCTGTCAAAATCAAACACATTTACAGCCTAAAATATCAAACTGATGTTTTCAACCCTTCACGACAATCCCAATTTCGGCTCTTCCCACGATCGCGCACCACCACCTATGGTTACCCCTCACCTCGACGAATCTATACATGGCCTTTACATCAATCAAATCTACCTCAAATCATTCTACTGTAATCTAGACATTCGACAGTGGTGACGTCCATTTTGTCAAACTCTTCTCCTTTAATTCATACATCTCACAACACTAAATCCCAAAATTGTCATCAATCGAACCATTGACAAACCCAAACAACAATGGTATGAATCTAATTGAATCAATTATCCCCCCCAACCGTTTCAATTTTTGGTCCAAAACTCTCTACGACGTGATCCACGGAGAGAGCTGTCTGACCAAAATGGTGGGTCCTAAGTGCTCCGATCTTTAAATTCGTGTGGAGGTGACGGTGGGAGAGTGAAGTGAGGTTGGTGGTGGTGGAATCCGGTGGGTGTGGTGGGCGAAAGGTGATGCTATGTGGATCTATAGGTGATAGCTTGATAGGTTGTGAAAGTGGTCGTGGTGGTGGAGAATTTATGATTTTTTTGTAATTTTTTAAAAATTTAAGGACTATAGCTACAATTGGTTATTCATCTTTTTCTTTTTGTTTTATTTGAATATGAGGTAAAACCATCTTTTATTGAAAAAATGGATAAAAATGATCTTTTGCCCAATAAAAGGTGAAAGGTAGGGGTGAAAATGTCAAAAAAATGAAAAGTAAGGACATATTGCACAATGACATTGAAATGTATGAATATTCTGTGCTATTTACCCAATTGAAAAATACAAAAGGTCAAATTCCGTGCAAGTGAATGAGATTGTTAGTGTCTTTGGACAAGCTTTTTTAATTTTAACTTTTTAGATGTTAAAAAGCTCTTTCACTTAAAATGTGAGTATTGTTATTTATTTTCATGATGATGTGACGTCTATGTGATGTAATGAAATTGAACAATTCAATTTTTATAAGAGAGAGTAAGAGAAGATAGATGTGAATAATGAGATTAGACATTCAATTTTTATGAGAGAGTGGATGAAAGAGAAATGCGAGTGATAATGAATTGTCACATTACCGATAATCTATTATTATAATGATAAATAATATTATTCTTAAAATGTTGATTGATTGGTTAAAGTCAAAAGTGCTTCTCGACGAAAAAATAACTTCATAAAGACATTTTAGAAAAGTTCATATTGAGCTTCACTAAAATAGCTCTAATTGAGCTTTTACGAGAAATCGTAATTTACCTTTAATGAAATTTTAAAATTAACAAAAACTCAAATTAATATATCAAACAAAACTTTTCACTTCTAGCCAATTAAATAAATGTAAAGTTTATACAAAAACACTTTATAGTTATGTTGACAAATAATCACTTTAATATTCACATTAGATTCACAACAAAACAATAACAAATTAAAAAATTATACTCACAACAGTTGTGCCTAAGAGATGCTCAATCTAATTCGATTTATGGATAAAACGTCACACTCTTCAATATTTGAATCTACGAACCTAAGTTTTGAAAAAATAAAAAATAATCAATGAAGTATTAAAGACTGACTCGAAGTCTGGTTCAATAGGACAAGGATCATTGATGCAAATTTTCTTTCTTCATAGCCAAGCGAAGTTGCAACTTTAGTGAGTGCACAAAATTCTCTGTACTACTTTTCTGGAATTATAACGCGACGGGCGTGTCGAGTGTGATTAACCGACGTTATACTTTAGTAATTTTTGACATTTCATGCTTACTTTTCTCTTTAGGGCTTTCTTTTTCTAATTCTTTATCTCCTCTTTCTAGGACTTCTGGAATTTTCCACTAGAGATCAAAGTACTATTTCATCGATTACTATGTCATTTCTCATCCTTGAATACCTAGGTATCCATCTTTCTCGTTTGAAAACATCCTTCTAAGACAGAATCAAATACCAATAAACACAATAAATCGTTCATGCGACTGATCACAATACAAAAACAACAACACAATTATCAAGAACGTGCCCCCAACTGAACCACATAAGCGAGAGAGAACCAAGAACGGATCCAGGACCGAATTACAAACTTGGCTAATACGTAAAAAAAAAAAAATTACACTAACAAGTTCGTCTCCATTGCACATAATACGTTGTTCATTACTCACAGTACAATATTGCTTACAGGAGCATATATACACAATGCCCTTATTCAACTCGGGAGTTCTTGGTTCTGAATTATTATTCCATTCTTCTTTGTTCCATCAAGGGGATGATTTCTTGGGTGGTTTCACTACAAGAACTGCACATTTTGCATGGTGAGCACAGTAATCGCTAACACTCCCCAAAAACGCCCTGAAAAAAAAAAAACAAATTTAGTAATATTCGAATATAGTGTTTGAAAGGTTAATGAAACTGTAAGAAGGGATCAAAGATCATCACCTCTTGATTTGGCCGAGTCCACGGCTACCAACAACAAGAAGATCAATGTTCATTTCTTCTAAGGTTCGACAAATTTTGTCCTTTGGATCTCCCTCGAGAATAAGAGTTTTAGCTTTGACCTAAGTCGAAGAGATAACCATGACATGTTCAGTATCTACTATCTACACTCCAATTTGTTTTAAGAAAAACAAAATACGAACCAAACCTACCATTTTGTCCCTGCACATATCAAATGCACGAGAGAGTATTCTTGCACCATTTTCCTCTTGGGTTTTGCTTGCAGATTCCACTACTAAATTTCAAACGAGCACCCATCTTACAACTACTATAACTAATAATTTATTATAAGATAAATGTTTTTTTTCTAACCAACCAAACATGTCCTTGTCAAATAATTGATTTAGAAGGTGTTTGGTGGAGATTAAAATTAAATTTAGTAGACTGTGATTGAAGTTTTTGAAACGTGTAGTTGAAAAGTTGTGTGACCTATGAAAGACGTGGTTAATATTTATTGTTTGACTTTAACTTGAATTAAAATCAGAATTTAATCCAGACCGTATATGGTTCAAGAAAAAAATTGCGAGAATTAAATTTCGGCTTGAAAACATCATCGAGATTTGAATTTGGTAGTTAAGAGCCCGTTTGGTACACATTAAAATGAGATAATGCATTTTTTTTAAGTTATGTGATAAAGAATATGTGGTTGAAAATAAATGAAAAATTATTGATGTGATGTAAAATATTATTTTATTGAAAAAATGTGATTGAAAATGAGTAGAATAATGAGAATAAAAAAAATAATGTGGCCCAAACGGGGGCTAAATTCCTTATTTGACGAAAAATACCAACAAAAAATTGAGTCAACGATATGTTGTAGATTGAACGGCGAAATAGAAATTTCCAACAACAAAATTCTTTTGAGCTAAAAATGAAATTCAGTGTGATCAATTCCTAGTCTCTGTTTGGGTTTTATCTAAAATTTTAAAGTGAAATTTTAATCCATAAATTTTTAACTATTACTCATGATAAGTAACTTTTTAGTTGAAAAAAATGATACGCTTAGGAACTTTTTAATGAGAAACGAACCATATCCACCAGGAAAGGCATAGCGAGGCAGGGGCTCCATGACATGGACTATGGTTACCACCTTGGACTCCTGCTCCGCCGTCTGAGGAGTGGTGCCACCACTATTCTTAAAAAACTTGTCAAGAACCCATTCAAGAGCGTAGAAACTCTCGTCACTATCATCAATAGCCACCAGTAAATTCATCACCTTCTTCCCCTCCGGCCCCTCCACTGGCTGCTGCTCCGCCATTATACCACTGTTGCCGGTCTCAGCCGCTATCGGCTGCTGCTCCGCCGTTGCACCAAATTTGCTAGTCTCCATCTCTTCCTTTGCTGTTCTATGTCCACCACCCTTAGCTTATATATTGTTTAGTTGGACTCTAGCTTACGTACAACGTGGCTTCTATATGACGTCTTTTTTTGCATGACAAACAGACGCTTCTGTGTGCATGGACACCACATGTCAAACCCAAATTTTCTTGTCCAAAATAATCACATTATTTATTGTAAAACAATAAAATATAGTCCCTTGCCATTCTCATCCTCTCCTTTAGGTTTAGGATATGTACGACAATTAGAGGGCGAAAAAAAAAAAAAAAAGATTTTTCCTTATTCGATTGGATCAAACTTTTGAGCAAAATCCGAAGACGCCAAAATATTTTTTACTTTGACTTAAATTAAAATCTGATTTTTTATCAATACCAAACAAGGGCTTAGTTTCTGCAGTTATCTATGGTCAAAATACTGTGCTTCAGAGCAAAGCAAACCCAATAAGGAAATGAAAATTTCTATAAAGCTAATCACAATGCATTAACAGCTCAAATACAAGTTAAAGTTCTACACGGAGAATCCCCTCAATACTTCGAATTGAAAAGCATGATGCAACTTAGAGGCAGGTTAAATATAGGAAAAATAAGAACAGACCTCAGGTAGCATTTCAAATTAGGTATATGCTACAATCTTGATTTATCGAGGAGGAGAATTTTCTGTCTATTGTCCCTGGAAATAACTCTACCGCCCAAGAATCTTCAAACGCTCAACTGGACGTTGTAACTACATCAGATGTAATCGTATCCCTGGATAAAGAATCTATTTCCAGAATAAGTTTGGTTTAACTATGGAGCAAGGGAAGATAATTTAGCCAGCGTGATGGGAAATCAGCAACCACTTTTAATATAACAAGAATGATGTGGTAAGGAAGAGAGAGAGACGAAAAAATGAGCAGTGAACAAATATGAAACGATTAATAATTATTTGACGATCAAGTCTGCAACGATAGCAAACAAATTCTTGTTACTTCATACATAATGAGCTCAAAGAAAAGCTCATCAAAAAAACTTAAATTAGAAATTGGTACAAGCAAAGTGTAAATGCACCTTTACTCGGCCTCCCACCCATCTAGTCTCGTCCCAGGATTGTAGTTTGTGAACAGCCGAAACTCATTGCCAAGTTTGCTAGCGTGATGGGGTCGAAAGCCACATGGGCGCAAACCCAAGAGCTCTGCAGCCCTCTCCTTTTGAACCTCACCTACATGAAATCAAAAGTAGAAATAGTGAAGGCATAACCTTTTTAATAAGATTGTATAGGCTATACCAAACAGATTCTTCTGTCTAGACAGAGTAAAAGTTTAGCCAATATAAGCCTGTAGATGATAATAACAAGCTTCAAGAATCGGTACAAACAGATATAGAAATGCCATGAACACGTGTAGAACAATTAAAACTTATTTTTCTTCATAGAGTTAGTTAACTTTTCTTTGACTGGATGATAAGAGAGAAATTGATCTGAAATCAATGTCTTACCAGTGAGTAAAAGCAAGTAAGATTGCCCTGGTCTTGAGAGAAATGAAATTGTTTCAGTAACTTTCTCCAAGCACTCCTTGCTCTGTTGCCACAGCCATCCATTGAATAAGATCATCAACGTCATGAATATTACACAGATAATTTTAATTTACAGCTGAAACAATTCAGAAGTAATATTTCATCTGTTATCAAATAAAGTTAAAGAGGAAGGTAAAGGTATAAAATTTCCGCCAGGGACTTAATATACGAAAATGGAAGTAAACCTATTTATCATTACTCGCCCAAAGAGAAAGAAATATTATTCTCGCTATAGCAACCTTACGATAACGGAACATATATTGGTGACTTTTCCAATTCAAATGGAATATCTCAAATGCCAAAAGCTGCACGAGTCATCCATCTCATAATATAATTGCCGTTAAAAATGACACTAACATGGAAGGAGAATATAAGTTTATCTAGATTAAAAGGTTGGATTTATGTGATTCATGATCCAACTGTTTCCCATTCATGACATTCAAAAAGCCAACCATTCACACGCAAACATGGCCGACCAAGTACCCAGTACAGTAAGCTACTAAAGTGGAATGTGCAACCCTATACCAACTGATACAAGGTAGAAGAGAGTTTCTGTAAGAAGTTGATTCCTTGGATTCGGATTTTAGACACCTCAGCCATTGGATAAATTCTGTTGCAAGAGGAGCATTTTGTTACTGGTTTCTTCAACTGTCATTTACAGATAGAATCTTTAATAGTAGGAGCCAATACATTTGAGTAGTTAGGTAGTTAATAACCGATTTGATGCCCCTTTTGTGTCTATAAATAGCAACATTAGGCAGTGAAGAAGAGAGAGCTCGAGAGAGAGAAAGAAAGGGTTAGAATTTTGTAGACAAAGTAGATAGAAAGTGAGATAGAGTGAAACTCTTGGAAAAATCTGTAGCAAATTCTTTATGTTGATCTCTTACTGTATATAGATCATGTAAAGTCTTATGTGGATAATAAAGGCTGTGGAAGTCATTCTTCCTGTTCCATATCTGTTCTTTGATTTCTTCTTGCTGATTTATATGCGTTTTTCTTGCTGATTTTTGCATCTGTTTCTGCTAGTTTTTATATTTGTTTCTTCTTCATTTCCAATTCTGCTGGTGCAACATGTCCTTTCAATAAACTTTGTATTAAGTTCAAAGCAAAGGGAAGTCATAACACCCCAACAATTGGTATCAAAGCCGGGCTTTGGCAACCTGAAAAAGAAGCAACAAAACAAGTCCGAAATTCTGCCTTATTTTTTTCTTCTTCTTGATAACTGGCTGCACACACCATTTGAAAGGGAAGATTCTTGGCCAGAATCTCAATCACACCATGTCTACATCCAAGTTTGAAGTAGAAAAGTTTGATAGCAAGAATGATTTCAATCTATGGAGGGAAAAGATGATGGCACACCTTGGTAACCTTGGATTGGATGAAGCCTTGAAAGAAGAATTTGACACTGATGCATCAAACCAGGCTGACATCCCGAAGAAGGCAAGAAACACTATCATTCTTAGCCTCAGTGATACAATTTTAAGGAAGGTAATCAAGGAAGAAAAGGCCTCTGAAATGTGGAGCAAACTGGAGGAACTTTACTTTGACTAAAGCATTACCAAACTGAAATCTACTTGAAGCAAAAGTTCTACAATTTCAAGATGGATGAACCCAAGTCAATTGATGACAATATTGATGAGTTCACAAAGCTGGTTTCTGATTTGGAAAATCTTGAAATCAAGATTGATGAAGAAGATCAATCAATTTTCTTGCTAAACTTATTGCCTCAATCCTATGATCATCTTAGAGATACCATCAAGTATAGCAAAGAATCATAGACCCTAAAAGAAGTTGCTGCAGCAGGCCAACGGCCTACTCAAAGGAATTGGACCTGAAATTAAATGGAAATCTTGCCAAGACGACTGGAGAAGTGCTGAGTGTGCGAGGCAGGAGAAGAAATAAGTTGTGCTAGAGCTGTCATCAAGAAGGACACTTCAAGAAGAATTGCCCACAAAGAAACGAGATGACTGAAGCAAGGAAACCAAAACAAGCAAGATGGAGACTGTGAAATTGCTGAAATACTTGCTATAACAAGTACAAGCCTCAGCAATGTCTGGATAATGGACTCAAGTTGTCCATTTCTTATGACACCAAGAGGAGAATTTTTCATTGATTACAAACCAGATTATGAAAGCAAAGTGCTGATGGGAAATGAGTCAAATGACAACACCTTCTCTGCTAACTCAGCCAAGAAAGAAGCAAAAAAAAAAGCGTCACGGGCGAGTTCTATCAAAATGAAAATGTGGGATGGTTCATCAAAAGTCCTAGGTGGAGTAAGGCATGTACCATGTCTGGAAAGAAATCTAATCTCACTTGGAACACTTGACAAATGTGGGTGTGAGTACAAAGTTCAAAGTTGAGTGTTATATGTGATAGAAAATTCTGTGGTAATCATGAAGGGAGTCCTACAACGAGGCATCTATATCTTGCAAGGAAGTGAAGTTGAGGTTGGAACTCAAATGGAATCTGAGGTCAATTCTGCTGAAACAATCACTGAGGATATACGGCTGCCTAATCATCAGCCAGCAGAGCTTGATCTGTAAATTCCCCTCAAGGAATCAAGGTGGAGATTGTAAGAAGCTGATTCCTTGGATTCGGATTTTAGATAACTCAGCCATTGGATAAATTCTATTGCAAGAGGAGTCTTTTGTATTCTTTGGTTTCTTCAACTGTCATTTACTGTTAGAATCTTTAACGGTATGAGCCTATTCATTTGAGTAGTTAGGTAGTTAATAACTGATTTGATGCCCATTTTGTGTCTATAAATAGCAGCATTAGGCAGTGAAGAATAGAGAGCTCGAGAGAGATAAAGAAACGATTAGAATTATGTAGACAAAGTAGATAGAAAATGAGATATAGTGAAACTCTTGGAAAAATCTGTAGCAAATTCTTTCTGTTGATCTCTCACTGTATATAGATCATGTAAAGTCTTGTGTGGATAATAAAGGCTGTGGAAGTCATTCTTCCTCTTGCTAATTTATATGCGTTTTTCTTGCTGATTTTCGCATTTGATTCTGCTGGTTTTCATATTTGTTTCTTCTTCATTTCCAATTCTGCTGGTGTAATATGTGCTTCCAATAAACTCTGTATTAATTTCAGAGCTAAGGGAAGTCATAACACCCCAACAGTTTCAAATTCATATTATTCATCATTCTTCAACTTCTCGTCCTACTATACCCTTTTAACTCACAAAATTGTCCAGAGTTAAACAATCATCCAGATTGGTTGTTTGCGCAGGCTAGACACGAGCGGTTATGTCGTAATATGTCCCAACCATCTATATCTAGCTCTCTTTAAGAAGGAAAGAAATTTATTAAGAATATTATAATAAGCAAGCCCCAAAAATAGAAAAATATTCCAACCGCCTCCTTCCCCACTTCCACCATCATAATAAAACAAAGCCACTTTCATGAGCAACCAAACCTCCATGCATATTGATTAGTATTTCCTCATTTTCTTAGCATCCTTTATCATTTTCTTATAAATGGATAGTGTATGTGACTCTACTAGTGCTTCATTCATCACTGGAAATGTGCCTGGTATTCATTGATCAAATAAACAGAAGCTAACGTGGAAGTTAAAAATATAAAATGTGCAGCCAAAAGAGACCATTCACATAGTGATTTGTCATCCAAAAGTGAGTATACTAGCATCACGAGTTCATCACCACCAAACCCACCATTCCCCCATTAGCCATCATCAACAGATACAAGAAAAACCGGAACAGAGAGAAAATGCAACCACTGAGTATTACTGCAACCCCTTCTCTGGACTGATTAATATCCATTTGAATCCATGCCCTGACAATCTAATTGCAATCTAATTATTAACAAGATTTATTTGTGTCAGTGGACAAGGATTGAATTCAGTATCTGGGTTTTCCGAGAGGTAGGTGCTGGTTCTGTTTTAGAGTAGAAAGAGGTGCCACCCAAGGAGAGAAAAAGAAGAGAGGAAGGACGATCAGGTAGGAATACGTGCTTGAGAATAAAGAGACCTGATGGTGATTGAAGATGGGAAATGGTTGGCCGGTGAAGTAGGCAGAGGCAGGCTCTCCCTTTTTGCTTTAGAATTTTATAAACTTTTGGTTGGGTAACTAGTTAATTTTGGGACATTGTGGCTGGAACAAATTGCATTAAAGGATTATTACTTAATTTAACTGGGCCAACATAGTTTGGGAGGAAATACCTGGAGAGATAAAGCACCTAAATGTTGATTTCCTATTCTTTCCTCAAAAACGTGTGAAAGCAAGTTGGATGAGTAAGTGGATGAGAGTTTTAAACTGGTAGCAAGTGGGGTGAGTAAGTGTGCACCCAAAATAAGTTCAGGAACCAAAATGATAATTTAGCTTCCAACGGTATTTTGTACATACAGCACCTCCAGCTTCAGAGTTGAGACCATCTAAAATAAATTTTTTTTTTTTCACAAACATTTGACGAATTATGTCTTAGTATATTCTATATGGAGAATGCTTTTAAATTATCAAAAACATATTCAATTTGGTAGTACAAGATAAACTTTTACCAGGTAAGGAGGATCTGCAACTATAATTGGAAATGAATGCTTTAATGATAATGGAAGATCCTCAGGCTGGTTGTAGTCATAGAATGTAAACTCCGTCCCGTATTGCTCAAATCTTTTATCATACTCCAGAAGCTGTGCAGATACTTCTGGACCAATTTTCTGAAATTTCCAATAACATAAAGAGTAAGCATACAAATTACTAGGCACATTAATTCCAACTCCATGTAAATATTAGGTCAATGTATCATAAGCCATGCTTTCCACAACAGTACCTTGCCAATATGATTCTGATTTCCTCAAATATCCAATAAAAATGGAAGGAAAAATAAAAGCCATCACATTGACCAATTACAACAAAGTAATAAATAGTGAAAACACCTATTACCAAGCACAATATTGAAAATAATTGTACCTGCAAATAAATCATTAATCTTCTAATTTGTGTTAAAAAGGAACAAATGGTAAAAAAACTAAACCCCCCCCCCCCCCCCCCCCAAGCAGCATTTAAGCTCATTGTCATTCGATAATATCATTGCCAATTGCTAAAGGGATGCTAAAATCTCTAAACATATAATGAGAAAGTAAAACCCATTAATGTTTATAATTCTGAGCAAATATTGAACTTTGTTGAAGACGATATTAAAATGAACAGAAGTTACCCTCTCTGATAATAGCTTAAGCTTTCAAAAGATATGGACAATGTCGTATAAAAATCAGGCTTAAAGACCCAAGTTTTAGTCTCACAGTCACCCATTTTTATAAAATTTTGCACATGTGAGACCTTAGATCAAAAAATGAATCCAGTTTGAAGAGCGTTGAGGATAAAATTTAAATGATTTCTCTGGCTTCTCCCTACAGTTTAGGCAATTCAATTGCAATGCTGTACATCATATTCCAAATCTTGGACCTTTATTACGGCACCTTAACTAGTACTACTGTAAAGTACCTTGAGATATGCATAGAGAGTTGGGCAAGCAATGCAAGCAACGGAAGGGGAGTCCACGTTTCGGCATAGAATAATTACTTCTCGAGCAATTGTCTCGGCGGTGTCGCGGTCATACCAGAACTGGCTGAGCCGCCAGTCCTCCGACACCAGTGCCACCTCCTCCTCCTGAGGAGCTTCAGCAACCAAGCGGTTCTGTTCAGCCAGGAACTCCTTGAGTGCTTTCAGTGCTTGAGAGCTGAGCATCGGAGTATCATCGCCGTCATCATCACTTACAGTGTCGTTTCGGGGCCTCTCCTCCCTCGACAGCTCCATTTTCTACAACCTTATTACGGCGATTTACAGTGTTTTCTTGAGGGTTTCCCCCAACTTTTCTGCCGCCACGAGTCTAGCGAAGATTTTAAGAGCATAATTTGATTGCTTTACCTTGTTTATTTTTCAATTTTTTTTTAAATACATTTTTTATCCTTTTTTTAAATGCATATTTTTTAATAAAATAATATTACACGTGATCTAAAAACTTTTCATTCGTTTTTAATCATACATTCTCCATCAATTTACTATTTCAAAATTCATTTTACCTATAAAAAAAAAAAATAAGGCTCAAATAGACCTTTAAATACATAAGTATTTAAAAATATTTTTAAATCAATGAAACTCGAAGAGATAAGAGTATTCAAAACACACTTCTAGAGCCTGTCTTACAACCATTTTAATAGAAAAAAGAGTATTGAATAATGATTTTCAAGAGAATGTGTGGTGTGTGTGAACCTCGTTATTTTTAAAGAATGTATTTTGAAATAGTAGACTGATAGAGAATGTGTGATTGAAAATGAGCAAAAGTTATTGATTTGATAAAAAATATTATTTTATTGAAAAATGTGTAGTTAAAAATAAGTAGAAGAATGAGAATAAAATTTTTACTGTAACTCGAACAGAGTAGGAAAATATTTTTGATATACGTGTAAAATATTTTATTGTATAAATGTGTGATTGCAAATGATCTTGTAACAAATCATAAAATAAATTAAATATTGTCAAACAAACACTATTAAGGTTTTCAACTTTTGTTATTATTATCAATTTTTCAGTAACTAACAAAAGTTATAAAAGAAAAAGCTAATTATAAATGGATTTGGAGACAAAAATGTTGATTAAAAGTAATTTTACTTTTTCTTTGCCCTAGCCAAACATTCTAGATTGTCTAGGTCAAAACAAGTAAATTGAGGCTCAAATTGATCCACCTGCATCCTAACATCGACCCACATGCATCCAAACATAGTTTAGATCGAGAGCCTGAGACAGTCGAGAAAGGACAAGGGACGAGTGATAATTTTTTTCTTTTTCCTTTTTAAGTTTTTCATTTTACGTTTAAAAAAAAAATCTATTTAAAAAAAAAACATAATCCTTGAGGTGAAGGCCTAACTCGTGTGGTTAGAGTTCAAAAGACGAATCGATTGAATTACTCGATTTTATTTTGACGAGTCCTTTTATTATGCCCGTACTCGCATCTCGAACATGAAGTTATTCCTTCGTTTCCTTGGTATACCAGACCATCGTCTCCCTTTAGGGGCTAAAATTATTCTGACTTTGATCTAATAACCCAACTTGGAGGATGTCTGGCAAAAATTTTTTGGAAGATTTTAATTCCTTTTCCATCCGTTGAGCCGCAAATGTTGAATTCTTGTGAGAGGCTGGGCCCCACCTAACGGTCCAAAAAATGATGAAAAGCTGGAAAAAAATTCTACCAGACAAATTCTTGATTCACTCCCTATGGAATGAAATTTTGCTGCATATGACATGGACAAGGTCAAAAGGCCACTTTTTTATAGTGAGAAATTCTATTCATCCCCACTGGGGATGCATCCCCAATCTATGTGGCGTTTATGTGACATTAAATGATAGGTGAAATTAAATAAGTCATTTAATTCACTTATCTAATTCACTTATCTTTTAACCAATCATTTACATTCACATAGACTGAGAATGCATCCCCACTGAAAATGAATAATATTTTTCTTTTATAGTAGCTGGAGCAATAATCACGTGCATTCAATTTGCACAAATTTATTGCAGCTAAAGCATGAGTCGAACATAGTAATTGATAGACTTGAAACTCCCTACAAACACAAGTCTTCGACTCCAAATTGGATATAAATAAGTTATTTTGAAAGTAAGGAACAAGTTACCTTTATACTTGAAACTTTAAAGTGAAAAAAAAGTAAGTTATCCAAAGACGAACTTTACCTTTATTTTAAGCTTAGCCAAATATGCTAGGGGTGTCCAAAAGTCCCGAATCGAATCGGACCGAACCGAACCCGAACCGAACTGAACCGAATCGAGCGGTTTTTCATAAATTAAATACCCGAACGGGTACCCGAATCGAGAACCGATGGGTTTGGGTCGGGTCTAGACCAAGAACCGAATAACCGAATAAGAATCGAAACTAAATAATTTTTTTATTTTTTATATTGAATTAATTAAATTATTTTATTTTTTTTTATACAAATTAGCAAATTAATTGAATAAATTAGATTATTTCATAATTTTAATTTTAAAGCCCAAATCATTTTAAAATCCACTTGTCCATTTTAATTTGAAGCAAATGAATATACTTTATGTAGTTTTGTTGTAATATTAATATCTACTTTTTAGTATTTGTATGTATTGAATTAATCTTATTGGACGGCTAGTTTTGTATATATTTTTGAATTGTGCTACATTAATTTGTAAAAGTTACAAATGAAATGTCATTAATTGTATTTATGTAGTGTTGCTGAAAATATTAAAAAAATTAATTATGGTACGAAACTGAATCGAGCCGAACGGAACCGAACCTGAACGGTTCCATAATTATATTTGGACCCGACGGGTCCATTTATTAAATACCAGAAAGTTTTGGGTCGGTTCGGGTCACTTCAGAACCGAACCGAACCGACCCACGGACAGCCCTAAAATATGCTACTTGCAACCAATATTACCGACAAGAAGAGTGGAAATGATAATATTTCTTACTGTCATTGATAATGACAATGCATTATGTTCCCTCAGTCGATCTTTTGCTACAGTTGCGAGCATTGTGGATGTAGATCCAGCTGTAATTCGACATCTTTGCACCATTGACATCAACCAGTCAATCAAACGGGTGACTAGTATATCCTTTCCCTGCCTGCACATCGGTTGCATTTATTGACTTGTCTATATCAGTTGTCATTATTGAATACCGATTAGGTGATGACCACTAGAAAAACCTCGAGACCATTTTTCATGTCCCACTTCGCCTTGAAGGTATGCACGGATACTCAGGATCTCCAATTCCAAAAGATCCACTCCCATGCAGGCTGCAGCAGTAGCCTATAGATCTCCAAACCCGAAAGCTAAATGGAAAATTTGCTCATTAGCATCCTTAGCACAGGTAGTGAACAATGTTTCACCATAGTTAAGCTTCAAGAAAGATCCATCGACAAGAATTATAGGTCGACAACGTTGCCAACCTTGAGTGGAGGCGGCCAAACGCATAAAGAAGTACCTGTAACGATTAATATAAAAGATTCCTAATGGCAAGCATGCCAAGACGCCAATTTGTTACTTAAATACTTCTTTGCTCGAGTTATATAATAGCTTGTGCTTGAATCTAATTTTGAGGAGAATGAAAATTTTGGAATAGTGATTGATGTGAGAATATGTGGTGGAAAAATGATGAAAAGTTTTGATTTGTGTGTAATATTATTTTATTGGGTAATGCTACATGTACACACACACTTTTATACAATCTTTTACACCTCTCTCACATGGAGGAGGGTCCACGATTATTTTATTATGTGTGGGCCCCCTTCCATGTGAGAGAGGTGTAAAAGATTGTGTAAAAAATTGTGTACACTTAGCATTATTCTATTTTATTTGGAGGAGAATGTATTGTTGAAATGAAGAATGAAAATGAGAAAGAAAAATTAATGGGTGTCAAACGGGGGCATATTTTTCAGTCTTAACAAAGTAGGCAAGACCTCTGAGATCATCACATTTTCAGATTCATCAGTCGGATATGGCCATCATGGTTGCAATTTGATCTTCAGCTAATCTTTTTTTTTTTAAATATCGATAAATTTGAACTTGTATTGATCAAAACTCATGTACAGGTACACCAAGCATACCCGGGTTTACAAAATCAAAAGATGTACAAACGATAAGATAAAGACCCGAAGCTAAAGACTTAAAATGAATCAAAACATTAGGATACAATGCAAACATAACTTTGTATGCATGTGTTTTGATCCATCTCACTATGCTATCGGAATGTGATCTTTAAAAATCTTCTTATTCCTCACCGTCCATATGTGGTAAACGACGCTAGCAAGTACAATTTTCGTGGCTTTGCTTTGCCAAGGAGTACCTTGGGCTTCCTTATTAATCCACTTCAACACGCTAGACAACGTCATCATCGATCTCTTAATCCCCAACCAAGCTCTAATCTGACCCCAAGTGGCCGAAGTCAATTAACATTGAAAGAATAAGTGCTGGTTCGTTTCGGTGTGTGCTCCACAAAAAACACAAGTTCTGTTAATATTTAAGTGCAGCAGCCTGTCCCTTGTAAGAAGCTTAGCTTGTGCACCCAACCACAAAATAAAAGAATGATTTGGAGTGATGTAGGACCTCCAAACCTCCACTGCCCAGATTTTTTTCACCACTTTCGGCCTGAATACCTCATAGGCTCCAGCCATCCGTAACTGCCCAGCAGCTGTCCAGTTCAACAACATGTCCAGGGCAGCCTGGGCAGTTCGTTCCTGTCCTTTGAGCTACTACCGGAATTTCAGCTGCTTCTTGAGCAATGGGGAATCATTTTTCCGTGCCATACATTCCCAAATATTGGTCCCTCGTAGGTAGACTTGATTTACCCACTTAATAATCCAAAGCGTGTCTTTCTTGCCATGAATATTCCAAAGTGATTTGGATAGTAGCGCTGAATTCCAGCATTTAATGTCTCTAAATCCAAGCCCTCCCTCATGTTTCGGCAAGCAAATGTTTCTCCAAGCAACCGGTGGCTTTTTGGATCCCAAAAGAAGTTCCAGCAAAGACTAATGACCTTTGAAGTAACCGTGGCTGGAATGGGGAAAATGGACAGCCAAAACATTCAACATCTTGAAGAATGGCGCTCACAAGTTCATGCCCTCGACCATGCACAAATATAGGCTGAAATTTTGTTGATAAACGAGTCATTAGAGCTGATTTTCAATTTCTCCGCCGCAAGTGGAATACCCAATTAACGAAACGGCATAGATTCCTTGGGAATATTAGTTAGTGCATAGATATCCTCTAACTCTTGACCATGAACTCCTGTCGTGTATGAGTTAGACTTGATAACATTCATTCTTAGTCCCGCATATCTCCAAAGTTTGATAAACAACTCAACAAAATACCAACCGAAATTACGTCTCCTCTAGCAAAAACCATCAAATCATCCGCAAATGCCAAGTGGGTAAACTTTAGATGGCCACATTTAGAATGGAAATTGAACTCACTATTCTTGGTAGCTCCCCTCAACGTTCTTGAAAAATATTGAAGACATAAAACAAACAAAAAAGGTGATAAGAGGATCCCTTGACGAGGTCCCTTTCTTCCTTTTATGAATCAATGAAGGCTACCATTAAGTGCTATAGAGCATTAAGGAGTAGTAACGCATTCCATCACCCACTCTATGAATTTTATTGGAATCTTCAGCAAATCTTTTTTCAAGGGATAATTGAGCATTTGAAAAACCGTTAATGACAGATAGCTCAACATCACTACCTGTGTTCTGTCTCCTATCGTTTACTTCATTTTAATGAATCACCAATTGCAGATCAACACGGTTTTAGAGTTCTCATAAACACATCCGAAGCAGAAAAATGCAATTGCAAATGAACTACCTAGACAAGGGGATATACTGATCAACACCCAATAATGTCAATAACCAAATTTAAATAGATAATATGGCCCATCTGGTTTCAAGGCTCGCCACGACCACGTGTCTGTCACGGTACCAGCTGCTTAAAAATACTGATGATTCTGAAATTCCAGGTTTGGCTGAAGCTGCGAGGCTGTCACGGTACAATGGTCATTGCGTTGAGTAAGGATACTAGACAGAGATATAATTTAGCACTCAAATTATCCGCCATTCACTTGCTTTATGGGGGCATTTTATGCATCTTTGAAACCCTAATTCTCAATTTCTTTGCAGTATAACTGTATCGATTTTCGAACAGCCGTAAGCCAAAAACATAGAGAACTCCAAAGATAAAACCTAAAAACCTCAAATAAGCAAGATGGCATTTACTTTTAAAAAAAATAAATCAAAAGCAAACAAATTATAATTTCATCAAGACCTCCAAATAACAGCACAAATCCTACATGTAAAATCACACTCATTGCTTAACACTTAATTATCACTATTAGCGGCACTTAGACCCGTAGACCAGTCGTCATCTGAATTTTCCGGGCTAAGCGGGATTGAATTCGGGCAAGTCCTTCGATTATGCCCATAATGCTTGCATCTAGAACATGTGACCGAATTAGTTTCCTCTCCTTCGAAAACAGTCTTTCGGCTTCTTGACATATCAGAACGTCGTCTCCACATTGGTGGTAAAACAACTCTATTTTTGACCTCTTCTGGAACAACCCAACTGCACTCGCTTCCTAGAGGATGAATTGTTGCTGCATACGATGCAAATAACGATTCCTTCGAGTAATAACTAGAGCAGTAGTTGTATGCACTTAGCTTGCATGTATTTATCACAGCCAAAGCATGTGGACATGGTATTTGATCAACTTGGAACTCTCTACAAGTACAAGTCTTCGATTGCAAACTTATGACAAATGAATGCATTTTTGGATCCACAACACGAAACACATTGCCATCTGTATGGTGTACCTGTTAAATAGAATTTGTCATGCATGTATAGAATTACCAGGTCATAACCAGTATTGCCAACAACTATAGTATAGAGGAAAATGTATCTTACGTCCATTGATAACGACAATGTGTTCTGCTGCCTCAACCGATCCTCTGCTGCAGTTGCAAGAGCTGTGAATGTGGATTTAGCTGCACTACGCCGTTCAAAAAACCATTTCTGCACCATTGACCTCAACCACTCGATCAAACACGTGATTGGCATATCCCTTGCTTGCACCTCAACTGGATTTATTGATTCCACTATATCAGTTGTCATTATTGCATACCGACGGCCACTAAAAAAAGCTCGAGCCCATTTTTCATACCCTACTTCTTGAAGGTATCTACGGATAAATGGGTCCATAATATCAAGGTTGGTCATGTGAGACTCAAATGCCTCCACAAGATATGCTCTGGAAGCATTGTAAAAGGAAGTAGACTGATCTTTGCCTATACCTCCAAACTTTAGTTGCATATTGTTCAACAGATGATTCGTGCACACACCATGATCAGCATTTGGATAAACTTTTTCAAGGGCTCTACTGATACTTGTATCCATGTTTGAAATTACAGTCAACTCTTCACGATCTCCAATCGCTTCCTTCAACTTCATAAAAAACCATTCCCAAGCAGCATCATTCTCTGACTCTCCGATCCCAAAAGCTAAAGGAAAAATTTGTTCATTGGCATCCTTAGCACAAGCAGTGAACAGCGTCCCACCGTACTTAAACTTCAAAAAGCTACCCTCCACAACAATTACAGGTCGACAATGCTGCCAACCTTGAATGGAAGCAGCCAAGCACATAAAGAGGTACCTGCAGCAATTAACATAAAAGCAAATAAACTAATCATTAACAATATGATCAAATAATGAATATCAATATGACCAAATTTAATAATGTAGACATACTTGAACCGATTGTTTTCTTCTGTCTCCAAGACAACAAGTGATCCAGGATTCTTGTTATCCAACATGTATAGGTGCTTTGCCAATGAGCTATATGCTTCCTCATATGAGCCTCGCAAACTTGTCAATGCATGTTCTCTTGCTCGCCAAGCTTTTCTGTAAGGTATTGTCACTCCATAAGTTCGACACATTTCCTGAATAATATCATGAGGTTTGAGATTTGAACTGGAAGGTAATTGGTATTTTCTCTTCAATAATTCCCCTACAACCCAACTAGTAGCTTGGCGATGATCGCCTTGAACAATATTCTGCGAGCATGAGTGGATTTCATCAAATCTTTTTATAACAAACATATCGCTTTGTTGAAGCTTTGTAGCACGTACTGTCCACTTGCAATTGGAATCCATACAAACCACATGTAGTAATTTCGTTGTAGATCTCTTTACCTTAAATTGAAAGTCCTTGCTGATTGCAAGCATGCTTAGATGTTTCTTTAATACCTTTTTATTTGAATAAATATTTTTCACTTTCAGTGCAATGGGCGAGAGCTCAGTGATTACATCTCTAACACCGTATTCTAACTCTTCAGTTGTTCTATGCCCATCATCGGCATTTGCAGGTTCTGTTTGACATTCAATGAATCTTTCTTCAGCGAAAACTTGTGCATTTGAAACACCATTTAGATCATTTAGCTCATCTTCAGTGCCCACATTCAGTCTCCTGTCATTCGCTTCTACTGGTGGATCAGGGTTGAACTCATGCAGTGAATACAGAATGTTTGCATCTGATACATGGTTATTCTCTTCTAAAGATGGTGGCAAAATCTCCTTCATCGGCTCATTCAAAATCTCAAGACAAATCGGGTAGCTATCAATTTGATGATCCTTCTCTTTCAATTTCAAGTAGAATAACACATCACGGTCGTGCAATATTTTGATGGGCGAGCTTCCAACTTCAGCTATATACTTCATTCGTATTGTTTGGGACATTGGCCCCAAACCTAATGCACCAAATAATATCTCCAAAAGCTCAACATATGACGTTCCAAGAGGAACCAATACATCTTTCGTTTCGTTGTCAACGTATCTATTATTCTCGTCCCACCTTCCATTATAGTTTACAAAAATGCGAACCTCATCCATAACTGTGTTACAAATAAAATAATTTTTTTATCAGAATAAAACTGTTCAAGGTCATTATAATTATTACTATCACAAACTTTACATCTCATAATTGCACAAATATATTAGAAACCTGTTTTATAGGGCAAAAGTCGCGTCGTAACAATTTTAGCACTAAATAACGTAAACTAACTAGTAAATGCAAAAACAAGCACAAGATTTCACACATACTTTTTTTACGGAACCCTGTAGATACGACTACTCAGATTGCATGCCTTTTCTCCTGTCCAGTCATAAAACAACCTCCAACTGCATATCAACTCAGTTTGAGTTCCCAAAAACACAACTAAAGCAGTTTATATGAAAAACAAGCTGGATTTCAATGCAGCCATATTTCATATGTCATTCAGCTACATCTCTAACCATAAATGTGCCTCTAATAAATTATTCACAGCATAATGCTTAAGCCAGAGTATAAGGATCGACAAAGAGATGAGAGAACTTATATATCACATCATTTAGATCTCTTGATTGTTCATAGACGTGACTATAATAAATTGTTCACCGCGTAATTCTTCCCAGAGTATAAGGATCAACAAAGAAATGCAAGAACTTA
The DNA here is from genome assembly GCA_035079005.1 of Fraxinus americana. Taxonomy (NCBI): domain Eukaryota; kingdom Viridiplantae; phylum Streptophyta; class Magnoliopsida; order Lamiales; family Oleaceae; genus Fraxinus; species Fraxinus americana. The sequence goes on along the minus strand of CM068717.1, from coordinate 5,185,488 downwards.
TGTATCTCATCATTTCGCTGTATTTTGAGTTCAGATTTTACCTTACTAGTAACATTAAGTGTGGAAAAAAAACCATCAAGTTTGTGCATGAGAAATTGGTATGCAACTGAATTTAGCGATTGATCAAAAATTTTGGGCAACTGAATAGAGTTTTACTTAGTAACAGCAGGAAAGGAATTGAGGAAAGAAGGGAGATGGATTAGGAAGAGAGAGGCAAAAATAGAAGAGAGGTGGATAGAATAACTTTTCACATAGAAAAAGACTAAACATAGTAGGAGGGGTACAATGGATGGTTAGTGTTTGCCTTAATTTCCATTGATGATGTAGCGTATTGGGTTGACACTGCACAGTCTCTTAGTCCCTTGTTACTATTATTCGCTTTGAGTTCCCATCCTTACCAATAAAAATGTTCAAAGTATATAACTCTCCAGTTAACCACTTATCTGTTCTTATGTGATAATATATTTTTGTGATGAACAAGTAACTAAGTAAAAAAATATAGAAAGTGAGAAGAGGACAACTGCAAGAGTCTTGTAAAAAAAATTAATATGAACAAGAAACTCGACAAGTTTTTGCTAATATCATCAACATACGGACATTATTGGTGCTAATACTGGATGGCGGGATTTATCTAAGCAAGTAGCAGAGTTCCTCCTCCATGAGGCAATCTCTAATCACAACTGTATTTTACTTGTTAGCTATGTTTACAAACTCCTCCATCATTGGCTAATTACTACCATTTCCTACTGTATCTTTAGGTGAGCATAGTAATAGGTTTTCCAGCTACCTTAAGGAGTGGACAAGAATGAGCTTTGTATTTTTTACACTCCATGACAAAGTTAATCCGAGAAGAATTATTTGCAGTCAAGAATCTAGAGTAAAATGGAAAGAATTTGCTGATCGCAATACTAACCTTTTCAACTCAACACAGTTGGCAGGAGATGTAGAAATAAATGCCCTCAAAACTGAATAATGTGGGGTAGGGGAGAGGGAGGATTGGCGTTTGATCAATCAATTCCCAAATGACATGAAACTAGTTATTTTTAAGAGCTCTAAGAGATAACGGGGAAATGTGTTTCAGAATCTCACTCTTCCTAAATTGAAAGCCGATTCAAAGTAGTGAAATCTATTGAACAAAAACGTGTATCCATTAAATACTATCAAGCCCATTGAATTTGTTGAAAAAAAAAAAAAGAAAAATCAACAGTTTAAAATTCTAACATGAACAAATGAATGCATGTTCTTTTGTTGGGAGATAAACTAGAAATTTGAACAACTCCACATTTTTGTTTGTCCCAAAACACATTTTTTTGATAAGTGAATTTTTGTCCCAAAACACAATAACTTCAATAGGGAAGTTGCAAAATAGTTGTCAAATATCTCAACGAAACGACATAGAAAAGGGGCTTAGACCAACACAAAAACGCGCACCAAAACCTCATTAGGAAATTGCTAGTTTCCCCACCATTGAAGATTGGCTTGTGAGTCACCAATGTGTGTGTGTGGATGAATATACATGGGTAAACCTATGTTTCGTATCATTATATGACAATTTAATAATGAATTGATGAAAATGCTAAAGATCCTATAACCCCAAAATGGATTAGAGGGTCACATAGGACAATTTGAGGGGGAGAGGAATTTAAGTGGTTTACAGTTTATCACTAATCCATGGTCACATTCAACTAAGGATATGTGAGAGAGCTGATATTCTTCATTTGCAATCTAAAGAGTTATCAAAAGAGCATTTTGGTATGGTCAATGAATTTTGAGGGCAGAGGAATTTAAGTGGTTTACAATGTATCCTAATCCATGGTCACATTCAACTAAGGATATGAGAGAGCTGATCTTCTTTATTTCCAATCTAAAGAGTGCTAAAAAGAGCGTTTTGGTATGGTCAATGAAAACCATCTATTATTTTTTTCAGCCAATTTAAAACCCCGTAATGACTTGTTTGATCTAAGTTCTAGTTCTCTCGTAAAGCTGCTTTCTTTAGCTCAAACTAGGGGCAGACCCAGGATTATTCTTCCGGGGGGGCGAGACTAAATGACTAAAAAATAATTTTAAACAATAAAGATAATATTCAAAATGTAATACATTTTTTACATTTGTTCCTTACGACTTTTCATACTTTGAAAACGCCGTATAATAGTCTCGTTAGTAATTTCATTAAATACATTTTTTTCAACGTACACAACTAAACTATCATTCATCAATTGGTCTCCAATCTGATTACGCAGTTCACAATATTCATAGCAGAAAATACGCTTTCAACTGTAGCAGTAGTAACCGGAAGAGTTAATCCTAAAGTCACAAGCATGTAAACTAACGGATACACTTTATTTCTTTTGATCACAACCTAAAGTCACAAGCATGTAAACTAAAATTGAACAGAATGTATCATCAATATCTTTGATGATAACATAAATCGTTTCAACGGCTGCAACACTTATAATATCCTTCTGAATTTTTGGTGATGCTAGTTTGTGATTTTTTGGAGTATTTTTCAAAGTGATAGCCTCAATGCAAGGGAGAAATGAATTGATGCAGTGACAGCCTAAGGATTTTCTTAGTTTTGATTTATTCTTTTAAATTGGAATTACACATTAATCTGCAACCAATAACCTTCTCCCATGATTTTCAAGTTCCATTATTCTGTTGTATGAATACCATTGTTTATTAAACGATGTCAAGTACCACCACCTCAAATTGTGCATTAAGCTATCTTCAAAGCTACAGCTTACAGTCCTAGCTCAAGGACCTCTCTAATAAGGATGGAATTTATTAACTAAAAATTTGCCCATTTCTAACAGCCTAAATTTCAATGTAATATTTTATATCCTGAGTTACCACCTTTAAGGACATGACTTCAAATCCCCCCTAACAAAGATAAATACATCAACAGAAAGAACTTGAAAAAATCAAGGCAACTCCTCAGCCTTGTGCTGAGACCCTAAAACATCAATCACAATAGAATAAAGTCAGTTGTGATATAACTTTGTGGATACCCCACAGAAGATATGCTCAAAACAGAGCAATACTAGATCATTTGTGGCAGTACAGACTCATTTTAACTTTTTCTCCTCATCATATTAATAGGATTAATCATCTCTTGGCTTTAGGCCTTGAATTCTATAATTCCTTGCCATCTCATATTCAAAATTCTTCCATTGTCAGAAATATGTAAATAAAACTTAATAAATATTGTCCCAGTTAGGAAAAAAATATGCCAGTGCAGAAATAATACCTGACGAGAGTAGTGTTCAGCAATCAGCATCTCTTTTCATCGCTGCCATTTCAACTCTCATCTTTTGAACTTCAGCCTACAAACGATGGCAAAGAGTTCTTGCATTTAGTAGGGGCACCACCTTAAAGATTTGACTTTATATCTATGAAAATAGAATAAACAAATAGTGGTAGGTTTATAAACAAACTCGTGAATTGATGCAGGGGAGAAATGAACTGAGCAGCAGCATCTGATTCCGAAGGTCGCCAAAAGCTTGACTTGTATTGCGAAGTGCGAACGCCCGCCGGGAAGAATTGGAGAAAACGCCAGTCGCCGGTCTTCAGTCGGGAGAATTGGGGGAAAAGGGAAAGGGAACTGGGGGAAAAGGGCTACAGGCTAATGGGCTTATTTCAAAAGACGGGCTTGCGTGGTTGGGTGGGCTTCTTTTTTTTTTTAAGGAATTTTTTTTTTTGGCCCAGTGGGCGAATAGAAGGCAATTTTTTTTGGCCCAGTGGGTGCCCCCACTGGCCCTTAATGGGTCCGCCCCTAGCTCAAACCTCTGAATGCTCAGAACAGCAAATCAATTAGTTCAACCGGAACACAGATATCAAGTAGGGAAATTATAAAAACTCAGGTGCTTAAAGTTTGAAATTCAAAAATTAGGGACTAAGTTTTATCATTCAAAAATCAGGTACTATATAATAAAACATAACCCTAATTTATCACTCAATTTCCCTCCCTTCCCCTCCCCTCCCCTCTCTGTAACCTGCCCCTCTCTCTCTGTATCTTCCCCTCCCCCTCTCCCTCTCCCTCTCCCTCTCCTTCTCCTTCCCTCCCTAGCAGCGTCGAGGAGCTGTGTAACGCCCCAAAATTTCAAGTATCTTGAGGTGTTACCAAAATAATTTTCATGTATTTAAATGCGGAACTGTAAAATTCATTTCTTTCTAATAAACCAAACATTCATAATTTTAAATACGAATCATAAAATCGTGTCTTCGAAAAACAACTTAAACATTAATAAATTTGCTAAATAATGTTATTGGACAAATCAAACTAATAATGAACTTTAAAAGGAAAGAAGCAAAACTTAATATTATTCTTGTAGGTGGAAATCCATTGGCAGTCCGCTGCACCATCCCGCCACAGATCCAATCGACCCGAACTAGCCTGTAAAAATTGTAAAAGTGAGTATTTTGAAAACACTCAGTAAGATACGTGCAGTTTCCATATGCAGTTACATAACAATAACATAGACAATTCATACCATTCTTCACATTTCTCATTTATGGAGTATATCAGTGGCCAATCGAGATACCCATCTCTTCACATTTCTCATTTCGTTACGTCGACCCGAAAGTCCATTGGCAATACATGCATAAATTATTGAACATAAAAACATAAGGAAACAAAACAACTTGCACAAAAAGTATCTTACCTCGATTGATGAAAAGAGCTTTTGATATAAAAATATACTTAGAATTTACAACTGCTTTCTATATGAAAACTGTTGTGTAAAATTCTGTGTGAAGAATTGTGAGATATGGGCACACTATTTATAGGGAAAAAGTACAATAGTTGAGTCATAATATAACTCTGATAAAAATCATATTTATTCTAATAGATAAGAGTTTGTTATAATGGTTGGTTAGAACTAGAATTTTGATAGGTCAATATATATTAAAGATAAACATGGCTAATATAACACAATATTATCTTCCAAAAAATATACATATGTACACGTGCAATTGAAAAGAATAAGGAATGGTTAATTCATTTGAAAATAAGTGATTATCTACTTAATTATTATAATATTTTGCTAATTATCCTAAAAGGACCATTATTAAGTAATAAAATAATACATATAAATCATACTTTTTTGAACTGAAATAACTTGGGCTTAACTTATCCAAACTTATATTTTCTCGAGCCCAATAAACATTATTTAATGCGAGCTACAAAATGAGCCCAATGTTGATATACTTTTGATCACTCTATAAAAAGTTAAAAATTTGGCCCATTGAAACATAAGAATTTAAAAGATACTTTATTTTAGTCCATCAACTTTCAAAAATCATAAAATAAAATTTATAAAACAAATATTTTTATTCTAAAATTTTCGGGGTGTTACAAGCTGTTCCTCGACGCTGCTGTGAATCGCAGCCGATCGCTGCTGCGAGTCGCAGCAGTCACATCGCTACTGCGATCGTCGCGATTCGAGGTGCTGCTACTGTGAATCGCAGCGACGACGCTGCTAGCGACTGTGGTGTGGGTCGCTGCTGCTAGCGTCGAGGCGAGTGGGTTAGCTGTGGTGTGTGGGTCATGTCGCTGTTGGTGTGTTGGTTGGCTGTTGGGGATCGACTGTGTTGGTGGATTGTCTGTGGGGGGTGTGGGTCGACTGTATTGGGTCGGATATTTTTGCAGATGGTGGTTGTAGCGGATCTGGATGTTGTCGTGATGGTGGTGGATATGGCTGTGACGGGTGGGGCGTCTGTGACCAACTATTTAATCGTCTGTGACCAACAATTTGCCTGATTTGTGACTATATATTAGGTGTCTGTGACGAAAAGTAATTTGTGACCAAGAAACTGTAGCTTATGTGACCTATAAAAAAAATGTGACATGTAATTTGAATGATATGTGACCTCGAAATAATATGTGACCTGTAAAATTTTTGATCTGTGACCCTGAAATGATTTGTGACCAATTAATTTGACGATATGTGACCAGTAAATAAATCTGTGACTTATAATTATGAATATGTGACCAGTCGCCGGAAAAGTTGTCGGAGATGAGTGGTAGTCGGAATGGTCGTCGGAATGATCGCGAGAAAAAAGTGATGGTCGGAATGGTCGTCGAAATAGTCCCGGAGCAGTACGGGTGGTACAAGTGGGGTGGGTTAATTATATTATATTATATTTAAAAAAATCTGATTTTTGAATTTTTAAACTATAAACATGATTTTTGAATTGGTGTAAAGTAAACACCTTATTTATGAATTTTTCCCTATCAAATAGTCCGACATTCACTCCTTTCTTTCTTGTAATACTAAAATCTTAGTTTCGAACTCTCAAAGGTAGGTGATGTCGTTGCAGGTTAACATTTGATGGGCTAAGGCTAAGCGTATAATATATGGGAAAATTTGATTAGTAAGAAGACCTTACCTATTTCAGATTTAAGAAATAAAATTTACTTTTTCAAAAATCAAATATTAATTTAAATTTTATTTATTAAATAATTAACTAAAAAATATTTAATAATTAAATATACAGACGCCACAGTCACAAAAAACAAATTTTATATGTCATAATTTATTTTTCGGTCACAAATTAAATAAATTAATTGATTGCATATCATTTTTTTGTCACAAATCAAAAAATTTATGAGTCACAACATATTTCATGATCACAAAATATCAAATTAATTGGTCACAAATTATTTTTAGGTTACACATTATCAAATTATCGATCACAACTTAACAAAATTTTAGGTCATACATTATTTATTGGTCAGAATTTATTTATTCTATTGGTCACGTATTGCTTATTGATTACACACCAACCAATTCATTGATCACAATCAACAAAATAATTTGTAACCACTGCCTCTAGTAGCACCACTGGAATGACGATGGCCAACACCATCCCCAAATACCACCACAACTACTGCATGTACCAACCACCACCACCGTCACGTGTACCAACCCCCACCACCACCATCTCCTCAAATCTATTACCGTGACCACCACAACCAACATCTACACTCCACAATCATCAACCACAATCGACTGCACCCAACATTTACACCATCTTTACCATTGACGAATACTTCGACTGCACCACTACACCATTTCTACCACTATCAAACGCCCTAACCTGCATCACTACATCCACCATCTCCACCACTATCTAACATCATCGTCTGCACCACCATGACTATGCAAATAAATGGACACACTCTCCCCAATGCACACCACCACATACTGCACATCGCACATCGCCATCACAACACACTGCACATCGCAGCACAACACCGCCATTGCATACCATACACCACCACCCACTAACAGCACAGCTACAAACCAACACTGCACCTAGGGGTGGGCGTGGGTTGGGTTGGGTCGGGTCAGTTTTTGTCCCAACCCAAACCCAACTCAATACGATCGGTTTGATCGAAATTCAACCCAACCCAACCCAACCCACAAAAAAATTGAAACCCAACCCAACCAAATGTCGGTCGGGTTGGGTCGATTTGGTTCGGTTGGAACGACCTTTCAACAAATAGTAAAGTTCCAAAATTCTAATTTTTTTACCAAAATACTGAAAATATAAAGCAATATTAATAGTCTTTCAATATCAATAAATTTCATATTTGATAACACATAACATATTTGACAACATTTACATAATGTAAACATAACTAAAGAAGCTCTTGGATATACCTGGAAACATGCAAAATAGAGGACTAACTGAGATACACATGCTGCATTTTTCATTCTGATAATTATAATTTTGTAATCACAAAATGAAGACAAAGAACTCCTAATTTTGTAAATGCTCCCAATAATGTACGTTTTTCTGTGTATATAGCAACTCTGAATCTCTAATTATAACTACTAGAAATACATTTCCAGCTTATTTTCACTGGAGTCATTTAAGATTAGGGTTTAGACATACAATTTCAGTGGGCCCATCACAATGCAGTGTCATGAATTCATTACGCCCATGTGTAAATACGCACTTCTGCGTCGAATAAATCCACTTACTAACTTATTTCATATATGTATTCTCTCACACAAGATGTAAACAGATGAAGCACAAAAGAAGCAGCAGATTTTTTATTAAAATTTTGCTAACAAAATGACATAAATCGAGAAGGAAACTCACCAGTTCAGCCCTATAAACCAGAAATTGAAACGAGATCTAGAATCCCCGTCTCACTCTATCTCTATGAGTCTTAAAATCGGTAATTTGAGAGGAGAAAATGAAGGGAGTCGGAGACAAAGAAACTGAAGGGAGTTGGAGAAAATGAGGAGTAGAGTGAAAAGTCAGGTTTGGTTTGGTTTTAAGTTGTTTTTTTTTTTTTTTTTTAATATGAAGGGCAGGTCGGGTTGGGTCGGATTTTTTGGTTTAACCCGACCCGACCCGACCCACCTTCAACGCCCCAAACCCGAACCCAACCAAAAAAATGAAAAAAACCGACCCAACCTGATCGGTTTGGGTTGGGTCGGGCGGGTTGGGTGATTTTTTGCCCACCCCTAACTGCACCCACATCACACAACAATCGAACCGCACAAAAGAAGTCAGCCACCAAAAAACAATGATCTGGGTTGGTGCAAGAGGAGGAACGCGCAGCAGCATATGATGATCACGCAGCAACAATTGTAGATCACGCAGTGATGTCATCGTCGACTACGCTCTCCAACAATGGCTTCTAGCGATGGCTTCCAGTAGAATAGAAAGAGGAGAGATAATAGAGAGGATGAAAATAATTAGGATTTTGTGTGGGTGGTGGGTATATATTAGGTGAGATGAATTGAATATTTTATAATATAATTATTAATATTTAAAATATCATTTATCATCTTTTTTGAAAAGAAAACTAATAAATCCTAATTTTGAAATTTGAAGTTTAAAACTTTGGTCTATTGTAATTTCCACATAACATATTGCTTAGCGGCCTTCATTATTTTCAAAATGAATTTTTTCTCTTATTTTTAGACAAATATTTTTCAATAAAATAATATTAAACACAAATCAAAACTTTTTCTTATTTTTTAATCGCACATTGTCCATCAACTCACAATTCCAAAATGCACTTTTATCAAAAAAAAAAAAAAAAGGTGGGGCTCAAACAGGATATTAATAGTAAATTAACTTCTAGTAAGTATGAAAATATAAAATGTATCTTAAAAAAAACCTAGTATACCACTTTTTCATGCTGAGATCTGACCGTAGCCTCCTTACAAAAGGTGATTAAAATCAGGTAAAAAAAAAAACTATCGAAAACAAAGCCTGCATATAAAATTAAGCAAAAATTTTAAATTTAAATATACTAAAATCAAGAAAAAGAAATTTTAATTTTAAATTGAAATTAAATTCTTACTCAAATTACGAAATTTGAAAACCTTTCCCATTGAAAGTGAATCAATCGTTGGGATAAATTCTGGGTTGAGTCTATAGGGAGGTGAAGACACACGTGACGAACAAAAGTAGATAATCTTTCTTTTAGTAGAAGAAAAAACTTCCCTGATAATTTGTATTATTGAAATTTGAGATTTAAGTAAAAGTTTCACTTAAAGGTTTAAAAAAATTAATTAATTTATCAAAATATGTTCAATGGCACGATTATAAGTGGTGCTTTTAAGCACACCGAAACATATATTTTGGGTGAAAAGAAGCTAATAAGCTAAGCCAAACATACTCACCACGTTTCAATTGCAAGCAAAAAAAATTTCTTTATTTTTCTGATAGATGGACTCACGCCATAATTATAAAAAATATTTTATTCTTCATTCAACAACTTATTTTCTAACATTAGTTGGACGCTCTATTACAGTATTACTGCCAGCAAAAATTGCAGCGTGCATATTTTCACATACAGAAACTGTCCAAATCTTCATTAAATCGTCGCGTGACATTCACATAAAATGTCTGTCTTCAAATTATTGAAAATGAGCCCGATTTCGGAAGCAAACATAGTTTCATTCTTCCAACGTAAAAAACTAAAGGAAACAATGTGCATATTTTTGAAGATATAACATTACACTTGCAAATAATAAACTTGTATATAAACTTAAATGGGCGAACACACAAATCCAGAAGTATTGACTGCAAGAATAAATGAAATAGCTATAATGGAGTGTAAGTAGGAAAACAATTCCATTTAGCATCATTTTTGCGTTTATACAATACATGGTGTGGTGAATAGCTAAGCACCATTATTGTTCTGCCATGGCTTGAGTACACCCACAACAATTATTGCGACGATAATAAGGAGAATGAGGATAGCAATGCACATCCATTTCCTCGAGTTTTTCTGTAAACTTTTTGCTCTCTGAAGCGCGGTATTCCCAGAATGCACATGGTCGACAGCAGACGAAACCTGAGAAAATAGGGTAGTGGAGATCAGTCTGATGATATACAGAATTCCTCGTATGCTACATCATATCGGACAAGACAGCAAGGAGAGTTCACTTTTTCTTTACCTGTGATTCGATATTGTTGAGCATGTCTCCTTGAGCATCCACCAATACTGCCATGTCCATGAATATCTGCACGGAGGTTAATCCATCGATGAATTAAACAGCCTTTTCGTATCGTTTATATTGAACTCAATGAGTTGTTTCCTAATAAGTTAATGCAAAACAAACGATGCCAGGCCAACAGTCACATGTTGGGTTTAGAATCGTCTCATCACTTTTGGGTGGTCTAGACTAGTGAAAGTCACGGGCAGATTTAAATTCTTGCCAGAAACTGCAAAGCATCTCTCAAAATCCTAAAAAGCAAATAACGATGTAGGAAAAATATAGGGGGTGAATAGAAGGGATCTGATAGTGCATGAAATCTTTCAGTCCAACCAAGATCACTTACCGAGTTCAACAGAAAATTTGTAACAATACACATGTTTAGCATATACACATACAAGAAAAGTGGAAAACGACAAACTGAAATTCATCAGCTTCTTCATGTCAGTTAAGCATAACTTCAAATTCAAGATTTACAGATTTCACCTTTCAAACTCGTAGTTAACTAATGACAGCTAGCTATGAATATACAATTCATTTCACAAAGCTAACTAGTTAGCATGTCAAAACTGCTTAGCAGCTGTTGCCTGGTTTATTAGAAGGGTTTAGAAACACGGTAATGATGGTATCAGGAGCAGAGAGAGGGGAGGGTCCAGTTGGAGCAATTGACCCCACTGCGTTTAGGAATTTTTCCCTTCAAAAAAAGCCATTTTGAGTTGAAACTTCATGCTATCAAAATCTTTCAAACAAGCTAGATTCTCATCCTTGGCATCAGAGACTGATATCCGGTTTAAAACTACAGACCTCTGTCGTTCTCGCTTTTCTATTTTTCTAATTGCTGTTACAGTAGATTTTGTCTCATTGTAATCAGGTATCCTGGTTATGATTCCTCCATTCCATAATTTTGTGTTTTGTGAACTATCTGTTTGTATTTATACTCAAACGCTCAAAATGTAAGTATTTCAACTTAAGTTTGTTCTGCAAGGGGTGAAAGACGAGTAGAAAAACCCAGTTATAGATTATATTGTTAAAGTTCAAGATGCAATCCCATTGAAAAGGGAACAATTGTGAAAATTGTGCGGTTGTTAATATTATTTTATTACCGACTTGTTTGAAAAAGATTTCGATAGTCAAGTCCTGTCCCCACTCAATCCTAATCCTAGCTCCGGCCATGGATGGTACTAGGCAAGATGGAAAAGAAACAGTTTCCTTGGCCCAGAGCTAGCAGACTTAGATTCAAAACATAATACAAACTAATAGAGATAGTACGAATATACAGTAATATAAGCTCGAACACAAGGAGACCAAGAAGAGATTAAAATCAAACAAGTACACAAAAGAAAACAAAAATTAATAGGATTTGACTAATTTGATCTCAGCAAGCCCATGTGAGGACTTGAAGAAGATAAAAGATCCAGTGTTAATAGCTGGCAGCAATGTGGTTGAGAGTAATTTTAGTCTTATTATCATTGCCAACAAATAAACCATAATACCTGTTGCAAGTCAAGAAGCTTCTTCTCTAAATCTCTAACGGCATCATGACGCTCTTGAATTTCTGCAAGCGTGTCCATTATCTGCAAGCAAAACAACAAATAAAGCAAAGAGGAAATGGAATAGAGGAAAAAATAAAGGAAAAGGTAGAAAATAGAGCTAACCTGGCCTCTCCCTTGCTCTTGAATTGCTTTTTGGAAAATCTGTTCGCTATCCCCAGTCTCTATTAATTTATCAATTGTCTGCGGAAGTAGAATTGAATACTTGGTAAATCTTGCACATTAAAAAAATGGAAATTATAAACAGAACTAATTTTACCTCTTCATCAGCTCGATTTCCCGTCACTGATGACCACATGAAATAAGAAACCATCACATTTTGTCAAGATATAAGAAAGCTACTGCAAAAAGTTGCAGAACTTTTTTATAACAAGGGGAGGGTTAAGACCTGTGAATACACGCCTCTCAACTACTTCACGGTACTCTTGATGGATGCTTTCTCTTAAAGTCTGCAAAAGTATACGTTAACAGAATTGATATACAGAAGAGAAGTTGTAAGAAAATGAAACCTTTTCATATTGTGCATCTGACCTACCTGAAAGTCAGACATCTTGTCTTTGAACTTCTTCTTCATGGCACTGTAGTCAAATATAGTTATTTAGAAGACATTTTATTTAAATATCATTAGACGTATATACAAAAGACATGCTCTCAACAAGGATTTAATCAATTGACTTTTCTGAAAGCTTGAACTACAATGTTCAAGGCACTGAGGATAATCCGTAGTCTACAATAATGAGCTTCACTGAGCCAGATAATCATATGAATCCTGAAAGTTGTTCAAATAAATTCTGTTCATTGCCAGGATTATCTGATTAAACATAATGGGCCTTAGTAGTGAAATTAAAAACAGTTTACACAAACATTCCTGATATTGATCTTCGATCAAAAAACTGTTGACAGCGACAAAAATGATGATGAGGATGGATATACTGGCAGTATATCCAATTAATAAATAACTAATCCACGAGCCTTTCTTCAATTTACATATTATCGGATTTAACCTCCATTAAAGAAAAATTGAATGAGAACTTAAAACTAAGTGCTAAGAGAAAGGTGAATGAACCTGTAAACATGTGCAATTCAAGAGGACTAGAACTTGACACGTGGGGTTGGAGTCGAATTATATTGATGAGCTTAATTCTACAGAGCTTTTTGACAATTCCCTACATGCCTAAAAATCATGCTTAAATTTTGAATGGAACTAATTGCTGTTATCCAGTCAATTTGAAAATGGAGGAATGATCGAATTGCAAGGACCATTTTCTTGAGGCTCTTTGCTTGTGAGAAGGGCTGTTTCATTGATGTCATCGTGGGATAAAATTCAAGTATGTGCAAAGAGAGTGTGGAGAATATTTTCTTAGTCTTTAATTTATTTAATCAATGTATATGAGGTCTCCTTGTCCTCTAGTTATGTAATTGTTTTTTGCATTGATAAAATTTTTGGCTTATCAGTTATCAAAAGATATAGTCCACATGCCTACCAATCATGTGGGGGGTAACTCTGCTCCTGGTTCTGATGCAGATAAATCAAATTCGCAAAATTTTAAGACCATTAAAAACTATTGCATTTTAATGTCTTCCATGTAACGCAAACATTTATAGAGAAATGTAAACAGGGCATGAGAATTGGAGTCTAAATTACACTGTAGTTGCTGTTCTCGATCTGTCAACACCCGATCCTTTTCCACATCCAGGCTTTTGTCTATTGGCTAAATTCTGTAAAGACAAGGAAAAAAATAAAAGATATCACTACTAAACATGTCTTGACAAATGAATGTTAACAACATGAGCTATATTTTCCTCACCTCTCTGTCAAGTTCCTCAATTTTCGATTTAATTAAGCGGGCAATTTTTCCAACTTCGTCAACATCCTTCTCCATTCGTTTCTTGATTGCTGCAGATTAACATTGATCATAAACAAGTTTTAAACAGTCAGAAGTCAATTTAAAGAAAATTGCAAGAAAACAGATGCATGTATTCTCACCAAATCCAAGTATAACGACACAAAGTCATCCACTAGAAAACAATACGCAATTCATAATCACCGTGAATATGACCGTGGGAATTTAAAATAAGAGAAGTGACAGTAACAAATCAAATCAGAAATTGAAAAGAGAAAATATAAATAAATGAAGTAGAATCCAAAAGTTACCGAAAAATACCATTGTTTCTTATGTGGCTTACATTGGTATTTAATTTTTAATTGAACATACAAATAATGTCAAGTTATGAATGCAGAATTTTCTTTGCACCAGACATGCCTATTTGGCAAGATTGAAGTTTCATAACATCGTGAAAACTAATTCATGCAACACCTATTGAACACGTATTCAAGTGGTAACAAATTACCTTTCATAGCAGAAGCCTTGGTTATGGCCTTGGATTCCTCGTGAGCATCCTGCAAAGAACATTAGCAAAAGGCACCACAAATTAAAAGTTATAGCACAAAACTTTTTCACCATCCCCTGATGTTGTTTTGAGTACCCTACAGACTACAGTCATGATGTACAAGCTGACCTGATGATTTAATTAAACAAACCATGTATAACTATCAAAAGAGCAATATCATGTGCATATATACAATTCTATGTACACCAAAGGGCATACAGGGAAGCATCATGTATTTGTGTCAGTTAATAAGTTATCTTTACTTCTCTAAGAAAGAGACTTGCAAAAGTGTCTTCAGGAATTGAGGACACGGATAATGTTTCATCCCAACAGGTCAATTTTTATGTACTATCCTAGATTCCTCTGGTCTATAAGTAAAATATTGCTTTTTTTTTATCACTGAAAATAAGGACTTGAAAATTTTACAATGCAATCATCTGCACATGTAAAATCTACTTCTATAGAGGAAATGCAAGTTATAAAAAGGACTTCGGAAATTTTACAATGCAATCATCCGCACGTGTAAAATCTTCTATAGAGGAAATGCAACTCTAACAACAGATTTTCAATAATAAATGAAATTAAAGGAAGCTTCGATGATGAGAAAAAGAAAAAGACTCATGCATAGAATGCCCAAAATAGCGGAGACACTATACCAGTGACCATGTAGGTGACCTAATACACCAACAGCCTAAGCAAAGGGGAAGCTAAAGTTAAAAGGTGATAAAGTTCCCTAATTATTCAGCTGCCACGGCACTGATAAGAATGTCACACCAGAAAACTGAAATACTGTGACTCGTGATTTCCATGTACATAACTTGAATCCTCTGTAATACCATAGTAGTTCGCAACCATTTTACACGCAACCACAGAAAATGTCTACTTTTCTCACTGACTATATCAATGTGGTTTAGGCATTTAAACTCGCAAGGCAAGAAAGGAAAACGAGACCGAATTAATTTTCACACACAGGGGAAGACAAAATATGGACATGCACTGCTGGCAGTGTAGTAAATGAGATGTAAATTTCACAAGAAAAATACAAGGAAAGAAAGATTTCAGTAGCAGAAAGAGGAGAGAAACTCATACCTGAAGCTTTTTTAGTAGCTTATCGAGCTTTTCATAATTTTTCTCAATCTCTTGAACCTAGCAACAAAAAGGAAATGGCAAATTAATACTACGACAAAAACAAAATAGAAATTTACCTACTTGCTCTCGTAACTGTATTGGTAAAAGTCAAGTTTAATGGGGAAAAACAAGAGAATAAGAGCCAATGATAACAAATTTCTTTCCGATGCATTATTGCCAACATTAGTCGACAGGCTACAGCACCTGCTTAAAGAAATTGTCCAAGCCTAAATCTCCTGAATTTTGTGCAAGTTGTGTTCCCATTTCAATATCTCCATTCATAGAAGCTTGATCCCGCGGTGTTTCAAATGAATCCTGCAAAATGCACATAAAGTATAAGGAAATAATGAAGACCACCTGATGTCGGAGTGTTTTCCATGTCGACTAATATGCACGGGAAAAGCTTAGGACATGTTCTCTTTACCATTTTCAAGCCATTTTCTGTTTTTTATTTTCCAAAACAGTGAATACGCTTTCTCTTTCCTATTTTCGAAAACGCATTTTTGAAAACAAGTTAAAAATTTACAAAGATTCGGATATAATCAAGCCAAAAATTTCAAAATGCGTTTTGGATGTTTTCCATTTTTTTTTATTTTTGAAAACAATTTTTCAAAATCTCAAAAAGAACATTTTTCAACCATTTCAAAATTGATACTCAAAATACAAAACTCAAAATGAATTCAAAACTCAAAACACAAAACTGAAACATAAAGAAAACAACCCCTTATATTTCAGCCTTTTCAAATAGTTGGATAAGTTACGAAGGAATAACTTGGGCCACACAAATGCAACATATACAGGTTACATAGACATGAATGAAGAATTAGGCATGTATTCAACCTTTATCAGTTCTAACATTCATCAAATGAAAAGCTTATGCCAGTACAAATCGCTCAAGATGTTTCAACATTTCTTTTTGTTTCAAAAAATACCGTGAATAAACAAAGTATTATTCTTAATAAATTTGGACTTGGTTAGACGAATCTTTTTTTTTTTTTTTTCTGTCATTCTATCAACCTTGAGGACCAAATAGAGTTTTTGAATAGATTTGACTTCATTTTCTACATAGAACAGATGGTTTTATGTTGATCATCTGTTAATTTTCAACATTTTGAGATGGGAAGCTTTAACAGTCAGGCCTGTCACGAGAAATAGTGATGTTTTTTTTTTGTGTTGTAGTAATGAAGTAGGTTCCAAGAAATAATGCATTTACTTATACTTCAAGCTCAATTAGCATTAATAATATATCTGAAAAGTTACTTATTAATTTTGTATAGATGTGCTTTCAGAAGGAATGTTCACAGAATTTTTATTCCTTTTGTTGTCTTTTTCATTTGGATGTTTTGATTAAAGCATGACGAAGACCACATAATCTCTTCACTTCTAATATTTCAGCAAACATGAACTTTTGCATGCATATGTTGCATTTTCACAATTTGAGGTCAAACTGAGGGCTAATATAATCTGGTGGATAAAATACAAAAGAAATTCTAACAAATAGAAAAAAATTTGCCTAAAATTTCAGTGCATTCCCTAATGAACTAGCACAACTTAGAGGAGCCAAAACTATATATCAGTATAAACTATAAGGTATAACTTAACAGAGAAAGTAGAAGCCAAAATTAAAGAAAGAAGTTCGGCATCATTGAACCCATATCAAACATCTTAAGCAGTCTGTTATGTTAATTGAAAAGCTAATCTACATTTCCTATCAGCCCACTAGGCTAAAATCAACAAGTTTCTAACTTAAATTGAATCAAAATATTGCACCTCTACGTCTTGCGAATCAAGGAAAGATCAAGTTCATTACTTCAAATGTCAATTCTCCTCTCAGAAACTTAATTATAAATAAAATGGACAAAACGGCTAAATATGCCTAATTAAAACTAAAAATCTGATGATCTAGTGTCATTTTCGGGAAATAATAATAATAATAATTTAAAAAAATCGCCCAAACACACAGAAAAAAAATTTCGTATATTTTCAGCTGCTAAAGCTCCGATCTCTTATTACATTGTCTGGAATCCAAAGAAATTGAAATAGCAAAAACCCTTTTCAACATTTTCATCAACAATTAAATAACCAACAACAAAAATTCATAACTAAAATTAATTGATTAGGAAAAGCAAAAATTACCGTTAAAAGGTCGTTCATATTGGAGCAATTGAAGAAGATAGAATGCAAAATCTGTCACAAATTGTTTTGATTCCCCTCTCTCTCACTCCTTCCCCTTAATGGCTTTATCTCTATTTCTTTGTTATTTATTGGTGTTTGTGTTTTGTAAAAGAGTTGGCGGAGAGAGAATTAGTGTTTTCCTGTAGGAAAAGCATAACACAGAAAAGCGAGTTTTTTTTTCCCAAAATCTGGTTGTATTTATCTATCCTTCATAACTTAGGACTCATTTGCCATAATTTTTTTTCAAGTCAAATAAACTTTTAAGACTTAAAAGCTGCTTTTGTATTCGGTTCACTAATTTCATAAAGAGCAATGTTACTTAATTCTACTGGGGTTATAATATTATTTACCACCATTAATGTTATAACACTAGTTTAAGTGACACTAAATATCATTAAATGAAAGTTACAATTAAATAAATCACATAATATAAATTGGTTTTAGATAGTATTATTCTTTTATATAAGTGTTTTTAGTTAAAATAACTTAGAAGGAGTAGGCCTAACGTGATTCCTGTGAAAGCTCTTTGGGAAAAGAAAACTCTTCTAAAATTTAGGAGTTGTTCTCTTTGTGTTTGAGTTTTGTGTTTTGAATGTTTATTTTGAGATTGTTGAAAATGTGTTCTTTTTGACATTTTGAAAAATTGTTTTGAAAACACCCAAAACGTGTTTTGAAAATTTTGACTTGTTTATAACTGAAAACATTCAAAACGACAAATTTGTCGCTTTGGATTTTCTTTGTAAATTTTTAACTTATTTTCAAAAACGCGTTTTCGAAAATGGCGTTTTCACTGTTTGAACAATCGAAAACAAAAAATAGCTTGAAATGGTAAAGAGAACATGCCCTTAGTTTTTGAATATGATGAAGGTAATTTTTTCAAGAATCTCTTTTACATAAGGTAAAAGCAAAAACAAATTATCTGCCAAACACACCCTTAATTGCTTATCATGATTTACGATTTTACACGGTACCAACTGAATAGCATATAATCATTAATTACCCGAATTTTTTAAAAATAAACAAGTTGGATGTGGGCCCAACACAACTAAGAATCTAAGATTGTAAACGGCGGAAGGCATCTCTGCACTCACCATTTGAGTTGGGTGGCTGTCATGTTTATTAAAATACTAATGTTTCCAAACTTAATAGACAGTGCAAGATTTAAGAATTTAGCATCAATAAAATCAATAAGTTCAAATCTCATTTATGATAATTTACCGACAGTTCAATCTGTTACATCAAGCATACGTTACGAGTTACGTAAGTGCCACCTGAAGTCCCCATCCCGGATCAATTGTCTTTTACAGGTTTTGTAGTGAGTCCATAACCAAATGGATACAATGGATCATAATGTTTGTCCCCAACATTCATCGGAAGCTGATCGACAGTCTTGAACCATGTACGAGAAAGTTTGCCCGTAAAACCATAGTCTCCAAACAAAACATCAGCAACACCTTGTCCTTCAGTACCCGGAAGCCAAGCGGCTACAAGTGCATCAATTTGAGCAATATAAGGTTGAATCACAACTGGACGTCCAGTAATGAGGACGACAACACATTTCACATATGCACAGACATTCGTAATGACAGTTGGGGATGGATCGGGAAGCGTCAAGTTTAGGCTGTCGCCAAATGTCTCAGAGTACGGTGGTTCACCTACTACGACAATGGCGTAAGAGAACTTGTTGGATTTCACATAGGAAGCATCGGGATTTTCATTGAATACGACTTTTGTTTTAGGATCAACAATGTTCTTAATTCCTTCTAGGATAGTTGTACCTGATAATCCGAAAAAAGAAGATTATAAACAGTAGGAGAAAGAAGATTTCAACTTATTTTTATTACCATGTACTATCTAATAGTATCTTATTCTTCCTACCAAGCATGTCATGAGACTTTAACAGATGAAAAGAAGTACCAAAACAAGAATTAGATTGAAGACTTACCAGATGTATGGTTACCACTCTGGCCCTGCCACTGGATTGTCCAGCCACCACATTGGTTACCAATATCGTTTGCATGGCTCCCTGTGACGAGGATCTTTGATGCCTTCTTATGAAGCGGTAGCAATGGCTCGTCCGCAGATTCACCATTCTTGAGTAGGACAAGAGACTTTCTTACTGCTTCCCTTGCTAATTCTCTGTGCTCCTGTCAAGGTTAAGGCACACGTAAGCAAACTAGTCTAGTAAGGTGAATTGTAGAGTACTAAACAGAATTAGAATCTTGTCTATCATGTTGTCCGGTCCTAACTCACCTGACTTCCTAAGTACTTAGTCATGCTATAATCTGCTAGTGGATTCTCAAACAGTCCCATAGTGAACTTGACCCTTAAAATCCTTTTTACTGCATCGTCAATTCGGCTCGTGGGAATGAAATTGTTTTTGACCAGGGAAGTTAGGCCATCAATGAATTCTTTGTATTTGGTTGGAACCATGATCTGCAATGTACAGCACCAAAGTGAATACTTTGTAGCTAATTGACACAAAAAGACACTGTTCAAGTCACAAAATCTGATAAATGTACCATGTCAATGCCGGCATTAACTCCAGCTACAATTGAATAAGTATAGTTTGCATGAGGTGGCGATGTAATTCTGTCAAGACCCTCCCAATCTGAGATGACAAATCCCTGAAATTTTTCACATAAAAAATTTGATCTTTGTTACTCAGTTCACCGTCGAACACAACTCCAAGTTGAAATTTTCTTGGAAAAATAAGATTTACTCTGAAACGCAGTGTATTCTTTAGAAAACCGGTGATCATGTCACGATTAACGTGCATCTTTATCTCATTCCAGCTCGAGTACGAGACCATGACTGTTGCAACCCCCTTGATGATTGAATTATAATAGCCTGGCATATGGATACTTAGCAGTTCATGCTTGCTTGTCACAGTATTGTTCTCATTGATGCCTTTGGTGGTTCCACCATCACCAACATAGTGTTTGGCACATGCTGCAACCTTTTGTCTGCACAAAATATTAAGTAAAAGCAAATAAACCGACGAGGAGACAAGATTTTATACATGTTATTTTGCCTGAAAATTTTATGAAGGAAGCCCTCTAAAAACTCAAATCATAGATGGCAAAATCCTCGATGAAGATCTTTGTTGATGAAATCCAAAATCTCCCATAGGCCCATAGTTGGTAGATTCAAGATCCTTTCCGGCGTTAAAGTTTCTGTTTATCTTTATGCTTGAAAAAAAGGAAATTTTATTTCAAGAAGCGATCGATTGGTCAACACATAAAGCATGTTTAATAGAAATATTAAATAGCACTCAACTATACCATGTAAAGGAAAAAGAAGTTTGAATTAGTACTATGAACAAACAGTCACTTACTTTCCAGCTACGTACGGAACACCCTTTCGAAAGTTTGGAGGTAAATCTCCTTGTAATCCTGGTATAATCTCAGTCATTGCTTGAACAACCTTCGGATCTTCACTATAGCTTTCGTAACACCGGCCCCATCTCGGATCCCTACACACCTATTTATGAGACGACCATTGTCAATAAACCAAAACATTATCTGTTCTGCTAGGATTTTTCTTAGTTAAATAGAAATCAGGATTCGAATTAGACTAATTACCGCTACACAAGGTGCAAAAACATAAGGAATGCCTGTAGCCCTGACTTCAAGAGCAGTTGCAGATCCTATTTTCTTTACCAGTTCAGGGTCCCTAGTAGCTCCAAGACCAACATTGTGGGGAAACAGTGTTGCCTTGTACACATTGCCATGGCCATGAACTGCATCAATCCCATAAATCATCGGTATCCCAAGACGGGTTGATAACGAGCCTTTCTGGAACTCATTCACCATGTCGACCCATATCTCGGTGGATGCCTTCATAGCCGGAACACTACCTCCACCACTCAATACACTCCCTGATCCGTAAACCCCAAAACACTTGAAAAAAACATACATAAACTAAGAATTATCAATTTCAAGACAATGCAGAATAGTATATGTACCTATGTAGTACTTCTTCATGACTTCAGCAGATGCCACAGTTCTATCAATTTGTACCATTTGGCCTATTTTTTCTTCTAAAGTCATCCTGCCCATTAGGTCTTTGATTCTATGATTTATTGGGTGTTTAGGATCTTTGTATGCCATGTACTCAGCATGATCTGCCATGGCTGCCCAACAACATAGTACTAAAATCCCAATCAAGAATGCTGAATCTTTTGCCATTTTTTGCATTGGCGTCAACCTTCACAGCAAAATATTGTTGTCAAGTAAGATCAATAATCAACCTATCGATTAATGGAAAAAAGGATATAACGTGATGAGATTCCACACCGACAAACCAATAATTCCCACAATTAATTATTCCAATAAAACAGCAGTATAGATCTTAAAATAAATACACACACACACACATACACAATGTCACATTTCTCAGAAAATAAATACAAGTTGACACTTGGAAAATGGAAGAGAATTACTGAACTGGGATAAAAGAGAAGAATTACCTCATCTGTAAGAATAATCATATTTTTATCCAAGAAAGGATTCAAATGCTCATGCAGTTTCCAAAAATAAAAACAAAAGAATAAAGATGAAAAACAGCAATAATCTGGCTGCATTCATTCGAGTAGAGTACATAGTTAAAACACTGTTGTCATAAATAAACACATCAGTTTACTGAAATTTAGTATTCAACAAAAACAAGAAACGTGGACATAAAGCTGTACAACTTACATTGATGAAACTACCCAATAATTCAGCAATTTTTTTTAATCCAAATTGTCACTCATGTGAATTCGTTGAAATCTAGTGGGAAGAAGGTGGTACGTATTTATAGAAATTTTGTTTCTTTTTTTTTGTCAGTATCTTATTAATTATATTACTTACGGAGGTGTTTACAATTGAGATTTTAATGAATTTCAAAGAAATTCTTTAAAAGATAGATATTATCAATAACTCACCGATTTATAAAAAATTCATTAATAGAGAGATTTTTAAAATATTTGGATGGATTTCAAGATAAAAAATACATATAATAAATTCTTTTGAAATTTCACCATATTTAACGAGATTCTTATGATTTTTGTGGTAATCTATTTAAATTCACGAAATTCATTACAATTTATAATTTTTTAAAATTCATCAAAATTTGAATTTTATGGATAATGACGTAGGTACATCGCCACCGTTCCTGCACGTTTGAGGCCACAATTCCATTATTAGTAATCCAATTATTTGTGGGGCTAAATGAGTCTCTAGCTCTGACAATTCCATTATCCATCCATGTGTGAGTGTGAGTGTGAATGTGGGGAATTCTTAATGGAGCAAGGACATACTTATTTCAAGAAGAGGAAATCCCGTGTTCTCGACCAGTTTGCGTGATGACAAAATTTTGTGGTCCTTCCTTAGTCAAACTTTTAAAATTTCGGTGCAAGTTGATCGTTACTGAATGAAACATGTCACCTTTTCTATTATATACATTCGCATAAATTGCAGATTACTTCTTTGAAAGGAACCTCCACGCATCCACTAGCACTTCCCCCACCATCCACCTTTACAATAGAGTTGACTTGGGAGTTGGGTGAGATCATCTTTGAAAACAGTCGAGGTGAGTGTTAAGAGATAACGTTCCATATCGAATAAAGATGAAAATATAAACCAATTTATAAATGTTTGAGCTACTTTTCTTAATAAAGTTGACATTTTAAGATGAAACCCCAAAATTTTAACATGGTATCAGAGCTCATTAAACCCCAATAAGCAATTCAATCCGATTAAGAATAAAAAAAAAATGAACACATGAATTTCAAGATTGGTAAGCTCAAACGAGCCACCATCTTCTTGAGACATGTTAAGAGATAGAATCACACATCGAATAAAGATGTTGACATTTTAAGATGGAATCGTATGCTCAAATTTTTTTTTTTTTTTTTTTTTTTGCGCAAATTTTGAACCATATAAGAGCAGTTCAAACCTTTATAAATTGATCTATATTTTAATCTTTATTCGATATGAGATTTTATCTCTTAACATAAATAACGATTGGCCTAGCTGCACAAAGAAACTGAATGACATATAATATATAAAAATTGAGTGCATTTCCAAGCTTAATTGTAGAATACTAATAACTCAATATGGTTCCGACGAAAATTTGATAGAACCATGCAAGTTGCCTTCGATTCGTCAAGGGCTTTTCCTTCTATTTGGGAGGGAAATTGCTTAACGGATGGCGAGATTGCTAAGCGGAAAGAAAGAGGGTTCTATACAGAAAACTAGACTATCCTATGTATCGATGGAAACCAGCTAGTTGTGTGGTTCAATCCGATTTGAGCTAGACAGCGAGTCAGCATTTTTCCATGTATTTATGTTCCCGATCTTCCGCGCTGGTCCGAGGTTCTATCCTTATTATGTGGTAGAAAAAAATACAAAGTGAAGATCCTTCTGTAAATTTTTTGCTTTTGTTCTCATGCTTTTTTTCTCTCAATCGGAGAAAAAGTGTTCATTATTATAAATAGGAATTAATTCATGTAAATTTATGCAAAGTAACTTAAGGGCTGTCTAGGCCTGCTTTTTGAAGCAAAAAAATTGATTTCATAGCTGTTACGTGTAAAGTCAGGTCGTCTTTTTTTACCAGCCATCTCAGAGGTGAGGTCTACCTTGGCAAAGTAACGGTCAATGTTTCAATTTTAAGCTGATGATGAATCAACACCAAACACGTCCTTAATGGTTGATTTCAATTGATAAATAATAAAATATTAGAAGCGATTAAAATTCAATTTTTTTCTAGAACTTAAAATCGAATCAGATCCATCTCATTCTTGATTTTAAGAACTAGAACCATCAAAATTTAAACTAGATGTAGTTTCCAAAAAAATGTGCAGCCCCTCTTATATGCTTGTACGATCAAATTCAAACTAATTTTTATGTAGTTATGATTCGGTTTCTTTTACAAGTAAGTTATCAATTGAAAAATCGAGTTATACTGATAGGGATGACAATTTTTCCTGCCCCGATTGGGTGGGAATTCCAAACTTAAACCCAAAAACTTATCTTGTACTCGTTTCTAGTGTTAAACTTTAAAATGAACTTTTTAGTTCTCGATTAAATTTTATTTTATTTTCATTCGAACCAGGAAAAAAATTGGCCTATCCATTTGAGGCTTCGTTCTTTCGGGTCAATTTCGCACACCTACACGGACATTCTTTTCATATTACATTGGTCACATCACACCCCCTTCAACATGGACTTGGTAATTTAACATTTAGTAATTAACAAGGTGTGACGTATAGAACTCGACAATCTAAAAAAGCGACTATTGTGTACCAAGGGGTACTAGGCTGACCCAATAAACCTAATCAAATATCGTAAGTAGGCTAATAAACTAATCGACCTAATCAAATCGGACAATGTATTACACAAAACTAACTGCAAGGGTCAAACGTTAGGAACCACATCAATAATGTCAAGTAGTCAAGCCGGCCAACCTCGCTTAGCCGCCAATGGGGACCACCAAAGACTAAACGGATGGTGCCTCTAAGAGCACCAAATCATAGAAAGGCACATCATCGTGTCAAATATTACATCAAAATAACATCAAACATTAACGATAAGATGGACTTGAAATCGCTAGATATTGTAAAATATTTCATATCGTAAGGTGCGACAAATATACACACTAGATAATTTGTGTACCAAACATGCATTCACTGAAAATACGCAAAGGACGAGGGGGACGACGCACAAGCCACAAGATCATCTGCAGAAGATTTCCTCGTTCATCATCAACAAATGAACAACTTGAAGATCATAAAAAAGTATTTACCTGCAATTTCTTACTAGAGAAATCTGATTATAAGTAGATTATAAGCTGATTTATGTTTATGGAAAGAAGGGCGTGAGGAATGAAGCCTGGTCCGAGATATATATCATCATCACTCCATGCATGGAATCAATGAATAAATCTAGGGACAGTCTTCATTCCAAACGCCCCCTTTCCTTCTTCGTTCATCTCCCCCCCCCCGCCCAACAACACACACACTCTCACAATCTCTTTCTCTCTCTATATGTATATGTATATTGTTGGAATATTCTAACGATATTTGGGGCCACAAGTAACAAATTAAAATGTGTAGTGCTATTATTTAAAGTATAGTCATTAAAGTGATCCACAAAAGACAAATTTTTGACTAATGGGTATTAAAGTTTCATGGAATTAAAGTGTAGAGACCGGATGTTTGTTTTATATTGTTGAGGGGCCGATTTAAAACAAATGAAAGATAATGAATAGTCATTATCTTATGAATATATAGGTTATGGTCCCCAATTGTTAGTGGTGCTTCTAGATTCTCTATGTTCCCCATCAATGGAGATCAAAAGGTTGTAGAGGAGACCATGAATCAATTGGAAGATCTAACCCCATCATGCAAAGAATCATAATTTACGGATCTAAGGTATGTTTCGATTTTATATTGATGTTCTCATTGATTTCAACATGGATGGTTAATTCGGTAATGTTTGATTATTGATGTTTTGGATCGATAATCACTTATAAGTTTTCTATCAAGTGGTATCAGAGCCGATCCATTGTTGAATCACTTGATAGAAAACTTATAAGTGATTATCGATCCAAAACATCAATAATCAAACATTACCGAATTAACCATCCATGTTGAAATCAATGAGAACATCAATATAAAATCGAAACATACCTTAGATCCGTAAATTATGATTCTTTGCATGATGGGGTTAGATCTTCCAATTGATTCATGGTTTCCTCTACAACCTTTTGATCTCCATTGATGGGGAACATAGAGAATCTAGAAGCACCACTAACAATTGGGGACCATAACCTATATATTCATAAGATAATGACTATTCATTATCTTTCATTTGTTTTAAATCGGCCCCTCAACAATATAAAACAAACATCCGGTCTCTACACTTTAATTCCATGAAACTTTAATACCCATTAGTCAAAAATTTGTCTTTTGTGGATCACTTTAATGACTATACTTTAAATAATAGCACTACACATTTTAATTTGTTACTTGTGGCCCCAAATATCGTTAGAATATTCCAACAATCTCCCACTGGGCCATACATGTAACCTTTCAAATGTGCATAACCTTATGAGCTCGAAATTTTGCTATCGTTATTATGGGTATTTCCAAACAACCTCGTCCATCAGTCATATTGATATAGGATCAAAGCGGTTTTCGTCACATTTAGCGTGACTAAACCCATCAATGGTCACGCATACCCATACAACCAAATGACATAGATCAATCATGGAGTGTAGCACGAAAATTACATGTTATGTGATCCAAACATGTCTATTTCCAACTGGTCCACCTTATTTCTTAAGTGAGATCAACCATAAACTTCAATCAGAGTGAAACTGAACTGAATACTTTATTTCTGAAATAAATCGAATATCCATGGACAAAAATATGTGTCTAAAATAGACAACATCCAAATACAAACTCCCACTAAACTGGCATATCATCAAAAGATGCAACACCCGTGTGAGCATTATGCTCATGAAAGACCTTGGGTGGTAGCCATTTAGTAAATGGATCCATGATTATGGAGTTTGTCTTTATATGCTTTATTGAAATCTAACCACTCTGATTTCTTTCCTTAACAACTAGGAATTTAATGTCTTTAGACTTTGACATCGTCATGTTCCCGTTGGAATACAAGACTGTTATTGTCACATAATAACTTAACTTAAATGGTCTTTCAATTCCATTCAAAATATGCAGCCCAGTGACAATATTTTGCAGTCATATTCCATGATCAGAATCAGAATATCCAATGATCTCCAATTGGTCTGATTTTTCTGAATGTGATCATGTAATTCTTAGTTCTCTAAAGATACTGAATAACCTTATGGCTGCTTTCCAAATTTCCATCCCGAAATTTGTTTAAATATCTGTCTAGCATTTCAACAATGAATGCTTTATCCGGATCTGTATAAATATGAGTATACATTAAATTCTCAATTGTTGAAACATAGAGAATTTTACGTATTTCCTTTTCTTTAAATTTATCTCTGAAACTTTAATTGAGACTAAACTTGTCTCCTGCATGCCAAACCTTCTAAACACTTTATCGATATAGCTCTTTTGTGACAATCCATGAATACCTCGAAAGTAATCCCGATGTATCCAAATCCTTAATACAAAAGAGACGTCACCAAGATCTTTCATCTCAAAACTCCTTGATGAAAATCTCTTAGTTTCGTGCAACATGCATATATCATTGGTGGGAAGCAGTATGTCATCAACATATAAAATCAGAAATATTTGTTTACTCCCACTGAACTTGTGATACACACAATCACCAACAACATTCATCTCGAAACCAAATGAGATAATTACTTGATGAAACTTGTGGTACCATTGACGGGAAACTTGTTTGAGCCCATAAATGGATTTCTTTAATTTTTCAAACCATATTCTTTGGGTCTCCTGACACAAAGTTTTCTGGTTGTATCAAATGGATCGTTTCATCAATGTCACCATTGAAAAAACGTCGCCTTAACATCCATCTGTAGTAGCTCAAGATCAAAATGTGCAACAAGTGCCATAATTGTCCTGAAAGAGTCTTTCGTTGAAACTGGAGAGAAAGTCTCTTTGTAGTCAATGCCTTCCTTTTGAGTAAAACCTTTAGCTACAAGACGAGCCTTATATCTCTCCACATTACCATTCGAATCCCTTTTGGTTTTAAATATCCATTTGCAACCAATGGGTTCGCACCTTCTGGTAATGGGACAAGATCCCAAACTTTATTGTCTTGCATAGACTAATACTCCTTATTCATGATATCAATCCACTTTGGAGAGTAATTCCTTTGCATGATTTGATGAAAGTTGATTTATCAGATCTTCTTTCACTAATCCATGCCATCCTTATTTTCTTGGAAAAGACTATAAAGTCATCCAAAATTGTCTTTCTCCCTTTTATAGTGGATTTACTTAATGACTTTGTACTTGAGGTTGTTGGGTTTGAATTCCTGGAACAATCTCTTGATTGTTTATTGGGGATTTGATCTTGATTGTTTATTGGGGATTTGATAATGTTGTCTTGATCCGAAATTGCTTCTCGAACAAGATCTGGAGCAAGAATTTGTCCTTGAACCTGATCATTGTCACTTGCAACAGAAGAATTATATACATATAATTCATTCAAGACAAACCCATATAACCTTATCTCCCCCCCCACAAACTCTACATCCTCAAGGAACCGAACATTTCCCGTTTGAAAATTTACTGGATAGTGGGATCTTTAAAAAATATTGTAACCCCTTAAAAATTTGCTTCATTTGGAGCTGCAGTCTTCACTGATCTTTACTAGAAAGATCCTGATGTAATGTGGAATAATTCCACATTCCTCTAAAAATTTTAGCAAAAGGCCTTGGACGTTGTTCTCCTGATTCGTCATATCTTTCATAGTATTCACCACTAAGGTAAGATCTGACTTAATGAATTCTTTTACTGAGTTGATTTTCAATCTCAGTCTTATATGCCTTGAACATGTCCAATGTTTGGGATTCCTCATAATTGAGATATATGTAGCCATATTGAGAAAATTCGTCTATGAACTTAATAAATGACTGTTGACCATTCCAAGAAACCGAAGGAAATGGTCCACAGATAACCGTATGAATTAGTTCTAAGACGTCCGAAGTCATATGACACTTAATCTCCTTATGTTTGTTTTGATTTCCTTCTAACACAAGATTTTTCATTCTCTTTTAAGAGAAGTGACCTTATTGCTTGTGCCAAAACAAAGTCGAATTTTCATTGGTTAATTTATGTTCAATACCATGCGGATTCATATACAAGATTTCTTTATAAGAGGTAACTGTATTAAGCTGATATAGGTTATTATTACCAAATAAAGAACTGGTGCCCACAATATTTGAGGTAAGAAAGAGATCATCCTGACTATTTCAAATTGAACAAGAGTAACCAAATTTGTCCAATGTAGAAATAGAAACCAAATTCCGTCCAAAAGACGGTACCGCAAATGTCTCTTTCAAATTCAAATAATAACCAGCCTTTTAATGATAACCTAAAGTCCATATAGCCTCTACCTTAACTGATTTGTCATCACCCCACATAGATGAATCTTTCAGCATCAATTGGTTTTGGCAGATCAGACAACCCCGCATATACACACTTATTTGAATAGTAGTACCGAAATATAGTCACCAAGTGTGTGTCTAGGTATTGACATTAAAATTTACCTCAAAACAAAACAAAATGAGAAGTGTACTTTTCTTCACATGCCAAGCGTGATATTTAGTACAGTCTCTCTTTATATATCCCAAATTTTCACAAAAAATTTTCAGGTTTGTGCTGTTTATTTTAAACCGAACCAAATGCAGCTTTGTTATTCTTTATTATCCTTAGAAGTACTTGCCAAGTGAGTAATGCCAGTTTTATTTTGCTTTAGCACTTCTTCTTATTGCACATAATATGGAAATGAACTCATTAAGGGTCCACTTTCCCCTTTTGACAGTTGTAACTGCCCTTAATCAACAGAATTGTGCAAGAAGAGTAATCAATACCAAATGCAAGAGCAAGTCATCAGACAGCTCGAGCTTCAGTGCCTTAAGCTTAGAAGCAATGTGAGACATCTTCATGATGTACTCCCTTATATTTGCTTTACCTTTATACTTTATTGAAATCAAGCTTTGCAAAAGCGTGCTTGTTTCAGTCTTATCGTTTTTCGCAAAACGTTTCTCATTTCGGCAAGAAATCACTGGCATTAGTTATCTTCAGATATTGTGCCTCCAAAGGCTTCCGGAATGCCGCACTTAATGATCATTAGACTCATGCGATTTGAGCGATCCCACTTCTCAAAGTTCCCTTTTCCATTAGATGAACTTTCTTCCGTAAGAAAAGCGGGTTGCTCAATCCGGAGCGCATGATCTAGATCTTTGCAGCCAAGAACAATTAATATGTTCTCTTTCCAATACTTGAAGTTTGTTCTAATTAGCATTGGAATGGAGTTGATGTTGACAGATATAGCAGAAGTGGATGGATTAACTGAATAGAGAACTTATTCCCAATTAACATGTTTACATTGGAATCCGTATAAACAATTAAGTTATTCAAATAATGGTACATCCCATCTCAAGATACCTAGCACATCATTAATATCAAGTCTTTGGACAGTAATATTAACTGTAAGTGGTACTCTTGGTGTAGTGATCAAATATTGACAATAAATCCTGTCAAATAATAAACCCATCTTTGGATTGATTTATTATTCACATGGAAACCTTATAATTGTCACACATTTACCACCACAAGTGTGCATACAATTCGGCCAAATATTAACCTTCCTTTGGGCCGGCTAATATCCGCATGAACAAGCATACACACGAATTCCTTCTAATATTCTAAGTTAATTAATTTCCACAAGAGAGGTTGCTTTGGCAACATATTGCTTCAATCAATTCACTTTTGAATATTATATATATATACTCAAATGAGTCTTTTATACCAAAATTTGAAAAGCGGAATACTTAATTGTATTTATCTTGGAACTTTAAGGGCCTAAGGGTTAATAATTCAATACTTTAGGGGTCAAAATTAATTAATTCAAAACTTTAGGGACCAATAATTAATTATTGAAAATTTTAGGGACCCAAAACTTAATAGTTCAAAACTTTATGGGTCAATAATAAATTATTGGAAAGTTTAGAAGTCAAAAAACAATTATTGGAAACTTTAGAGGCCAACTTAAACCAATTATGAAAATTCAGGGACTTAATTACAAAATTCAGAACTTAAATGGCCCAAATTAATTAATTTCAGAACTTCAGGGGTTGAATTATTAAACCCAGAACTTTAAAAGGCCCAATATGATGAATTTTAAACTTTAGGGGGTTGAGTAATTAAAACCCATAACCTTAAGGCCCAACTTGAACTAACTTAAAACCTTAGGGGCTAAAACATAAATTTTAACCCTAATCCTTAAATTGCATCCAAGGGTTTCAAAACCTCAAATTTTCAACCCAAGTCCCGCCTCCAAAACTTCCCAAAAAACTGAAAAATTTAATGGCATTAATGGAATGCTTTAATGGGGAAAAAATACCCCTCCATCTATAAGTGATTATCGTATATATCTTCACTCTCTCTAGCTAGTGATTGAGCAATGAAAACCTAGTTAGCTACAAACAAATTAAGCTGCAAAACACTCAAGTATTCAATCTTGCTACTGCACATTAAATAGTGGAGAAAAGAGCAAAATATTACTTATAATTATATTGAAAAGGAAGAAGAAGAAAATAATTAATTTTCCATGTAGACAAGCACACATGATAGACAGGTAATATTCTTGTGTAAAACAACGAAAAAAGCTGGTGGATTTTGGAGGGATGTTGTTGTCTTATTCTAAACCCTTTTATGGTGTGCTGTTTCGAAGCTTTTACAGCCTAATATCTCTGTGAAAAAAGTAGCTTATAATTATAAATTAATTATAAGTAGCTCTGAAAATAAGGAGAAGACAAATGGAGCATGGAACGGGACATGGCCTGCAGCCTGAACTGAATTCTTCTTGTTATTTTATTTACCAGAGGACACATTCACTCACTCAGAGAAATATGCAAACCTTTATTTTATTCAAGAATTTCCAATTTTCCATACTCGATGTCATAGATATCTATAAAATTCTGCAAGAATCGTATGAAAAATCTCGTTACATATATCCAAAGATTATTTAAGGCCCTGTCTGAGAGAGCGGTTTTGCATTGAATCAAATGATTATCTAGCCGTTATTTTCAGCTCTTGGGTCTCACCATAGAGATAAAGATTCAAAGAATGCAGCCGCCCATGCTTTGCAACGGTTTGATTTTCAATGAAAATTGGCTTCAAATCGCAGCCAGACGGGCCCTAAACAAAATCAAGTTTTACATAAAGTCGCATTAATTTGATTTAATTCTCCTAACGACACTATTCTTGTTAGCGTGCTCAACAATGCTTAAACATTCACTTTCAAAGTACAAAGAATTTATTACTTAATTATGGAAAAATTAGATTCACTACATATAATACAAAATTATTGCACAAATAACTTGCTTAAATAAAAATTGATGACTTGCAAAAAAGAAAAAACTAGTTATCTTCCAACTTGATATTCAGCTTTTACTTTATACTGAACTTCTTTACATGGTCCCCAAATCCAATGATACTTCAAATCTATGGTTTTGGCTTCTTTTTGACTTTTTGTGCAAATCACGCAATTGGCCATATGGTTTTCAATTGGAAACAGGAAAAGAGAGGAAAATGGATCTTTAATAGCATGGTTTTGCCCAATTTTGTCCCTTCCTTTTGGCCTAAAGGCTTGGAAAAATATGAGAATGAGACAATTCAATGATAATTCTTCTATGTTAAAAAAATCACAATATCTCCCATCATGTCATTGCATCATGTCTAGACGTAAAGTAGACAAGATAACTCAGGCCCTTGACGTCTCCTTCCACCGCACAGTCATTCGGGCACCATCTAACGTCGTGCCAGGCCCCAGTTCTTACTAGCCGGCCCGCCTCGGCTAAAAAGTCATGGCCGTTTAGTGGTTTTCCAAAATTTGAACAAAAAGTTCTCTGATGGTCCGTTTGATTGCAAATGTGAAATTTTGGTGGAAATAAAATGAATTATAGGAAATTGAATTGTCTAGAATTTGTTTTATTGGAAATTGTAATTAATTGTGTTTGATTGGTATAATTTTTCACATAGAAACTGTTGAAAATTTAGTGTCCGTTTGACTTCGTTTTTCTTGGAAATTGTCAATTAAAATGATAATTTTTTTTTACCATTTGGTCTAGAATGTCCCCATTGCAAAAAAATAAAAAAATCATACTGAATACCATTCCTTTGACTTTGTTTTGCATGAAAATTGTCAATGAATGTAATAAATTTTTTTATCATTGTATCTAGATTTTTTTACAATTGCCAAATATTTAAAAAAAAATAAGGAAAAAATAAGGATAGCCTGAAAAAAAATTTCCCACCATTAATTTTCAACAAAACCATGGAAATTGTGTTCGTGTGAGGAAAACCATTTCCAAGGAAAATTAATGCTATCAAATATTGTAAAAGTGGAAGTTGGAATTGATTTTCTGCACAATCAAACGTAGCCTAATTGGTGATCTTTTTCCGGGTCCACATAAGCTCGCCAAAAAAAAAATGTGAGTGATGCTTCATCCGATGACTCATGTCTACGTCACACCTCTACTAGCTACCATCCACTCCCTAATCTGTGGGTATCTTATTACCCAAAATTAAAATTTGAACTCTTTTTAAGTTTTTTATCAGCTAGCAAAGGACTGCAAAAGAAACTTTAATTTTATTTTTCTTCCTTGGTGTTGTCCTTACCAATGTACGAGATAGAATAATACAGAACACGATACTAATTTTTAATACTGTCTAGTGATCGTTCTTCAATACTGTTTCCTTGATTTTATATTGTCAAAAGGCACTCGTATTCTGAATAACAATTCATGTTAGAAACAAACTGATTTTATCAATGCAGATTTTGATGGGGGGATCAAATTGTTGTTCACGTTAACGGTCTACTTACAAAATAATAGACGAAAACAAGTCGTTCTTATTCCATCCTACACCCGTGGACAGCACAAGATCATCCTCAACTTTGCTGCTGCTTGTCACGGGACTAGATTTCTTACACTAAAAAAACTAGACACCGTGCGGCCTTAACGCAACACAATTCCCGTCCCTACGAGAAAGCGCTAAGTCAGCCTTTCGACGCCCCAAAATGATTCAACCTTGTAGGCTAAATCAAGACAAACTTTGAGTATGAAATTTGAAGTAAAGACAATATCGAGAACAAGTAAGTTTGGGGAGAAAATCTCTCTTTCAATAAAAACTCCACACCAATGTAATATACAATGTGATCTAAGAATTATATGAATAGCATGAATCCCATAAATTGCATGCCTTCCAACAATTCTCTCAATTCACATATACTACTTGAAATTCTAATTGATTCCAATCTAATTTAATCTAATAAATTACAAAGGGACCTCATCCCTATTTATAGGCAAATCACATGTAAACCTCCTTAGATTTAATGGCTAGGATCAATCCTCATCAATCCCCCATCCAAGGGTCCCCATTGGCCACAACTTGCCTTTAAACCTCCTTAGACCAAGTGGAAGCAAACTTGGACTTTGCTTCTTTGCAAGTGGATTCTTCCTTCAAAAATCACATGGGAATTATGTCCCTTTCATAGTCATCAAGTTGAATTTCTCTTCCTTCCTTGGCCATTCCTTGCAAGTGGGTTAAGTAACCAATTTGAACAAGTTTCCCCAAAATATCCCAGCAATCTGTCCCTAGTATTTTCCTACAGAAAACCACCGGTATCTTTGGGATTTCTTTGCCCATGTCGCGCCCATGTCACTGCTTTAGTCGAGCGACACTGCAATCGTGTTCTTTTGCCCTGCCGTCGCGCGGACGCGATCGTAATGCGGCCATGTCCTGGCTGCGTCATGGGAGCTGCCTGCAATCTGCCTGCGATGTCCTGGGAGCTGCCTGCAATCTGCCTGCGATGACTGCCTGTGGCGCAGTGACTGCAGTCACACCCGAATTTTCTAGGCATGACCTGGACATGAACCAGCCACCACGGATATTAATCATTTCCCCACCATTTTAGGAGACATCCCTGTGCCATGCTAGATTTTAGGACATCACCTTGTGATCCGTTACAATCTCCCCCACCTAATCCGCTAACGCCCTCGTAGCGGACCGTGTTCGGCATTTCTCCAAGTACATCATGCCGTGCGTTGTCCTCATCATTCTCAGGGATTTTAACCACTCTCATCCCCGAAAGACGTTGAGTCCCTAGGGGAACATTTTTGGTAGCATCAAGCAATTGGAGTGAATTCATCCGAGCTTCAACCCCATCATGGCTATGTGCTACTTCCGGTTGGCTTGCCGAGATGGATGCCAATGATCCTCGCTTGGGACAATCCCTCATGAGATGTGGTCCTTTACAAAGAAAGCAACCACGAGGGGTGAAATTGTTCCCTTTCTTTTCGGCATACTCCTTCCTCCATGAAGGTTGTGTGTTGCCGCCGGGTCTAGAATCAACTTGGGAATTTTGCCTCCCTTCCGGCATGCCCCATTGCACGGACTTCCCGAAGTTTCCATCATATCCCCCAAAATTCCCTTTAGCGGGCTTGATGGTTCTAGCTTCCGACTCGGCACTTTCTTCAAACTCTGTCAAAGACTCGGCTACCGTAATAGCTTCATCTACGGTCTTGATATCGCGCCGTTGCAACTCACGTTGCATCCAACTAGCACATCCATCTAGGAAATAGAATAGGGAGTCCTCCTCCGGCATGCTTGGGATTTGAAGCACAAGGGTCGTGAACTCTTTGACATAGTCACGAATTGTCCCCGTATGTTTCAACATCCTCAACCTCTTGCGAGCTTCGTAGACGACATTCTCCGGGTAAAATTGCCTTTTGAGCTCCCGTTTGAACACATCCCATGTGTCAATGTTGCAAGCTCCCCGCGCAATTTCACCATGCTTACGACGCCACCATAACGCCGCAACATCCGAGAGGTACATTGAAGCGGTCCGCACCTTCATGGACTCCTCCATAAGATTAACGCCTTCAAAGTAGACCTCCATTTGCCATAGGAAATTCTCCACTTCCGAGGCATCACGTCGTCCGTCATAATTCTTTGGTTTTGGATACTCGATCCTTGGCGCAACAACACTAGTAGCGGCACCTAGGCTTGAACTAGCGGTAGAATTTTTGTATTGCTCGAGCTCCTTTCTCATTCTCTCCATCATCAAGGATGATTGATTTCCTTGACCTTGTACGGCGGACACGGCATCTAAGAGTTTGGCTTGGAGTCTACCAAAATCTTCCGTCATCGCGGCTTGTCGAGCTACCACAGCTTGGACATCGCCTTTCACCGTTTGGACATCATTCTCCAATGATGCTTGTACGTCCAACACCTCTTGGACATTAGATTGGAGTGTTCCTCTAACGCCTCCATGGAATTTTCAAGAGATTCGATCCTATCACCCATATTTGCTATGATTGGATCAAGCTTGCCCTCCATGGCAATCGCCTCCCGCGCCTTACTCTTGCTCCGAGTCTTCTTTGCTTCACTTGGGGCAACACCACGTCCCCTTTCCTCAACCTCCAAAGTTTGTTGTGGATCCGTCATGATAACAACTTATCACTTGACGAACTCGCTCTGATACCACTTGTCACGGGACTAGATTTCTTACACTAGAAAAACTAGACACCGTGCGGCCTTAACGCAACACAATTCCCGTCCCTACGAGAAAGCGCTAAGTCAGCCTTTCGACGCCCCAAAATGATTCAACCTTGTAGGCTAAATCAAGA
Source organism: Fraxinus americana (assembly GCA_035079005.1). Lineage (NCBI taxonomy): Eukaryota > Viridiplantae > Streptophyta > Magnoliopsida > Lamiales > Oleaceae > Fraxinus > Fraxinus americana. The sequence continues at coordinate 5,148,408 of CM068717.1, read as the reverse complement.
CAAACTTTGAGTATGAAATTTGAAGTAAAGACAATATCGAGAACAAGTAAGTTTGGGGAGAAAATCTCTCTTTCAATAAAAACTCCACACCAATGTAATATACAATGTGATCTAAGAATTATATGAATAGCATGAATCCCATAAATTGCATGCCTTCCAACAATTCTCTCAATTCACATATACTACTTGAAATTCTAATTGATTCCAATCTAATTTAATCTAATAAATTACAAAGGGACCTCATCCCTATTTATAGGCAAATCACATGTAAACCTCCTTAGATTTAATGGCTAGGATCAATCCTCATCAATCCCCCATCCAAGGGTCCCCATTGGCCACAACTTGCCTTTAAACCTCCTTAGACCAAGTGGAAGCAAACTTGGACTTTGCTTCTTTGCAAGTGGATTCTTCCTTCAAAAATCCCATGGGAATTATGTCCCTTTCATAGTCATCAAGTTGAGTTTCTCTTCCTTCCTTGGCCATTCCTTGCAAGTGGGTTAAGTAACCAATTTGAACAAGTTTCCCCAAAATATCCCAGCAATCTGTCCCTAGTATTTTCCTACAGAAAACCACCTGGTATGCTGGGATTTACTGCCCATGTCGCGCCCATGTCACTGCTTTAGTCAGGCAGCCTGCAATCTGTGTTGCTGCGCTGCCTGCGTCGGGACGCGACTGCAGTCTGTGTCTGGCCATGTCCTGGCTGCGTCCTGGGAGGCCCGCGCAATCTGCTGCGATATTGCACAATGGCGCAGTTGGATCACACCCGAATTTTCTAGGCATGACCTGGACATGAACCAACCACCACGGATATTAATCATTTCCCCACCATTTTAGGTGACATCCCTGTGCCATGCTAGATTTTAGGACATCACCTTGTGATCCGTTACATGCTGCTGCTGCAAGGAGATCACACGACGCCAAAGATAAATTTTGAATGATATTTTATCGGGATCCTGACCAGTTGTTACAGTGGTTCTAGTCTTAGGGCTATAAGAAATTGCCTGGTCTTGTTTTCCATGGAACAAAAATCATAACAAAGAACAGAGTTCAACAAGAAATATTGGAGCAAATTAGTAAGATGGCAAGAAAACAAGACTAAACGAGGTCACAACCCCTGCAAATACATCTCAAACAAGTACCTGTAGCGCAAAGGGACGAGATTCAGCCCCAATGAAAGAACTGTTCCATTGAATCACAGTTGATTAATATTAAAGGACAAAATCTCAAAATATAACAATGAAGTTCAATAACTTACAAATCCCAAGGGTCTAATTATAACAGAAAACTTCCAACTAAAATAAAATTGCCGGAAACGTCCTAGTTCATTCTTCTAATGAGTTCATTGATATAATCCTCGCGATTGCCAGCATCACCACCTTCAACATAATGATTTCTCTTCTTCTTCAATCCACCCAAAGGTGCCTTCAGCTGGAAGGGCCATAGAAAGTTATTTGCCTCCTTAAAGTGAGGCCCCACAGTCATAATCTCGTGAATAAGATCTTCCATACATATGATTCCATACTTGCCAAGGGTCTGTATAGTGCAGCAACAAGTTTATGAAACAATATAAAAACTTACAAGATTGAATACATTGACGTCTATAATAAACTACTATTCCGTGTTCACTAACCAACCTGTTCAATGATGGAATTGTCTGTCAAACCAATTCTCTGCTTGTTTACTTTTCCATACCCGCGCTTGTAAATCAACTCTCTGACACTTTTAAGGTTGGGGTAACTGAAAGAATTTATGTAAAATGATGAGAACCTGCAAAGATAATATAACCCCTAAAGTCTACGAGGGATTGGCACGTTAACACTGTCTTACCCATAGGTAACATAAGGCTCAACCCTGTGTAGCATATTCATAGTAGCTTTGTTAACTTTCAAAAAGACACCGTTGAAGATCTGTATAAAAAAAGGCCAAATAGAAACGCTTAATTAGGAAACTAGAAGAACAAATGCAGAAAATAGCATCTCATAAATACAGAAATTATACCAGTTAATAACAGGTTACCAAGAAGTTTTGCTTTCATGAGGTGGGGTTTAAACCTCAATATAAACAAAAAAAAAAAATTATAAATGTATATTTCTACAATTCGTAAAAAACTATAAACCATCAAAAAGTCAATAATAAAACATTTCAACAAAATTATAAGTGAAGTTAGTAATTAAAAATCTGGATCGAAAAACAATAATAAATTAAGATAGTGGTCACATTAAATAACAAGAACTCTAAAACACAACAAGAACTGAAACCCTAAACAAATGAAACTAACATACAATTGTTAAATAATTACGACTACTTGGTTTTGGAGAAAAAACAGAGACAGCCGTAAGATAAATATAAAAGAATAAAATTGTGCAATACAATTCTTCACTTGGGAATATGGCTCTTCTGTTGCAAGAGCATAAACACTCTTCACTTGTTCTCATTTAGTTCATATATATATTTGTCTTAATAACATAATATGAATCTTTACCATACCTGAAAAATAAATATAAACCAACTATAAATTAATAATATGTAAAAAGTAAAAAATAATTAACAATGTATATACTGAGAGAGATTTGATCTCACAAGCAATAGTACTTAGCCTATGCTAAGCAACTCAAAGAAACGTTGCTTAGAAGTTAGAAGATTAAACCTCTCTCCCTCTAAATCGTAAGTGCAGGGTTACATTAAAGACAAAAGTTCCATTGGCTTCTCGCTATGCATAAACAGGTACAATTTAGTGAGATGAGCCTCTTTTCCACCAATGCAATCAACAGTCATTGCTATTTACAAGTCCAATTCAACAATTCCACATTTTCATAAAAACACGTTCTTGAGTGTCTCTATTACTATTGCCAGAGTACTATATCATGTTATATTTTCCCTGGATATATACAATAAATATTTGATTCCATATTTAATCCTAGTACAAAACCAAAATCAATGTGCACTTTATTTGAAATAAGAAAACAAAATTTCTAAAATATTAATACTACTTGAGTGTCTATACACTCTTTTCCACCTTCTTGGCAATTAAAAATATTACAAACCAGCAGCAATACAGCTGAGTTTCCGAGATAGAGAATGGTAATGACATTGATGGAAAGAAAATTAATGATAATGACACTGATGCAAAGTAGGTAAGCACATTTTTTAGTTACCTGACGCAATCGCAGAAGCTGCAGAATTTTCTTGGTCTGTGGATGCATTGCATTGATACTGTAAAACGTGAAAGGTCGACGTAAGCATCTAAGCAGGCTCAAAATTCAGAAACCTTGAAAGAATTAAATGAAATTACCCGCGGATTCTAACAATAAATAACAGCTTAGCCTCAGGATTAACATAAAAGCCCCCCTTCAATCTGGCTTCACGCTTCATACGAATCAACTCCTTCTCCTAAAAGAAGAAATATGGAACAAAATTATCAAATATACAAAGGCTTTAAAATTGATTCTGCAAAAGGCATAACGGAATTCAAATGCACCTGTTCCACATACTCCTTTGCATACTGCTCAGTTTTCTTGAAGATCAACTTACGGTTTTCAGCATTCTTCTTCTTTGCAGCTTCGAGCTCTTGCTTCTTTGCAAGGGCCCACTCCTCGTTCCTCTTCTGCTTCTTCATAAAAGACTCCGGAACAACTCCCTTAGCCACCTCAGCCATCTCTCTATCATGGCAAAGAGATGAAAAAAAGAAAAAGATCATAAAAAGATTATCAACAATCCAAGCAAAACGACTCTTGATTTCAAGAACAAGCCACAATTTACAAACATGCCAAAACCTCATATGATTTCCAACTAGTTTTGGTGAGAGTAGTTCTCGAAGAATTCCAAGAAGTTAGTGTATTCTGTTACGATATTATTGCAAGGAATAATGCTCAGAAATTTAGCTGGTTTTTTATAAGAACAGACTATTTCCTTCTGCAGGAGTTCAAATATATATCCTTTAACTATGGGTGATTTGACAAAACCATTTTGATAATCCAGAATTATTTTCAATAAAACATAAGTCTTATCCAGTTATCAATAAATAGAATCACATGTCCATCCAACAAATGGACAGTATATGGGAAAGTTCACCATCGTATATGCAATGCTTGTCAAAGATATGGAAATTTGTTTAAACTTGACAGACTTCCTCTTACTCAACTTCACCTTAGTATTCCTAATTCTCAACATCGTATTCTGTTCATTCCCCAGTATTAAATTCATTTTAATGTGATACGAATTAATTCCCCACTTCTCTCTCAGATAACCCAAAAACTCAAAAATAATAATGACTACATTTCCCTGTTTCTGCTTTCTATCTATCGGTCCCGAAAACTACTCCATGCTCCTCTAAATCATTTTTTAAGTAAGATAGAAAAAGTCAACATCATTTCGCTAGAACCAAACTTCAACAACAAAAAAAAAAGTATGAAACAGCTACCCATTTTAACATACTACTGACAAAATTCAATTAAAAATTCCTTTGGTAACATTCAAAGCCCTTGTTAATTTTGTTAAGGAAAACAGAAAATTAGATGTGAATATACAATAACAGGAACAAAATTTCAGAAAATTACCTAGAAACTGAGATCTGTCGAACGGTCAGGGTTTTTTGGTAGAGACTATGGAAAAACCCTACGTCGGAAACTATTGGAATGCGGGAGGCTCAACAATTAAAGATAGGGAAGAATACATAAATCTTGCTTTTACTTATACACATTTCAAAATTAAGGTTAGATGTTTTAAATTTCAAAAATCAGGTTTTTATTTAAATTTATTTATGAATTACTTAATTAATTCTATATTTTATTAATAAATATATAACGGTCACAGATATATACAAATTGGTCACAATTCAAAATTTTTTAGGTCACAGTTCAAAATTTTCGTGGGTCACAATTTATTTGTCGGTCACAATTTAAAAATTTAAAACTCAAAATTTGTTCATCGGTCACAATCACAAAATTTAAAAATTACGTTACTTATTTTATGGTCACAAACATCAATTTATTGATCACAAATTAATAAATTTTAGGTCACAATTTAGTAATTTTTAGGTTACACAGCTAATCCTGGTCACAGTTTATCAAATACATTAGTTACAAATTGTTTATTGGTCACAAACCGACTAAATGATTGGTCACAAACAATCAAATCATTTGTGACCGCCATTTCGCCCCTGCCTCCACCAGCGGAACCACCGTTGTCGCCGTATCTCAACCACCGTCGCCCGCAGAAACACACCTAAACAGCACTATCACCACCGCAGCACACAAACCACCCAAAACACCACCCATCAGCCCAAACCACCACCCATCAGCCCAAACACCCAACAGCATATCCGCCACCAATAGATCTGCCGCCAACAACCACCACCTTCCACGCAGATCACCTACTGCCATCCGCCCAAAATAACCAAGACCACCAATCCGCGACGCCCACAGAGACGGGAGGAGAGAACTGTAACTGCAATTGCACAATAACCACAGATCGCTGCTGCAGTTAACGGCAGCCCACTGCCCCACTCGCACACATAACACACCCAACGCCAGATTTGGCTATGCAGTAGCATCTACACAGATGCTCATAACATCTTTGCAGATGAACTTTCTTTTGCAAATACCACTTTCCGTCCAAACCATGATATTGGCATCTCTCTCTCTCTCTCTCTCTCTCCCTCTCTCTCTCTCTCTCCCTCCAAAGATTGAGTCAAGACTTATCATTAAGCCCCTATATGGGTTCTATTTTAATGTGATTTTGGGAGAAAATATATTTTGAAATAGTGATTTTTTGGAAAATGTGTGGTTCAAATATAAGGAAAGGTTTTGGATTTACGTCTAATATTAATTTATTGAAGAGTTATGTGATTGAAAATAAGAAAGAGAAAAATGTATTTTTTGAATAATGGAGCTCAAACAGGGGCTAAATAAAGGGAACAATACATAAATAAGGTATTTAAGTATCACTATTTCAAAATTAAGATTTGAGGTTTTAAATTTCAAAAATCAGGTTTTCATTAAAATTTATTTATAATTTAATTAATTAATTAATTAAATATTTTATTAATAAATATATAAAGGTCACAAATCTATGCAATTTGGTCACAATTCAAAAATGTTAAGGTCACAATTAAAATTTTTTATAAGTCACAGTCGTTCATCGGTCACAAATTAATAATTTAAAAGTCACAATTTGTTCATCGAACACAAATCACAAAATTTATAAGTCACAATTTATTTTATGGCCACAAAACATCAAATTATTATAGGTCACAGATTACTTTTATTGGTTACAAATTAAATTTGTAGGTCACACAATATTTATTGGTCATAATTTATTCTTTATTGGTCACATACCAACCAATTTATTAGTCACAATTCAACAAATCATTTGTGACCACCACCAACACAACACTACCGTCATCTCCGCCGCACCACCACCACCTCCACCACAGAAACACACCACCGTCGCCAACATCAACACCACAGAAACCACCACCACCACCACCCAATGAAAATGACCTCACCACCACCGCGTAAAATGACCTCACCACCACCGAAGGTCCGGAAGAGGTGGCTACGGGCTCGCTCGACCACCACCATAGTTGCCACAACCACCGCTTCCGTCGCGCCCCCACCCATAACCCCAATCCACTACAACCACCACTACCATCACTGATACACCACACCATCACCCCCTACGCCACTGCCACCGCCACCGCCACCGCCTGCAACACCACTGATCTGTAAATGTCACCACCATCACCACGCAACGCCACTGTCATTCACCATTAACCACACACTACCATAAAATAAACACAAATCATGTACCTATCTATGCTCGACGCCACCACCATCAACACCAACGCGGTGCCTCCACCACCACATCACACCTCTCTATACACGTAGATCTGGATCTTACCGCGACTGGAGTTGTAGCATCTACAGATCTGCGTTGTGCGATGTATACAGATCCAGATCGGAGTTTCTTGCAAGCTGCGTCGCGCCGCGCCATCGCCACGAACGACATCGCGATTTTGTGATGCCACTTCGCCGGAGAGTTTCTTCCAGGGGCGTCGCTAGCATGGGGGCGCGTTCGGCCGGTGTGTAGAGAAGAAAGAGCAACAGTGAGAAGATAGAGAGAGAATGGGAATAGAAATGAATTAGGGTTTAATTTATAATATTTAAATATGAATTATTAATTATTAATTAAAACCTGATTTCTGTATAATTAAACTTGATTCTTGATTTATGAAAATTGAAATTTAAAACCCATTCTACCTGTAATTTCCTCCTAAATAAATTGTAGCCAACTTGTTGAATTAATGGGATTTGAAGTGATATTAGACTTTGACATTGGTCGGGTAGAGTGTAGGTCTCAATGAGACAGAATCGATCCAAATGTAATTTTCGCATATTTACTAGATTTATAGCATAATATTGTGGTCGAGTATAACTTTGATTGAGATCAGCCTTGAGGAGTCTATTTTTCCTTGACTAGTGAGTCGCTTGAATTTTCTTGTAGGTGGCTCAGTTTGTGACGGATATAACATATATTAGTTTAACTCGCACAAGTTTTGTCACTGGCTCATGCATTTTCTAAGATCAGTAGAAATCTTCAAACTTTACTTTTCTCCAAGTTATTTCCCATCTCCATTCCATCTAATGTGATATGCCAGCATTTTAGAACTCCAAATTTCAACGTCCCAAAGAATTACCAATGACTCAACTAGATTGATTGTGGTGGATAAGTGAACAGTACTTGTGAGTCCCTCGAAAAATGTAGATAAAAAGTAGGTTTTGATAGTTTATAAATAGTTTACAAACATGAGCCAAGCATAGGTGTGCAGGAACAAATAGCTCAAACCCTGAATTTCTTTTAGTATGCAGAGAGTGAACTCTAAGCTAAAATCAGAAGTCAAAATGTCACAGCTTTTTATTTATCTTCGAAGAACAATAATTCACAGTTTTTTCGCACATAAAATAGCACCAACATAAAATATGAAAAGAAATTTCCAAAATTTTTCCATGCAAAATGAAAGTGAAAACAGGAAAAAGTACCCTTATTATGCATGGACCTGACAAAGTCTATCTTGTCGATGGGAGTCATCGTTTTATTCATAATTGATAGCATCATCATCATCTTCAAGTTCAACTTCAGCATCATCAGATCCACCGAGTAGGGAGAGAAAAACTAAAACAGCAACCAGTTGAGTGACCAAAAAGTATTTAGCCCGTCTTCTGAACTTCTTCTCTTCCTCTGTTTTCTCCCTCTTAGGTTTGCTCTTTGGCTTTGAACCTAAAATGAAAAAAATGTTTCAAAATATAAATACATGATTTGCCGTTCTAATCAATCCGGAACATTCAAGCCAAGATTAAGAAAAAGCAACCCAATTTTTTAATGATATATTGTTGAAATTAAATACTGCAATTTTTTTATGATATTTTTCCATTTTCCATAAGCCGGGACCCAACTGTCCATACTATTGCCATGGTTGGTAAAAGTGTAAAACCACCCAAATGGTGTTTCCACAGGTTACAAGAGAAAATGTTCAAAACACTAAAACATCTTAAAAGTAGCATATAAACGGTTTAAATTATAAATAAATAAAAATAAATAGTGTGTAGTACTTGCGAGTCTCTCAAAATGTGTGGGTAAAGGTTGGCTTAAGAGTTTATAAAGAGTTTTATAAACATGAGCCAAACATAGGTTAAGCACCAATCTTATTTCGAAAGTAACTTCAATTTGCCCATCTTACTCATTTTCGTAATATCCACACTGGGGACGAATAGATATAGATAGAGTAAACCTTTAACCATTATTTCTACGATGATTATCATAGAAAAATCCACTACACACAGGAAAATAATGGTTTATTCCAATTTTGTTAAATGGACTGCACCAATTAATGGCACTTGTGGCTTTACAAAATAAAAAGGCTAGATTCACTCAACAGCTTTATTATATTTTGCTCGAGAACCCATCAATGATGCTGCCTTCACAAGAAATATGAAATTATCATAAATTTTAAGGGTCCAACAAAGCTTTCAAGTAATTTAACAAGGAATATAAAACCTTCATTGAGTGAAATAGGAACTAAAACGATAACAGTAACAGACTAACATGGTGCATTGCGAGCGAGCCAGTTAGTTTTATCATTTATGGTTATCACATTGAATTCCTTGATCAGAGTTAACTTCTGCAAATATAAATCGAAATATTAACCAAGCATCATCCATTGGTTTCATACCCAATTTGTGAGTAGAAAGTTTCTCCATTCCTGGTTTCATACCCAATTTGTGAGTAGAAAGTTTTTCCATTCCTTTCCTAATCGGAATTAATCATGAAGTTTCCAATTTAAGAAATTCAACAGAAAACAAAGTTTTCAAGGCAGGCAAGGATATTCAACTTTCTGGAATTAAATACAGCAAGAACAGCATCCTACAAGTCCTATCACATATATTTTCATATAATACATGCAATTAGGTATTACTTCTACACAGCAATCAGACATGACCTGACAGAAACTCAAAAAAATTGCTTATTCATCCTTACTGAAATGTAACAAGCAAAAAAACTGCAAACACAATGGCTCAATTCATGGCGTGAGAAAGGGATAAATGCTAAAAATGTCATTGAAAGGTAGCAAAAATTAAAGCTGAGAGATGCAAAGATTTTTTTAGACATACTTCATTCAAAGTCAGCAAGCTATTTTAATTCATGTATCAGCAACATGTCCTGATTAATTAACAAAGACAACATGCAATTCCTAAAGCTATAGAAAGCTATAAGCAGAAAAGTTGCAAGTGACTCACTCCACTGTGAAGGACTTCTCCTTGAAGCAGATGTAGAGGGGCCTGATTCAGGAACAGATGCGGATGAATTGGCATCTATATACTCTGCCTTGTGGCTTTCAGCATAATTTACAAGATTAGTATGATCCAAGAGCTTGCTTCGGAGCAATGATGTTTCCTATCAGGCAGCGTCAAATAAATCATAGCCCATTAATAAACAACAAAATGTGAACTGACAACAAATGTCAAGTTAATACAAAACGGTAGTCCATGAACTGCTTAAAATAAAGAAAACGATATTGAAATATCTAGTTACACTGATGATCAAAGCTAAATTTCCATTACTTTCAATGGATCGACAGTGACAATAAAAAGTTTTTTTCAGACGAGTGAAGGAATGTATATAGTCAAGAAGAAAAATCAAATCAATTGCTATTAAAAAAATTACTGGATATTTTGACCCCATTTGTCATGCTAACTAAGATATATGAAGATTCAGCAAAATACGATAAGTTGAACTGACGGAGAAATCAAGGTTACCTCTTTAAGTATTCCATAAGACATTATTAGGAGGAAGTTGTATGAAAATGCTCATCCATGACGAGATAACAAGTGCTTAAAATGATAGACAGACATTATTCATACACTGAACTAGGTTCATTCAACTTCTTGATATCAAATATAGTGAATTATGCTCTTTAGTTCACCAATGCACAACTGTTATGATCCTTGACAAGTGAACAGATGCCTTGTTATAGCAAGAGATGAATCATACATAAGGAATACTTTTTCGCAGTCATCAAACTTCTGTGCTATATTGGGCATTCAAACTGATTGATTTCTTGTGATTCGCCCCATTATCATTTCAGTTGAAGAAAGAGATCAAGAATCAAAATATAATGTGCCCTGGGATTGAATAATTCCAATCCTATTACTGGCTGCAGGCCCCACCAAAGTCAAATTTTCCCTGTTTAATAATAAGGATAAACCAGAAAAATATTGCCAGGAACTATAAGATTTAAAAGCTGAAAACCTCAGTGATTCTGACTTTTCGGCACAATATCTTCTTCTTTAAATGATTATTCAAATCTGATATTGAACAGATTATATGAACCATAGATAGGATGGATTATTCATCATAGATGCTTTATTATGAATATGGAGAAAACCGCTTTAGATAAAACAGAAACTAAATTGATAAGAGAGAATGTAAGGGGCTGAAGGAGAAATGTCCTCTAAATGGAAAGCAAATTATCCAAACATAAGTCAAAAATGAAAAAATAACTTCAACTGCACTGTAAATCTATCAAACAGACCAAAACAACTCCTCAGTCGAAATGAAGGGACATCAGTAACTTAAACTTAGAAAATCCAAGAATTCCTCTCACAAATTAAATCCACCTTGACGTTGCCATTATTGTACACCTATACAAAATTTTGCAGTCCTAAAAAATCCTCAACAAACAAATTGAAATATTTTCTTCAATAAATTTGGAATAACAGTGCGAAGAGTTTGTATTATTAATTATAAACTAGTAGTCATGGTATCTTAAACCACCAGCAGTTGAGAGGAATTCAGCAATGATCAAGTAGCATTATAAAATTACGGCGATCTAGTGGCAGAATTTAGTCTGTGAAATAAAACAGGAGTTTGTATGGTACCAAACAATTCTGGTATTTTGCAGGAGTGTTAAATTAGTACACTAACTGACAAGAAAAAGGTCCTTAAGAACCACAGCAGATTCTACGTTCAATAGTTTCTCTGTTTATTTGTCAAATATCCAACTTTTTCCTTTTGTATCTACTTTCATATTGCATGAGACAGCCATAATTTTTTAGCAAAATTCAGCAACAAATCTAACTCTGAGTGCAATCGACTAATACAATGATTACTCACAAACAGCATATATAAAGTACTCACGGGTAATGCATGAAGTGTGAAAAGCACATGGCCAAGAACCACTGCGTCCAAACTTGTTGGCCTGCATTAAAAACAATTGCTTCAGACAGCAAATTTCCGTACAAAGCTAAAAAAATATACAACAAATATAATCGTGTCTGGAGCACGGAGGAATTACCTATTCTCAAAGAAAAGGGACTCCTCACCTAGCCTAGATGACAAAGCACCATAAGCACTGGTAGCTTTCCGGTAAATCTGTCCAAAAAATTCTATAGTAACTTTACACGTTCCGCTTTGTGTAATTGCAACATAAATTGATATAATTTTTACCCAAAAATTTAAAAAGATTTTAATTAATAAGTTAAGGAACCCAAGTACCTAACTTTTAACAGGACTTTTAACTTCAGTAAGCATTGATGCTTACTATTTAAATACTAATTAGATAATCCCTCAAGTCAGAGGGATGACCAACATATCATTATATCAACTGGTTAGTTTTCTAATATTGCCTTAAATTTTGTAGCCACTTTAGCCGCTTATTTAATTTCCTACATTGACTGTTGCGTCTCATATTTGAAATGCATTAAATTGCTTCTAGAAATCAAAATATTTTGATTTCTTTTCCTTTCTTGCATCTTGTGACGACACCATTACATAATTTACAAGTAACATGACATTTCCTTGTACTTTTTATGACAGGACTACATAAATTAACATGCAATTACCTGAAACAACTTCTACTACAACTCTTCAGTCTTTACAGTTCATCATCCTCAAATCCACTATTTTCTTATTGATTCGTACCAGATTAATAAACTACCAATATTGATATTGGCGGGACTATAGTACAAGCAATGGCCAACAAAATTGCAAAATGTATAACCAATATAACAATGGCATATTACGTTAAGAGTTCATCATTTATTCTGCCTAACACATTGACCCCATCCAATTGGATTCTTATCTTTTTGGAGAACTGTTGTGAACCAAAAGAAGATAATAATTGTTTCAATATTTACTTTGATATTTTGTTTTTACATTGTTCTACTAGATTTTTATTACACTAAGTTACACGGACTTGGCGATACTTAATTTTTCTTAAAAGTAGAACGCAATGACATCGATTAAATTCTTCATTTCTTTGAAATTTAAAATTTATATACTCGCTCCATCCCATTTATATAGGCTTACTTTCCTTTCCTTATATCAATTATATAGTCTTGTTTTTTTATTAAGAATGTTTTGTTTTGTTTGTTTACTGATATACCCTTATTTCTTTACTACTTCCAATAATAATTTACTTCTAGTTATTGATAATTAAATAAGTGTAAACTAGGAAAGTTTTTGGCAAAAATTATTTTTTCAATAACATTAAATAAGATTTCTTAATCCGTGTGAAATCAAAATAAGCTTATATAAGTGGGACGGAGGAAGTATCATATATTTATTTTTGTAATTTCTACTATAGGACACAACATGTGCCATGGGAATACTTGATAATGAATGTCCCTAATGTATCCTTGAAATATTCCTAGAGTGGTACAAATTTAAAAATAGAACATGTCATGTGGCTTGCCGTACCCATGTCATGGAGCGTCTAAGTGTCGTTGTCCGACACAACGAGATAGAACATGTCATGTGGCTTGCCGTACCCATGTCATGGAGCGTCTAAGTGTCGTTGTCCGACACAACGAGATACATGTCGGCTAGGGACATGTCATCCAAGCAATAGCGTCCATGCACCATAGTTATTACATTATGAGTTCAAATATAGACAAAACTTAATGTAATCTCAAAAATCAATTGGTGTTCTCCTGTTTTAATTTACATGAATTTAAACAGAAATTCTTTCCACCAAGCTTATGAAAAACCAAGTTTATATGCAAATAGAAAGTACCTCTTCTTCTCTTTTCTCTGCATTCTCTGAGGTTATCCCAAGTAGTTGTTTCACAGCACGGACTTGCTTTAAGTATAACAGTTTTCCTATTGGCCATGGGAGATCAGAGTAATAAATCTTGTACGCAGACTTACCATCAGACCCCACCCAAAGTTCATAAATGACTGCATCTGCAAGCCATGAATCAACCATTGCCTTGGTTGATACCCATTCAGGTATACCACGAACCTCAGCGTCCAAATCAACAATACCATCTTCCTTCAAACTACAAATAACTCCACCCTTCTCATTGTTATAGGCCACATAATTACCAGATTCAACGAAAGGGATTTGATCTGGTAAAAATAGAAACAGTAGTCATCAGATCAGATTCTGTTTTTCCCCATTTAATTGCTCAGAAAAAATAACAGATGCAAGCTAGAGAACATACCACATTTTGAACGTATTAAAACCTAAAAGTCATATGTCAAGCAATGGTTTATCAGTCTTGCACATTCAAAACCAGATAAACCACAACTGGATCCAGATTCTTCCAAAAGTTGTACCACAAACGTTTGAAATTTGTATCAACCCAATAAAATAAAAATAAAAGAATTGGCTTCTTACTTAATCCCCTTCTGCATTCCTTAAGTCATATACAATATGGTAATACCTATCGGGTTGCCATATTTTGTATTGTCCAAACTAATTTTTTTTAAATAACCGTAGATGTCCATGCCAACTTGTGCTCACTTGGAATTTACGGTCAAATACTCACCTTAGTGGCCTTAGGGGCCTCGAATTGATGATTATTGGGGAGCAAGTCCAAGGCCTGTTTAATTGAGCAACCCCTCGAGATTTTGTCCAAACTAATGTTGAACTAAATACTCCTAAGCATTCCCAAATACATATAAAAGAGCACAGCCCAAAAAATTATCGAACAGCCACAGTTAAGTACAATATTCTAGCACAATGCACTACTTCTCAATTTCCCCCAAAAAAATTGAGCTTCAGTGCTTGCACCTTGAAAATTTAACATAATAATTATCAATAGCTAATATTAAACAGTTCATAAGATTATCTGCAATATGAAATAATTATCGATGGATGCATAATTGCTAGACAAACAACAGACTCCTGCAAGCAGTACCAAAAAAGAAAAAAAGAAAAAAAAAGGAGATAAAATGAATTACCAGAATCAGGATGAATGAGATTGAACTCCAAATTGAAAGGGAGTTGGGAAAATCTAAGATAAATGTAAACTGGCAGACAGTTCGGACAGGCAGTTGGCAGTCCAAAACAAGGTTTTCTTGCCACCAGGGTCAGTTTTTCTCTCTCTGCATTTCCATCTTCCATATCTCGATATAGATACAGATGCGTGTAAATTGAATTTGAATTGGACTGATGATTTATTGGAGATGAGAGAAGAGAAGAATCAAAGAGGTAAAAACCCTAATAAGGTTTTGGATGGGAAATAGAACTTAATAAAACGGCGATACACGTGGCCGGATTATTTCATGACGTGATGATGATCCCGCTTCATTCCTTTTCATCCTTTTTTTTTTCCCTTAATTTTGAAATAACTACTTTTGTGTTTCTGAACTCTTCTAGTTGAGAGTGAATTGTTTCAAAACTGACTGAATTTCAAGTGTGTTTGGTAGAGATTTTTGGGGAAGATTTTTGAATAATGATATGATGGAAAATGTGTGGTTGAAAAAGAAGAAAAAAGTATTGATGTGATGAAAAATATTATTTTATTGAAGAATGTGTGGTTGAAAATAAGAATTGATTTACTGTAGAAAATGATAATCTGTACCAAACAGGCCCTTGTACATTGGCAACGGAATGCTCACTAAACTTCATTGTGCTTCGAAGTACTCACTCAACTTTACCATTTACATCTCCATCCATCACCATCAAAAATTCTGTTTGTAGCTCGATGACGTGGTAGATGGATTTCTTAGGTATCAGTCGGGCGGCCATTAAAATTCCAACTCACACAGACTGGACCAATTAAAACACGCCGCATGGATTTTTTAAACAATTTTTTAACTTTAAAAAAAAACCAAATAATTAAAACCCACCCACCGTTCACAATTCTCCCAAATCGACTCCCCTCAAATTCCAATCGATTTGGGGCCACGATAAACCCTAATCCCAAATCTCCCATAATGGGTCAAGAAGGTACTACTGTTTTGGGCATCACCTTACATATAATTACTAGCCAACAAAAGGGACCACAATACACAAGTAATCCTTCAACAAAAATCGACATCGTTCAACAAAAAGCAACATCTTATCCAAAAGACAAGACTTTAGCCAAGTACAAAACACTAAATCCTTCAACAAAAACCCCACGAAACATCCACAAGACAGGACTCCTAGCCAACTACAAAACATTGAATCCTTCAACAAAAACAGCAACTGCGGATGCTAGTCCGAGCTCGGTTCAAGTTCGACAAGAAGTAGCAATTATCGTATATGCACGACGTCAGGAGTACCTTCGAGCTGCCCTTGACTGCGAATCTTCAGCATTGTCCAATTCCTGGAGATTTTCAACCATTGCCTCTACAGTCTACGACTGAAACGCTACTCGACTCCCCTTCATCGCGACCAGTTTCCCTTACATGGTGGATTAACAAAAGTTGTAACTTATCTTGTGAATTGTAACAAATACCAAACTCCAAATGAATGATAAACTTACACTTTGAGTCCTTCCTCTTTCTTGATCAGATTCGACAGGCTACACCAAACTCCAAATGAATGATAAACTTACACTTTGAGTCCTTCCTCTTTCTTGATCAAATTCGATAGGCTCCAACGGTGCATCGACGAAGTCCTACAGTTCAACATTAAAATACTGTTATTTTAACCTAAGGGAAAAGGCAGTTAAAGGAAAAACTGGTTCACTCACATCCGAAACAGAGGCTGTTTTATGGCATCGTTGTTGTATCCACGAGCTCCACAAAGCGTGCACGTCATCTGCACCTGCCCAGTTTTCCTTACATATGACATTCCTTGCTCATGCACTACGACTTCATCAGGCCCTCTCCTCATTTTTTTTCTGTCGTTGCCCTCTTTTAGACACTGCCCAGTTGGGGGGATAATTACTTCTGCATTCACTTCCAGCCACAGCCTTGGCCCAATGATGGGATTAAGAATATTATCGTAGCACTTGGAGTATGCCTCGGTCGTATAGCAACTGTCCACATAATCCTCTGGCTCATTCCAACACTCGCGTATAACAACCATCGCATGGAGAATGCCACTCAACTCCCACTTTCTACAAGCACATGTTCTCTCCTCCAGGTCAACCACAAATGTTCCATGACTACATTCCACTTGCCATTTGGCACCACTAGACGGGTGCACGATGCACTCCCTCGAATTTTCAAACAACGTTTGAACCCTTTTTCTAATCCTCGGACAAAGCCGACCCACGTACATATGCATATTTTCCTTCATCTTTTGTATTCTTTGCATGAAGCTCGGCTGAATGGAGAGAAGCATATATGATCATTTTCTCTCCATCCAATAAAAGCGTCTTGTTGAACACTTCGCATCCGTTGTTTGACAGGATATTGCACTTTGAGTGAGTTTCGAAATGGGACTTGCTCGTGCGGGTCTTTCCATCAACCAAAGGAAAGCATCTTGACCTATTTGTTGGATTTGTTGCATCCAATATTTGTAGTCCACAACAGTGGTGGACTTGGCAGCACACCACATAAAGTCTTTTAGTGTTTTTCCTTTGTAACCGGCAGAGAAGAAATTGGAGTATATATGTCGGACGCAAAATCTATGCTCCACCTCCGGGAATAATTCATCAACAACATTTTGGAGGCCCTTCTGGCGATATGTCGTCAACGTCCAACCATTCCCCGTACCAATGTTTAAATCTTCAGCTATTAACCTCATGAACCACCTCCAAGTGGGTGTGTTTTCTTTCTCAACCATTGCGTATGCAAGGGGGTAAATGCAATTATTCGCATCTTGGCCAACAGCCGTCAACATATATATATATTTCGACAGTTGTTGACTACGACAGTGGATCCTGGATTTGCATGTAGCACCTCGGCACCGTACAACCACAACTGTAGAAATTGTGATTCAATTGTCCCATGTAGTAGTTCCTTTGCATACCTTTTCATTCTCCATGCAACGTTCTGCATGATTTCAGTTTTGAAATCCTCCTTCACTGTTGCCAATATGTTCTTTGTTTTCCACTCCATATCTGCTTTGAACCCCTCAATGTAATGACGGGTCAAGAATTCGTAGTTACAATGCCTATTATACTGGTCTCTAGTGCAGTTGTGCTCGAAAGAGTATGACTTCACTTGAACAGTTCCCGTGTCACCAAACAAAGACGCCCAAATTCTCCAATTGCAACCAGGTTTGCATATTCCTTGCACTCTATTCTCGTCATTTGCCTTAAATCTGATGTTGTATCCGTTTACAGCTCCATATGTTCTCACAGCCTTTCTAAACTCCACGACATCTCTAAATAGCTAACCAACTTCGAAATGTGGATTCCGTATGTCAACCTCGGCCAAAAACTCCGAAAAATGATGGCTAATCTCCTCATCGGATACATATTCAGCCTAAATCTCTTCAGAACTTGGGTACTCCAAGTCATCAACCACATCATCATCCTCCGGCCGATTCTGTACTGCCGCTTCCACCACATTCGAACCCATTTCTATCCCGTCCGTCACATGCAAATCATAAAGCAAGTCATCCCCTTCGGAGTCCAATTAATTCCCAAAATCAATGAAGTCTCCTCATCTATACCAGATTCTTGCACATCAGATGAATCTCCGTGGTCTGAAGGTTCGTCATTTGCAGGTGCGGTAAGTTCTTCAAATGGGTCATGGTCTGCAAATTTTATGTCATCCATCAATTAATCGTTTCAACAAACATTTTATACACTTAAACCAAACGCAAACACAGCAGAAAGCTACCCCACAAAGAAAAAAAAATTATTTGCGGTGACAACCCGTGCGAATAATAACAAGGAACCAAAGACAAAATTATTCAAATTTACCTCCGTGTGGTCCTGGTCCCTCCATTTGCGCATTCGTCAAGGATTCAATAAGTGGGGTAGAGTGCGTTCTGGGAGATTTGGGATTAGGGTTTATCGTGGCCCCAAATCGATTGGAATTTGAGGGGAGTCGATTTGGGAAAATTGTGAGCGATTGGTGGGTTTTAATTGTTTGTTTTTTTTTTAAAGTTAAAAAATTGTTTAAAAAATTCATGCTGATGTGTTTTAATTGATCCAGCATGTGTAAGTTGGAATTTTAACAACCGTCTGACTGCCACCTAGGAAATCCGTTTGCCACGTCAGCGAGCCACAAACAGATTTTTTGACGGTAATGGATGGAGAGGTAAATGGTAAAGTTGAGCGAGTACTTCGAAGTACAATGAAGTTTAGTAAACAATCAGTGACCAAGGTATAAGTTCAGTGAGTTTTGAAACAATTCACTTCCTTCCAGTTCCTACTTAGTTTCTGAAGGCACGTAGTAATTATAAATTTGAGTAATATGGAGTAAGATTTGAGTAGAAGCATAAGTATGATTTGCAGTTGCACATTCGCAGTGAACCTCTACATCAGAAAGTGCTCTACTAACTATATGATCTGTCCGGAATTGCAATGATTCACAGCAAATCCAAAAGTCAGGTCCTTTGTTGAACCTGTTGAGATGTTGTGTGGGATAGAATACCGTAATTTGCTGTAAATTTGCTATCACTCCGTTAAAAATAAGTAATTTGCTTATAGTAAAGTAAGTTCAAGTTGAGTTAGCTTCAAAATTTGATAAAAATTTCATATAAAGTTAACAATTAATTTTAACCACACATTTCATTGAATCACGACTTATATTAACTTTATAACTACACATTTAATCGATTTTTATCAAATTTGCTAAAAATCATTTTTTTAGCAAAACCTAGAGGCTAAAACTACTTTCAAAATAAATAATTTTTTTTTTAAAATAACAAAGAATAAAATATATCCAAATATGTTTGATAGAGAGTAGAATTTTATTTTTTTTACTTAGTAAAACATGTTTTATTAGGATTTTATTTGGTCCACATTTTCATCTATCTTATTTTCAATCACATTTTTCAATAAAATAATATTATACGCAAATCTAAAAAAAATTCTTATTTTTTAACTACATTTCTATCAAAACATTATTCTAAAATGCATTATTTCCCAAAAAAAAAAAAACTCAAAGACGCTCTAGATGCCAAATACGATTTGATTCACTTGTAACACCTAAACATCGTTTTCAATAAAATCTAAAGTCGACTAAATGAATAATGAATTGTTTAATTTCAATTTGTTACTATGATCCAAAGCAACTAAACGATTATTGATCATATGGAATTGAATGGTGGGCTCAGGAGTTTTATATGGGATGAGTTAACCCTCAAAGTATCACCTCTTGATAAAGTAAATCGAAACCTTTGAAGATGCTCGACTTCTAAAAATCCTCATTGGGTGAAAATACTTATATCTACCATAAAGAAATATTCTAATCAAATTAATCCAAAATTATCTTTCACAACAGATATTTGGCATTCAAATAAAATTCAAGCATTCGCGAAGAAAACCCAACAAGGGCTCTAAAATAAAGCTTGATAATCCGATTCTATTCAAAACTATCAAGAAAGTGATGAACATTTGGGAAGACACGAAGTTTACTATGAAATCCAAGATAAAATTTGAATCTAATCAAAGAGGGAGAATCCCATGTCATCGTCGCTCTCCTCTTTCTCTTCCTTCTTCTCCTCGGCTGGAGGTGCCTCTGCAGCTGCTCCACCAGCAGGAGCTGCTGCTGCAGCTGCAGCTCCACCACCTCCAATGAATGCACCGCCACAAGCACCACCAACAATCACCTGCATCATCATTAAAATTTCAAGTAAATATTAAACAACAATCTTTGCAGGTTTCACTGTCCACGGGGTGGAGGGGCGACCACATTTAGCTAAGCATAGAAAGTTTACATATAATGTAAATAAGTTTAAAAATAACTTCTTTATTACTGAATCTTGGAAATGAGTAGGTTAATTGTTCTGACAAAAACAAAAACAATTTTTAAATGAAGAGTAAGATAAGTTTTTTAACTAAATGTTGATTAAAAGTGGCTTAATTTTTTTCCCTGGGCTTAAAGCCATCGGTTATCATTGAAACTGGTCTAGAACCTCAGATAAAATAGCAATCCAAATACAATCAATCAAGGAGTAATCAACTAGACTCAAAGTAGTAGATAGGAAGTTATTAGTTCATGAGCCCGTGGGAAAATACAATTGCCACAACCAATTTCGAACAGCAATGCCACAATATCTTCGTAAACCAGAAAGAACAGAGCAATAAAATTTGCTTCGTACAACTTCGGAGCAAAAACACGCAACACATCAATTAGTACAATGTACAATGGAGATTGTACCTTGTCATAACTATTGAATAATTAAACAAAAAAGAATGGATTGGTAAGCATTAATCAGATCTGCAACATATGAATTCTCATTTTTTGTGGTGCTTCAATACAACTTCGAGTATAACTTAAATCACATGAACAAAATCCTACAATTATTTAAATAAAACTACAAAAAAAGTCCCGTTTCTAACCAAGATTAATATGTTTTCATTTAATTCTGTTCATTGCAAAGGTTAAAGCAGTGCACAGATCAGAAATTATTGAATAAAATAAAAAAAAAAATAACCTGGAAAACGGCGGAGGAAGGGGTTATGTATGAGAAAGCTGATTGAACGGCGCCAGATGAGTCAGACGACACGGCGACTTGGACAAGCTTCCTTTGGAGTTCATAGGTGGAGCCAGCTGATGCCTCCAGCTCGCCGCTGAGCTGCTTAGCCTTCCACTCGTCGGCTGATTCCCTACACACAAAGGTAAATACTCCCATATCTCTCTCTATTTACTTGCTCTCTCCTAGTTTCGATTATCTTTCAGAGTGATTGCTTCTGCAAGTAAAAGAAAGACTGTATTAATATGAAGAGACGGGTGGAGATGGTGAAATGGAAACCCTAGGGGATAAAAGGGTAATTAGCAGAAATGGTCCTCAACGTTTACACCCTTTGCTAAAATGGTCCCTATCGTTTTAAAATTGGCATTTGTACCCTTATTTCAAACGTTTCTTACGGAATTGGTCCTTCCATCCAACAACCGTTAAACAACCGTTAGAACCTTTTGAAAATTTGCAGAAATGGTCCCTATGGAATATAATTTAATATTTCGTTTATATATTTTGGAACTGCTTGCTTCGACGAGTGGTAACTTTCGCTACAGTTGGCCGTTTCGCACGCCGTTAGGGATGGGAGAAACTAAGTCATGAGCACTTCGAAATGGTATTAAAAATGTAATATTTCGACTTCGTTTGACTTCCCGTAATAATCCCGCAAAATGGAGACAAAAAATAAGAAAAATCGTTTATATATTTTGGAACGGCCTGCTTCGACGAGTGGTAACTTTCGCTACGGTTGACCGTTTCACACGCCGTTAGGGATGGGAGAAACTAGGTAATGAGCACTTCGAAATGATATTAAAAATGTAATATTTTGACTTCGTTTGACTCTCCCGTAATAATCCCGTAAAATGGAGACAAAAAATAAGAAAAATCGTTTATATATTTTGAAACGGCCTGCTTCGACGAATGGTAACTTTCGCTATGGTTGGCCGTTTCACACGCCGTTACGGATGGGAGAAACTAGATCATGATCACTTCGAAATGGTATTAAAAATGTAATGTTTCGACTTCGTTTGACTTCCGTAATAATCCTGCAAAATGGAGACAAAAATAAGAAAAATCGTTTCTATATTTTGGAACGGCACCTTCGACGAGTGATAACTTTCGTTACGGTTGGCCGTTTCACACGCCATTAGGGATGGGAGAAACTAGGTCATGAGCACTTCGAAATGGTATTAAAAATGTAATGTTTCGACTTCGTTTGACTTCCCATAATAATCTCGCAAACAATTTTTCTTATAAACGATTTTTCTTATTACATTTTAATCCTAGAATTTTTTTAATACCAATTTTAATACCATTTCGAAGCGCCAATTTTAAACGAAGTCGAAATATTACAGTTTGCGGGATTATTACGGGAAGTCAAACGAAGTCGAAATATTACATTTTTAATACTATTTCGAAGTGCTCATGACCTAGTTTCTTGCATCCTTAACGGCGTGTGAAACGGCCAACCGTAGCGAAAGTTACCACTCGTCGAAGCAGGCCGTTTCAAAATATATAAACGATTTTTCTTATTTTTTGTCTCCATTTTACGGGATTATTACGGGAAATCAAATGAAGTCGAAATATTACATTATTAATATCATTTCGAAGTGTTCATTACCTAGTTTCTCTCATCCCTAACGGCGTGTGAAACGGCCAACCGTAGCGAAAGTTACCATTCGTTGAAGCAAGCCATTCCAAAATATATAAACGATTTTTCTTATTTTTTGTCTCCATTTTGCGGGATTATTACAGGAAGTCAAACGAAGTCAAAATATTACATTTTTAATACCATTTCGAAGTGCTCATGACGTAGTTTCTCCCATCCCTAACGGCGTGCGAAACGGCCAACCGTAGCGAAAGTTACCACTCGTCGAAGCAAGCCGTTCCAAAATATATAAACGAAATATTAAATTATATTCCATAGGGACCATTTCTGCAAATTTTCAAAAGGTTCTAACGGTTGTTTAACGGTTGTTGGATGGAAGGACCAATTCCGCAAGAAACGTTTGAAATAAGGGTACAAATGCCAATTTTAAAACGATAGGGACCATTTTAGCAAAGGGTGTAAACGTTGGGGACCATTTCTGCTATTTACCCGGGATAAAATGACGGAATTGCCTTCTAGTAAAGACATGCGACATTTTTATATTTTCCGGATTAGGGTCCCCAAGTCCGAAGTATGGGCCTTCAACTGGATCTTGATTTGAATTGGCTACAACCTGGCCCAAATTGGAAAATATAATTTTTTTTGGGAAAAATTCACCATATTTCAAAAATAACAAAACAACTTTTACATTTCAAAAATCAGAAATTTTGACCTATACATACACATATATATAAATATTTATTTATACATATAAATATATAAAAAGATATAAATAAATAAATAAATAAAAATATATATATATATATATATATATAAAATTAATCCACCCCCACTCTCACCACGCCGGCGACCTCTCCGGAGGCCGCTCGGCGATCTCTCCGATTCCGACGACTATTCCGATGACATGAATTTTTTGTACGGTCACAGCCCATGTCACAAGTCACAGTTCAGGTCACAGCCTAGGTCACAGATTACAACACATGATTTTTTGTTTATAATAATTGATAACACAATGAGGCTCATGTCTCACATTTTTATTAATAGTTACAGATTATTTTCAAATGGTCACAGCACAAGTCATAGAATATATTGCACATGACTCACGATTTTGTTCATATTCCCATTTTATTTTCAAATGACTCAGATTCTTTTTAATAGTCACAAGTTTATTTTAAATTGCCACAACACAGGTCACAGAATTTTTGGGCATGGCTCAAGTTTTTATTGATAGTCACAGCATTGGTCACAGCACATGGCTCAGGTCACAGCATTGGTCACAGAGACTATACAGCACCACCTCACCACCACCACCGTCTTACATGTCCTAACCCTAGTACGTCGCTGCTACTCACCGAGCACGGCACTCAGATCTGGACATACAACACCGCAACTGAGCGACCATCGAGCACGACACTGCAAGCAGAACACCGAAACACTTCGTCGCCTGCCACCCCACAAATCCAAAACCACCACCACACCACAACAACCGCAATCATCGACCATGCAAACCATTACAGAAATCAAAAAAAAAAAAAAAAAGGATCTGCGCCACTGTAGATTAACCACAAACCTGCCGGCGCTCAGATTTTAACAGGCCACCTCCACCACAAAACAGATGAAGAAATCGAAATCACGACCGCGAGGGAAGAATTAAAGGATGTAAGACCGGAGAGAGCGATTGCGAGGTTGATGATCGCGGAAGTTTCATTGTCGTCCATTGCAGGGAAGCAGAAGGGGACGGCGCGGTCCGATTGCCGCAGGCGACGCTGCTGCTAATTTGTAGCAGCAGAAGAGGGGGAAGGGAGAAGACGGGAGGGAGGGGGAGAGGAAGAGGAAGGAGAAGCCAACGCCGGAGAAGCCGCTGTCGAGAGAAAGAGGGACCGCCGAGAGAGGGAGACGGGAGATATGACCGAACGTGAAAAATTAGGGATTTAAGTTAAGTTAAGTGGGGTGGGGTGGGTGTATATAAATTAATTTTTATAATATTATTATTAATATTTAATTCAATAAAAAAAATCTGTATTTATATATAAAATCTCCGATTTTTGAAAATTAAAGTATGAAATATGATTTTAGAATTTCAATCTCCAAGGGGTGGGTGTAATTTCCACATTTTTTTTATTTAAAGTAAAATAAAATAAATTGTTTAAATACGTTTGAAGGTAAGAATTTTTTTAAAAATATTAATTGGTTTTGCTCAAATTTACTTTGACAGCGCTCCCACATGTTAAAATAAAGAGTTTTTTTTTTGTTTTTTTGTATAATCGTATCATAAGTACTACTATAGATGAACCTTGAAAGGGATAGGATCACCATGTATAGAACTTCGAGCTAGCAAAGAGAGACGACTAAAAGATGTTTAATGCACAAGTAATGCCTAGGAAAAAGTCCTAAGAGGCACCTTGTTTCGCCATTCATGGCACTCTCTTTGCCTCCGTTTGGCTTCAAAGTTTTAGTAAATTTTGATAAAAGTTAATGAAATGTGTGGTTGAAAAATTGATAAAATTTGTTATTCTTATGAGATATGTGAATGAAATTGAGCTTCAAGAAATGAGAGCCAAACTTCATATTAAAGCCTTCAATAAAAACAAACACTTTATTGTTAAATATCGCAAAAGGCATATGCAACACTATTTCCAGAAATACATTGTGCAAACAAAAATAATTTTGTTAAAAATAAACACAAAAGATAATATAAGAAAAGAAAAGGAGAAGAATTCTCTCTATACATATATAAGTTGGATTCTAGTTACAATAAGCTGTAAAAAGTAAAACAGGCTTTTCATGCTGTAATAAGAGATACAAAGATATTCATTCTTGATGGGATTCAGTTAAGGATTGCTATCAGGAGAGAGTACAAGAATAATTGAGGAATAACTAAGCATGGGATAAAAATTGTTATCAAGAAAATGAGCATATTGCCTGATAGCCAGATCTTTCTCTGGGAGGTCATCTGAGAGGAAGTCGAATGGTGCTGGCTTGCCGGTGTCCACCAAGGGCTCCCACCTGTAACCTGGGCGTTCGGGTAACGAAGTGGTGACAGGGACGTGGCTAGCATTAAAGGCGATGTATAATTCTCCCTTCAAAGAGTCGATCTGGCAATGTCCGTATCAACAAAAACAAATCAATTAATAAAATGATAAGCAAAAGGAAACATGATCAGGATTAAACCAGATAATTTCAGAAGAAGTCTCCTCACGTAATGGAGAAGAAAAGAACTAAACTCAAATTAGCTAATGCAGAAGATCACCAAGCTATTGAGTTTAACAATAATTTATGTAATATATTTGGCAGTCAGTTGAGTTGATTTGAACTATCTCGATATATAAGTCAGCATTATGAGTACTAGAATAATATTCTAGAAAATAATTAATGAGAAAAATACCAATGTAAATGCAACAAATCGGTTCGACTCAGACCAATCTGGCACTCCGGGCATATGACCATGCCATTGCAGTCGCTCTGCTGTTGGGAAGTTGTTTAAACCAAGTGATTCGCATTCACTGGAAAGTAAAGATCATGTGATTAGATCCTTCGAGGCTAAAAGCACAAAAAGTTGTCTAAATACAATGGGAAATGCTTACTGGCGGAACTTGGTCATGTGACAGCAAAATCTGAAGAAATCTGATGAAGACTCCTCCATTTTATCCCACCGGAAGTAGTTAATCTGCAGCCAATGCTTCAGTTACGCCCTTCTCAAAAATGGAAATGAAACCACGTGCAGTGTGGGGGTAGGGAGAGGAGTAATTATGATATTTAATGGTGTCGGGCATAGAGTATTACAAAATTATCATGGCAATACGTATTGTTGTTACCCCCTTTTGTATGACCATATTCATCACCCATGTAGATCATTGGAACACCCTGGTCATACAATGATAAAGAACATAAAGGAAGGACCAAAAATACTTGATAATTCACTAGAAGAACATATAGGGCTGATGTGAAGAAGCATCTTAAATAATTTACTGATCAGTGTAACCAAAGTTGGATCGTGAAACAATAATATGCTTCTGATTAGATTCCAATTATCTTTGCCTGTCACATCTACTAATCTCTCTTTGTAGTTGTCATGATAAAACCATCCACGTAAAAGTGTGACCATTATTTTATGTTTATATGATTTTCTAGCAAACCTCTTTATGGTGCACACATTTAAGAAAAATCTGATAAAGACGTCGTTTCCTCTCACTAAGCAAGTGAAAAAACTTGGGGAAAGGGAGGATACAGAGTCCTATACTGGAGCAATACATATTTGCAAGAGATTTACTCAGTATTGAGTCATTGAGCATATTTTTTGCTACAGGCTAAAGAAAACTCATGTGCATTGGCAAACAGTAGGGTACATCATAGTCTAAGCCTAAGATTTTTATGTCAAATTGGGGGACAGAAGACAAAATAAACAACTTCGACGAGTTTTAAAATAAGCAGATGCAAAACACTAGTGAAAAGAGTTTAAAGGTAAATCTTACTTGGGAAACCATGAGAGAGAGGAAGAAATTTCTCATTTGTCGTCTTCTCAATTTCTTCACAGAAGTACTGACAAATTCTCCCTCCTGTGCAACTTATAGAAGTACAAAAATGAGATATTTTTGTCCATGGGCTATCAAAGAAAATGAGCTGAGATTTAAAAATTAACTAAGAAAGCTTGTCAAATTTAGCCCGTTTGACACCCTTTTTGTTTGAAAAACAGTTTTTGGAATAGTGATTGATGGAAGATTGTGTGATTAAAAAGTAAGGAGAATTTTTGAGTTTATGTGTAATATTATTTTATTAATCGAATGTGTGGTTGAAATGAAGAAAGAGAAATAGAATGAGAAAGAAATGGGTGTCAAACAGGGGCTTAAAGTTCTCTATTTCAAATTCAGACCTTTAAGGTAAATCAAAATATTTTGCATGCAAACAAGCTTACACTCCAGATTATGTGAGCTCTAGAGTCACATCACTCTTTAAAGGACTGGATATTAAAAGAATTACAGGACTATGAGAAGCATATTTAAATGTACAACTTTGATTTGGTTATTTAAGCTTACAAATGAAATTTGCTTCTAAATGGTATAAAGAAACAAAGATTCTGCAGAATTTTACTCCAACATATTGTCAAGGCTCAGGCTTACCTGACCACAATTCCAACTATTATTATGATTCTCCCCATCTTTGTTTTCTTCACCATTTGCCAAATTGTGCTTGGTATTATACGTCACCAAATCAGCCAAAGTAAAACCATCATGAGCGCATACAAAATTGATACTGTTCCAAGGTTTCCTTCCACCTTCCTGATTCAAATCAATAGTTAAAGATTTCAAAACAAGAAATAGACACAGAATATGCATACTCATAATTTTAATATAAAAGAGATACATCACATTATAGCACTCCTAATGATAACGAGAAATGAGTTGCATAACATCATGACTGCTCACATTCAACTACTGAGTAATTAAAATGGTAGAAGTACCTGATATAAATTAGGGCTTCCACAAAGACATTCAGCGAAAGCCCCGGAAAACCCATCGGTACCTTTGATGAACTGTCGTACAACATCACGATACTGCAAAAGGATTAAAATGCAAGGTTCAATTGAAGTTTTGAACATATCCAGGTAGATGGGAGAAAAAGAAAATATACAAAGAGAGAGAGGAAGCAAACTGAAAGATTATGGGGTAAGTTGGTTGAAGGACACTACCTTATCATTCAGCTTCTCAATCAAAATTAGACGCTACAAAGATTTTGTTAAAATGATGCATAGAATCATGGAAACCATAGATCATCAGCAAATAAATGAAATGCAAACATTTCTTTATCGAAAGTCTAATAAAATGGGACTTCTCAGGAAGTCTCATCTTACTACCAAAAATAACATTGTGCCAGAATAAATGATGAAAAGCTTTATTATTTATTAATTAAATCGAATACCACAGAAACTAAATTATCTTGTATTGAAGAAACCACAAGAAGAAATACAACATGCATTCTGTCTGTGGTTATAGACATAATGAACCGTTAATTTTTTAGAATTATAAGTTTTTCTAGAACCCTAGGAAAATGTTTTGCGACTGGCATATAAAGAAAACTATATAAGCTCAACTACGTTGTTTGAAGTTGGAATAATGCGGTACTCTTGACGTCTATTCTCATGATTAATTATGAAGGTGTAATGATGTTTCTTAAAAAAGAAAGCAGGTTGAAAGCAGATAACCAGGATGCTCATATTTTTCAACTTCACAGACATATCTCTTTATAAGTCACTTCCCATATCTTCCAGTCATTAAAATACCTGAGATGATGATCAGAGACCATAATTAGCATTCAGACATACCTTCCCATTCCACTCAGACCATACACCCCAATGGGGAAACATGCCGACTTGATAGAGGCCTCCACAATCCCATGCTTCAGCTATAAGCTGTTTGAGCAAGCAACAAACATGTATCAAGGACGAAAGACCATATATGCTAATACCAAAGAATAAACCACTTAAGGATACATTGCATAACAAAATAAACCAAAACTGTGTAAGTGCTCGCATTGACAGGTAACTAAAGAAAATTGATAGGCAGTTGTTTCACCAAAGACTGTATGCCTGATGAAAAGGACATTGTTATCCTCCATTGCATTTATTTAGACAAAGGTTTGCTAAGCAACATTCAAATACCTAACGATAGTCTTCTAACTCCTCAGACAGTCTTTTATTATCTATTATTAATGAAAAAATGGCATGCTAATTTCAAGTTGTTAAATAAGCATAAAATTGAACTAACTCACCTTCACTCCATGAAGTATTGGGTCATTGCTAATCATGTCGATCAATGGTGGGCTACTGAGAGGAGATCCTGTCGTGAGTGTATCACCTTCAACAGCATTTCCATATACGTTTACTGCATCCCAGAGACTGGACACGGAAATATCCAAAGCAAAAGAACAAAGAATTAGTATCTAAAGACTAATCATATAGAATAAATCATTTAACCATTGACCTGCCACTCCTTGTCAAGATCGAAGCAAGATCAAAGCGGAATCCATCTACATGCATCTCTATTACCCAGTATCTGTTGAAAATCAAGAACAGCATAACTAAGGATTAAATGTGGTAACAGGCAAGTCGTACAAACTATAAGAATGAGAATATGTTGCAGAAAACTTCTAATAGAATGGCAAAAACATACATTCCAAAAACTTTTCTTCTGGAGTAGAAGATAAAGAATAAGAAGCACATCCAGTAACCTAATTAATTCAATTTTTCAGTGTAATTTTTCTATAAAGCACAAAACCAAACTGCTGTTCCACCGTAATACCAATGCACAACTAATTGCGTCAAGATTGCGTAATAGCGAAAAACAACTTCCCGGATACACTGTTTCTAAAAGCACACAAGGCTTAAGCCTTGAGTTTTGCCTCTTTCAAGCTTTCATTAAGATCTTCATATCTTACTCAAATTCCATTTAGTCATTTACTAAGGTACAAGCCTTTAGGACATACGCCTCATGGTCGCTGGGCTTTACGCTCCCTAGTCTTGCTGCTTCTAGAATTTTTTATTATTTTTTTTTAACATCTGCCTTTTGAGTTGGCTTTTCATAACCTAAAACATTTTAAGGGCATTCTTTTTTAGTTGAATAAAAGCAACCCAACCCTAAAAATTAGAAAGAAACGATTGACAATTAGAGAAGAGAACCAGTGAAGAGCTAGTCATGCCTACCCTCATAAAACTGTATGATAACCTCCCTCACCCCATCCCCACAAAGTGAAGTTGCAACTTCTCAAGGGCATTTGGCAGATCATCACGTCACATGTAACTTCACTATTCTCTTTTATATTTTTCTTGATGTTGTCTCTGTTTTCTTTTTCTTTTATCTGTGTTTACTTTTCATTTAAACACCGATCAAACAAATTTCTTAAATTGTTAACTGAGTCAATTGTTGCAGACTTTTAGTTCCAGTCATAGATTACTGGTCTTGTTATGTGATTACTGCTTTTTTATCCTATTTGTAATTGCAGGTTAGACTTGCAATTTTGTAGAAATGTTTTATTCTGGATTCTTTAGATGGTTTATGGTTTATTATAAGTAAAATTTTGAATTATTTTATTCATTTATGTTAAGGTTTGCACCTTAAAGCACCTTGAGGCTTACATCTCACTTCAGTCTTCACAGACACAAATTGCCTCAATACTGATCAACCTTTTAAACGCTGTCTGTTACCAGTTCTACAAAAGCCTCAAGAGAACCATGAACTCGTTAAATCGATTATCTTCGTCAATCTTGCAATGCACAGTATATAGACTAAGCTTGCACACAAGAAAAAACAAACAAAGAAACTGGTATTACATCTTATTAAAAATAGCACCTTTAAAATGATGTATCTTGTTAAATTCATTTTTTTGTCATATGGAAAAAAAAATAATCTTAATAATAACTACAATTTTTTCAGTAATGTGATTTAGCCTCTATCTCCCAAAGATACATGTGAAGCAGAAACCAAAATAATAGAATATTCCTATGGAAAGAACAGTGGTGGTTACTGGTTACTCAATTGAAACAGAAAATGGGAAACTGATTATGACGTCATGAGAAATACAAGTCCTGGTATCAGTCAGTAGTATTCAGGGATGGAACAGTAATAAGGTTTTGTTTTCCATTAATCTCTCGTTAAAATAAAGGGAAACTAGAATGAGAACTTTTCCACTAATCTTTTGGTAAAATAAAGGGAAACTAGAATGAGAACTTGTTTAATTCCCAAAAGAAAAAATAAAAAAAAATAATTGTTTATTTAACAAAATTCAGAGGCTCGTTTAGCACTCAAATAGAAGGTTTCAATGACTGCAAATTAGGTACGACTGACAGTAAATCTACCTCAAGCATTCCAATATAAATTGGCGTACAATAGGATGATTGCAGTTGAAAGTGTTTCCACAACCTGAGTAATTGTAGAATTCTCCCTGTGACATGGATTATATGAGTTCCAGATAGATTATGCTTTATAAAAATAATTAAATATGGTATCAAGAATTTTCTTAATTATGGCAGAAGTCAACATCATTGCATTTAAGTTATTGAAACAAGCCAACTGGAAGACTGAAGAAACTTGACCAAATTGCTTTGTACTATGTGCCAATTCGTCATTGAACTAACTTACATATCAGAAAGTTATAAGTATAACCATAGATCTACTACAAATGAACACGTTCTAAAAGAGGTGTACTAATTCAGCCCATTTAGGAAAAGGAAAAATAAAATAAAAATCAGTATATTATTCTCAGCAAGTTTTGGCATCCTCATTTTTTCTATTATTTGCTCAGTTCCGCAAGTAATTTGTTTATTGAAATGATCTGCACCAGCCTCTATTTATTATGAGCCATAGAGCGACATCATGCGGCAAGTGTCAGATATGAGCACATCATATGGAAATGAACCAGGGTTCAAATTCTAAACTTGATAGGTTACTGTATGTATTTGTGAGCACGAGGCAGTTCTTTTTTGAGAATCTCAATATGCCCACTCTTCTCAAATGGAAGCCATTACGGCATTACACATTAGTTATCATCTGGAAAACTGGAACTCGTCAAAATTTATTAGAGAAACAAAAGATGTCCCACCTAATCCAACCATCCAGTTTAATTTACTAAAGAATTACCATGTATAAACACCAAAAAGTAAGAACAAAGCATTCTTCCCCTTGTATTGTTTTCCATCACACTTACATTAACAGCGAAGCTCCTCTACTTGGGAAGAAGCTCACTTTTACATAGTTAATTTATTTTCTTATCACTGAAAAGTTACATGCATGTAGATAAAAATTATTAATTATCAAAAAGTCAACCTAGATGTTATCAGTATACAGAACTTAAAGGCCTTGAAGAAAATGAATATTTGAGCAGAAGGTCTTTTCAAGAAGTAAGCACGGTACAAGTAATACATGTAGTTATACCTTAGGTGCAAGCATATAAAAGACACTATTGTCAACACCTCTAAATGAGAGTACAGGACCATTTTCATTTCCTTCAGCAGTGTGATTGAAAACGACATCCATAATCACCTGGTAAATCAAAATAAAGAAAAAACTCATCAAATATTTCAAAAGAAATTCTAGAGAATGTCGAAAGAAGTTCACCTCAATTCCTCGTTTATGTGCTTCTCTAACAAGATGCTTGAACTCCTTTACTGCACCAAGGCCATAATTACCAATCCCAGCAGATGAATATCTTGCCATTGGTGAAAAGAAACTGACAGTAGAATAACCCCAAAAATTCATCCTGATAAAAGAAAGAATATTCCAAAAATAATGGTGGTTTCTTGTTAGCAATGATACCATCATAAACTTAATGTGCATAAAGCCATTGATGTTTACTATGAATGATAAAAATGTATTTAAATCCACCAATACTGTTGAGTAACATCAATAAATTTCTGTCATGAAGCAATGCATAAGCAATGAAATTGTAAAAATTTAGCCCCCATTTGTCTACGACCAAAAAATTATTTGCTACAGTAAACTTTTCTACCACATATTCGCCCAATAAAATATTCTACACACAAACCAATAAAATAACTTTAAATTCCAACCACACGTTCTTCAAAAAATACTATTCATTACTCTATTTTTCTTCCAATAATGGGAGACAAACACACCCTTAGTATAATCCTTAGTGTAATGGACCGGAGAAGTTGCTAGCAATCTGTAAATTTAAAAATTTGTCTTTTAAAGAAAGGACAAGTTGTAAGGATTATGAAGTTCAAAATTTTCAAAATTGATTAGATGTTAAAATTTCAACCAAACAGATAAAGAGTTGAAATGACAATTTCAACAGAATGAATCATGAAAAAGAAGATGCAGTTAAGATTTACTAAAGAGAGATATTCATTTTGTGATTTTCACGTCTACTCGTAAGAAATTCCACCAAGGAAGCAGGTTTCTAGTCTAGTAGATTTTTCATATTAGTTGCAATAATGCGATATCCAATTTGTCATGCTATAGGATCAAGATTGAGGCGTTTGCATGATTATGCACTGCATATCATGGGTTTAGAATGCCAAAACAGCTTCTATCCATGCTGTGGCAGAAGCCTTGTGCACTATTACTGTCCCTTTTCCTCTAGCAACTTCGATTTGTGGTAACTGTTGATGCAAACGAAAATACAATATTTAACCCCCATGTCAAAGATTTCATAGGTATCTTAAACTATATAAGTCATTTTAATGCGCAAAAGAAGTACACGTCTCCCCAGATTTTTTTTTTAATGATAAGATATTGTCATAGATATATATATATATATATATATATATTGAAACTTGTGGACAGCTTCACATGCTAGCAGCACAAATGTATGTAGAAGAAGCCGGGACAACATAGATGAAGGAAGAAGCCGTTCCATCATAGACAGCTTCATGTGATGAAAGGTAAAAATATTATAATAATGAACAAGGATGAAGGAAGAAACCATTCCATCAAAGAAAGCTTCTTCTGATGAAAGGTAAAAGATTTTAATAATATTTAATTGCATAAAGTACCAGTACAATCATTATGATGCAAAAACGAAAGCAACATCACAATGAAAAAAAATAAGAGCCTCTTTGATCCCCATTAAAAGGATAAGAATGTATTTTGGAATAGTAGATTGATGAAGAATGTGAGGTTAAAAAATAAGAAAAAGTTTTGAGTTTTCATGTAATATTATCTTATCTTATTGAAAAATGTGTGATTGAAGAAAAAAAAGAGAAAAATGCATCTTGGAAAAAATGGGAATCAAACAAGGGCTAAATATAATACTCATGAAACTCGAACAATCTTAATCCTGAAGTTGAATCTTTATTCTGAAATTGACCATATATAATGGAATTCAGGCCATTGTATAATTCACTATAAGGTTCCAAAAGAAAAGGAAACGGAGGTGGAATTTACTTGTAGTCACCCAAGATAGAATTGTAGCTGTAGTACTCCAGCTCATTGAATTCATGACATGGCATTAGTTCAATACAGTTGACACCAAGTTTCTGCAAGGAAGACAACAATGTAAGATGGCTGTCAAACCTCAAATACTAAAGGAATAAATGAACAGGCAAGCAAATATTACCTTGAATATACAAGAGTCACAAATTTTTAAACCATAAAGATAGTCAAATCTTACACAGCAACACGGCAAAAGAGCATATGCATCTATTGTTAGAATAAATTGCATCTGTTAGAGCTTCCTGTGGTCTGTGGATATATTGTACCTTCACAAGGACACGTCACGTTCTCTGCTTCAACATTTCAATTATGCCAATTCAGACTCTGCTCGTTTCCAGCTAATCTATTACCTTCATAAAACCATACTTTTCTGAAGATGCTTAATTACATCTAGGAGTTCTAGGAATTTCATTTAATTGGTATGTGTGCTGGTTGTTGATCCCACAAAAGATAAAATAATGTTTTGTGAGCTGAGCTGAGTTGAGTCTTTACCGATGATATATATATTGATGCGGACATCACGATTTATTTTATTGTTGATTTTTAATTTTTTTGAAAGGTATTATTGATTTTTATTAATTACGTTTTATTATTATTTGGCTTGTAGCAGTGAATTGGCCCAAGCCCGTCAGTGGTAGGTTATGTTTTTACTATTATTGAATATTTTTCATAGTAGTTGGGACAGTTGATGATTTGATGAAAATTAAAATTGGCCATTGCCACATTTTCCCTTTTCCCTTTTCCCTACGTTTCTTTTTCTTCTCTGTCGGCTTCTTCCTTCTCTTCTTCTTATCCTTCTCGTTTTATCTTCTTCTTGGCTTGAATTCTAATTCATCCTACATCACACACACACACACATTATATATTTTTTATTTTTTTTAATAGGAGTCTTTACCAATGATATATCCACTTCCTATGCTTGGACTGGTGTAATCTTGGTTAGTTATGAACGGCCATTGTTTGAATCTGGAGGGTTTATCTCATGTTATATTTCTTTTGGGAATGAAACTAAACGAAAGTGTTTGAAATTCAAAATCATTGCTGAGCAAAATTCTTGAAGCAACATTGGGTGTATTTCACATTTGCAATATTGCAGATAAGGTGTGACTTGAAACATTTCATACTACAAATGACATTAAACAGTAAATATCCAGATAAAAAATTTAAACACGTGCTTGCTCCATGAAATTCAAGGGAAAAAAGTATTTACCTTCAAGTGATCGAGTTTCTCTACCGCACCAAGATAAGTACCAGGGAATTTTGCCTTGCTTGATTCATGTCTTGTATATCCACGAACATGCATTTCATAAATTATTAGATCTCTCTGTGGAAAATTCAGAGGCAAATCTCCTTCCCAGTCAAACTGTGAAATAGAAAAATAACCTAAATATGATTGCAATGTAAGAGCAAAACCCATATCAATACATCTCCTTCAAATGTAAAACACATCTAAGTTATATTTAGGTCAAAATAGTCCAACGCTTCCGAATTCAGGCGTGGCAATCAAACACTGGTACTCAATTGAAATGATGGTAGAGGACAGACACAAAAAAAGGAATCCAAAAAAGGGGGAAAAAGTTAAGATACATTCAGCCTCACCTATAAAATAATCGTTAAACAATAAAATTAATCTTAAAACAAAAAGATTCTTTAAAAACTCGGTGATCAATTCAGGTGTACCTCAGGCCGCTGATGCCATTGTTTAGCCCAGCACAGCACAAGTGACGAAAAAACATACAAATGATTCTCAAAAAGTATTGTTGACAATCAACAGCTAATGATTTCCTGGACCAATATCTTTTAGTCGCCAGCACAACCAAATGACAAAAACAAATTTGAGAGAGAGAGTTCAATTGCACAAACCATGATCATATAATCTAAATTTGGAAACCACGCTATCCAATGTACTGCTTATTCAGGGTTAAGGAAGGGTAATCTTCATGTATATTTATAAACACAGACAATTACTAGTGCCACATTATTATCTTGGATAAATGAACAACAAATACAAAGTGAATGTGACAAAAGCGATGCAATAGAGATATTTCTCAAGTTTGAAAGAAGTCCCCAACATTGTTAGCAAACATAGCTAACAATCGATGTCACGCCCTAAGCCCATTGCACTCGTGCGATAGAGAGGGTCTCAGCACTAACTGCTTGTACCATGGAAGGTCAAGGCCAAAAATGTTTCACACAAGTTAACCTTGACCCATGGTTAATCACTTATAAGTAAAGTTCCTTTTCTCTTCCCAGTTCCCACAATTGTGGGACAAACCCTACTTGAGGTATGACAATGGAAACTCAGTGCATGTCAAAATACTTGATCCCAACATTTTAGCACACATTCTTTCATATTTTACATTTCCCGAGAACTTCTCTTTCTTCCAGTAAAACACACCTCTCATAATTTCGATCAACGCAGTTCATCAGATACCTCATCATTATCAGAAGGCACTGCACACGCCATCTGTGGCCAACAATCCTCCTCAGGTCCCAAAGTACCATATTCCCCTCTGCTTACAATGGACTGCATCAGAAATAGAAAATTGCTAAGTTATCATAGCTTATGCAATTGTGATGAAATCCTCCTTTTAATAGCTTATACAATCATGATGAAGAAAATGAATAGCCTTTCTTGACATGGGTATGATATGAAAAGTCATAATGTTTCTTTCAAGTAGCCATAGAACGCTAACCTTAGCATAGGGATCAATCAATATTTGTGAAGAATCAAAGTAATGCCCTTCTTCTGGGGAGAACTCCCCATCAAATTTGTATCCATAAACCATATTTTCAAAGTCTCCTGTCAGAAACACATGCCATACATCTCCAGTTTTATTGGTCAGCGGATTCAAAGAGATCTGTTCAGTCACTCTTTTCTGCAATACAATAACTAGGATCAAGAAATAAACAATTAAAAGCAGATTAATCCAAAACGTGAAACAGAACTGAACACTTTTACTAAGTTTTTTTTCATTTGAACTCTTTTTTCTGAATATAAGGTAAGAACACTACTTTCTGGTCATGCTAACATTCTTTTGTTTTGAACTTCTTTTTCAGTACAAGGTAAGAATATTTTCTTATCTACTATTCTACTTGTTCACTGATTCTTCACATTAAATCAAATCAAAAGTTATCCAAATGAATTTAACTTGATTATAACAGCAACAATCTTAATGGCAGAAAACCAGAAAAAGTACAAAATTGCGGGCAAAACTTGCAGCAAAAAACTAATGACCTCGGATAAATCAGGGATATTGATCAAGCAAAGAGTAGCAGACGTTGCATTGCTGGAGGAAATAGCAAAATTAACACCGCCATCTCTCGGCGTGGCACCGAAGGGCATCGGATGACCGGAAAACACCTCAAAACGACGCCGCTTAAGCGGAGGTTTCTCGACCACCACTGCAGTCTCAGCATCGCCTCTATCGGTAGCATCATTCACAATTAACAAAGAATTGGGCTTTTTTACGGAATTTTCAAAAGATTTTTGTGAAGCTCCAAAACTTATTTTGCTTTTCCCAAAATGGAAAGAACTTGTTGGAGAGAGTTTGGGCGTGCAACTTGAGAGTGAAGAACAGTGAATTAACTCCATTTTGATAACCTAATGCGAATTTAAGGAATCAAAAACCTCTTACACATAAATCTTAGATGGTAGATTCAAGATTGTGAGTGTGTAAAGTCGGGACTCGGGAGTAGTAAAGGAGGGAGAGAGAGTGATGTGGAGTATGTGGTAGTGTTCTATTTTTAAAGTGTCAACTTGTTAAGTTACTATTTTATTAATTTGAGTAATTTTTAAATTAATTTAATTATTTTGAGTAATTTTTAAATTAATTTTGATTAAGCTTTATTATTTTGGATTTAAAAAGAAAATCTTGCCCAAGCGAAGGTTTTAAAATCTTCCCTCGATCAGGCTAGATCAAACTTGCCCCCTTTCACAACTTGTTTCGTTCTAGAAATTTTCGTAACTTTATACCACAGGAAATATGAATGCTTTTAGAACTAAAACCTCATCAGAGTACAATTCAATTTTAACCCCCCGTAATCTTAAGACAAGTGAAACATATCTTTCGACTACTTGAACTACCCAATATATACAATGACATACTTTTAATTTGTTGTTCAAAACTCAAGTATTAAACGACAAAACCCAAGCATTAAACAACAAACTTATGATTAGACTTGGTAACCCGCATGGTGATGACTGAAGAGGAGCTAGACGTCAAGGTGATCGACGTGAAAAAAGGAAACAAAGATCTTACAATTGAGTAGGCTCTGTCACTCAAATGAAGAAGATTCTTGTATCACATAATGAAACGAGCCAATGTCAGTTGACATATAGTCGCGTCAACATGTCTGGCATATAACTCTATACATGAACCCCTTCTCAAACAATAAAGGATGTCTCCATCAAACCCACAAATTTTCCCTCGTAAGAGAAACTTACTTACATCATCGGAGTAATTTACATTGCTTAGAATATCATCGATGTTCTTCGCGAAAAATACCATCGTCGTCGTAAATCTCTTGATTCACCACCACTAAAATCAATCTATTTATCAAAGGCTTAAACGGTGAAACTTGAGATAATTAAAAATAAAATAAATCAACGTCTCAACTCGTTATTGTTTTTTATCAAAGTTTTAACACACGTATATTTTTTTAATAAATAATTTATATTGAAACGTTAGTATGTTCAAAATTTTATAGTTTTGATTCACTCATCTATAAGCTTGTATGAGGACAAATTTATTTATCAACTTTTAGTCTACATGCGCATAATTTGTAATAAATAGCCATGACAAAACTTTGTCTGCTCGAGTATTATGTTGTCTCCACTCATCTAGAAGATTACACGAGAAGATAATTTTGGTAATTTAAATTATTTTCAACGCAACATCATTATGTTATAGGTGGGAAAATAATATTGGGACAAGAGAATTATTATTTAATAATTTAAATTAGTTGTACATATCTGTAATATCGAGAATCAATTTTTGGACGATTATAGTCCTATTATAATTTAATTATTTCGATTATGTCTTACTTTTCATTTTTCAATATATATTTAATGTATCTAACCATTAGCTACCATCAATATATGTACATTTGACATATTCATTTCACCTTTGTGTTTTCATTAATGTATAAATTTCTTATTATTAATTCTCAATTAATTAGCATTCACATTCTCTAATCAAAATAATATTACACGCAAATTCAAAAAATTTCCTTTTTTTTTTAATCACACATTTTTTAATTAAAATACTATTCAAAAATGCATTATTTTCCAAAAAAAAAGGGGCTCAAACATGCTCTTAATTAATATTCATCTTCATTTATTTTTCTCGGTACATAATCATTCGATGGGCTGATGGGAAAATCACAATT
The DNA here is from genome assembly GCA_035079005.1 of Fraxinus americana. Classification (NCBI taxonomy): domain Eukaryota; kingdom Viridiplantae; phylum Streptophyta; class Magnoliopsida; order Lamiales; family Oleaceae; genus Fraxinus; species Fraxinus americana. The sequence goes on along the minus strand of CM068717.1, from coordinate 5,108,168 downwards.
TGTTAAAGCTTGTGGTTCCATTTTAAAAAACCAACTTTATTAAAAGATATAGTCCAAATTTTTATGAGTTGGTCTATATTTTTCAACTTTATTCGATATGAGATTTCATCATTTAACACGCCCCACAAGATGGTGGCTCGTTTCAGCAACCCAATCTTGAAATCCATGTTCTCATTTTTTGAATCTTGATCCGAAGGAATTGCTCGTTAGAGCATAATGAACTCTAATATCACATTAAGACTTTTGATTCCATTTTAAAAAGGTCAATTTTATTGAGAGAAATAGCATAAACCTTTATACGCTGGTCTATATATTTATTTTTATTCGATGTGTGATTTTATTCCTTAACACAATCCTACTCCTTAGTTAGACTGATAGCATCAAACATAGTCAAGTTCATTCAACTTGTCTCCTTCACACACAATAATTGAAACGGTCGATACTCGTCCTTCCTATTTGACCTCTCTATACAGTTGGGAGCTTGGTACACTATAATGGTTGATGTTTATGGAAAAAGAGAAGACAGTTTCATTAATATTCTACCGATACCCTACAACGAGGTCTATTTCGAGATGGTTTCATTGCAAACGCTACATTGGTTAAATAGTAGAAAGCGTCAAAAAATAAAGTGAAATAAAATGATTTGAGTAATGTTCTAAACACTGCAATATGTGACAGCACATAGTAGGTCAAATTAAATAAATCCATTAAGTTATTGTTTATTTATTTTAATTTATAAAATTAAAATTATTTTCTCAATCATAGATTTCTAAATTATTAGTCTTATCCATTAAGTTGACTACAAAAGGCCTGCTAGTACAAACTTGCAATGATCATCATCAAAGAATAATTACTAGATTTATATATATGTTATAATGCGCCAGGTGGCGCAAATAATTTTTCTCAAAAGAAATAATGAAATACATTTTTTGTAAGTATTATGAGGGTGTTTGGTGGGGATTAAAATTAGATTTTTAGTAGATTATGATAGAAATTTTTGAAATGCGTAATTGAAAAGTTGTGGGACCCATGAAAGATGTTAATATTGTTTGACTTTGATTTAGATTAAAATCAGATTTTAATCCACGCCAAACAGACTCTATATATATGTGATTTTTTTATATTTTTTTTATGACAAATTTACATTGTTATGCAAGTATGTTGGTTTCTCGACCACAAGAATATGTATGCTCGACGAAGTGAAATTGCTCGTTGTTGTGGAAAAGAGTATCATCAACGAGCAATTTCACTTTGTCGAGCATACATATTCTTGTGGTCGAAAATCAAATGATTTTCATCATATATGCCATTCTTAATATTTTAAGTGATAATTGATTGAAATGCCAAGATAGAGAGAGAAATAAGTCGACGAATTTTATCATTAATAAGGGGTCATTATGGCCAAATAGGTATTTTAATACGAAATATATTTAGTATTTGCCTTCGAATGAACACAAAAAGTAGTTTTTTGGTGAGAGTAGAGCATGTGAGAGAATTTGTATATGTTTTAATTATTGCTTCAAATAATAATTTTCGGTGAGATTCGAATAATAATTTTTTTCGGTGAGAACAAAGCATGTGATAAGTATTTGATATGTTTGATAAGGTAAATAAAATTAATAAATAGTATTAAATAAAAAAAAATTTAAATTGTTAAAGTTTAAAGCATCGGACTTTTTTTTGTAATTTTGCAATTACGTACTCGGTTAGATGGTCGAAATATTATACAGAAGTCTACAAAATTAATCTCTTGCTTATAGTGGATGGAGATATGTTGTCCACCGATGATGTAGCAACATGTCATCAATGGCAATACCACATCATCGATGGGTAAGGGATCATTTTTGAAAGTCTATAACTTATCAAAATTAATTTTATAAGAACTTAATGGAGTGGTCGTGATGCAACTAGAAGTGCACAACGATAGAAAAACTCGATCAAAATTAGATGATACTTATGTTTGGTCCCATTTTTCAAAATTCATTTTTTCTCGAATTCATTTTTAAAAATATATTTCATGGGATCTACAACTTTTTTATCAACTTTTCGATAATATATTTCATTAACTTTTATAAAAAAAAATTACCAAAAATATGATTTTTAGCTAAACCAAATAGGGGATTAATTTGTTGAAATTCGATAATTAATACTCATTGATCATCAAAGTCGATACAAACTCCAATATCAACGAAAATTCCAAAGTGATGTGGCCACCATATAAACTTAAGAATAATGTAATCTATCATCAATGGTGTTTAATACCATTCCACGTGTCCTCAAATAATATGCAATTAAATGTAGGGATTAGATAATTTATTTAATTATTTTTATCATTTAATGTCATTCATTATTATCTAGATCGATTTTGTAACATCGTTGATACTAAATAATATTACTTATGGGTACAAATTTAATAATAATAAAAAAACTGCACTCTTAATCCCTGTTTGACACCCATTTTTTTCATTCTCATTCTCATTTTTTTTTCTTCATTTCAACCACGCATTCTATCAATAAAATAATACTACACATAAACCCAAAAATTCTCATTACTTTTCAACCACACATTCTTCCATCAATCACTATTCCAAAATTTATTTTTTGTCAAAAATGGGTGTCAAACAGGGGTTTAGTTTCTACCTTCTTATTTAAATTATATAAATGACCGTAATGAATTATATATGAAACCGTTATGAGCCTCTCTAGTCCCAATAATTTAATCAATAATTCAATTAATCCATATATATATATTTGGATGGTTAGGTTGGAGGTTCCATTGATGGCAACATGAATCCGTGTGCGTTTGCCCAACTGACTATTTAACTAAAGAAGTTTATAAGAAGGTGCTTCTCTCCTTAAGAGAGTATGCCCTGTCTAGGCGCTATGCTATTGGCTGGGTGTCTGCATAGACGTCCAGCCAATAGGGCGGGTGCATGTCGTCCAGCCACGTGGCCCTGAACGAATAGCAAAACCCTTCAACTGAAGTTTCTAAAAAGTCGTGCACCCGTTTTTAAGGATTTCTGCATTTTTCCTTCTAGAAGAATTTTTCAAAAATTAAGAGGGTGTTTGGTGGGGATTAAAATTAGATTTTTAGTAGATTGTGATAGAAATTTTTGAAATGTGTGATTGAAAATTCGTGGGACTCATGAAAGATGTAGTTAATATTGATTGTTTGATTTGAATTAAAATTAGATTTTAATTCGGACCAAACATGCCTTAAACTCATTAAAAGCTCTTCCAAAAGATCTATATTTCTTTATTCCTAAAAGTAAGTGACTTTCTCTTTACAAGGAAGGATAAACCTATGGTCTAAACATCCATTTTCTGCCCATCTCATTAAAATGTACATACTCGTCTCTCTGAGATAACAAGCATTTATTATATTCAAATCTAAACATTTGAAAAAAAAAATAAAATTGGTTAAGACTAAACCCTTGTTTTGTGGAGAACTCCCCTTTATAAATAGATCTCCTACTCTAGTTTCCTTGCAAGGCAAAAGCCCAAAATATTTTAGTAAAATAAAGATGAATATATTGACCTTTTATGGAAAGAAATTGCAAAATCTTTGTAGTGGTTCATATTCAAAAATTTCCTGTTTTTTCCAATCAACATGCTTCCTAGTCACTTGTTTTTATCGTTATTTCCTTTTCCGAATGAACTCATTTGCATTCCAGATTTTTTATTTCGTTTTCCTTTCTTTTCTGGGTTTTTTGGTTCTCAAATCTTTGAATCCAAGAACAGAATTCAGACCAAGAGCCCTAGATTTATTTTTCACATCAGTCTCTGCAACTACAGTCTCAAGCATGTCCACTGTAGAAATGGAGGTTTTTTCAAATTCTCAACTTGTTGTTATGACTATATTAATGTTTATAGGTGGGGAGGTATTTACTTCCATGGTTGGACTTCATATGAAGAGATCGAAAATTATTAAAGCATGGAAAAGTGAAGGAAGAGTCACTTCTGTTGATAGTGATCCACCTTCACCACGTCCTTCTGATTTTCTTGATCAAATTGAATTGAGTATAGTGACGATTCCTGATTTGGTGGTTCCTAGGATTGAATCCCAGAATGATGTTTTGTCATCATACAACACCAACAACCCTTTTATCAGATACAATTCCATCAAATTTTTAGGGTTCTTAGTTTTAGGGTATCTTCTGGTGATTCAAATTATTGGCATTGCATCTGTTTTGATCTATTTAGCCCTAATTTCAAGTGCAAAAGATGTGTTAAGAAAAAAAGGGCTTAAAACCCTAACTTTTGCCATTTTTACAGTAGTGTCAACTTTTGCTAGTTGTGGATTTGTACCCACAAATGAAAATATGATGGTATTTAGTAAGAATTCTGGGCTGCTTTGGATTCTCATCCCACAAGTTCTTCTCGGGAACACTTTATTTCCGTCGTTTTTGCGATTTTTGATATGGGTTTTGGGCAAGAAATTTAAGAAAGCCGAGGCGAATTATTTGCTGAAGAATACAGCAGAAGTTAAATACTTGCATTTGCTTCCTGGGATGCATTCTTCATTTCTGGTTGCTACAGTTTTGGGATTTATCTTTATAGGGTTAATATTGTTCTGCTCTATGGAATGGAATTCGGCAGCCTTAAGTGGATTGAATACTTACCAGAAACTCGTCGGCGCGCTTTTTCAATCGGTTAATGCCAGGCATACCGGCGAAACTATTGTCGATATTTCAACAATCGCGCCGGCCATCTTGGTATTCTTCGTGGTTATGATGTTAGTCTCTCTCTCTCTCTCTCACTCTCACTCTCACTCTCACACACTCAGACTATGCTCTTCAATTTTGTGAAGGAGCAAACTCTAATTCCTACTCAAGTAAACTAAAATAAAGTAGACGAAAGGATTTTTAAAAATCGACCCTTAACATGAGAGCTACGAGGAACAAGAGAAATAACATCTAGAGAAACCATGTAGAACTCCACATTAATTTCATCACCTTGCAGTGGGGTTGGGGTAGCCTAAGTTTGCATTAATTAAAATCGAAAAATTCTTGATGTACATAATATACATAGGGTGTCAACACCCCCTCACATGGGATGTGGCCCACCCATGTGAAGGGTATGAATATTTCTATGTACATATTGGGCCCCATTCCATGTGACCAAGCACATCCCATTAAAGTCATATATAGATTTTTTTTAAAAAATAAAATAAAATAAAATCTGCCCAGTTGCGTGAGTCCTAGAAGCACCTAGGACATCGCACTTCCACGAAGTGTGGCATCAATTAAATTAACAAATAAATTTACTTTTTGGTTACTTAATAATTAAAATATTGAATTATTGTTCTAAGACCGAATCCGATAATTCGCAGGTTCGAATATTTTATTTGCATTATTGTTTGATGATTGACAATATTTTAAGAACTCCTGTGCTGCGTGGAATTCTTCAAGTCAATTAAAATTAGGGATGGCAACGGGCCCCGCCCCGCCCCGCCCCGCCCCGCCCCGCCATCACCCGTGCCCCGCCCCGTGCCCCGCCCCGCCTTAAACGGGGCGGGGCGAGGCGGGGTGCAGGGCGGGGGCTTGCCCCGTTAAACTGCCCCGTTTAATTTTTTTTTTATTTTTTTTTCCTTAAAAAATCCACATATATATTTATTTATTTTTTTTAAATCTTTCACGGGCCGGGTTCGGGGCGGGGCATCCCCACCCCGCCCCGTGCCCCGCCCTACCCCGCCCCGCCCCGCCAACCCCGTCGGGGCGGTTTTTTTCGCCCCATTCGGGGCGGGGCGGGGCGGGGCGGGGCGGGGCGGTTTTTTTTGCTATCCCTAATTAAAATCCTCGTACCGTGCACCATCCTAAATTATTGTAGTTTTTAAGGTTTGACGTCAACCGCAGTATTATACATAAATAAATACTAATTATTGGTCAAAACGAGGTATTTAAGTATTGCATTATTGTTCAAATTAGACCAATAAAAATGATAGTTAAGATCTATACTTTGAAAAATAGTTAAATCTGACGATTGTAGATAATTAAGCACTTATTTGAGCCTCGTTTTCTCAAGAATTCGGGTTGTTCTCTTTGTATTTCAGTTTTGTATTTTGATTTCATTTTGAGTTTCGTATTTTGAGGGTTTATTTTGATATTGTTGAAAAATTATTCTTTTTGGTATTTTGAAAACACTCAAAACGCGCTTTGAAAATTTTAACTTGATTATAATTGAAAATACCCAAAACTTTTTGAGTTTTCTTTGTAAATTTTTAATTTGTTTTCAAAAATGCTTTTCACTGTTTTGAAAAATCGAAAACAGAAAAAGGCTTGAAAATGGTAAAGAGAATAGACCCTTCATTTTTTTTCAACTTATTTTTCACCACACTTTTTCAATAAAATAATTTCACGTAAATCGCAAAATTTCCTTCTTTTTTAATCACACTCTCCCAAAATTACTATTCTAATATTTTATTTGCATTATTGCTTCACGATTTACAAATAATATATTTTACTTGCATTATTGCTTCACAATTTACTAATATTTTATATGCATTATTTTATTTACATTATTGCTTCACGATTTAATCACACAACCTCCCAAAATTATATCATTATTTTATTTTAAATTTTGATTGTTTATCTGAACTTTGTCGATTTTGATGGTATATACAATGAGCACGATTTTGTCGATTGTTTATCGTGCTATTGGAATAAGGGTTCTATCTTAAAAGAGACATTCCTCGATTGAGATTTGGTGATGTAATTAATAGTCATCGTTTTTCGTGGCACGCAGGTACCTTCCTCCATATACTTCATTTTTACCGGTTAAAAGGGATCCACAATGCCAAATAGATTGCCAAGAGAGGAAGAATCAAAGAAGAGTTGGAGAAAATTTTATATTATCACAGCTTTCTTATTTATTGATCTTCATCATTCTTATATGCATCACAGAAAGGAAGAAAATAAAAGAGGATCCACTCAACTTCAATGTGTTGAACATCACACTTGAAGTCATAAGGTAAATATTTCAAAAAATAATATCCTTATTTTTATTTATTTTTATAGTTTTTAAATCAATTAATTTGACGTCATTTTGTAATTAAAAAATAATTAATTTGACATAATTTTTTAACCAAATAATCACACCACCAACTGACCAATTAAATTGTTTGTCCCTTTTTTTATTGACTAATATTTGTTTAATCCAGCTTCTGCTTAAAAGTAAGCTTTAATTATTGAACCGCAATGAACTTTATAATATGCATTTCAAGTGAAAAAGGTCAGCCAAATACATATTGTCCAAAGGGTAGGTGTCAAAATGGATCAAGCAATCCACACCTAAGATTAAAAAAAAAGAGACAAGCTACATGTACAGACACAGAAGCCCTACAGACACTCACAAGGGCGGGGTGGGTGGGTAATTTTTTTTCCTTTTTTATTGCGCGGGACCCGCCCTCATGTGAGACGGTGTAAGAATTCTGTGAATTCATTTTATGTACAAATGGATTAATCCTAAAAAAAATCAGACCCCAACTGGCCGGTTCACGGGCATGGCTGCCTACTTAGGTGTGTTAGGATTAAGACAAATTAGATTTTTCTCTCGTCAAAGCTTTAGCTATGTGAAGAATTATTACAATCAGATAGATTTTCACTCACTCAAACCTCCAAGTACCACACCCACCAATTTTTACACTTTGAACAACATACGAAGAGATCAAGAAAAATTAGAATACTGGGCTTACTATTTTTTTCCTCACAAAAAACTCTCTAATCACGTATTCAAGAAACATAATCACGAGTTTTCTATTCCAAAATCAAATTATGCCCCTGTTTGAGCCACATTATTTTTTTCATTTTCATTCTTCTATTTATTTTCAACCACACATTCTTCAATAAAATAATATTTTTCATCATGTCCATAATTTTTCTTTCTTTTTCAACCACATATTCTCCATCAAACAAAAAAATGCATTCTTGCAGAAGAAAGATTGGAATTAATAATCACAATATAAACACGATCATGATTCCGAATTATTTAAGTCCCTATATATTTTTTTGATTGACAGTGCATATGGAAATGTGGGTTTCACGACTGGGTATAGCTGCGATCGCCAACTAAAGAGCGATCCAACTTGTGTGAGCAAATGGTATGGATTCAGTGGGAAATGGAGTGATGAAGGCAAAGTAATTCTCATCATAGTCATGTTTTTTGGTAGACTCAAGAAATTCAATATGAATGGAGGTCAAGGATGGAAACTCTTGTAAATAAATATTTATGAAATATGAGGGGGGACGAGCTTTTATGCATGCAAGTGTTTTAATTATCTAAATTTAAAATTTAATGTGCTGCATTACACGCAAGCTGAATTCAATAAATTTATTTGCATGTAATCCCATAACGTTTTCCCTATTTTTAACCAGATATTCTCCCAAAAAATCGTTTTTCAGTTTTTTTTTTATAACCGTGGATGTCCGGGCCAGTTTGCGCGCACCTCGACTAATTCCACGGGACTCTGAAATTTACAGTCGAGTACTCACCTCAATGACCCTGAGGGGATTCAAACTGGTGACTATTGGGGAGCAAACCCAAGACCTGACCAATTGAATAACCCCTCAATATTATTTTTCCGTTCAAACAATCACCTCCCAAACAAACAATAAAAATGATCTCCAAATAAGCTACTCAATCTCAAGAGACAAGCTTCGGTTGTACCATCCTATATACTTATGTAGTAAGACCGTTAATTCAAATCACAACATGTGATGATTTTTATCGCATTTAATTGTTACTTTGTATCTCTCTTACTTTCCTAAACCATCCACTCATATAACGTCGTTTGTGTTGGATTTCATTTTTGCTTCATTTCTCTTTTTCACTTTTACATTATTTAGTTTTTAATCTTTATTTTTTATCTAAAAAATCCAATGAGCAAAGATTGAACAATTTTGATTCTAGCACTTTTAAGACCTTATCGACGGAAAATAGGGCTAGAGAGGAAGTTCATAAGGGATAAGATTGCCTCGTTTCTTTTCCAAGAACCATATAAGCCCCTATTTGATCCTCATTATCTAAAAACTCGTTTTTTTTTTCACACTCATATTCAACCACACATTCTCACAATAAATATTTTGCACGTAAACCCAAAAAAATTCTCACTTTAGCACCAAAAATTCACTATTACAAAACTCATTTTCAAGCAAAAATGGAGCTCAAACATAGGCATAAAGGTTTACATTGATAGTACATTCATATGTTCAATTAAGCAACATTTTATAAAGGTTGATAACTCATTTGGAGTAAGGGATGTCTAATATACATGAGATTATAATGTATCGTGACCTCGGAAACCACTGAGATCCATTTAGGCAAGTGGATCCATAACTTTTCCCTATAAAATAATTTTGCACGTAGACCCTAACTTTTTCATACTTTTTAAACACACATTCTCCAAAAAGAATCATTTTTCACAAAATTTATACTAAAAAAATCTCTATCAAATAGGGGCCAACTCTTGATGACCCTACCTAGTTTACCTATGAAGGTTTGGAAAATCTTCTTCCATTTTTATTGTGTGCCATTTCTAAGCCTTAGATTGTCAAGTAAAAAGAGAAGGGCAGAAGATATTACCATCACAAAATAATTATTTTTTCATAACAAGGTTCAGCACACAAGGTAAAAAGACAATGAAAAACGAAAGTTCTCGAAATGGGTTAGTGACACATCATTTGATTTATAGAAGGCTACAATTTTCAACTTCAGCCACTATTATTAAATGGAACTTCAGAAATCTTACATGAACTTCCTGTGCGGCCTCCCTGCATCCTCATCTTGCATGTGCTGCCATCAAAATTACAGTGATATATTATAGGAAAGTTCTAGAAACTTCTGACACACAGATCACACGGAATTGAAGGGTGGGGGTGGGTGGCCAACATAGGAGCATAAAATGTATATAAAATATTGAAAAGGTAATTTTTAATCAAAACATCAAATGCAATGATTTGATAACTTGTTCGAGATCTAGTTGTCCAAAATCAACTTAGTAAGTAATTATTGGCGCTTACAAGCATAGAAAGCACGATGAAATAGATATATGTGTGTCTAAGAACCAGTTGAACCTCTAAATGAATGAAAAACATTCAGCTTAACAATCAAATTTCAATGCACGGTATAATACTCATATGTAAACACTGTTGAGAAGGAAGGAAGATGAACAAAAGGAAAGATTAGAGAAGGAATGAATAGCATTGAAACAATCCCACATTGATTGAGAAACAAAATCAACCCAAATTCTGGAAATGGGTTTAGATCCAAAGGAATACCCAAGTTCTTAGAGGGTGAGTGGAGAACCTATACAATTGTAGGCTCGGGAAAATGTGAGCGCTACCTCTGCCCACCAGCTCAAAACATGGGTTTAATCAAAAAATTATTTTCTTAGGGAAATTCTTTTGAAATTTAACCAATATCTTAAATTAAAGACCAGCCAAAGATATTTTAATTTGCAGATAAGGCCAGGCCAAATGATGGTTAAACTAAGACAGTCATTCTAATCTGTGACTGGACCTGACCTAAATGATGTGACCATTCAGAAAGAAATTCAAATGTTACAGTTTTTATAATCCGGTGTATCTTTTCTTATTTAAAAGACTTTCCAGCCCAAATGATTTGTAAATTCATGAAAAATTGCTTCCTTTGAATTTCAGTTTTTCGCATCTTCTACTTATATATTTCAACTTTTCGTCGAAACAATTCAACTATCTGAAAACCATAGCTTTAGTTCGAATGAACACAAAAGGATTATAGATAAGACCATTTAAGTTGCATTTTTCCCACCAAGAATTATCATCTCCTCTTGTTCGTGCAACTAATTTCTTCACTCCCTCCAAACATTTTTTCTTCCATTATACAATATGATGCTTCAAAGATTGATGGAAAAACATAGGTTTGTTAATTGCTTCCTATATGATTGAGTATTTGAGTTGTTGCTTCTAGAGAAATGAGAATTCACTCTATGCTACAAAAGAAAATTGCTCAAGACTTTAAACAAGAGGTAGTAAACATTTCTCTTTACTAGATAACACGAATACGATGGATTCAGATATCTACAAGTATAATTTATTTACATTTACGTGATTAAAAATTGCAGTACAAGCCCTAGCATATTATAGGAAAAGAAGAACAGGCATTTCACTCCTAAAGTCTAAGATGCAGAAATACACATGCACAAAAACATGTGCCAAACAGAAAAAAATAATTATTGCTACACTTCTGATTTACAGCACTATAAACCAGGTACAAAACAGCAATAAGTTGAATATATTTGGAGATTTGCTTAATGAGCTAGTACTCTTCATTTTAACAAATCCATGTAAAACATTCCCAACAAGTGACAAGAGGAAGAAAGCATATGATTCAGAGCTTGTTTGTCTCCCATTATTGGGAGAAAATTAGTGTAATGAATAGTATTTTTTGGAGAATGTGTGGTTGAAAATTAAAGTAACTTTATTGGTTTATGTGTAGAATATTTTATTGGGTGAATGTGTGGTGGAGAATCTTACTGTAGCAAACAATTTTTTGGATTAATGGTAAACAAACAGGGGCTCAGCGATTGTGTTATAAGTAGAACTAATGAAAAAATAAATACAGAATCAATAGAATCAGAAATTACAAAATAGAGAAAGAAAGTCTTTTCATAAAGCAAATTTTGTCTCTGCAATTCGTTTCGTTTGTGTGATTTCGTGTCATCTTGGCCATCAAAAAAAAATAAAAAAAATTCAACATGGAGCAATTCAATGTTGCTCAAAAAAGAATCTTTATAGGTCGTCTTCAATACCATTATAGATTCAACTTCAACTAAAAGGCTGCTAAACCAAATAAATCCCAAGATTTCAAACGTGTTCCATTATAAAAACAATACACCAGAATCATCACGAAGACTTAAATGACCTGAAGTTGGAGAAATTGGAGAAAAATCAAAACCAATCATTCGGGTATCAATATTTCTCAAAAACAAAACTTTTACTAGTCTTTTTAAATACCCATTACAGATTCAACCGATAAAAATGCTAAATAAAACAAATCCCAAGGTTTCAAACATGATTAATTGTGAAAACTAGACCTCAGAATCATCACGAAAATTCAATATCGAACTGAAATAGGGGCAACTATAGAAAAACCAAAACTAATCATCAGGCTATCAATGTTGCTCAAAAACAAATCTTTATAGTCTATGGATCCTTCTTCAATAGCCAGATGCAATGTTCAATTCGAATAAATAAACACGGGAATCATCAAGAACACTCAATATCAACCCAAGATTAGGGGAAAATGATCGACACGTACGGAAAAATCAACCTGCTAAACCAAACAATTCACAAGATTTCAAACACGTTCAATTCAAAAGGTTACATGGGAAACATAATGAACACTCAAAATCGACGAAAAATTAGTTAAAAAAGACAGACCCATTATAAAAAAACGAAGTCACGCGATGGATGAAAAAAAAAATTGTACGATAAGAACAAAACTTACGAACTCTTTGACGATGCCCTTGTAGACGAAGACGGGGATGGCGATGCCGAACAGGCCAACAAGGGCAAAGTTGCGGCGGGTCCACCTGAAATTGTGCTCCAGATTCTCACGCGCCGACGACCAATCCTCTATCCACTTGTTCTTGTGAGTTTCCATTCCTCCGCCCATCTTTTTCGTTTCTTCTCTTGCTGAATTCTCTCTGTTCCTCGAGGTAAACGATTCAGTACAGTAGGGCTATTTCTCACTCTTAGTCTTTGGGGGTTAAAATTTGTAGGATTTTGTTTCGATCACTCAACTAATATTAAAGTTTCATTTGGACACTCATCTTTGAATACTTTCAATTTAGTCACCCGAAATTTCTATTTATAACATCACCACTACTGACGTGGACAAGTTTTGAAATCTTCAAAGTAGATTCCTCTCTAAAGAAAATTGGTAGGATATTTGCAGCGGATATTCTTTCTATCATTTATAGAGCTTGTTTGATCTCAATTTTTTTCAAAATATATTTTTCTCTCTTTTCTTTTTAATCACACATTTTTCAATAAAATAATATTACACGCAAATTCAAAATTTTTTCTTATATTTTAAACATACATTCTATATCATTTTACTATTTCAAAATACATTCTGCACCAAAAAATAAGCTCAAACAGGCTCATAACCTTAATTAATTTAATTAAGAAAAATTTGCATCAAATGTCATCAACCTTTCCAAAATATGTAGCACAGTTCAAACTTTTAATAAATGTGTGTTGAAGAAACCTTGACGATTTTCATCCAAAATCTTTCAGTTATAATTTCAATGTTAATGCATTTTACTCAATAAAAAAGTAAACTTTATTTTTTACAAAATTACTTTAAGCACAACCGAGTATGCTCTAATTAAGAAGAAGAATGTGGTGGGAGAAAAAAAGAACAATGCTATAAGTACAGGCATTTTCAACATAAATTTGACAGGAAAAACACTTGGCGAGTTTGCATTAGAAGGAAAGAAAAAGAGAAAAAAGGCCAACACGATGCTGTCACGACAGCACCCAGTACAAATCCGGTTAAAAAATGCCTGTACTTGAGGCTTAAATGAGGAAAAAATGAATGAAACATAAATGAATGAGAAACTGAATTGCTAAAAAGATCTAGAGCCGGTTTGAGTATCATTTTTTTTTTTTGCTAAAAATACATTTTGGAATTGTAATTTGATGCAGAATATGTGGTTAACAAATAATAATTTTTTTTGAATTTGAATGTAATACTATTTTATTGAAAAATGTATGGTTAAAAATAATAGAAAGAAAAATATATTTTGAAAATAATGGAGATGTCTAATTTTATACCTTGGCACTATCTATTTTCACTCGTAAAAATTTTTTGTTAGAGGTCCCCTCCCCAACTTCACTTTTTTGTTAATTTGACCATTCAACTTGTATTTTTATCTCAATTTGACTAATGTGTACGTGAAACGGACAAAATTTGTGACACGACCTAGCTGACAAATTTTATGACATAACTGATATTTTTATTTCAATTTGTTTGTTGATAAAACTGGCAAAATCCTAGACGTGACCAAACATACTTGTTACCATAGACTCACTCTTAAAAAAATAAAAAATAAAAATGCTAGATGTAATTTTGGTTGTACATATTCTCTTATGGATGTGGGCGCCACTTGATTTAAATTTTATTAAAAAAAGTGGACCCCACATATTCGTGTCTTCCCTGAAAAAATTCGTATATGTACCTATAGCGTCATTCTAAGTGCATTCCGTCTATGATAGTACCACGATATTAGGCTAGCGAATGTCCTATCACATAAGTTTCGTCGTTATCTGCACTCCAATTAGATCACATGACCCTTGCTTGACAACTATTAAAAATAATTTTTTCATTTTTGGGAAAAATAGTCCCTGGGGATTAAAATCGATTTAGTAAATTGGTAGACATAGTTTTTTTTTTTTTTTTTTTTGAAAATATGTGGTTAAAAAGTAAAAAAAAATAAAAATTTGGAGCTTGTTTGGTAGAGATTAAAAATTAAAATCTGAATTTTAATCCATAAAAAACGGGGGGCTAAGTTTAGACATAGTTTTTTTTTTAAAAAAAATATGTGGTTAAAAAGCAAATAAAAGTTTTCTGATCCAGTGAGTAACGGGTAGTAACGGATTAAAGTTCAGTAACCAATATGACAAGTTTGAAAGTTCGATGAGTAATACGTGACATAACCTAAAGTTCAGTGGCTAATAAAAAAATTAGCTCATCACCACTTGAACTAAACAAAAATATTAGTCGAGGTCATGAATTCTACTGGTCAAGTTTAGGCTTTGGTAATGGTAAAAGACGGAATAGTCAAATTAATAAAAGTATAAGTCGAAGGATCAAATTGGAATAGGTCAAAGTCGAGTAACTAATATGAAACAGCTGTGTATATTTCAGGCGTCTCTAGTGAATTTTATTAGAATCATATATTTCTAGGGCATTCTATGATTGTGAACTCTAGAGAAAAACAGAGAGAAGTCGGAACAGAGAAGAGAAAATCAGCGGAGAGACAATAATCGCAAATCGAGAACAAAAATGGCTTCAAAGATTTCCCTAAAAGCAGCGAAAGGCAAGAGCATAAAGAAGGCGCCTGCTGCGGCCGAGGAAGAGGGATCCACTGTGGCGACGGCGGCAAAGTTCGTGAAGGAGTGGTCCACGTGGACCGTGAAGAAGGCTAAAGTCATCACTCACTATGGATTCATACCTTTGGTCATCATTATTGGGATGAACTCCGAGCCCAAACCCTCCTTCTCTCAACTCCTCAGCCCTGTCTAATGACGTATTAATGACGTATTGAGATCGCGTATTTGTGTTGAATTCGTCTACTCCTTTGCTCTCTCTCTTTTTGGGTTGATTACTATTAGTCGACTTTACTTTTTTCTATTTCAATTGAGGCTTTTGTTTTTACTCTTCGTGTAATTGGATGATATGGGTGGTTTAAGAATTTTATTAGTACAATAAGTTTTGCTGGATATTTTAATTGCTGCTATAGTATTGTGGATATCGAATTTCAAATAGTCCTCATCGTAATTTTTATGCTTATTGTGTTGGTGAAATCTAAGAATGACTATGCTTGAGCTGTCTATACGTTGGCTTTCTTTGGTGGTTATGGGGTGGGGAGTTCAGAGCATTGTTCGAGTGAGTAGTTAGTGTCTACAGTGCAAAGCTTTCTTGAAGAGGCTAGACTGCTTCTTCCCCGGTGCCCACCACCCTTTATTTATGTTGATGTTGAGGGAAGGCAAGCCCCGGGAAGTATAGGTTTGCTACGAGCTCCACCTTAGCATGCATCCTGCTACTGAGGTGGTGGGGTCGAGGAAAGAAAAAAAAATTGTGGCTTGGTTAGTGAGGTTTTTCTGCTGCTGTTTATTACTGGGTCTCTTATGGTTTATGTTAGGTGCAATTGATTATCTAGCTCGTTCTTGACCTGCATATTTTGGTGATTCTTCTGTTAATGACACATGCTCCTACTTGAGTTAATTTCTTGGAGGCAATTTTGTTTATTTATCTATCCGCCCAAAATGTTTTTTCCTTTAAAAAAAAATTAGATTTTGGTGCTGATCCACCTCGAAAGTATGTCACTATATTAGGTATTAAATGTTGGGCTTTTGACGTTTTTGCTTTTATGGAATAGATCGTGTGTGCAAAATTATTTACCTGATCATCACTTGGCGGGTGCATTTCCTCACACATGCGAGTGTGTATGTTGAAAGTTATAGGAATTTATGAATTAAAGCTTTCAAAATTAATAATTATATTTGTGGAATGCAATCAGTTTGGTACCTGGAACATGCATGTGGATGGATTATCCTACTTTGCCTGAAAGAATTAACGGATGCAGTGTCATATGAAGTGGTGGCAGAAGATGATTGGATGAAAAAGCCTACTGGGTTTTAAACAGTTCGATGATAGAATGACATGTGGTATCATGTTAACTTTTCTGACAATGTAGCATGATTCCATGTAGATTGATTTGGGTGTTCTCAAAGTTTGAACAAGCTTTTAGGATCAGGTTTTTGAGTTGACGGTGTTTGTTTCTGAAAGTACTCATAATAGCATCAATTAGCTTGTATCTTTAATGTGAAGTTAGTGAATTGCTTATTCTGATTTGATCTCGAATTAATAGATTCCATTCAGGGAAGGATATCATAGTTTTTTTCTATATGCCCGCCCTTGTATGCGAATTTTATGACCAGTTGAGCACGGAAAAATGAGTAAATTTAGTAATCATAAACTCAAATTTGATGATATTTTCAACAGTTATTCTGCAATTACCAAGTTTGATGATTATGGATTTGTCTCAGTGTTTGAACATATACATCTCTCGGTTCTGCTGCAATAGGTTTGTGTTAATGTAGCAGTAGTTACCGGTCATGTCCTGAAGTCTCATTCGCCATTGCAAAAACATTGTTTGGTTTGTAAATAGCATGCGGATGGCTTCTTCAAATTGTCTCGTACAAGTTTTGCTCTTTAAAGCTGTTGTAGTAGTTACCTTTGGAATTCAATGAATTGACTTGGAAATTTTTTCCTTTTATTGTTAACTATTATCATATTGGTTGACAAGAACTCGAATAGGAAATACGAGAATCAGAACAAAAGTATTTAAACAAGAAAAAGACAAAGTATATGTGCACAAATTGTATGATCTGTTTGCACTCTTGAAGGATTGAGGATGAGGGGAGAAAAAAGGAAAAAAAAAAAGGAAGCAGCAGCATATTTTATAGGCGTTATTTTACCCTTTACACCTTGAACTACTTATTTTTTTTCATGTTGGTCACTTAATTTTAATTTATATGGATGTAGTTTTGTTTTTCTTGTTCTCCACATAATTCAACAACGTTTGATGGGTTCAATGACTATCAATTCATTACACAAAACTTGAGGTAGCTGTTAAAATGTTTATATTGAAATGCTCACACAAATTGAGCCCATGTTTGGTATTGATTTAAATCGGATTTTAATTTAAGTTAAAAGTCAAATAATCAATCTTAATCACATATTTTATAGGTTCACAACTTTTTAACAACAAATTTTAATTTTTTTTCAATCAAAAATTTAGTAAAAATTTAATTTTAATTCCCACACAGGATATCAAACAATGTGTATGATTTAATATTTACATTTTGTAAATTAATCTACTAAATTCTAACATAATTGTAGTTCGTGCCACTAACTTTAACAAATGTATGATGTAGCTTAAAAATTTAAGTGAAAGTCAACAATTAATTTTAATAATATATTTCATCATTTTTTATTAAATGATTTTTAGTTGAGTAATGTTACTTGTACATAATGATTTATAGATTGGTATACAGAGTTGGAGAAAATAACAATTTGAAAGAGGAGAAAATGAAATCATTAAATTTTAATGTAATGTCATGGTATGTCAATTTATAAATTTATAAATGATTAGGTACATATAGCATAATTCTTTTTAGTTAAACGACATCGGGCGTTAGTCCTAATTGATAAGATGGACCCTTCATTAGTTTTAGATACAGAGACGAACATTGTGAAACAAAATTGAATTAAGCTATGTGTGTGTACACAATTTTTTACGCTCATCTCATATGGAGCAGTGTAAACTATTGTGTACATCATTGTGTGTATATAGCACAATCCAACAAAATTCTACAGGTGATCACAGCGAAACAAGTTGAAATTTGTTTACAAATATAAAAGTTGGGTGACATCAAATAGATAAAATATGTTGAAATGTGGCACAGTGGTAATTTATTTCGTAAATCCCAACACACAAAAGTGAAAACCATCGTCATTTCACTTCTCTCCAAACAACCTACTGAAAACGCTTGTTTATTTAATAATGAGCTAAAGATTTATCAGTTTCTTTATGGCCATGGGTTTTCTTGATTCGAGATCTGCGCCATTATCATTTCGGTAAATATCTCTCATCGTTACTCTGTTTTATGTAAATTTGGTAGATCTTTTATTGTGTTTCTTGATTTATTATAGTGCTGTGTGGATCTTTCCTAGATTTTAAAATGTTCATGTGTCTTACATCTGTATTAATCTATTTAAGATAAAAAATTTAAGGTGATTTTCGTTTGCATGTTCTTCTAAAGGATTTCCCCACCTATTTTACTTGAAAAAATGGGAAGGAATATTCTATTTTCTTTCATTTTTCTCTGCTTGGAAGTATGATTTCCATGTTGTATTATCATTTATATCTGTGCACTTCTTGTTCTTAGAGTTCTTAAAATTCTGGATTCTTGATCACTGTAATTTATCCCCGGTTTAATAGTTATTATTATGTTTGTACAGTAGGTGTAGTTTCTGTTCTTTCTTGCTATTTTACCTTTTTATCTCTTCATACTATGAGGTTTCTTGTATTTTAGTTTAAAAAAAAATTAAAAAGAAAAACAAGAAGAAATGCTGTTAGGCTGTTGAGGTTTTAGAGTGAAAAATCCTCTCTTACACTTAGAATTTAGATTGGGTCCGTCCATCTACTCTGGTTCTTTCTTTTAAAATCAATTGTTCAATGGATTTATGCCCCCATCTGGCATGGCTTTTGAGAAGCTAAAATGAGCTTTTGACCCAAAAGCGGTTTTTCGACCCGTTTGGTTAGTTTTATGAAAGTGTTTCTTCTAGTTATCTGGTTCAATCTAGCTTTCTCTAAGAACACTTTCGGAATAGGAAGATCTTTTAGAAATTAGTTTCCAAATAAAAGTTAAGGTAGTTATTTGATTCAATCTAGCTTACTCGTGAAGCTCTTCCACAATAACTAAAAGCAAAAGTAAAAGTCATGCCAAACGGGCCCTCATTTTCTGCCTCTATTTACCTGAATTTTTAGATTTCATTTACATTTTTTACTATATCTGAATGAGGTTGGATGCTTACACATTATTCTGTTATAGCCTTTGATGATTATTACTGCTTTACTTCTTCTTTTTGTGCTTTATAATCAGTTTCATAGAAGGGGTTGCTTGTTTGTTCAACTTTTTATTTGGGGTGGTTCAATGGACATATTTTTGTTTACGTCTGTATGTTCATACTATTGTGCTTGGGCCCTTTAGTAGCATGCAAAAATATCACTATAACTAAATTGGGAAAATTGTTCCTCTCTATATTTGCAGCTCTTGAAGCATTTCTGGGATAAAAGGTGTATGGTTTTCTGATAATGTTCTAGTGGGTTGGACGATCAAGGTTATTGCAATGCAGCCACAATCACTGAAATTTACCATCAGGTTGAATAGGGGACAAAATATGTTTAATGATTCGACTGTCCCTAGTCACCTGATTAGCATGGAAAGAGAACCAAATATCCCAAATTGTTCTACTCTTGGGGGCCGCCTGGAGACCACTCCTCAGGATCCATTTTCTTCTATGGAGAGAGAAGAAGTTCATAATGTAGGAGATGAAGAGAATCAAGCTGAAAATGCTCAAAATCAGTTGGTGCTGTATGACCCCGCAGTTGCTAATAGTGCTTGTGCAGTTGAAGGGGCCCCAGATTCCATTGCACATCAACCTTCATCTTTTTCTAGATTCCCCTTTACAAATCAGCCATCGAGGGTATTACCAGCTGTAGGGGCTTTCACTGTTCAGTGTGCCAACTGTTTCAAATGGAGGATTATTCCATCAAAGGAGAAGTACGAGGAAATACGGGAACATATTACAGAACAACCCTTCTTATGCGAAACAGCTCGTGAGTGGCGGTCTGATGTATCGTGTGACGATCCACCTGATCTTGTGCAAGATGAAAGCAGGCTTTGGGCAATTGACAAACCCAACATTGCTAAACCCCCTCGTGGATGGGAACGACTTCTGAGAATCAGAGGTGAAGGCAGTAACAAGTTTGCAGATGTGTGAGTATCCTTTTCCTTTAGATTCTTTCCGTTTGTTTGTTTCTAACAGATTTTGATGCCTTGACTTATGGAGCTGACTTTAATTTCATGGACGTTAGAACTTAACTTGTACGAGGCACAAGGTCCTTTTTTTTTTAAAGATTGAATACCAACTATTTAACATTATTTGAAAGAACTGAGACAGAAACATCTTATTTCTTCTAGCGGACCTGTTTGAACAAAGTGTACATGTGTTTCTTTCATATAGATTTTAATGCTTTGAGTTATAAAGCTGAGGTTAAATTCATGGACACATATATCTATGCTCTGGCCAAGCAAGAGATCAAATTTCTATTTTTCTTTTTCAATGATTGACTAGGAAAATATTTAACATTTTATGTAAAAAACTGAGACGAAATCTTTTTTTTTTCCCCTCATAATGAATGGAATTAGCTTTTTTTTTCCCCCAATTCTTTCAAAAATTGATGAAACCTTGGCGGAAGGTCCTTTATCTTTATAATCTATTCAAAAACTGGTGCGCTTCACCATGTCTTGAAGTCACAGTTGCTTGTGTGATTTCACCCTTTTGGTTTAATACGAGTGCTCTTCCCTATGGTCACACGATGCTATAAGCGGAGCGATTTCTTGGTCTCAATATTGTCGGGTTTGTAAATGGACAAGAATTTTGCATGTTGATGAAAGAAAGTAAATAATTTAATGTGTACGGAGGTGATATTGGATGCTCATGTGGTTAACGTTTCTTAATATATTGTCCCAAGAGGCAAGAATATGATGCTTCCTATGTATATTCACAAAATAATATTCCTTTCATTTAAATGTGAAGTTCATTATTGATTTATATACATTCTTAAGTTCACTATATTTATCAAAATATAATTGCAAATTTATTATTATGGTAAAGAACAGATCATATTCTGATTCAGATTGCGTTTGGCGACACAGGTACTATATTGCACCTACAGGCAAGAGACTTCGATCAACAGTCGAAATTCAAAAGTGCGATCCTCTTCTTGATTATTACAAAATGTGTTCTTTTATTCATTTTTTCTTTACTGCGCAATATTAGTTGCAGGATGTGCGTGTATTTTAGAGTTGAGAATGTTTGCTTGCTTACATTTGTTTTGGTGGTTTCAAGGTACTTGGAAAAACATCCAGAATATATTGAAGAAGGTGTTACGATGTCCCAATTTTCATTTCAAGTTCCAAAACCTTTGCAAGAAAACTATGTCAAAAAGCGTCGTCCTCATTCTGCACCTTCTTATAATGCTATCAAACACGGGATGCCAGCTCCTGATCCCTCTAAAGGTACTTACTTTACGATGTATACTTGAATTATACATTGGTTTCAACTTTCATCATCAAGGAAACTGCATTACTTTCTCTCGGATGAGTTCATTCATTCTTTGTGTCATAACGTACTATGGACGACACTTTTCCCTACTTCAGAAAGTCTGAATGTAGTATTTTCGAATGGAATGTGATAATTAGCATTCATGATCTAATATTCATATTCCATTTAGTAGAAAATATTTCATCAGGGAAACTGATGAAGCACTTTGAATGCACCGACAGTAGACAATCTTTTTCTGGTAAAAAGCTGTACTATGTTTCTTGCAGCCATAACTTGGGTTGTTCATGATGAGGACACAAACTTGCAACTTAGTGGAGGTCCAGGGCTCTCAACTCCTTATTTCGAGGCTCCTATTCTCGAGCATGAAAGTCAACCAGCGAAGAAAAAGAGGACACCGACCAAACAGAGGTTCAATGGTAATTTAGTCTATAATGAACACGAGGTGAGCATGGAACAATCCCCTCAACTCTAACGATGCAGCTATGATATCTATGCTAGTCAATCGAGCAGGCTATTTTGGCGTTTATACCCTGTGAAATCCTTTGCAAGCCTGATGTTCGGGATTCTTTCAAGCTATTTCGCCTCCTTTAACTAGATATAGTTCTTTCGGTAGATGTTTTGTATTTGGGACAGGTTTGGGTCTTGAACTTGTGGGTCGGATGTCATATGTTGTTGTATTCATGTGTTTCACGGTTCAAATGATTAAGTCAGCATTGGATATACTGCTGATGCAAATGATCAAATGACTGGATCACCACTGTATGGTGCTAAATTGATGGACACTTTCTTTTAATGTATTAGAGCATCTCCAATAGACTCTCTATTTTTAAAGAGTATATTCTATCATTTAGAGAGTATTTATAAATTTAGAGAGTTAAAATTTTGAAGTACTCCAACAAGCTTTTTATATTTAACACTTAATTTTACTACTCCCAAAAAATATTTATTATTTTTGTTTATCTTTTATTTTAACTAGTTTTTCTTTAGATTATTTTATTACTCCCTCCGTCCCATATATATAGACTGAGTTTCCTTTTTTTCTTGTCCCAAATCTATAGGCTTGTTTCTTAATTGAGAATATTATGTTTTGTTCTTTTACTAATATACCCTTATTTAATTTGCCTAGTTACTAATTCCAACAATAATTTACTTCTAGTTGTTGAAAATTAAATAGGGATAAACTTGGAAAGTTCTTGATAAAAATTGTTTTTCCAATAACATTAAATAAGATTTCTTAATCCGTGTGAAATATGAAACAAACCTATATATATGGGACGGAGAGAGTATTTTTTTACATTGAAAATTGAAACACTTTGAATACATTTAATTATAGAGAGTGAGTTTGGTTCTCTAAATTTGGAGAGTCAAATCCACTCTCTAAATTAAAATGTTAATTTAAAGAGTCTCTTGGAGCATGATTTTAATTTTTAAATGTTGATTCTTTAAACTAGAGAACATCTCATATTTAAAGAGTCTCTTGAAGATGCTCTTAGTCTTAGTCTTGATATAGAATTCTTTAAACTAGATATGAAAAGGAAGACAAAAAGATAAAAATTAATTCTCCTCGCTTTGACAAAAAAATATGTAATTGACAATATTTTTTACTGTCAAACGAACAAAGTAAAAAAATTGAAGGAGAACGACGAATGCAAGTGATAATATTTTTTCAACACGGTTAAAAATTGACTCTAAGGGTTCGTTTGATTGCAAGGGTGGAAAGAAAATGTTTTACGGGGAAAAGTTTTGCCTAGAAAATGTTTTGCAGAGAAAATGATTTCAAGTATGTTTGATTGGTATAATTTTCCACCCGGAAAATTTTTAAATTTTCTATTCGTTTGGCTTTATTTTACATGGAAATTGTCTATGAAAGTGATTTTTTTTCCACAATTGGTTATAAAATTTGTTTCCATTACCAAAAAGTAAAAAAAAAAAAAGGAAAAAAAAATTGTTTCCTAAAAAATCATTTTTTTCATCAAAGTTTAGTGTTCGTTTGACTTTGTTTTACATGAAAATTGTCCATTAAAGTGAAATTTTTTTTTACAATTGGTTATGATATTTGTTTCCATTGAAAAAAAAAAAATTTTTTTTTTTTTAGCAGCCAGCTGGAAAAAATTTTCTCACCAAAAAGGTGGGAAAATTTTTTCCTCAAAAACATGGAAAATGCTGACGTGGCGGGTTGGGGAGGAAAATATTTTCCCTGGAAAATTTAGGCTATCAAACAGCGCAAAAGATGGAAAACAGAAAAAATTTTCCTAGTTCCATGGAAAAAGAAGCCAATCAAACGGGGCCTAAGTGATGATTTCTCCAGGAATCGAAACTGGAATCCCAGGAGGGTAGGGGAAATGGATTCCCACAAAATTCTCCAATGCTATCTCCCACCTTTAGTTTAGTTTCTCTTGCGGAGAAGGCTTCTCTTGAGGGTTAAAAAACAGTCAAAAGGAGCGGTTTGAACAAAATCCTCGTCCCTACTGGGCCGTAATGGCGAAGGGTTAGCCGATATATGTTCTAGTTCGAATAAGACTTCGAATCTTAAGTATAAATGACCTATGACAAATATGGGATAGATGAGGAGACTGAAAAAAGGACCAGAAGAACATATCAGATAGTAAGTATATGAAAGTGGTTTTGGTAGAGAACCAATATGACAAAGGTTCAAATGTTTCAATCATACCGTTTGAATCTCTTAACTCGAAAGTAGTTAAACTAAACGAAATTGTACTTGAATATATTCATCTTAGTGTTGTTTACGTGTCAACACTATACATATTGAATCTTATCTTGTGTGGATAGTGGATTCATGAGTTAGAAACCACTTTATATGAGATCAGTCTATTGTCGAGTCTTTCACTTGATACAAAATAAATATATACAAATGATGAAGATGGAGTTGAGGTTTATATGACTGGTACATGTAATATACTGTTGCAAAGTGGAGAAATTGACCTCCTATTTGCTATTAAGATGGTATTAAAGACTCCACTGAACTTGATCTCATTTATTGTTCTTCTAAGAATGGTTTCCAGCTTGAACTTATACGTGGTAGTATTGCTCGTACTCATAGTGGTGATGTTTAGTTATGGTTCTGGATATTTGTGCAATGGCTTGAGATTTTGAGTTAAGAAAATCATTCAAAACTGTAAGAGCCAAACTTCCATTGAATAAATCCATCCGAATTTTTTGCGAGATAGAGATGAAATTTTATATTTTCATTACATTTATAGATGTATTCAAGTATTTCAGTTGTGCCTCTGATTTTCATAAGTTGAAGATATTGTATTGATTTAGACTCTACTGAAAGAGAGTAGAAAATCAGATTGTGGAAGTGAAGACTTTGTGAACTGTTTGAGAGCGTGAATCTCTATTACGAAAGATCCATGATCTAGGTAATAAAAGAGAAATTCTTATTGAATTGACTATTCGTTGATCATCAATAATTATATGGTTATTGGGAAGAAAGAACGGAATATTACTGAATGTGATGAGATTTGAGATAATGCAATTCAATTTATATAATTTTGGGAAGAGTATTGACTAACTGCAATGTGTCACTTAATGGAGTTTTCTCAATATTAGTACCTTTACAATATATAAGTTTTGGATATATAGATAACCAAATATGGGTTATCTTAGACTCATAATTGATTATGTAAGTTTTTGATAATGAATTTGGAAACAACGAGTCTATTAAAAATGATATGTATATCTCTGAGATACACATGAGTCTCTAAAGGGTACTTCTCCATTGGTGAAATTTTGGGTGGATATTGAATCACAAGATGTAATATTTGACATTTCTCCTAGTAATGGAGAAATCTTTAAAAAATATTATTGAAATTGATATGAGGAGTCAGGGGCGGACGCAGACTTTTTAAATAGGGGGGCACAATCAAGCTTTCAAAAACTGAGGATGAGGGAAGTGAAGTTGTGCATAGGGGGAAATTTCTGTTCTCTTGCCTTGCCTGAGGATGGGGATTGAGAGATCATTTATAAAAGAGACGACCAATTCGTGATTAGTTTGAAAAGTCAACATTTTAAGGACTCCGCTATATATACCAGCATATAAGAAAGTGTACACAAAGGCCTATTAATTATTATAATGCTTGTGTATTAAATTCCTAGTTCATGGTTATCAGCAACAAAATGGAGAAATTTGAAGCTGGAAGGGTGATTTTTGCCCAAAGATGATGAATAGAACATCTGCTTAAACTAAGATACTCCTAAAAATCATGACAAACTTGCCAAGAGACTTACTGAACATTCAATGAGGTGCCCATCAGATCATTCAAATTTCAGAAGTTTATTTATAATATCAATGGATTATAATTTTAATAAGCACGATATTAAAATAAAAATTACCGGTCTGATAGGAAGACCTTTGGTGTTATGCAACAATGCTGGGGTATAAAGTGGCTGCACTGGCTTTGAATCTTCAGATATTTCATTCTGGAGCGCAGTGGCATATTGTTCTCCAGCTGATTGCACTTCCACGCCTTTAGGGTGATGAAATTTGCAAGATACGCTGAATTTACACTTTCCAGTCTTCATATAGAACTGGTTCGATCAAATGAAGTTTAATAATCAGTTCTATAACGCAATGCACTCATGAGAAAAATCTAATATCATACCGCACATGGAAGCTCTGAGGGCCTCTCAGGTAAGGCAGAGACATCAGCATTATCCAGAGCACCCTGAAGCCAAAATAGAAGCAACAAGTTGGAATAGTCATAAGATTCATCACATTAAAAGGAGTGGAATTAAACCTAGCAAAGAAATCTACCTGGGTGAGGCAATCTTGCTATCATGGTGAGCGCGAGTTTTTGGGTATCTTCCTAAATCCTAATTCAAAGACACAAATAGAGAAACTTACAATCTTCCTAAATCGGTAAATATCAATCCCTAAATGCAGTTAACACTTAACAATCATTCAATCAATAATATAACCTCAATTAATTTCATTTTGAGAGGAAAAACAGTGGAAAAACCAAAAAATCTCAATCACAAAATTAACAATCAATACAATAAATTACCTCTGTCCTCGGAGCTTGGAAGTGTACTTGGAGACTGGTCGACTGGAGTTGGGCTGCAGCGGCTGCTTGGACAGAGATCGAAACAGAGAGGAGTGGAGACGGCCAGAGAGGAGTCTCAGACCAGACGGGATGGATAGTGGATTGGTGCTGGTGAGGTCAGAGGTGTGAGTGACTGTGTGAGATAGGGACGGTGACGGTGTCACGGCTTGGAGAGGAGTGGAGACGGGAATTAGGGATTTGAATCTTTCCCCCATATTTTTTTTTCCTTTATATATTAATAAAAAAAAATTTCAAAATCTGGGGGGGGGGGCACTTGCCCCCCCCAGGCCACCCCCCAGGTCCGCCCTTGTGAGGAGTATTGATGAATCAGTTTTGAATACATAAGAGTTGGTTTTAACTTTTGATTCAAGTGAGAATAATCTGTTTTCGAATAGAAGCTATCTAATTTCAATGATTCTTAGTTCCTAGTGGGAGCTGAGAGCTATCTAATTTCAAAGATTAATGGTTCAGAAGGCCAGTGGAGAAATTTGTGGGAAGTGATGGAAGTATAAATGGAGTATAGAATTCTAACCTAATTTGATATGTGATGGAAGTTCTAATTGAACATTATATTTATTAAGAACATTCAGGTTCTTAAAAATTAAGTGGAAGACTAATGAGTTTATGATAAATATTCAAATATTTTTTTTAGAGAAAAAGTTATACTCAATATGAGTATATTGAGCCAAACAAACTTTTTTCTTAGCAGTGAGATTCACTTCTATACGCCGATACTAGCTATGATAGCGTATTTAAATTTAAATCACATCAAATAGACTTATAGACTGTATTTTCTCAATTGAGAATTGATTGAAGAGATCTACCCGAATCGATTTGTAAGTTTCATGTTAAAAGCTTCTATAGTATTGTGGTTACTTTATAATTACACTTGTAGCCTAATACAATCATCTTTGCACTATACTTGAGTTTTCATAGGGTTTAAATCTCGTACAAAATTTCATCATGTGGATGAAGTTACTGTATTTATGTAAAAGTCTGATGGTAGGTTGTAACTCTAATTTTGATGACACTATATTGGCTAAATGTGAGAATGAGTGTATTGAGACCATTTTAAAATGGTTATCCTTAATCTTTGAGACAAAGGGCATGGGTTCAGAAAATTGTATATTTTTTATTAAAAAGATTATTCTAGTGTTCTTTCTTTGTAACAAGAGCTGTATATCATAAAGATTCTAAAATATTTATAACATGGAATTGCAACCCCGTTGACGCTCCTATAAGGAAATGTGACCATATGAGTCTTCATATATGTCCAAGAACTCCATAAGTGCACAAAAAAAATATTCAGAGAATCATATCTAGTACGATTAAGAATTAGAAGGATGATATGATGTATACTTGCCCAAACATTTGTCATGCCATTGATCTGGTTAGTAGGTATCGATGTTATCCTTAAAAATTGTATTTTGATAAATGAAGGGTACTTCTGTCAGTTATTCTATTTTGTTGTTGAGAGAATAACTTGTTATTAGAATAGATATGCAAATGTCGACTAAATATGAGAGTTAGTAAAGCAAAAATAGTTATTAGACTTGTGCAATCTTGGTATATAGGGTATCAAGAAGCATATCTTGCAGTATATATCTTGGTAGTTGAAGAAATTCTTTGATATAGATGTATTGGGAATCTAATGATACTAGTTGAGAATATGAGATTCGTGCTAATTATGCAATTATCTGATGTGTTGAGGAACTCAAGTATCACGATGGAACTAAACACTCGATGATATTTCTGTGAGAAATATTAACCAAGAAAGTGACTTTACAATATATCTATGTAAATGATGATGATATGTAATCACCATACTCTGAAGATGTCTAGAGGTATACATGTTGGTAATGTCAAATCTCTAGAATACTTAGCGTATTAGAAAACTCTTGATTGAGTTTTGTATGCCCACAAATGAATAATTTTGAGTTCATGTGTAATCTATAGTTGGGATTATGAGATTATAATTTGTATGCACATATAAAATATGTCGAACATGTTGAGATTGGTTCACTCACGAACAATCGCCTCAAACACTTTGGGGGTGTGCTAAGATAAGACAAAGTGATCATGTTATGTACATGATACGATCAACATAATAAGATATCAAGATGAGATCACAACAAGTAATCAAAATGAATTTTGCTGTTCTATTAAACCTGTTTAGTAGTTAGATCGAATTCTCGATTTGAGATTGTTTGGAGGAATGAAAATAAGGAGAACTCAAGTTAGGTATCGGGGAATACCTGAATTAGGATATGTACGGTGTTATTTGTTCAGTAAAGTGAAAACTCTATTATTGTGCCCTACTGAAGTTTGAAGTGCTGTAATCAATGGAAGTAGAACAGATTCTTTAGCCACTTTGGTATTAGGATTCAGAATGCTTTCCTTTGCAACCAATTTATTGGTTTCTGTAATCCTCAGCTCAGTTTGTTTTCCTAGCCGTTTTAGTATCTTAATGCTCTCTTTCTCATAAACATATGGCCAATAAAAGAAATCTAAATTATAGGGCTACAAAAGTTTCAAGTGCATGTATATGTGCTTGCACACGGCAGCGTGTTTTAAAATCAATCGCTTCCACGCGAGAAAGGGAAATGCACGTCGACTGTATTGATTTCCGATGTATTACTCGCTACCATCTTCTATTTAAACTAGAAATAAAATTGATTGTGTGTTCTAGTGTTTATTTTTTTTCTTTTTGTGAATTGATTGCTCTATGTAAAATAAAATTAGAGTTTCTAATTCCAACAACGTATAGAGTTATCCCCGAATGGCTTAGCACCCAACCAAAAGCCTATGTTTGTACAAGAATGAGACCCCGTAAACCTTAGACAATTTATTATACATTGTTTATGTTGAGAATTTACTTAATCACTCACAACGGAAAATGAATTATTTTTCAATTCTCATCTCGGATCTACTTTGTATTTAGATAGAAACCATGTTTAGAATAATACATTTGATAAATTATGCAAACTCCTTTGTTGCTTGGAACACGAACAATGACGATCTGCAATTCACAGCTGTCTAATTGTCTAACTCCCAATGGAAATCTATATAAGGAACAAAATCGAGAAAATTAAAGTTTCTCTTTTCTTGTGCTAGCAAGAACATGAATTGTGTTCTATTCTATTTTTCAAAAACTCTAATAACTTATTAATATAAGTTCAAGTGTGCTTGGCTTCAATATTTATAATCTAATTAATTAAATTTGGTCCATTAATTAATCCAATTAACTCGGGCACAATAACAAGCAACTCAATTAACGAATTGTTCAACACTTGTTAATTAATTAATTGATAAATCTCATTCTTCCGATTCTCCTTTTGTGTGTGACTCATTAGGTTTCAGATCACGATACCTAACGATATGAATTATTATTTTGATTTAATCAAAAAGATAAATTAAAATACCCCATTTTAATTTATCATCAATTCACATATGTCGTCCCAAATTGACATCTAGCAATATGCCAACAATACATGTGACGAAACATATCATGTAGTTCATTTACCGTGAAACTATAATCATTTTGTCAATATGATTGATCAATTACGAGATATGAATATGTGTCATTTTCAATTATCGATCATATCTTTCATCTCACTATTAAGTCAATGTAAGTTGAAAATGATAATTAACATATAATATCTCCACATTTCATTGTTATTGTAGAAAACGTCCATACCTTTCATTTTTTGACATTTTCACCATCATTTTCATCTTTTATCGCGTAAAAGATCATTTTCATCTATTTTCATAATTAAAATTTGTGAAAAGACGAATATATTGTTCGCTTTAAATAAAATAAAAAGAAAAAGAAAAATCTGGTTGCAACCATAATCCCAAAATTTTTTAAAAGTGCAAATGAGTCTCAAATAAATTATTAAAAAGTCTCGCCTTTCATTTTTTTTGCACTTTCACCATTAATTATACATTTGATTGTGCAAACCATCATTTCCATCTATTTTCATCCAATTTCGTAATAAAAGATTGTGAAATAATGAATATACCATCCTATTTAAATAATTTTTTAAATTTTTAATAATTTATTTGGGATTCATTCGCACTTTAAATTTTTTTAAAAATTTTAAAATAAATTTAATTGAGACTCGTTTGCACATTTTAAAAAAATTTGGGACTATGGTTGCAATTAATTCTTTAGCTTTTTTATTTAAATAGGAGGGTATATTCGTTATTTTACAGTTTTTTATTGAGAAAATGGATAAAAACGATGATTTGCGCAATCAAATGTGTAATTAAATGTGAAAATGCAAAAAAAAAAAAAAAAAGAAAGGTATGGACCTTTTGTAATAACAATGAAAGGTATGGACATTATGTGCTAATTACCATTTTAATAATTTATTTGGAGCACATTTGCGCTTTTCAAAAAAATGTGATTATGGTTGCAATTAGTTTTTCTTTTTCCTTTTGTTTTATTTAAAAAGAAGGGCATTTTGTTATTTCACATTTTTTAATTGAGAAAATGAATGAAAATGACCTTTTGCGCAATAAAATGTGAAAATAAGGATGAATATGTCAAAAAAAAAATGAAAAGTAAAGACCTTTTTCACAATAACAGAGAAAGGTAGGGACGTTATGTGCTAATTACTTAAGTAGAAAACTCTTTTTCGACTTATAAGTACACATTGGCTATTGATTTCGTTATTAACTTAATTGAATGAAATGTAGATCATAATCTCTTACCATCTAAGGGTGACGAATGCTCTATTGATCATTCACAACTTTCATATGATTCTTAACATACCTGAACAATGTCGTATTAGCGATCCTTGGCGGAGCAACATCTAATATGATCAGAGTATGACTATCCTCATATAAGGCACTATAATGACTTCAAGTCAAGGATCGATTCCACTATCGAACGATATAGATTAATCATTGACACTCAGATAGTTATCCATGTAGAATCTCCCCAGCGGGTCTTCAATATTTTGTTTTATAACAAATCATCCATTTGTTCATTTAAGTGTCACCACATTTTAGTTTGTGAGATCAATTACTTACTTCACAAATAAGAAATGCCACACGTGATGGTATATCCGTAATAACGATATCCGTATCTCGTTATTATTTACGGCCACAGATGATTTAAGATTCAATCATATGAAATTTGTCTCTCACAATCACAACTCATTGTGATCAACAAATTATTAAGATTTGAATTTAAAGATTATATTATTTAATTTATTAGAATATTATTTCAATTAAATAATCGATCTATCATAAATGAAATGCATCAATTATCTAGTAAAAGTGTTTATTTTCAAAATTGATTGTATTTAGGGCATAACACTTTACCGTTTAAACGCGTTCACACGATTGGAAAAGAGTAATCATATATGATATGAAGCGAAAGTACATTCGTTCTAGTGCATAGAAAATCACATGACCGAACATCTATTTTTACATATGATTCTATGAATGAAAATTTTAATAATCACATAACTTTCTAATCTGGTAAATATTAAACCAACCGACTTACTTATAAATTCTATTTTATTTTGGAAACAATGTTTGTCAAACGTCTCAATAGCGAACGAATAATTAATTTTTCAACTTGGAATTTTTCGGGGCAGGGTTCTTGCTTTAGTAAGTGACATCGAAAGGCGCCATTTGATTCTTTCCTAGGAAAAATTGTCATAAATGCCGATTTCCTTAGTTTCTCGTTTGGAGTCTTCTCACAAATTGGATTTGAACCAATATCTAGCCAAAATATTTTAATCGATAGACTATTTCAATACCCTATTTACTCCGCGAAATACAATATAATTACTCTAGTTAGAACCAATCACATCAAATACAAATATAAATCCAAATCCAAATCCAAAAATTCAATAATGCACCAAAGTCATTATCTCAAATCTTCTATTTGTGGCTAGGATCACTTTTCCTTATCTCTTTCACTGACAAAGAACATTCAATTGTCGGCTAGTTGTTTATGAGAAAGAGAGTAATAAGAAACATTTCCTCAGGGAAAACCTACTAGGCTGAAGATTAAAGAAAGCACTATGAATCTTAATTCCCAAGTAGTTAATCTATCAGGTCTCCCGCCATTGATTACAGCACTTAGAGCTTCAGCAGAGCTTAAAAATAATCATGGGTTTCACTTTCCTGGACATAGGAGAGGGCAAGCTGCGCCTTCAGAATTGAGTGAACAAATCGGGATTGGACCATTTTTTCACGATGTCACCGAACTTCCAGGCTTGATAGATTTTTCGCCCCTGTTGGACCTCTTCTTGAAGCAAAGAGGCTAGCAGCAGATCTTTTCGGAGCAAAAGAAACATGGTTTCTTGTTGGAGGCACGAGTTGTGGCATCCAGGCGTCGATTATGGCTACTTGTTCGCCGGGAGATACTATCATTCTGCCACGAAATGCTCATGTATCAGCCACTGCTGGAGTTATTTTTTCTGGTGCTGTACCCAAGTACATTATTCCTGAAAGCAACTGTGATTGGGATATTGCTGCTGGGATCACTCCTTCACAGGTTCGTTCAATCCGCAGTATATTTAGACTATGTTTGACTGCGTAACCAATGTGACCACAAGATTTTAACTTCCTATTCCTTTTTTAATCCTGTCCAGTGTGGCGAATAAACTTTCTTTTGCTTCATCTTCAAGTCAGTTAAACCCGTTAAGTTTACCTGTTTCTTCATTTGACTTGTATGCCTCAAAGTTTTGTACTTTTTATTAAGTCGTATCCAGTACGGTCCAATCCACTCAACATTTCAAACATATGGTTAGGATTTAAAGCGCACTGTCTAAATGCATAAATGCTAGTACGTACATGAACTTTTAACTTAAACGTCTAGATTTTCTGAATATTTCTCGAACAGTATCAAGTATCATGTAGTGGTCATTATTACTTACAGGTAAAGACGGCACTGGAGGAATCAGAATTGGATGGCCGAAAAGTGGCTGCAGTTTTCATAACATCCCCTACTTACAACGGAGTTTGCAGCAATTTGAGTGAGATTTCACAATTGTGTCACTCGTGTGGAATCCCTCTAATAGTCGATGAAGCTCACGGAGCTCACTTCAAATTTCACTCGGCCATGCCCAATACAGCCCTCGAACAAGGGGCCGATATCGCTATACAATCCACTCACAAAGTCTTAAGCTCTCTAACTCAATCATCAATGATACACATTTCAAGAGATATTATAGACGAAGAAAGACTACACAAGTGCCTGCATACCCTTCAAACAACCAGTCCAAATTGGCTTCTTTTAACTTCACTGGATGCTGCTAGGCATCAATTAAGGAAAAATCCCACAAATATTTTCAACGAAGCAATGGAATTGGCTGCTGAAGCCAAAACTTTGATCAATAAAATTCCTGGAATTTCAGTTCTTGATCCTTCAATATTCTTTCCCAATTTCCCCATCATGGATCCTTTGAGGATCACCCTCGAGGCGTGGCAACTCGGCCTCTCGGGTTTTGAAACTAACAGTATACTACATAAATCTCATGGAATTGTTCCAGAACTCATTGGCACAAGATCCATTACATTAGCATTCAGCCTAGGAACTACAAGAGACCATGTTCAAGGACTTGTGGCAGGACTAAAACATTTATCAGATTCACTTTTGCCATTACAGCTCAAAAGAGAGAAGATTTTTATCAAATTTTACCTTTTGGAGGTAATTTTCATATGGATTTAACCCCTAGAGAGGCCTTCTTTGCAAGTAAAATGAAATTAAAGATTGAAGACAGTGTTGGAAAAATTTGTGGGGAAGTCATTTGCCCTTTTCCTCCTGGAACTCCAGTGTTGGTACCTGGTGAAATCATCAATGATAGAGCATTGGATTATCTTATACAAGTTATAAACCAGGGGGGTATTATCAGTGGGGCAGCTGATCCTACTCTCTCTACAATAGTTGTATGCAAAACTTAGTGAACGTCCATAATTTCCATACCATTTATTTTCAAATGTTAGCAAATTTAATAATTCAGTTACAATTTTAAATTTATTTTTCATTTTACTTATGTTGAAAGACGCTATGACTTATTCAAGTGAAAATTAGACATCTCTTCTTGTATCTTATTATCTTGTCGTATTAGCTTTAATTTACAACAATATGCATTTTTTCCTTTTACAAGATAACTGTCCCTTTTGATTCTAGGGGCTTAGCACAAGAACTTGATACAAGTGACCTCTCTATGCCTTGATTGGTTTAAATACGACAACAGAATGGTTTGCAATGTGCAAGCTGAATTGTCCACCCTTTTCACCCACATCTATCTTTTCCAAACCTGGAGGAACCAACATTTCAAAATTCGACACCAGTTTTGCAATTACCAATCCAAGAATTGGCAGTGCAAGAATGATCCCTGGGCAGCTTCGCCTCCCCATACCGAAAGGCAAGTACCGGAAATCAACTTTGCCACCAGCAACCGCAGCCTCTGTTCCGTTCTCCTCTTCCAAGAACCGCTCTGGCCGGAATTCATTAGGCTTCTTCCACCATGCCGGATTATTCGCCAGCCACCAAGCATTCACCACGACTTTTGATTCTTTAGGTATGCTGTAACCACCTAGTTTAGCTTCTTCAAGATTCATATGGGGTACCAACAAAGGTATTGGGGTGTGCAACCTCAGTGTTTCATTCACTGTGGCTTGTAAATATGGTAATTCATTGAGGTTTGATTCTGTTACCGATCGTCCTTTAAGGACGGCTGAGATTTCATTGCGGATCTTGTTCTGAACATCAGGATGATTGACAAGCTCGGCAATTGCCCATTCCATGGACCATAGAGTTGTTTCAATTGCTGCAACATTGATGTTTTCCACAATGTAGAGAACATTTTCTTCACTGATTTCTCCCTTCATTTGAGCATCTATTATATAATCAATTGCACAACTTATCCTGTGTTTTTCTCCGTTTGCTTCCATTAGTTCCCTGCATTAAATTATATAACTTCTTGATTCAGGAAAATCATATGACCAAGAGAAACAGAATTGCATTTTCTGGAAAATAATCTAATAACAACAAAAACTTGTTTTACCCAATCCATTCGGTTCATTGCTACTGAAAAATCAATGCAACTAGATCATTAGTGGCCATAATAGGCTATGTTCGTTTTAAGGTGGGATGCATATACTCTTTTTTGTCTCTGTTCGATCTTTTTCCTTGGAAGAAATATTAAAGGGAAAAAATCTTTACCTTCTCTTATCAACATAATAATTGTTGAAGAATGAAAGTCTTCGCCTTTGCAAGTCCCTGCATTTGTTGAGATACCCTCTTAAAAATGGTCTAAGCAATGGGATAAAGTCTCCATAGTTGTACTCAAAGCTCTGCGCCAACCGGCTTCTCTCGGAATTAAACTTGGTAGCCTCAATGAACAATGGATCATCCTGCGATTCAAATTTGGCATCAAACATCATACGGTACATGATGTTATACAACATCAACTGCAACCTCTTTCTGATCACTAAGCCTTCTTTTCTCACTTTTTCATCATTTCTCAAGTCACAAACTACTAAATCCATTTCATCTTCCCACATATCACTATATTGGTGCACAACTTTGTTGGTGAAGAATGGAAGTGTCATTATACGGCGCATTTTGCGCCAATGCTCGCCATAGACTGTGAACACCATGTCTTGACCATTACCCGTGAAAATGTCGAACACAACATTTCGTGGGCGGGAACCGAATTCCACACCTTGTGTGTGTAGGACTTGGTTGGCTAGCTCGGGATTCGATACCACTGCTAGATTTTTCGTGCCAAGTTTGAGCAAAAATACTGGACCATATGTTTGTGACATGGAGGCAAGGAGTTTGTGGTTCAAGTCATTGCCAACTTGAAGCCAATTGCCAAAAATTGGGAAAGAAGGCGGCCCGGGCGGGACATCGGCCGTGCGGGCTGTGTTGTGGTGGAGAAGGTGAATGATGAGGGGAAGTAAAGGAAAAGTGAGTGATAAAAGTTTAAGGTGAAAGGAAATGGACAAGTGGGAGAATAGAAACTTGGTGCATACAAGAAATGCAGTTGTTACAAGAGTGCAAAATATGGTTTTGTTGAGAAGACTGCCCATGTTTTTGAATCAAGAGAGGGAGAGGCTTGATAGAGGGAATAGGAGAGTGGCTCTTATATAAGGGAAATAATTTACATGGGTAGGAAAGTTGGTGAGTGTGTCTAATGGTTTTGGAAAAATCCCTATGGGCTGTCTTAAAATCTAGGTAGGAAATTGAAAAAAATATTGCCAAGTCAAAATGGGTTGGTGGGTGAAGTATGCATACTAGCCACATTTTGTCATGGCAAAATTGCACGCTTCATCTAAATAAACTTTTATGCCAACCTTTATTTCTTGTCATTTTAAATCACGAGATCCAACTTTTAGGGGCAAGTAATCCCACAAATTTACCTTCATAAAATTTAAAATTAATCATCTTCCCCAAGCCAAGGCAAACCCCGTCGGGAATCCTCACACTTCAACTGCCAATCCCAATCTTACGGCCTCGTTGAATCAACTTATCTAAATTATGCCATGGGCTGACCCGTCTAGATAGGAGGGTTGTGCGTGCCTGGGCGACACATTTTCTAGATGTGTCCAGCTACCTAAAATGTGTGCAGGATCAATACATTTTACACCACTAAATGAGATAATAAGTCACAATGCAATGTTGGTGATTCTTGAACTAAAACTTTTTCTTGTTCTCTAGTGTCATGTATACATTTTATCAACTCGGCGAGTCTTCTTAATTGAACATGTCTATATTCACAGTCAATTCCTAGGTGAGAGGATATGTAAAAGGCTTGTTTGGCACATTTTTCCAAGTGAAAATTGATTTTTCTAGAGAATGTCAAGTGAGGAGAAGTTGTCAAACCTAGGTACCTGTTGTCTGTTGACCACTTTTTTTGAGAAAAAAATTTAAAAAATAAAATAAAAAATTCAGCAACAGGGCGTGAAGCTAATATCAAACAAAATATTAACTACATTCATTTGGTTTGATTTCCAACGACTTCATGAGTCCTACAATAGCAATACTCTCTATATTGACACACTCTTTCAAATTTCTCATCGGCACTTCTGATAGGTTTATACAAATGTCGTTGCAGGTAGCAACACCTTGTTGAGATACACTCCAAGAGCCCAGATGGGAAAGATGTTTCTATAGGTTGAGTAGCTTATCATACAGTTCTTATTGAATGCTCCAATAATGTCCTGTCAGTAGAATAGTAAGATCGAACATCAATAAATTATTTTGTTCGAACGTGTTCTTAAAAGGAAATATCTATCTCGAGTGCACATTTGATTACAAAAATTCGAAATACCTGTTGTGGAAAGTCCCCATTTTCCATTTGTGAATTGATCAACACTTTAGCAGCACGATGCAATGGGGTTGGATCCCGGTTGGCCTATTAAATCCAATATTAATGAAATCATAAAAGTAGCTTCTTTATAAATCCGTAATAAGCACATAAATGATAGTTCAACACCTACTTGCCCAGTTTCAATAAGAGCCAGCATAGCCCATCCAGTGTTTACATTATGCGATTTGTTCCCCTCAAGATTTGTGTATGTCTGTTCTCACTCGAACAAACAAATAAGCAAAAATATGATGGCCCATTTGAAATTGTTTAAAAGGCCACTGGATATCATGAAAACTTGTAGTTCCTTAAAGAGAGGTAAAAATGAACGTGCTTGTACACTTTTTTACCTTGTCTTGGCATGAACGATAGCTTTCACCCCAGCCACCAGATGAAAGTTGCTTTGATAGAAGGAAATCACAAGCTTTTCTGATGCTATAGCTATTTTCGTAGGTCTTACCACCAGCAATCAATCCAGTTATGCCAAACCATGTCCCGTAGGTGTAACATACTCCCCAAGATCCGTACCTTGTGAAATTAATTAACAATACTTTTCATACCAAACCAACAATTTTACCAACATAAAGTATGAAGTCAAGTATCAAAAGGAAAATAATTTTTTCCTCTGTATAAATTATAATGTGATTTACATGCTAAACAATCTGTACTCCCTCACGGACTTGAAAGTGATAGTTAAATATATAGGATTTGGGATTAGCATAATCTTCTTTTGAACATTTTGGTTGAATAATATATTTTGTAAAACCAATATGTCAAATTGATATTTAAAATATGACTACTCTGCTTGTATCCTACTTTGTTGAGGCACAGGTTGGATGTTTTTCTACCATGTTCTCCTGCTCATGTTACGCTAGGGCATCATTTACTCTTTTCTGTGCCCCAAGAAATGATTGTGTGATTTTTTGAATGTCCTTTCCATTCTTAGGATGGCTCTAAAAAAAAAAAAGCAAACTTCCAAAATGAGGAGCATACCATGAGCCATCAGGGAGCTGTATGCTTTCGATGAATTTAAATGCTTTCTTAACACATGCGTCGATTTCTTTACTCCTATATCCTGGATACAACGCGATAAAAGATTTGAGACTCTGTATTGCTGCAGACGTGCATTCGACATACCTGCATCATCAGGTTTACTAATTTAAGAAGCAGAGAAAAGATTATTGGTCATATGAAACGTCAAATATTTTAAATGTAAATCAAAATCAGTCTCAGTCGACCCAGGCATTACGAGCCTGTGGTTTACTTTAAATTTGCAGACAATTATTCAGTTATTTCTCAAAAGAACACAATTGAACTTGACGATTAAATTCTTTCAATGAAGATTTGGGCATTCCCATTTGCTTTTCTTTCTTTTTCCATGAAAGTCATCATAAAAATATACCTCAAACATGGAGAAATTAATTTGTATTATGGATTCTCAGAAACTGAGAAGGTATCATACAGATAAATTCTTGTCGAGATGAATATTGTAACGACCCGGCCTCTCACCGGAGCCGTTATCTCTTGGATTCGAATCCTAGGGGACGCGTCAGAAAGCCGTGAGGGGTAAGATGGGCCTAAACTCTCCCGAAGCGGACAGTACGTAAGATAACGGCTCCGGTGAGAGGCTGGATCGTTACAAATATTCATTGATCAAACATCCTAATATCATAATCGGGATGGCGAAATGACCAGAGTTTTAAGAAAATGATCTTACTGGTAGTCAATAACTATATCCCCAAATGTTTCTGTTGGATTGATCAGCTGCAAAAAAAAAAAAAAAATCAGATGCACAAAAATCTTGATCAACTTCAAAATTTGCACTTGTAGAAACTGTGTATGTCCGCATTTCTCTCAATTACCTCCAACCAAGGATATGATCTCGTGAGCTCATACGATGCAAAACCTCCACTGCTATTCTGCAGACCGTATTAGAATACTATGGTGTATAAGCACGTCATAGCTTCATTTATAAATGAAAAGACAACTCTTTATTGAAAAAATAATAATAATCTTAAATTGGAACTGCCCTGCTACATTAGTTGATGATTTCAACAATATCCTATTCACTCTCAGTAATATTATGATTAAAAGAAATTTCTAATTATCATACTAATCTTTCAAAAGAATAATAGAAGAAGACCCCGAACCAATAGGAGCAGAGGATGAAGCTCAAGCCGAAGAAACAGATGCATTCGCATCGGATGAAGCATATGGAAAAGCAACAGCATATGCATACATACAGGATTTCCCCATAAAGGCCATGAACAGTTGCTCCTGAGGCCAAATAAGGCTTAGCTGATCACCAGATGGTTTAAGATCAAGTCCTAACTATAAGAAGGGGAGAGGAAGTCCATTTCAACATAGTCAAACCATAACCCTAAGGGATAAAAATGTAGAACCAACAGAAATGAATCTTGGGGACATGGGCGGACCCAAGGGGGGTCCTAGGGGGGCAGGTGCCCCCCCAACTTTTGAGATTTTTTTTTTTTTTTTTTTTTAAATCACGTTTGTTATCGATTGAAATTTAAATTTTAATCTAAATCAAAGTTAACAATTAATTTTAATAACTTATTTTCATGGAATTCATAACTATTTAATTTGTACCAAAATTTACTAAAAATTTGATTTTAATCTCCACCAAACAGGGGTAAAATAAAAATAAATTTGAATTTCGAAATATACAAATTTTAAAAATTCTCCGACAATCATACGATAATCGAATCTACAAATTGTTCGTATCATTTCGAACCTTATTTCAAGAATTATATTATGGACATATCGAATTGTTCAAACATATATCAAAAATAGTTAAAAATACGTTAAATGTGAACCTTTAAAAAGACGTCTAACTTGCATGTTTTTTTTAAAAAAAGTCAATTATTTCATTAACATTTATTATTTTTGCGATACAAATTTCTCAATGTAATTTTCATCATTTTATTAGGAAATTTTCAAAAATTTAGAAACTTTACATCCGAAAAAGTCATATCCCATGTACATTTTTGGATGTAAAATCACATGGAGTATGATTTTTTT
Source organism: Fraxinus americana (assembly GCA_035079005.1). NCBI lineage: Eukaryota > Viridiplantae > Streptophyta > Magnoliopsida > Lamiales > Oleaceae > Fraxinus > Fraxinus americana. The sequence goes on along the minus strand of CM068717.1, from coordinate 5,067,037 downwards.
GGACGTAAATTTTCGATTGTAAAATTTCTACCAACTTTTTCGTAAGTTTGATTGTGCCCCCCCCAACGTTAAAGTTCTGCGTCCGCCCCTGCTTGGGGATGAAAGTTTCATTTTTTAGACAAAAAAAATTCCTTTTTTTCTTCATCCTTTTGCATTGGAAGAATAGACTAAAAAATATTCATGGATCACTCAGTGAGGAAACTCCAAATAATATAATCACAAAACATAGTTGAACACTAAAAATAAATCAATGGAGTGCAAAGTTGAACACTGACAAATAAATTAATATAATGCAAATTGTATATCAATGAAGTGTTCCCCACAGTAAAGCTTTAAATAATAGGAATTTGCCTTGAAGGGAGCATGAGTTATATTGTTTAGAATAAGTATATATAGCACAAGAGGAAGAAATAAACCTGAAGGGATAGAATTAAATCAACAGCATCATAAAGATTTCTCGGTTCTAATGCTTCTCCAGCAATATCAGATGGCATCTGTGATAACAAAAGCGATGCCTGCAGACAAGATAGATTGACAGTTCCAAATGTAATAATTATGTGTATCTTCCCAATTTTCCCAAGTTAAAAACTATAGGACCTGAGAATTTTCCAAATTAATAAGCCCTCAGATTTTTCAAGTACCAAAAATAGATTACATCTTATGATTATATATTTCCAATGTTCACAAGTTCGTAATCTGAATGCATGAGATACTATCACGTTATAATCTCACTTTTTAGTTCTTTTTTCCGCGAGATTGCAGACCTAACTTCATATATCTAGCTTTGGAAATTTAAGTCTAGATTGTTTTCATAAACATAAGATTTTAGTGCCATCACAAATCTTAGGAAAATTCATGCAGCGTTGTGATTACACGACAAAGATAAAAACATATTCAAAAAGAGAAAACAATCCAATTAAATTCCAACCAATTATTTGTTATTAAAGCACCAATTAAAATAAGTTATTTCAAGTTCCCCTTAAGCATTCACATCTTATTTAACAATTAATGGTGGAAAAAAACCTCCAAGCCTTCTGCAGTGCAGTCTGATGCTGGCCATCCACTGTCTTGAGTGGAAAATGTCCAACCACCTTTAGAAGTGTGGCGATACCATGAACTAATATTTCCTGAGCTGTCTTTCCTAACCTTCAAAACAAAATTGAAATATTAGATGAATTTAAAAACAAATATGACAAAACACAAACGAAAGCACGACAATTAGAGCATGTTCAAGTCTTGCGGTAATTACCTGTGATATTTTGATGAACTCGTGTGCTTTATTAAGCATCAAACCATAGTTTCCGGTAAGATTGGTTGCCAATATCGCTTGGACAGAAAAAGAAACATCCCACAATTGAGATCCATTGTACCCCTGCATTGATTTATTTACAGTAGGTTACAAACTCATAAAAGTTTCTTGAGGATAGGATATAAGACAGTTTTAAAAACCAATTATATTATGCGCTTGCATTTAAATTTCTATAATTATAAAGCCATGATAAAAACAGTTCTGGCATGTTTAATATGGAGGATTGAATTGTCTTAAGAGTATCAAAGAAGAACATGAGTAAGATCTTGTTGATTATACTGTCCTAAATCTGAGGTTTTTGAAGCATTGGAGAGGCACAGAATTTAAGCCAGGAAGCAAAATATATCGAAGACCTGCATCTTCATGCCATCTTCAGCCACCCACAGGTAATCCTTTACTCTTGAAAGATGTAATTTGACTGCCATCGAATTTGGATCATCAACCCAACAACAGAGCATGTTTAGTACCTGTTATCACATTGGAGATTATTCAAATTTCAGTTCTACACTTCTATTATTTCATAAGTAGAAGAAATTTATATCATATATATTACAAGAGAGGAATAAAATTTATGCCACTGCCTATAAAGCCAGCTACAAAATGACAGTGTGACAAGGGGAGCCTTTCGTAAGGCACAGAAAGGGACACTTTGCAGCAAGCTTCCTACTCCACTAGACCACTTCAGCCAAATCTGGATCTGTTCGCAATTGTCACAACTGCAAGCAGACCGAGATTTGGTTGAAGGAGTCTAGTGGAGTAGACTGCAGCATGGTGTCCCCCCTTTTGTGCCTTATGAAAGAGGCCCTGTCTCTCAGTAGCATGTGTCGTAAATGTTAATCCTATCTGTATCAATGTCAAGCATTTGAAAGAGTTTAGACAGTTCAGACCATACTGTTTGAGCTAGTACTGATCCTTTTTGCCAAACGAATTGAAATTCCTTAACATAGTATCAGCAGAATAATGTATAATATTTCACCAATAAAACCATGGCAGATACCTTATTTACAGGTCCGAGACATACATAATGAGTGTTTTCATCCTCATAATGTATATGTTGCATCACAATGCTTAGAGCCTTATGCTTTAGTTTAGAAAAAGGCCATTGCATAAGAAGAGTTTCTCCAAACTTGTGAAGACCATCCCAGATGATATCTTGAATAGATGAATGTGGGAAGTATAGATCTTCCTGCGTCATAAACAGTAACATGCCAAAATGAATGAAAGGATAATACAGCCTCCTCAAGCTTTTTCAGAGGCAGTGACTGGTCCATTTATAGATTAAGCCCTAATCCCTCCTTTTGAGAGCAATAATAATCATAGAATTAGCAAAGCACACACAGGTTTATAGCGGTACACCCTCAATGTGAAAGCTACATTCACTTGCTACTACAGGTTTCCACTATAAGAAGAATACTGGTTTTCTTTCACACATCTCATGCACAAATAAAAAGTTGAAATATATATATTATTATTCTTACTTACTAACTTGTAGACTTTGTATTTTTACTAATAAATAAGAGATTAGTGGAAAATGTAGGTGCAAGTAAAACAGATGAGAGAGAGAAAGTAGGTGAAAACGAGACACTTCCAGCCCCAGTAATTTTGACAGGAGTCCCATTAGCCACTTGAACTGACTGAACAGACGAAGTTGTCAAGGAATCAAATGTGGTAGGATTACATGTAAAATGATCGGTAGCTCCAGAATCTATAACCCAAAAATCAGATGTGGTAGAAGTAGATTGCAACCCAAAAATACCTTCCCCAGGAGATGAACGAGCGACATGGGAAGCAGTAGGTGCAGGTGCAAGTGCAGGTGCATGAGTGGGCGCAGCGGATGAATGCGGTGCCTGAGAGTATCTTCCACCCTTCCTCTCAGCCCTCTTTGCCAAATACCAGTCTGGATAACCATTTTTCTTGAAACACTTGTCAGCAGTATGCCCTTTAACGTGACAGAATGAGCAAGTTTCAGTAGACTGAATAAGGGCTCGAGATCGAGGAGTGAACCCTTTTGCCACTAATGCAGACGTCTCGGAAGGACTTTCGGCCCCCATGGTGAGTTGTCTCTGTTCCTCACGACGAACAATCGAGAACACCTCTTCCAAGCTTGGAAGGGGTGTAGTAGCTAAAATACGGCTACGCACTTGATCCAAACCATGATCAAGTCCCGCCAGAAACATATAAATCCTGTCTTCAGTACACCTTCCTTTTAATGCATCAACATCGATGGCACACTTCATAGGGTTGGGTCTGCGATAGTCAAGCTCCAAGAAAATTGAATTCATTTCAGTGTAGTACGTGACCAAAGGCCGCCCCTCTTGCCGCAACTGAAAAGATTTCTTCATTAGCTCATAAACTTGTGACGAATCAGAGACATCAAGATAACTTCTCTTGACCGCATCCCACACATCTTTAGATGTGTCAAACTGAACAAAGTGGATCATAAGAGCGTCTGTCATGGAATTAATGAGCCAAGACTTAACAATAGCATCATCTGCCATCCATTCACCGTAGCTACTATCATTTTCTTTCGGTACAGTTAGTTCACCAAAAATGTGAGCTCTTTTCTTCCGGCCAGTAACGTACATCTCCAGTAATTTTGACCACACACGATAGTTAGTGCCATCTAACTTAATGTGAATCGAAGGTAATGTCTCATGAATTAACGATGTAACCCCTTTGTTATCGGCCATTATTTCGAGACTAGATGCAGACACAAGATTGGAGTACCAGTGAAACACCACATGCAACCAATCAGATTCAATCTTCAACAAATGAGCTCAATACACAGCCTCGAAAAACAATGCAGATATAGATGCAACCAACTTCAGAACTGAAGTAACTACTGGCAAGAAGTAACTAACCGGCAAGCAGAAGCGCCGGAATCGCTAGGTCAGTCGCGAAAATGCAGGCGCCGGAATCGCGAAGTCAGTCGCGCAGGCGCCGGAATCGCGAAGTCAGTCGCGAAGATGCAGAACCGGAAGAGAAGTCGAGCTTGGGTAACCAAAAAAATGGAAAAAGACGGACAGAACCGCGCCTAGGGTTCGCACAGACGCAGGAGCGCCGTCGCCGTCGCCGGGAAGAAGTCGCGACTCGCCAGGGATACCGTAGCTCTGATACCAAGTCAATTTGGAAGTGTAAAAATCTGATTTTATTCATCTATCGTGCAAAGGTATACACACAAGTTGAAATAGATATTTACACTCTTAGTCCCTAACAAATTACAAAGTCTACAAGTTAGTAACTAAGAATAATAATATATATATTTCAACTTAATTCCATGACAGACGCTCTTATGATCCACTTTGTTCAGTTTGACACATCTAAAGATGTGTGGGATGCGGTCAAGAGAAGTTATCTTGATGTCTCTGATTCATCACAAGTTTATGAGCTAATGAAGAAATCTTTTCAGTTGCGGCAAGAGGGGCGGCCTTTGGTCACGTACTACACTGAAATGAATTCAATTTTCTTGGAGCTTGACTATCGCAGACCCAACCCTATGAAGTGTGCCATCGATGTTGATGCATTAAAAGGAAGGTGTACTGAAGACAGGATTTATATGTTTTTGGCGGGACTTGATCATGGTTTGGATCAAGTGCGTAGCCGTATTTTTATCTCAACGCAAGTACGTCCTTGATCTTTTAGCAGAAACTGGTATGTCAGCATGTGTCCCTGTTGACACACCCATTGAGGTAAATCATGGTATATCTATTTACCCTGATCAGATTCCCACAAACAAAGAGAGATACCAGAGATTGGTGGGAAAGTTGATTTATCTAGCTCACATGAGATCTGATTTGTCATATGCAGTTAGCGTTGTGAGTCAATTCATGCATAATCCCAGTGAACAGCATATGAGTGCAGTTAATCGGATATTGGCATATCTGAAGTCCTCTCCAGGCAAGGGCATTTTGTACTAAAAAAGGGGGCATTTAGATATTATGGGCTATACAGATTCTGATTTTGCTGGATCGAGATTGGACAGAAAATCCACATCAGGATATGTATCGTTTGTTGGAGGCAACCTTGTGACTTGGAGGAGTAAGAAACAGAATGTGGTCTCACTATCCAGTGCTGAGGCGGAATATCGTGCATTGCATCATGCAACTACTGAGCTCACATGGCTAAAACTTCTCCTTAGTGAACTCGGCTTTGGTCCGGACAAACCTATGTTACTTTTCTGTGACAACACCTCTGCTATTAAAATTGCAAACAACCCCGTTCAACATGATAGAACAAAGCATGTTGAACTTGATAGAAACTACATCAAAGATAATCTCGACTCCAAAAATATAGAGGTTCCATACATCAAGAGGGCGGAACAACTGGCTGATATAATGACACATGGAGTTGCTAGTGGTTCATTCCATACAATGATATCCAAGTTGGGCATGTGTGATATCTATGCACCAACTTGAGGGGGAGAGTTGAAATATATATATTATTATTCTTAGTTACTAACTTGTAGACTTTGTAATTTGTTAGGGACTAAGAGTGTAAATATCTATTTCAACTTGTGTATATACCTTTGCACGATAGATGAATAAAATCAGATTTTTACACTTCCAAATCGACTTAAAACAACCCCCCCCCCCCCCCCCCCAATATATGCAGGGACATAGTGTGACCTAATATATGTATGGACTGTCTAGCATACAATTCAGTATAGGGGAAAAGGACAATACTTCACTTCTTTTAGTTCTTGCCCTTAATTTTGGTGATGAAAAATGTATGTTCTTTTTGAGTTCATTGGATTGTCAAGTCATCATGGATCTAGATAGTTGATCATAATCCTTAAAATCAAAAAATAATGATGAAAATAATGCTAAGCAAAAGATCACATGTATAGAATATAAAAGGCCCTACAAATCAGATTGCAATTTAGATTTAACAAGAGATTCAGCTAAACATGAATAACACGTCATTTCATCTCTTCTACACTTCAAAAATTCAAATGATTCTTGTCTTTTGAGAACATCCAAATATTTGGCATCTCTAAATGCAGATCCAAAATATGGTATGCTTAGTCTTAGTGATCGTTAAACCCATCTAAGATAAGAGAAACTAATCGCAATAGAATAATTATTACCTTGGCACATTGATGTCTGGCCAATTGCATCAATTTGATGATACCCATCTAAGATAAGAGAAACTAATCGCAATAGAATAATTATTACCTTGGCACATTGATGTCTGGCCAATTGCCAATCAATTTGATGATAAGGATGCGTATAGAGCTCTTTTCTAAGAGATAGAACAGTGTCATTAACTGACCCAACATATCTCTTCCTGTATATATATGACATCGGTAGGTACACCATCCGGCAATGACACCACATACGCCCTACATCAGTTGCAGAATTTCATAATTACCTTTGTTAATTCTAATTATTTATTGAAACACAAAATTATAGTTTTGGTCCAACAAGTATACGATGTTGAACTGTTAAATAAAATGTGTTTGTCAAATTTAGCACATTGAGAACAATGGAAAAAGAAAGTCATAGGTGAGGAAAATTTGTTTAATAGATGTCTTTAAAATGGCATTAGAGATTACTAGAACAATCTCTGGTTATATGAACACCAAGGGCTTGTTCAATAAGGTGAATTGTAGAACATCGAAGATTATTAAACAAGAAAAGGAAGTTAAGATCTTTTTCACCGTAGAAATAATATGTGACTATTTTTTAGAAAAAAAAAATAGACATGCATTTTTGTACGATTAAGTATTATTATTGTACCCAAAAAGTTTCCATTCCTCATGCATCTATCACAGCTAGGTTGGTTCCATAGTGTTTATCAAATTCCAAATATTTGGCACACCATTGGAAATAGATCTCAATGTCTGCTATCTTCTAATCATTGTGAATAAAATTGAATCATGTTAAAGAAAAGAAAATTTAGAATCAAAGGAAGCAGTAATAACCTGGGTGCACGGGCAAAAGATAAGGAAGAAGCCATAATTCAGGAGGTAAAGGGTTATTGCCATTCCACTCATATACGCCAAGTACCTGGGAAGTTTTCAAAAGTACTCAATGTAACATCAAGTTTTAGAATATTATACAAATCAAAAATCTGATATGACTTTTACACATGCATAGGTAGGGATGGAGGGTAATACCGAGAGCCAAAATTTTCCCCATGAAGGAATGTAGGTGGCACCACCATGATCAAGAATCCATGTTCTTGCTTTCTCAGTTGCCCCATCTCCACTTCTCAAATCTTCACCAAGAAGTCTTAATGTAACATAATTGAGGGCCGTACCGAACATGGTGCTGTGTCCTTCTATGTGCAAGCCCCAGCCTCCATCAACGTTCTACGGTTCAGTTAACTAATTATATCAGTTTCTATAGCAACAGACTTTTTCCTTAATAATTTTTTGTCATTTTTGTATCTATCATTGCAACACTACGCTATGCAAGTAACTCATTTTCACAATTATATGCCAATAGTTAGTCATTATAGTATTGCGGCTTTTGTTTTCTCTTCTTTGTTTTTGATAGAGTGATCGAAAACAACAAGTTTATTTCATTTAATCACTTACCAAATGGGTACAGCAATGGAGAGGGCTATATATAGACCCAGGGAAAAAGAGGGAAAACAAACAAACTAAAACGAACTAAAAACAAACTAAAAAACTTATTGGCGAATTAACAAATTGGCTGAGTTGCTGAACAGCATAAGACAAATCCGGTCTAGTGAGATTGAGATAAAGGAGGCGACCTACAAGCCTTCTATACTGATCAGGCTGAGAATATAAAACACCCTCAGCGGTGAATTTAAGACCCTTCTGAATAGGGATATCCACAGGTTTGGAACCAAGCAAACCAGCATCAGAAATAATGTCAATAGCATACTTCCGTTGGTTAAGATATAAACCCTCCGGACAGCGTGCTATTTCAATCCCCAAGAAGTATTTTGCAACACCCAAATCTTTTATAGTGAAAGCTGTGTCCAGAAATGTCTTTACCCTCTGTAACTCTTCATCATTCGTGCCAGTGATCAGCACGTCATCGACATAAACGAGAAGGATGGTGGTAGAACTACCTGAATGGAGGATGAACAAGCAATGATCATGTGCGGATTGGGTGAAGCCAAAACCCAGTAAATGTTTGCAAAACTCTGAATTCCATTGCCTACTAGCTTGCTTCAAGCCATAGAGGGACCTCTTAAGCTTACATACAAAGCCCTCCTTCAGTGGCTTGTAACCTTCTGGAGGCCTCAAATAAATGTCCTCATCAATAAAACCATGTAAAAACGCATTGTTTATATCCAATTGGTATATAGGCCAATGGTGTGCAGATGAAATTGCAAAAAAAATTCTGATTGTTACAGATTTTGCCACTGGTGAGAAACTATCAACATAATCAATGCCAGCCACTTGTTTGTACCCCTTTGCCACTAGCCTGGCTTTGCACCTGTCTAGACTCCCATCTAGCTTCAATTTAGCTTTATAAACCCACTTGGAACCAATGGGAATCTTCCCTTGAGGTAGGGGAACAACTTCCCAAGTCTGGTTCTTTTCCAAAGCTGCAAGTTCAGTGTCCATAGCTTGAATCCACTCTGCCTTAGTGCTAGCTTCCTTGTAAGATTTTGGTTCTTGGATTGTAGAAACATTAGCCAGAAAATGGCAATAGCTAGGGGCAAAATTAGGAGAGTGATGGAAAGGATATGTATTCGGTGTATATGAAGAGGACTTTAAAAGGTCTGGTAAAAGATCAGATATTGAAGTAGAGGAGGTAAGGTTACTCACAAAATCTTGCAACCAAGTAGGAGTAGTTTTTTTTCTAGTACTTTTCCTAGGTTGAGAGATAACTTGGTTGTGAATCAGTTGATCCGAAGTGGAAGCCAAAGGATCATTATGGTGATTGACCTGTTCTTGACTGAGATTATTAGTAGCCATAGGTTGGTGAACAACAGGGGATTGAATAGAAGGTGTTTGAACTTCATTATGACAGTCAGAATGAGTGAAAACAGATGGATCATCTGCAGAAGATATATCAGACACTGGGAGAGGTATAGAAGGACTGGACTCATGATCCTTTTTATAAGGAAAAACATGTTCATGAAAAACAACATCCCGAGAGACAAAAACCTGTTTATTGATGAGATCAAAGAGTTTAAATCCCTTTTGACCAGAGCTGTAACCAAGCATAATGCACTTAAAACTTCTTGGGGCAAACTTTTCTTTGAATGGTTTTGTGTTAGTAGCATAACACAAACTACCAAAATCTCTCAGATCATGATACGTGGGCAGTTTCTTGTGTAAAAGTTCATAAGGTGTTTTCCAATTCAGCAAAGCAGTAGGTAATTTGTTGATGATATGAGTTGCCATTAAAACTGAATCTCCCCAAAACATTTTTGGTAAATTGGATTGAAACATCAGAGCCCTAGCTATTTGCAACAAATGCTTATGCTTTCTCTCAACAACTCCGTTTTGTTGAGGCGTGTAAGGACAACTTTTCTGATGAAAAATACCATTTTCAGCCAAAAATTTTTGTAATGCAAAATTAGTAAACTCAGTTCCATTATCGGTTCTCAGGCATTTTATGTTTTTTTCAAACTGAGTTTTAACAGTTTTGTGCAAATTCTGCAAAGTGCTGAGAACCTGTGATTTGTGTTTGATCAAGAAAGTCCAAGTGCATCTACTAAAGTCATCGACCACAGTCAAAAAATAATGTGCCCCATAGATAGTCCTATGTTTATATGGTCCCCATAAGTCGACATGTAAAATTTCAAAGAGGTCAGATGTTTTAATTTCGCAATCAGGGAAAGGCAATCTGTGCTGTTTGGAAAATGAACAGATATCACAAGGTGTAATGATATTTTTGTCAATAGAATTCATCATTTTCATATGTTGCATAACACTGCCTGAAACATGACCAAGCCTCATGTGCCAAAGAATAACTAAATGATATGTGGTTTTATTCATGGCAACAAGAGAGGAATTATTGGAAAGAAAAGGTTTACAATCAGTAGAAATGAAAGATTGTATAGTAGAGTTATAGAATGAGGTTTGATCAAGAATGTACAGGTTCTTTATCAACCTCCCTACGGCTAGTATCTTCTCAGTCAAAAGGTCCTGCAAAAGGCAATGATTTTTCATGAAAATAAATTTCAGGTTTAAGGCTTTTGTTAATCTACTAACTGATAATAGGTTAAACTTGAAAGTGGGAACATGTAGAGTATCTGTGAGGCTGAGGTTTTCATGTAAATGAACATCACCAAAATGCTTAACAAAATTCATGGTGCCATCAGGTAGATATACAGGAACGATTTTAGTTGTAGGTATAGGTTTTTTAAGTGATGAAATGTCATTGCACATATGGTTAGAAGCTCCTGTATCTACAATCCATGAATCAAATCCTATTTGGCTGGAAGCACTTAGAGCAGAGGAAAAATCAAGTTTAAGGGTGGAACCTGCGAAATCATCTATATGTGCGAAATTCACGTTACTTCCACAGCCAGCTCCTTTTTCATTCACCATTTTTCGAAGTTCCTACTTGATCATATCTGAAATATTTAAGTTCTTGTATGGACCTTCAATACCTCCAGTATTTACTTCATTTCCAATTTCCAGTGGTGAATCTGCCATGTACACAGAGAATTTTCCTCCTGCTTTCTTCTTCTGGTCATTAAGTTGTTTGAACCAGTCTGGGTATCCAATCAATTTAAAACAAAAATCTCTACTATGTCCTGAGGTGTTGCAATGTGTGCAAATCTGATTCCTCTTTTCCTCCTTGCTCATATCAAACCTCCTGCCATAACCTCTACCTCCTGCAACCTTCCTATATCCCTGAGTCTTAACACTCATAGCACTTGCTTCATTGGTTTCTCCATAGGATATCTGAACTTCTTTCTGTTTTTCCACTCTCTGGATCATAGAGTAAGCTTTATTAACTGATGGCAGAGGATCCATAACCAGGATTTGGCTTCGTGTGTGCTCAAACTCATCATTCAAACCCATGAGGAATTGCATAAGTCGAGTGAAAGAGGTTATTTCAGATACTGATTTAGCTGAATCACAAGTACACTCTGGTATAGGCATAAGGAAGGTCAATTCATCCCATAATCGCTTCAATTTGGTGTAATATTCTGTAATGGAGAGATTACCTTGTGAGATGGAACTGATTTCTCGCTGGATCTGGTAAAGCATAGGTCCATTACAGGTTCCAAACCTCTCTTCAATCTCCATCCATAGCTCTCTAGCAGTGCTTGTGTATAGAAATGCTTCGACAATTTCCTTGGAGATAGAATTCAATAACCACGAAGTAATCATGTAATTAACTCTCAACCATTTGTCATAGTTTGGCGAATTTTTCTCCAGTATTTCAACACTCCCATCAATAAGCCCTAACTTCATCTTTGCTCCTAGGGCGATTTTAATAGATCTGCTCCATGCTAAGAAATTTTTACCAGTCAAAGGTGCCGTAACTAACATCATTCCTGGGTGATCTGAACTATGAAGAAATAGCGGATCTGAAGTATTTAGTTCATTTTGCCTACCAATTCCTTGAATCGTCTGATCGTTCCTTTGCTCAGTGGGAAATAGATCCACATTCTGATTCCCCGCCATTGCACCTCTGTATTGAGCTTGTCTTCCTCTTTCTTCTTACGAATAATCAGCTTTAGGTCTGGAAATCCAGAGTCCACTGCTCTGATACCATGATCGAGTGATCGAAAACAACAAGTTTATTTCATTTAATCACTTACCAAATGGGTACAGCAATGGAGAGGGCTATATATAGACCCAGGGAAAAAGAGGGAAAACAGACAAACTAAAACGAACTAAAAACAAACTAAAAAACTTATTTCTAAGAAGGACCTAAAATATGTAAAGAAGAACAATTGAGTCCTTGAATATTAAGAAGTACAATTAAGTCCTTGAAATAATATTCACAGTTTTTCATTTTTCTTTTTGGCAGTAAGTTCACGAACAATCATTTATAGCATTTCTGATATGTTGAGCAATTACCAAGATTAGCTCGACTATTGCGTAAGACATCAGTATAACTGTAGTTACTCTCATTCAATGATATTGTAAAATAACAACTAAGAACTACCTGATGATTATACAAATAGCGACATATCTCTCTTTGATGTTCTTCAGGCAGGATTATGTTTAGAGCATCCATTACAAACAAGGATATGACCTGCAAATGTCGAAATTGCAGGGAGTGAAAAGAAGTGTCAAGATTAAACTAAAGAATCAAAGAAAAAGTGGACTCAAAAGCACAAACTTTATTATTGAATTCCAAACATTTGTTTATTACGCCACAAATTCAGGTGATGACTGATGAGAAAATTGTGGTTGGAACGATAAGTCTGCAGGTTGTGAGGAGTACACATTTCGATAAAATCTTTTGGACAGTCAGGCAAAATTAAGTCTCTCGCCGGAAAAACTGCTACACTCATCGGCCGAGTCTCCGTCCAGTGGCGATGCTGCCGGACAGTCTGGCGCAGGCGATCGTTATAAGAAGCGTTGGCTCGTCGATGGTTGGGCCTTCCAGGTCTGCGGCCCATGAAACTTTTTCTTTCATATTTTATTGGAAAAAATTAAGGGGAAATTACACCTACAAAGGTTTTTAAGTTACCATTTTCAAAAATCCAAAATCAACTTTAATAATACATAAATCAGGTTTTAATTAATCATTTTTAAATTAATTTTTATTTAAATCAAATCCAACTTAATTTCAAACCCTAATCATTTTCCATATCTTTTCTCTCCCTTCTCTCCCTTATCTCACCCGTCTTCTCCTTCTCTCTCAACAGTGGCGCCGCCCCTACGCACCAACGCCACCACCGAAAGACCCCACCACCGGTGCTGCGGCTCGATGCTCAAGACGTCACCACCTCTTCTTCGCCTCCTGCTATAGTGTCTGTGGTGCGGTGGTCTCTTCTCTATCAAAAATAGTGGCGCCGCCCTGCTCAGCGGCACACACTGTAAGACCCCAAATCGTGGCTCGACGCTCAAGACGCCACCACTCTTTTGTTTCTGATTTTGTTTCTCCTGTGCAGTGCCTTTGCTTGGGGATTTTTTAGGGGGTGATGGTGATGATGTTCGTGGTTGTGGTCGAGGTGCGGCATCACGATTTGGGGATTTTGTAGGGGTTGGTGGTTGGGGTGTAGAGGTGCAGATCTGTTCGGGAGCGGCGTTCGTGGAGGTGTATATCTATTTGGCTGCGACGGTCGTGGAGGTGCAGATTTGTTTGGGTGCGGCGGTGAGTGTATGGTGGTGGGCGTGGTGGTTCTTCTCGTGGTCATTAGCGATGGGGTGTTGGTGGGGCTAGATCTTGGTGTTGGCGGCGGCGACGGGGTCGGCCGCTATGGTGGGTTTTTTGGTTTGTTGTTACCGTGTCGACGGTTGTGGTGTTGTGACAGGTGCAGCTGGAGTGCGATGACGATGGAGTGTGGGGTGCGATTGCGATCTAGTCCAGTGGTTGGGTGAGTTTTGCTTTGGTGGTCGGTTGTTGCACCGCCGTGATCTTGTTGGAGGTGGTGGTCGTGGCAAAGTGGTGGTCACAAATGATTCGGGGTGGTCACAAATGATTCGATTGTTTGTGACCAGTAAACAATATGTGACCAATGAATTAGATAAACGATAATCAATAAATGCTTTGTGACCTAGAAATTATTAATTTGTGACCAATAATTTTATAAATTGTGATCTAAAATATAATATATGTTCAATTAATGGGATGTTTGTGACTATAAATAAGTATTGTGACTTACAAATTTTGTGATTTGTGACCGGTGAAAAAATTGTGACTTTCAAATTTTTAAGTTGTGACCGATGAACAAATTGTGACTTATGAACAGTTTGATTTGTGGCCGTGAAAAAATTGTGACTTTCAAATTTTTAAATTATGACCGATGAACAAATTGTGACTTATGAAAATTTTGAATTGTGACCTAAAAAATTTTGAATTGTGACCAAATTGTATAGATCTGTGACCTTAAAATATTCGTCGGAATCGGATCAGTCGTCGAAAAAGTCGTCGGAAAGGTCGCCGGAGAAGAGTGGTGACCGAAAAGGTCGTCGGAATATCCCCGGAGTTATGAGGGTGGTAGAGGTGGGGGTGGATTAATTATTTTATAGTAGAATTAAATATTAATAATAAATTAATTTAATAATTATTATTTCATAATTAAATTATAAATAAATTTTAATGAAAACCTGATTTTTGAAATTTAAAACTTCAAACCTTAATTTTGAAATGGTGATACTTAAATACCTTATTTATGTATTGTTCCCAAAAATTAATAAATAAGAGGTTATGTATCATTGTATCCCCAATTTCAAAATTAAGAGAAAAAGTTTGGAATTTCAAAAATCAAATTTTTATTAAAATTTATTATGATTTAATTAATTAAATATAATGATGTCATAATTATACAATTAATGGTCACATATACATAATTAATTGGTCACGGATTATTTTTGAGGTCACAAATCAAAAATTTTATACGTCACGAATTATTTCGAGGTCACAAATCAAAAATATTATACGTAGTGGTGGCAAAAAACCTCGCCGGCTCGACCGAGCCCCATTTTGGGGGGTCGGCCCGAGTCGGGCCGGCTCGCGATTAATAAAAAAAAATTAAAAATAAAAAAAAAAATTTTAAAGCTAAAATAGCTGAAAAAAATTTTAAAAAAAAAATCGAGTCGGCTTGGCCCGCTAAGGCTCGGGCCAAAACTCGGGCAGAGCCTTATTTTTTCTGGCCGGGCTCGGCTCGGCTCAGGCCGAAAAAAGCTCGGGCTCGGCTCGAGCTTTTTTTTCCGGCTCGGGCTCGGCTCGGCTCGGCTCGGCTCGTTGACACCACTAATTATACGTCACGAATTATTTCGAGGTCACAGTTTAAACATTTAGTCACAGATTAAAAATTTTGGATGTTACGGATTATCTCGAGATCACAAATCAATAACTTTATAGGTCACAAATTATTTTATTAATCACAGATCAAAAAATTATAGGCCACAGATTAATTTTTAGTCACAAATTATCGAATTTTGATGTCACAGTTAGTCCATTGTCAAACGTCGGAACTTCACCGTCCGACCACCTTTCTGCTCGGCTACCACCACTGGCCAACTCCCCTCACCAAGACGAACACAATCATGTAGCCAATTTACTCCAACAAGCACGTACAAGATCTTAATTGCAATCTGAAATCTACCCAGTCGTGAAGGTCGCGACATCGCAGTGCACTTTCACAATTTTCGGCGCCGTCCGAACGACCCAGGGTGGCAGACCACCTGGGTCCTCTTCCCCTTCCCAAGGCGCTCCTTGCCCAAGCCTGGGTCAACCCCAATTTAACTGTCAACAATTTGAATTTAAATGGATTTTCAAATTGTTTTTACCGAAGACTTTCCGGCGAAAGATGGATGCTCCAATCTCTCACCTCTCACCACCGCACGCATAACACCCAACCACAGCACCTACCACCGCACCCACTGTACACTGTAATCACCACGCCCACCACCTCACCACTATCAGCACCACCACCCCCAAACCAGTTTTGAACCTACACCAGTACCACCGCCACAATAGATCGAATAAAAAAAATCCCAAAAAAGGCACCGTTGCAGATTTGGCAACAGAGCTCCGCCTCTAGCCACCCCGTTGATCCGTTTGCAGCAGGTCTGGGCAAGTCTTGGAGTGGACGCCACCAGCTGTTGGGAGCTGTGTTGCCGGCGACGATGTGTAGGGAGAGAGAGTGAAGGGCGATGGGTTGGTGTAGGGAGAGAGAGTAGATATGAAGAGAGAGAGGAAAGATTGAATTAATTAATTAGGGTTTGTTATTTTATTAAAATATTAATTAAAATAAAACATCTGATTTTTGAACAATGAAACCTTCCATCTGATTTTTGAATATGGATCTTGAAAAGTAGGTTTGTGTGTAATTTCCACTATTTTATTTGGGAAAATTTTGAATTATGACCATTATCGGGTGTTTAAGCAATGATTTCAAATCCAAAGGTTAATCTTACTTTGGATGTTACAAATTCCAATTTAAGCCAACCCATTTCAAAACTAAGAAACAAGATTTAAAACTTCAAAATTAGATATTAATTAAATTTTATTTATGAAACAATTAATTAAAAATATATTTTATTAATTAAATATATTAATATCACAATTCTATACAATTTGGTCACAAATTACGAATTTTATAAATCACAATTTATTTCACTGTAACAAATTATCAAATTATTTGGTCACAACTTACCAAATACTACTCACGATTCTAAATTTAATCATAATCACACATTCTTTTAAGTCACAAATTATTTATTCGTAACAAGTTAACCAATTTATTGGTCACAACATTCAAATAATGAATCACAAATAGTCTTCGTCCCACACCATCTCCATCGCCTCGTCGGCCACCGTCGCCTACTCACTATGACTGTCAATTGCACCACCACCACCCACAACTCCAGTCAACCACCGCACAACCACCTACTAAATTCCACCATTTCGTTTGGCCACGACTACCATACACATTATCGTTGCCATCCCCACACCAACCTGCTCCAGCACCACCCACCACCTCCACCTGCAACTCCATCAACTACTGCACAACCATAAAGGTGTCAATTTCGTTCATTGGCTCGCCATCGAGTCGAGGCTCGGGCCGAACCCCCCATTATGGGCATTGGCTCGAGTTCGGGCCTACTTGTGTCATGGGTTATTTTCGACCAATGATGAGCTGGGCCTAAAAAAAATTAAAAAATAAAATTTTAAACCTAGTTACAGGCAACTACAAGCTACTTTGCAGACAGCTAGCTGGCTGAAAAAAAGTGAGTCGGCTCTGCTCGTAAGGCCCGAGTCGAATGCTATGGGTCGAGCCTAAATTTTTTGACCGAGCAAAAGTTTTGCTCGGCTCGAACCAAAATAAAGTCCAAACTATTTTACTCGAGCCTCAAGTTTAGACTCGACTCGTCAACATACCTACACAACCACAACCAACGCCTGCTAAAATCCACCATTTCTTCCAACACTACCACACCCACATAAACCACCCAACTACAGAGAAACATATGCAAAGGAGGGGGGAAAACAATGAAAAACGACGATGGGTAATGCGTCGCTTCTTACAAAGGGTGAGGTGCTGGTGCAGCACACATGGTGGCCGATGCAGCGATTGTCACAGATGCACACGAACTCCTAAAGAGTCACCGAAAGGGTGGGTGCAGTGCAGGTGAAAATTGAAGTAGCAACTGAAACTATTTTTGAAAGATGTATTAGGGTTTGTTGGGTGGGGTGGAGTGTGGGGCGGGTGTGTTTGGGGTTTGGGTGTGGATTAATTTAATTTTTAAATATTAAAAATTTAAAGTATTACCTGATTTTTTAACATAAATTTTTCAAATATGATTTTTGAATTAGGAATTTAAAAACCATGGTTATGTGTAATTTCCACTTTTTTTTATTTTTGCAAGAATAAATGATAAATAATAACTAACAAAAATGGCAGAAACGTTCATGTAAAAGTAAAAAAAAAAAAAAAATGAAAATATCAATTTCTTTTTGAAATTATTATTCAAATAAATATTGAAAATATAATTCAAACATTATTTATTGTAAATTTTCATTATGTAAATATAATTCTAACATTGTTTATTATTTCAGTTGTTGAAGTGCCGATCGCTCCATCCATGTAAATTTTCATTATAATGATTTAAAATATTCAACTAAATAAATATTTTTTGTTAAATAACCTTTTTATAAATAAAATACTATTTTAAAATAATAGTTTGTCAGGTTACTCTTTTAACAACTCTTAACTAGCGTACATGCCAACAAATAAATATTACTTATTTCTTTCTATTAATCTCGTATAGTGTGACGTCGACGTGCCACATCCATCAAGCTCGCGGTGACTTGAATTGTATTTTATTTAATATTATTATTGAGAAGCATATCGCATATACTTTATAATTGGAGTAAGTGAATATTATCGTTGCAAAAAAACAGATGCACTTTCTGAACACAGAATCGAGAGTTTTTTCAAGAAAGGGTTTGTTCCCTTAAATATTAAGCTCGTGTTTGGTTTGGATAAAAACGAGATTTTTAATAGATTTTGATAAAAGTTAATAAAATGAATTGAAAAAAATCGTGAATCTCGTGAAATGTATAGTTGAAAATAAGTTTGGTAAAATGAGTTTTAAAAAATTATGACCAAACAGGTGCTAAGATAGGTCGACAAAGTCAAACGGTAGAAAAATGATAAACGGAAATAAGAGAGTTCTCACCAAGCCTGGCATGAGAAACAAAGGGCCACCATAATCAGCAGGCCAGTGTCCATCTTCAACCTGAAGAGTTGAATAGAATCTTAAGGCCCTTTTCAATGTAATTTCCACTGCTTCAACTGTTATTTCTTCTTCACTTTCTACTTTAACCTGCTGCAGCAACTCTACCTCAGCAGGATTCTCCTTTGCAAGCTGTAAGAAAAAGTTATGTCCATTCACAAACACACCCTAATAGCACAATTCTGTTTAGTCGAGCATACCAAGCATGGTCCTACTCAAGAAAAATGCGTGATTAAGAGAAGTTTAACTTAAGATGGATTGGTTGTCACCTGAAATCGCAATAGCAAATCAGAACTATGTTTCATATTATAACGGTTGTTGTGAAACTCCTTGCGAATCTTTTCAATGGCAGCTTGTTCTTCGGGTGTTCCTAGGTTAGGATCAAATTCCCAGTACTGTCTACCAGAATGGTTATTTACACTTGTAAGCCATGGATCATCCCCTTCTGAAACTTTAAGCTTCCACATTTTCTCTCTTCTTCTTTTTGAGTATTTTGTTCAAAATCCAACTATAACTAGTTGAACTATATATAGGATAAGGTGGAGGTTGTCATTGCTTGAGAGTAGATAAGGAAGAGAAGTTTTCATGAGAAAATAAGTAGCAGATTAAAGAAATTATGAGATTGAATTAAGTGTTGAACTTTGGAACACGTGTGAAGAAGGATTCTTTGAGTCGCGTGTATTTATAATTGGAGTCACGTCCAGACATGGAGATAAAGGTGAATATTGTGAGCTATCTTCGGATATTGGACCTACAAAGATCGTGAATATGATCCAATAGCATATAAACGCTTCCAATATATAATTAGCTTGTTTGAGTGAACTCAAAGTAACTTAAAATATGCGCTTGTTAAAACTTTTCAAAAAAACTACCTTTTAAACAGTTGATAAAGTCACTTCCGCGGAGGGAGATAAACGTCAATATAGTGAACTATCGTTGGATATTGGATCTATAAAGATCGTGAATATGATCGAGTAGCATAATAAATGCTCCCAATTTACAATTAGCATGTTTGGGTGAGTTTAAAGTAACTTAAAACGCGGACTTTTAAAAACTTTATGTGAATAAGGATTCTTTGAGTCGCGTGTATTTACAGTTGGTGGAGTCACGTCCATAGTCCACGCATAGATATAAACATGACATTGTTAGCTATCTTGGGATATTGGACAGATCATCAATCAGTAGCAAAATAAATGCTTCCAATATACAATTAGCATGTTTGGGTGAGCTTCAAGTAACTTAAAAGGAGAGTTTTTAAAAAAAATTCAAGAAAGTCAACTTTTAAGCTTGTTTGAACATGCCGTGCATGTTCAATCAACTATTAATAAAGAGTAATGTTATTCATTAAATGATAGATTCATTTAAATAAAAAATCATATGACTCATTTAATTGAGTATATCATTTAGCTCCTGTTTGGCTCTCATTCTCATTTTTTCTCTTTCTTCATTTCAACCACACATTCTCCTAATAAAATAATATTATGCAAAAATTTAAAATTTTTCATAATTTTTCCACCACACATTCATCCATCAATCACTATTCCAAAAATTATATTTTTCAATAAATGGGTGTCAAACAAAGGTTTAATGTCATGTAATTGCCACATAAACTGAGGTTTAATCCCGGTGAGGATGAATAACATTATTCATTAATAAATGACTCCTTGTTGTCTTTCAACCTGTTTAAATATTAAATTTGAGAATTAAAATATTCACAAGATTTGTATGTTTCTTAAGATCCAAACTGTATGGTGGAGACCCTCAAGAAAAAATGTACAAATTGAATAAACATCTGTCCCTATCATACCTTGGCAATTTCTGCCGATCGTCTAAGAACAATCCATATATGGAGATTATAAAAATATTCAATGATTGCAAAAGAAAAAATTAATAAAGGGAAAAGAGAAAGAATCCGACGGCTGTGAAGATTTAGGACCATGTTGAATGAGACATTTAGGGTTTGATTGTAAGAGTGGAAAATGGGTGGAAGGAAAATGAATTTCAAGGAAAATGATTGCCTAGAAATTGTTTTCCTGGGAAGTTAATTAAGTATGTTTGATTGGTAAAATTTTTCACCCGAAAAATTTTAAAATTTTGGATCTTTTTGTTTACGTTTGACTTTATTTTATATGAAAATTGTTCATTAAAATGATTTTTTTTTTTTACAATTGGTTATGAAATTTGTTACAATTGCCAAAAAGTAAAAAAAAAAAAAAAAATTTGCTCGAAAACTATTTTTTCATCAAAATTTAGTGTTCGTTTGACTTCGTTTTACATAAAAATTGTACACTAAAGTGAATTTTTTTTCAATTGGTTATGAAATTTATTTCTATTGCCAAAAAAAAAAAGATGGCCAGAACATGGAATTCATTTTCCCACCCCCAAATATAAGGCAAATGGGTGCGTGGGTGGGGGTGGGAAAATTTTTTGTCATCAAACAGCACATTTGTGGGAAAATTTTCCATGGAAAAACTATCCAATCAAACAGGGCTTTAATGGTGAATTTTTTTAGAATGCGTGATTAAAAAGTAAGAAATTTTTTTGATTTACGTGTAAAATTATTTTATTGAAGAATGTGTAGTTAAAAATAAGTTTTGAAAAAATGGACAAGTTTGCAAGCATAACCAAAATGCCCGTAGAAAGTGTAGAGAATAAGGATCGCGTTGTGGGCACGCGAATGACCCTCAATACTCCGAACATGGTTCAAGAGATTGTACGTGGTGCATGAATCAGCAAGCTAGAAGATGTGCATGTGAGCATCCTGGCACCAAGTACAACGCGGGGATACATTCCGATGTTTACACGTTAGTATTGTGGACGAAATATACAACTAGTCATGTCCGGACTCATAATGGAAGTTAGCATAAGGTAATCAAAAGGAGTGACTTTTTTTTTTTTTTTTTTTTGAACACATAGTCCTTCCTCTCCTGTGAAGGTTCTCCTCCCTTCCCGCTGGTGAAGTTTCTCTCTCCTTCCTGTGGTTTTCCCGGTGAAGGTGTTTTTCCTTCCTTTGTGAAGGTTTTTTCCCCTTTTTCTTTTTCTTTAACCCCTCCCTCTATTAACCCAAACCCGTTTCCTCGTGAACTCGCCGGGGGCGGGAGCTTCGGCTCCCGCCTCTCCCCCTCTTCCTTTCCTGTTTTCCCTTTACTTTTCCTTTTTTTTTTCCTTTGTTTTTCTGTTGCCTGTGGTTTGCAGGCTTGTTTTGGGTGTTTCGGTGGTTTGGACCGATGGCTTGGGTGGTTGCTTTCGTGGGGCTTTGGTCAGTGAGAGGTGCGAGCGTGTTTCGGCGTGAGGCCTGTTGCGGTTGGAGCTGGCGAATGTTTTCTACTAATGGGCTCGGTCGGCGGCTCTTTTTGGCTGGGTTCCAACGGTGGCCGTAGGGTGGTGGTCGGAGGTGTACTGCGTGTGTGTTGTTTGGCCGGTGTTGGCTTGGTGGTGTTGTTAGTTTTGTGGTTGTCTGTCTTGTGGTGTTGTTTGTTTTGAGTTGTGTTTTATTGTGTTGTCTGTTTCTGTTTGTGTTGCTTTGGTTTGCTGGTGTGAAGTCCAGACAATGCCCGTTCTTTGTGGGCGGGGGTGCTTAAGTGCTGATTGCGTAGTTGATTTTCAGTCGGATTTTTCTTGTACTGTAAAGTCACATATGTTTTTTGACTTTCATTGGCTGTGTCTGTTGTTGTGCCGTCCTTGTTTTCGTGGTCTGGTTTGTTTGTGGTTGTGTCCTGTATAAGTGTTGTGATTTTTGCTGCACTTGGGTGGCACTTAATCTCTCTTAGGAGGGCGTTGTGTTGGAGGTTCTTCTCCTTGTATCCGCTTTGTGCGTTTTTAATGGAATAGTTTTTACAT
This sequence comes from Fraxinus americana, assembly GCA_035079005.1. Lineage (NCBI taxonomy): Eukaryota > Viridiplantae > Streptophyta > Magnoliopsida > Lamiales > Oleaceae > Fraxinus > Fraxinus americana. The sequence goes on along the minus strand of CM068717.1, from coordinate 5,044,577 downwards.
TCAAAAAAAAAAGGAGTGACTTTTTTTGGGGGAAATGTATTTTGAAATAATGATTTTTGGAAGAATGTGTGGTTAAAAAATAAAGAAATATTTTGAGTTTACGTACAATATTATTTTATAGAAGAATATATTGTTGAAAATAAATTTTGAAAAAATGGATCCCAAACAGGAACTTATAATCTCAAAAAACCTTGCCAAACAAGGACTAAGACATTAAGAGTGTGTTTGGTAGAGATTTTTGGAGGAAGAATTGATTTTTGAATAGTGATATGATGAGAAATGTGTGGTTGAAAAAGAAGAAAAAATTATTGATGTGATGGAAAATATTATTTTATTGAAAAATGTGTGGTTGAAAATGAGAATTGATTTACTGTAGAAAATCAAAATCCATACCAAACAGGCTCTAAAATTGTCTTAAAAATCGTGGATATTGTTTCCACGGTAATAAATATTGTTTTAAAACCATAGAAATTGTGAATACGACCCCTATATGACCTTTAGGGTGCAAAAGACCCCCAACGTTCAATTTCGTTAACTTAGGTGTTAAAAACAGTAAAAATAGTCAAAATTAAAAAGATAATTATAGTTGTGATCTCAAATTTTTTATTTTTTACAGATTATAGCCAAACTTTTTATTTGCGTCAACCATAATCTGAAAAATTTAAAACTTTATCTTATCTCCCAATTTGAAAAGGTAAAATTGTAATTTTATATTATTCCATTTAAAATAATTGAAATAAAAAATCAAAAAGAAATTTCAAATTGAGGAAGAAAAAGTTTTAAAGGTTTGATATTGTGGTTGATACAAACAAAAAGTCTGGATGTAATCTGTCAAAGATAAAAAGTTTTGGATCGCAATTACAATTTGGCAATTTTTATTGTTTTTAACTCATAAACTAACGAAATTGAACGGTAAGAAATTTTCCATACCTCAGAGATCATATATGGGTATTTTGTGTTTCAATCACGGTTGAAGATTTCTGGTGATTTACTATGACCTATAACATTATAAAATTCTCCTATGAACAAAAAGTTAAAAATTGAGAAATAAGCTGTCAGCTTTCAAGATTTAGGACCATTTTGAATGAAACATTATACATATAAAAATTATGTATCGAACGTGCCTCTTCACGTCATACTATTTTCAGTTTCTTATTAATTTCATTTATGAGTGGTGTTCTGATATTATATTTGATTATTTTATATAAAAACTTAAATTATCAAGGATAGATCAGACGAATTTATGTATAATTTGATATTACAATTTGGAAATAGTGTTTTTTGGAGAATGGGTGATTGAAAATGAGAAAAAAAATTCCGTTTTACGTATAAATATTATTTTATTGAAAAATATGTAGTTAAAAAAAAAGAAAAAGAAAAGCATATTATAATTTAATGGGGGACAAACAGAAGTTATATTTGTTAAAGTGCTCGTGAAAGCAAGAGTAATGTTATTCATTTTCAGTGGGGTTACAAACACAGTTTAGGTAGCCCTAAATAATATGTTAAATGAAATGTGAAATTAAATGACTTATTTAATTTCACTTATCATTTAATGACACATTAACACCGTCAAACTATGTTTGTAACCCCAGTGAAGATGAATATCATTACTCTGAAAACAATTGTTCATAATATGTCCATGTTTGATTCTTTTTAAATTAAAATTCTTTATTTTTTACACTCATTTTCAAATACCTACATAATAAAATAATTTACACGTAAATTAAAAAAAAAATCTTACTTTTTAAGTACGTATGCTCCTAAAATCACTATTCAAAACATCATTTTCCCTCAATTTTTTTTTTTATAATGGCCATCAAACAAGGGCATAATTAAACTATATAAAATCTAAAATCGCATTTTTTTTTTCAATCAGACAATTTGTAATTGTATCACATCACTTTATTGAATTTTTGTCTCGCTCTTCTTGTAAATTTTACCCCGATCAAGCCTCTCTAGTAAATAGAAGTGTATTTTGATTTACAAAATAATACAATAGTGTCATATTGATCATTGTACTTGATTCATTTTACAATATCTTTATAAATCATAAGGACTATTTAAGTTTTTAATGGAAAATCACAATAGGAGTTTTAATCTTTTTTTTTTCTCCCCTTGTATTGAAATAAATTAACACAAGGTTAATAATTAGAATACATGGTATTTGATAATGGTTTATGCATATACAGCGTGCTTTGAATTGAGAGACATTTATTATGTCACACTATTGTATTAATTATTTTTTTACTTATTTTAAAAACATGATGACAAAGAAGTCTTTTGACGCCATCATAATAGATTTTTGACTGGAAACAATCGTCAAGAATAAGATGTGCTATAATTAATGAAAAGTTCATCAAAAAATACTACAAAAAATTGAAAATATAAATGCAACAATGGTAAGGATTGAAAATTGAACGTTTGGTACACTATATAGGATTAGGCGGGTCACGATTAGGGAAGTTGGATTAAAATGGATTAGAGTAAATTGTTCTACACGGCATTATGTTACATCATATTAAAAAATAAAAATTTATCACATTATTTATATTGTCATTTATAAGCAAATTTACTGATAAGTGATTTTATTACTTATTATGAATAAAATTTTACTTATATGTCTGATAAGTATAGTTTATACACTTATTCGTGGCCCTTTTATTGTCCTTTGGATTAAATTCAACCTAATTTGTGTTATATTGTGTTTTATAGGCTCATCGCACAGGCTTTGTCCAATGGCCTTTGAGAGAATTCCTAAACCTGTCTGCAAAACAGATATGCACGACACCGCATGTTGCCTGCTTTCAAATTCTTGTATAGCACACCTACTAAAACCACCGTCCATCCAATTCCCATGTTTTTCACTTGGAGTAGCATCTGGAGATGAAGATGTTGAGTCATCTAGTAAAGAATTTGGCCTACTTAACTTTGGCTTTATTGATGCATTCCGCGTCAATCTTTCAAGATATACATGAAGGCAATTGTTGTCTAGCCTGTGAAGCTCACCAAAATGCATTTGATGTTTACACGTTAGTATTGTGGACGAAATATACAACTAGTCATGTCCAGACTCATAATGGAAGTTAGCATAAGGTAATCAAAAGGAGTGACTTTTTTGGGGGAAATGTATTCTGAAATAATAATTTTTAGAAGAATGTGTGGTTGAAAAATAAAGAAATATTTTGAATTTACGTACAATATTATTTTATAAAAGAATATATTGTTGAAAATAAGTTTTGAAAAAATGGATCCCAAACGGGAACTTATAATCTCAAAAAACCTTGCCAAACAAGGACTAAGACATTAAGAGTGTGTTTGATAAGGACTTTTGGGGGAAGAATTGATTTTTGAATAGTGATATGATGGGAAATGTGTGGTTAAAAATGAATAAAAAATTATTGATGTGATGAAAAATATTATTTTATTGAATAATGTGTGGTTGAAAATGAGAATTGATTTATTGTAGAAAATCAAAATCCATACCAAACAAGCTCTAAAATTGTCTTAAAAATCGTGGATATTGTTTCCACGGTAATAAATATTGTATTAAAACCATAGAAATTGCGAATACGACCCCTATATGACCTTTAGGGTGCAAAAGACCCCCAACGTTCAATTTCGTTAACTTAGGTGTTAAAAACAGTAAAAATAGTCAAAATTAAAAAGATAATTATAGTTGTGATCTCAAATTTTTTATTTTTTACAGATTATAGCCAAACTTTTTATTTACGTCAACCATAATCTGAAAGCTTTAAAACTTTATCTTATGTCCCAATTTGAAAAGGTAAAATTGTAATTTTATATTATTTCATATAAAATAATTGAAATAAAAAATCAAAAAGAAATTTCAAATTGAGGAAGAAAAAGTTTTAAATGTTTGAGATTGTGGTTGATACAAACAAAAAGTCTGGATATAATCCGTCAAAAATAAAAAGTTTCGGATCGCAACTACAATTTGGCAATTTTTATTGTTTTTAACTCATATACTAACGAAATTGAACTGTAAGAAATTTTCCATACCTCGGCGGTCATATATGGGTACTTCGTGTTTCAATCACGGTTTAAGATTTCTGGTGATTTACTATGACCTATAACATTATAAGATCCTATGAACAAAAAGTGAAAAATTGAGAAATAAGCTGTCTGCTATCAAGATTTAGGACCATTTTGAATGAGACATTAATGTAATTAATATATATTATTTATTTATTTATTTTTGAATTGTATATCGAACGTGCCTCTTCACGTCATACTATTTTCAGTTTGTTATCAAAAATTTGATGCTTGTATAAGTTAATTTCATTCATGAGTGGCGTTCTGATACTATATTTGATTATTTTATAGAAAAACTTAATTTATCAAGGATAGATCGGACGAATTTATTTATAATTATGCTCCCGTGTGACTCTCATTATTTGATATTATAATTTTTCGAATAATGTTTTTTGGAGAATGGGTGGTTGAAAAGGAGAAAAAAATTCGTTTTACGTATAAATATTATTTTATTGTAGAATACGTGGTTAAAAAAAAAGAACAGAAAAGTATATTGTAATTTAATGGGGGACAAACAGAAGTTATATTTGTTAACGTTCTAGTGAAAGCGATGATTCATAATATGTCCATGTTTGATTATTTTTAAATTAAAATTCTTTATTTTTTATACTCATTTTCAACTACTCACATAATAAAATATTTTACACATAAATCCAAAAAAAATTCTTATTTTTTAACTACGCATGCTCCTAAAATCACTATTCAAAACATCATTTTTCCTCAATTTTTTTATAATGGCCATCAAACAAGGGCATAATTAAACTATATAAAATCTAAAATCACATTTTTTTTTTCAATCAAACAATTTGTAATTGTATCCTGTCACTTTATTGAATTTTTGTCTCCCTCTCTTCTTGTAAATTTTCCCCCGATCAAGCCTCTCTAGAAAACAGAAGTGTATTTTGATTTATAAAACGTATGTATTCTAATTACTCGAGCCATTCCTCCCAAATTTTTATTTTTTTTTTGATATCCAGGTATCCTAACTTACACTAGACTATATCCTGGACCACCCATCCCCGGCCCCTCAGTGATGGGTGGAGGTTAATCGCGGGATATGTCCAAATTGACCAGGGTCTGTGCACCCTTTATATTCCTGGCCCCAAGGGAGCCTTCCTCCATGGATATTACATCACCAAGCTGCTCCACCCAAATTGAGTATTACAACACTCAGCTGCTCCATCCAGGAATCGAACTCCCCACCCTGAGGTTGCAAGCCCAGCAGTGCCCATCCTTTGCCAACTTGGATGTGCCCCGGGGGGGCATTCCTCCCAAATTTTAGTTCTATGTCAACTTGTTAACACACGTTCTCATATCTACCTTGTATAGATATACTTATAAAATGATTTTTTTTTTTTTTTTTCTGATTTCCTTAATCACAAGAGAAGCTCCAACAAATATTTGTTGACCTATATTTAGTTTGCTAGGGTTTGTAACTTTATTTAGGTATTAATTTCGACGGTGAGTTGGGTCTCATGCTATAGACTATATAGAGTGACGGAATTGATTTATGTTATTCTCTTCACCTATAACTTACACTATAATTGAGTCTAACGAGACTCGGACTCTTCATTCAATGGAAATTCAGATAAAGAATCGGAATAAGATCCAAACCCAGTCGAAGGAGTCCATTTTAATTTTAATTTTTATTACTAAATATCAGTTAAACGAATATAACTCAAATAACTACAATCGTGGGATTACTTCACAGAATTGAAATCGAGAATAAACTCAAGTCAAAGATCATGAGATTATTACAAATTAGTTGCCTCACATATAGCTTTCCTTAGTGTAGCTGTTCATCACTAATATTGCCTAATTCATTTATTACTATAGAGTTGGAACATTCCCGTGCCAGATTGTAGAAGTATTGTACGATATATATGTAATAATATTCAAGAAAATAAAATATAACTTCTCACCATCACTTTTCTATAAAAAATTTCATTAGAGCAGGTTTAATCCGAATTTGAATTCTTGCAAGTTTTCGTTTTCAGCGAGCGGCTTTGTGCCACTCGTCCGTCCGAGTTTTCCTTTCCTTTATTTTGATATCTTTTAAAATATTTTCATCCCCTCATTTTGGTTTATTCTCATAATCCAACACAAATTTTCTTTTGTTAAAGAAATATTCTTGGTCTACACCCCACCCCGTGTGAGGGGTATGGACGCCCCTATGTACATATATTATGTGATCCCACCCCATGTGAGGGTATGAACACCCCTATGTACATATATTATGTACACCAAGCACATCCCTTGAAATAATATTTGTCAAAATTTGTTGGAATTTGGAACTACACTCCTTTCTCTAGTGAAGAAAAAACATCAAAACGCTAGTATACCGTCCAACGTCATTTCGAATAAATAAATAAATCCATAACAAATCACTACGTGAATGATTCTCAAATTTGTAATTTGAAAACTTTGTAAGTAGACTTTCCCCATATATCAAGAATAAATCAACGAGTTACTTTGATAGATGGCAAAATACCTATAATCTTGGATGATCTTTGCTTAGTTAGGCACAATCAAAACATGACAATAATACCTATTACTATCAATTAGCTAGTGTTTGGCCTCCATTAATTTTTTATAATTTTTTTTTTATTTCTTAATTTTAATCACACATTCTCCAAATAAAATAATATTACACACAAATCTAAAATTTTTCATTATTTTTCAACCATACATTTTTCCATCAATCAATATTCTAAAATTTTTAATTTCATTAAAATGGGGGCCAAACAACCTCTTAAATTGATAGAATAAAAGCGAGTCTATGTTCTCGCGAGGTGAACCATATCAAAGCTAGCTAAATCATCTAAGAACCAAAATCATACATGATCTCACTCGCGTTATCGAGCCAATATAAATTTCACCAACTTCTCCACGTCAGCAAAATTATCAAAGTACATGTGATCAAGCTTGACTACACATCCAATCAACGAAAGACACGAGGGATGGCCAATAAAACTTAAACGTAGAATACATTCAATTATAAATTAAGCCCCTATTCGACAAGCAAAATCAAAATTATTTTTTTGTCAAACTCATTTTTAATTACATTCTCACAATAAAATATTCTGCTAAAAATTTTTCCAAAATTTTAAGCACATTCTCCAAAAAATTATTATTCTAAAACTCATTCATTTCAAATAGTCATTTTCTCTCTTGCTCCCTATAAAGCATCACATTAGCGTTTAGCAAGGAAAAATTCTGATTAGGTGAAATGAATTTTTTGATTATCGTTTAAAGGTCAACACCTATAATCTTAGATCGAATACTTTATAATTAAACTTTTGTGAAGATTGTAATAATATGATGTATGCTACATGTATAGGGTCGAGGTTCACCCACAACTCTGGGTGGGTAATTTTTTTTTTACTTTTTTATTGAGGTGGGTCCCGCGTGAGATCCACCTCATGTGAGAGGGTGTAGGGGTTATCCCTACTTCTGTACAAAGGGAAAAACCATAATACCTATATATCTTAGCAATAATTAAAATCTGAACTGTAGAACCCGTAGCCCTAATACCTATACATCTTAGCAATAATTAAAATCTGAACTATAGAACCCGTACTTCTGTACGAAGGGAAAAGCCCTAATACCTATACATCTCAGCAATAATTAAGAGCCTGTTTGGTACAAATTCTCATTTTCTACAGTAAATCAATTTTCATTTTCAATCACACATTTTTCAATAAAATAATATTTTCCATCATATCAATACATTTTTCTTATTTTTCAACCAAACATTTCCCATCATATCACTATTCAAAAATCAATTCTTCCCCCAAAAATCCCTACCAACCACACTCTAAAATCTGAACTTTGGTCAACTTGTTGGCATGATATCCGTTTAATATTTCAAACTCGTGGTTTATTATCCATGGTCATGATGCACGCGAACTGAATTTTTTAAATACTCGCTTTTTTGTTTTATTTATCTGTTGTATTATTTGTGCAGGCCTGCTTTGTAATTAGTATTTTAATCTTTCACATCCTGAAATTATATTATTTTATTTACATCCGAATCAATTATTTGTATTTTAATAAAAAATAAATTAAGTTCATAAATAAATTAAGTTTATTTGTTGTTTTTTGCTTTTTAATTTTCTAATCAACAGCTGTCAGTCTTAATCAAGAGTTATGAACCCTAAAGTGGATGAGAATTAATTTGCAATACATTACTAGTTAGACTACTGCAATATGTAGCAAAATAAATATAATTATTAGAGCATAAAATATTAAGTCCGTGTTTGAACCCCATTACGATAATAAAATGTATCTTGAAATAGTGATTTTTGCAGAATTTGTAATTAAAAAAGAAAGAATATTTTTTGATTTACGCGTAAAATTATTTTATAGGAGAACGTGTGGTTGAAAATGAGTTTTGAAAAAAAAGAGGGCCAAACATATGCAAAAAAAAAACCTGCTTGCCTTGTTGTTCGTGAGAGGATGAGATTATAGTGTTCGAAAGTTGATTATCGATTCTGAAAGAATGGTTTGTAATCCAAGTAGTTGAGTCGTGACTATCTTAGTTGTGATTTCTTAGAGTGAACAATATCTGTTAGGTTGTGGTGGTGACAAAACTGCTCAATTCATACATATCATACAAGTTTTGGTTTTTACTACATATCATGAATATTCATTATATTTTCTTGTTCTATTATAAGTTATTGTACGTTTTTTCATCATTGTACCATTACCTGGCTCAGCCTCCTATTCAGCTTGGAGGTGGATTGATTTTGTTTTTTTGACTACTAATTGCTACCTTCTTCTATATTTTTATTTCAATTGAAGGGAGTTTTTTCTTCATTTCTATGTCAGTTGAGGATAAAATAAACTTGATGAAATTATCATTTTCAAGTAAATTATTGTATTCCATCTTGTAAATTACTGCTTCCTCTTTGTTCAAGTTTTGGATTGTCCTTTACATCTTTATCAAACATTATTTTTTTTTATACAAATGAGTTTATTAAAATTTTGTAATACAAGCTCTCATCAATTCTTAACATTCAAGACGCTAACATAACCTTAAAAATAACACAATCCGTGCATTGCACGGGTCAAAAACCAGTTTAATTAAAAAGAACAAAATAAAGAAAAAGATTATCGAGTGGCAATTAATTCATACCTGTCAATTACATGCCTCGAGTGTTACTTTAACGTTTCATTTAGATCCTCAAAGTCCTAAATGGTATATATATAAAAAAAAAAATTGAATTTTTTTTTGATAAATTTGTACAAGGACAATTAAATTTACGTCATAATTTTTATTTCTTGCACTACATTTTAATTGGATTTGAAGATCTCAAATTTTGCTCAATATGACACCTATGTCCCTAACGATTTTCCTTGTCATTCTTATCCTTAAACTTTTTATTAATTAACACATTTTGTATTTGATAACAGTTTCATGTCCAAAAGTCTGTTGAAATGATGTAAAACAACTTATTTTTTCATCATATTTAAAAACAAACAAACAAATAAAATTGCAAATTTTTTTTCCCTCATTTCAAAACATGAAAAACAAAATATTTTGATATAAATTATCGTTAAAAACGAGACGTACTAATTAATGAAATGTTAAAGATAAGAATACAACAGAAAAAAAAGGTTAAAAAAATAATTGTTACAATAAGCAAAGATTAAAGAATTTAAACACAATTAAAATGTGTTACATCAAATAAAAATGTGATAGCAATATAATCACTATTTGTACAAAGACTCAAGTGCTCATTTAAATGTTGACAAGTACGGCCGGCCTGCCAATTCTATAGAAACGGGATCCGGGTTCAAATTCGGGCTAGTAGGTAGAAGAACCAGAGGAAATGGTGGCAAACACCCGGATGACCCGTCTATTTTTGCAAAATAGCCGTTGACCAAGTAAAAAAAAAAGGGGAAAAAAAAAAAACAAGGAAAGACATTTGTTTCCCTAAATTACCCTTGTAAAGTTTGCAGAGTGAGAGAGAGGAGAGAACGAAGAAAAACCCGGACGAGGCCCTTCCTCCTGTACCTTCACCGACGACCTGGACGCCGAAATCACCATTTTCAGTTGAAGAAGGTGAGTGTTGAGAATAATAATATGAATTTTTTACAAATGATGATTGTATTTTAAGTGGATATATAAAATATTAAATGTAGGATTTGTTGATTATCTTTATAGAATTTATTGTGGATCTATGAATTATTGAATAAATGTTGTTTTTGGAGTGCTTGGGAGGTGGAGATCGCCGGAAATGGCGATCTAGGCCGCCGGCTTTTCGCCCCGACGGTCCGGGCAAAAATGCCCAGACGGTCCGGGCATTTTCGCCCAGACCGTCTTGAATTTTTAATTACGTATTTAATATTTAATTGAAATAAATAATTAAATTATTTAACTATTAAAATAGAAAATTAATATAAATATTGCACAAACAATTAATTTTTTTTTTTTGTAAACAACTTGAAAAATTCACGAAAAAAGAGTTTATAAAAAATAAAATATTATTGAGTTATAAATATAAACTATTAAATATTCGATTATTTATTTAATATTATAAATTATAAATAAACAATTTAAAATAAATTATTTCATTTAATTATTTAGTTATAAATAATAAAAAATTAAATAAACAAAATAAATTATTTATTTAATAATTGAAATAATTGTTTAATATTTATATTTAATTACAAAAAAAGAGTGTAGTAGTTAATGTCGTTCAGTTATTCCATTATTGCAATATTTGTTGTTCAATTATCTATTAATTCTTGAGGATAGTAGTTATTGTCATTCGGTCAGTTTAATTTTCTCATATTATGTTTTATCTATTATATCTTGTACAAGATTCTAACATTTGAAATGTTGTAGGTTGGATTACCATTTAGATGATGCAGTCAGACTTATCCTCGATAGCGTGCTCAATTACTGGGTCACTGCAAGACGGCTCAGACGGCCCTTTTTTTTTCCCCCAAATTAGTTATTTAACTGTTTAATGAAAATTTAATTTTGAATATTAAATAAATATTTTATTTAATTCTTTATCTTAATTCTTTATTCAATCTTAAATTAATTATTTTAATTCTTTAGTTAATATTTAATTGAAATAAATAATTAACAATTAAAGTAAACAAGTACAAAAACAATGAAATGTTAAATAAACAAATTAATATTGAATAAAAAATTTAAATAAATAATGAAATATTCAATTAACAATTAAATATTATTTAGTTATAAATAATAAAATATTAAATATTCGATTGTTTATTTAATATTCTATTAATTATAATTAAATTAATTATAAACAATAAATAAAATATTGAATTCAAAATTAATAATATTTAATTTAAATCAATAATTAACTTATTTAGCAATGAAAATAAAAAAATTTAAATAAACAATTAAATTTATTTTGTAAACAACTTGAAAAATGCACGACAAAAGAGTTTGTAAAAAAATATTATTTAGATATAAATAATAAATTATTAAATATTCGTTTGTAAATAATTAAAAAAATTATTTTAAATTACTTATTTAATTTGTTTACAAAGAATAAAAATGAAAAATTAAATAACTGATTTCATTTAATTTCCATATTTTAATAGTTTGTCTAATATTTAGTTACAATAAATAGTTTATTTAAAAATAAAATATTATTTAGTTATAAATAATAAAATATTAAATAAAAAAAATAAATTGTTTCTTGGAATTGTTTATTGAAATTTTATATTTCGATTGTTTATTTAATATTCCATTAATTATAATTACATATTATATAAACTATTAAAATAAGGAATTTAATTATAAATTTTTATTTTTCAATGAAATGTCAAGCAAACAATTAAAATATTTATTTTTAAATTACTTATTTAATTTGTTTACAAAGCATTAAATAAACGATTAAAATAAACGATTTAAAATAAATTATTTCATTTAATTTGTTTATTTTAATATTTAGTTACAATAAATAGTTTATTTAAAAATAAAATATAATTTAGTTATAAATAATAAAATATTAAGTATTCGAATATTTATCTAATTTTCTATTAATTATAATTAAATATTATAAACACAATAAATGAAATATTGAATTGACAATTAAAATAAGAAATAATGAAATAATCAATCAACAATTAAAATAAAAAATAAAAAAATTTATTTAGTTATAAATAATAAAATATGAAATATTCGATTGTTTATTTAATATTCTATTAATTATAATTAAATTAATTATAAACAATAAATAAAATATTGAATTCACAATTAAAATAAGAAATAATGAAATAATCTGTTAACAATTAAAATTAAATATAATTTAGTTATAAATAATAAAATATTAAGTATTCGAATATTTATTTAATTTTCTATTAATTATAATTAAAATAGGCAATTTAATTATAAATTCTTCTTTTACAATTAAATATTAAGTAAAAAAATTCAAATACACGATTTAAATTATTTATTTGAAATAGATTATTTCATTTAATTGTTTATTTGAATTGTTTATTTAAATTGCTAATTTAATATACTATTAATTATAATTAAATATTATATAAACAATTAAAATATGCAATTTAATTATAAATTCTTCTTTTACAATTAAATATTGAGCAAACAATGAAAATACACGATTTAACTTATTTATTTAAAATGAATTATTTTATTTAATTGTTTATTTGAATTGTTTATTTAAATTTTATATTTCAATTGTTTATTTAATATTCTACTAATTATAATTAAATATTTTATAAACAATTAAAATAAGTTATTTAATTATAATTGAATATTTAACGATAATAATTATGTAACATACAAATTATAATTAATAATATACTGATGAGTGCAATTAACTCATTAAACAAATACCTTTAAATAGTAGTTTTTAATTTGTTCTTGAGCACTTTTGAGCGTTTAAACGTGTGTTTATGTCGTTTTGTAGTTTAAATACATTGGAGAAAATGACGTATTTTGGAGCCTTAGATGAAGCCGTGCGTGATCATAAAAATTGGACTCGAAGAGGAGGTGAAACAAAAAAGAAATGAAGTGAAAAATGGTGAATTGGCGGAGATTTGTCAGAATAGGCGGTGATAATAGTGCAGTTATCACATTTTTCATCCACTAATAATTGTATTTTCATGATTTATAGGCGCCTAAATATTCTAAGCACACTTGCATTTTAGTTTAGGTTGCAAATGAACGAATACGATAGAAATTAGAAGAAAAGAGCGAAAATGTCCAAAATTGAGGAAAGTGATAGTTTATGGATTAAAGTGCAAATATTCTAAACTTGTTTATAACCTTACGATGAAGAGACGAGAGTGTTGAAGGTCAATTGGATGAAAAATGAGTCAAATGGATGAAATATAGCCAAAACATTATCACATATTAGCTTTCAACCTGAAAAGTTTTACACCGATTTTCAGTCTCATATTGAGACCAATTTTTGACATGGAAAACGATCGAATTTGAAGATGGTATTTGAAGTAAAGTTGTAACCCTTTGAGTTAACTTTCTAACGCATCTTGAATCATCTCAATCGGGCATTAGGAGAGAAAGTTATTGCCCAAAAATGTTGAAAAGTTTTCCATCGGTTTTCAGCCTCATATTGAGACCAGTTTTTGACATGGAAAACGATCGAATTCGACGATGGTATTTGAAGCAAAGTTGTAGCCCTCTGAGTTAGCTTTTCAACGCATTTTGAATCACCTCAATCGGATATTAGGAGAGAAAGTTATGGCCCAAAAATACTGCAAGGTGCGTCTGACCCGGACCGGCCCGGACTGCCCGGACGTCTTGTCCGTCCGGGCCGTCTGGTTGACCCTTTTATAACCAATCGTCTGGAATTTTTTATAACATAAAAAGGGTATTATTGTCTTTTAAACAATACCATTTTTTGTAATTTGTATAACATTTTAAGGGTAATTTCGTCCTTTCATCGTTGGAAGGCTATTGTGGTGAATGGTTAAAATTTTTGGGCAAAGTGGAAAATGACACCTTTGACATGGCTAAACTGAAAAGTACCCCAGAAGAACCATCTCTTTTAAAACCTGCCGTCTACCGACCAGGTAGACTCTCTTACGTGCTCTTGGTTTCATCAGTTTGTCTGGGCAAAACCCCTTATTTTAAGACTAATTTCATCCAATTAGGATTACTCTCCCCTCTATCAACATCAAAGTATCAAACCAATAATTATTTGAACTGCACTACTTCTAATTAGTGTGGGCCCTACTTCTAATTAGTGTGGGCTTTGAACTGCACTACTTCTAATTAGTGTGGGCCCCACAAATTAATTAGTGTGGGCCCTACTTCTAATTAGTGTGGGCTTTGAACTGCACTACTTCTAATTAGTGTGGGCCCCACAAATTAATTAATTTCTGGGGCCCACACTAGTTAGAGAGGACTGTAAAATTTACAGCTCTCTAAACACTGTACAAGAGATTTTTTTGTAATTATTTCTTCCAAATTTCTCCATTTGTAGGGGCGGACCCGAGGGGGTCCTGGGGCACGTGGGCCCCAATTTTTGAGATTTTTTTTTTTATAAATTTATGTTTGGTATCGATTGAAATCTAAATTTTAATCAAAATCAAATTTAACAATTAATTTTAATAACATATTTCATGGAATCCATAACTGTTTAACTTTCATCAAAATTTAATAAAAAAATTGATTTTAATCTCCACCAAATAGGGGCGACATCACAATAAATTTGAATTTCGATAACGCGCTAATTTTTAAAAATTTTCGACGATCGCACGCTAATCGAATATACAAATTGCTTATATCATCTCAAAACTTATTTCGAGAACTACATTAAAGAAAGACGTCTAACTCACATTTTTTTTTAAAAAAATTAATTATTTCATTAACATTTAATATTTTTGCGATACAAATTTCTCAATATAATTTTCATCATTTTATTAAAAAATTTTAAATGAAATATGACATGGGGTAAAATTTCAATTACATGAGGTATAAATTTTTTGGACGTAAATTTTTTATTGTAAAATTTCTTCCAACTTCTTTACAAGTTCGATTGTGCCCCCTAACTTTAAACTTCTGCATCCACCCCGTCCACTTATATTGATTCTACAATTGAAATCTTGAGCTTATAGCATTTCTAAAATTCTCTCTATTTATAAAGAACATCATATATTTTACCGAGTAAAATATTTTAGACGCTCTAACTTAAATTGAAATATATAGCTTACTAAATGTAATTACATATAGTAAAAATAAAGAGTGGATTTGGTGAGCTAAATTCACAATTTATTTTAAAAGAGAGTCTCTTGAAATTTATTTTAATCATTAACTCTCTAAGCATATTTAAGTGTTCAAGTCCCATTTTTTGAAAGAACGTGTTTTGTAATAGTGATTTTTTCGAGGAAGTGTGTTTAGAAAATAGGATTTTTTTTTGAATTTACGTAAAATTATTTTATTGAAATAATGTGTTTTTTAAAATGAGTTTTTTTTTTTTTTTTTTTGTAATGGGCACAAAAACATTTTTAAAAAATCAATTGGCTCAAACTTTTAGTGTTGATTTGATATAGATTTTTAGCAAATAAAAATTGACCAGTCCCTAAGATGTGTAGTTAAAAGAGGATAAAATTTTTGGGTGAAAGTACAATTGAAGTTTAATCAACTTTTAAACAAAGAAATTACTTTTCCAAACAAGCTCTTTGATACAGATTGAGAAATTCAGATTTTAACAATTTAACCAATATTTCATGGCTGTGCATTGATTAAATAGGGAAGAAGGTTCATTTTTTCTCTCACTACACATAAAGAGACTTTTTTTTTTCTCTTCTCTGCAGACTGCACGTTTCTCTCCCTTCACCCATTTATTCCAGAAGTTTTTACAGCATCATCCAAGTTTTCAGGTACTCCATGCACATAGATTTGTGAAAATACACACAAATAAGCAGTTCTTACTCAATTCAGAAGGTTTACTGAAGCGGTTTATTTCTAGAGTTTTTGATTTGATTCAGTATTCTGTTTTGCACACTGTAAAGTGTATACGATCTGTTTGTGTTGGTCGAATCATAATTTTTTAATTTAATTTCTTCGACATTGCTCAAGAAAATGTAAAAATGGCTCATTGGTTACAACGTCGAGAAAAATGACAAATTCTCTCACCAGATACGAAGATATTGTAGTAATCATTATTCATTTCTATTTTCCACGAGTTAGTGGACTGATTTGTTAACGAGGATTTTACTGCATATAGAAATGTGGAAGCTGAAAATTGCTGAGGGAGGGAACCCATGGCTGCGCAGTGTGAACGGTCATGTCGGTAGGCAAATCTGGGAGTTTGATTCGAACGCCGGGTCTCCGGAAGAGCTGTTGGAGATCGAGAAGTTTCGTGAGCAATTCAGCGACCAGCGATTCGAGAAAAAGCACTCCTCTGATCTTCTCATGAGATCTCAAGTTCAGTGAAGCCCTTATTTAGCTCCATTTTTGTGTCTTTATTCTTTTAATGCCAGTCGTCAATACATTTCTATACTTTAGTAGTTGCATTTTATTACTAGTGGGGGATTATAGAGCAGTTAATGCTCCTTTGTTTTAGGTTAAATTATCTTGTATTTAAAATCTAGACCTTCAATGAGAAGGGATATGAATGAATTATTTGCCACTCTTGGTTTGGAGGTTAATGATTCCTTTAAAACCAATGCTATTGGGAGGTCTAGATTTCCTCGAATAAACCTACCCTTCTCCTCTCCTCTTTATTTTGTTTGATTTCCCGTTACTAAACAATTCCCGTTCATAACAAAGCCTTACTGAGCTTGTACAATTTATAGTGTATGCAGGTGTTCATATTTATTTTTCATATTCTGTAATTGTTTCTCAGATGTAACTAATGGGTACTTAACTTTTAATAAACGTGATCCTTCAACACACCCATAGTACATTATAAGGATTAAAAAATAAATAAAATGAGACTGGTGATTGAAAATCGTTTTATTGCTTAAAATAACAACGCTAAGCTTAGATGACAACATATTTGTATGTGCATGTATATTCAAGTAATTGTCTGAGTTGAGCAAAAGTTATGTAATTAGTTCTATTAGTATCCACTTGCAATAGTTATTTACTCAAATGAGTGGGAGTTCGATGAATTTTCATATGGGCTTGAGGTATACCAAATTGATGAAAAAGATTATAAAAGGAAGTGGCCACTGAGACCTATTCAAAATAGGTCTATTGGTGTATCTTATTGCTATTACATTGGTTTAGCTGATAAGACTATGAGCATGATGAATTGTAAGTTGGAATTTTGGAGAAACATTTTTCATTTTGGAATGTAAGTGTTTTAAGTAAATTTAGGATAGAGTGAATAGAGCGTTCCTTTAGCCACAACAGGGATAAGGAAATGGTGGTGGAATCACTATAGAGGATAACTTTATCTTAAGCAATGATTAATTTTTAAGTATTTAAGTAGATTATGAAGAAGGAAAATGGATTTTAAGATGATGAAATGCCTGTGGTTAGAGTGAGTTGGATGAGAAGATATCTATAAAGTTAAAATTTAAGTTCTATAGAGCAGTATTAGACCAATTATGCTTTATAGTACCAAGTGTTGGATAAAATGTCTATAAAATGAATTTGTGACTGTACTAGAATAGGAAAAATAAGAAATGAGAATATATACCAACAAATAGAGTTAACAAAATTAAGGATAAATCATAGGAATAAACAATTGTGTTGTCAGCTGTGATGCTCGGACTCTTCATTTTGGTCGGCATACCCGTGTCGACACGACACGACACGGGTACGGGTACGAAATACGGGTCGGACGCGGCTAGTTTCAGCTGGACACGGCCAGGAGAGGAACTTGTTAAATTGCCATCGCAGAGCCAGAATTGCATAGGGAAGAAGAAGAAGAAGAAGAAGAATGAGGAGGAGGAGGAGGAGAAGGAGGATGGCTGCTGGCCATTTGCAGATCTGGATGTCTGTGAAGATGAAGAAGACGGGACGACGAAGAAGAAGGAGAAGGGGTGTTGGATTGGGCTTTTTTGTTTTTAAGTTTTGGGCTGGCTTTAAAACATTGTTTTTAAAAAAAAAAAAGTTTTGTTTAAAAGAAATTTATCTATTGTAAAAAGTATATTTACAGTCTTATAGCCTTATTGATTAAATTTATTTATCTTTTTTTTTCGAATTTTACACCCTTATTGATTGAGCAAATTACACGATGTTTATTATTTCTTAATTATGTTTTTGATTCTTGTGATCTAGATAAAATCATTTTAGTTTAAAAAAATTTCATGATTAATGTTGTTCCAAAATTTGAAAACAATTTAAAATATGATTTTTCTTTGGCCAAAATGATTGACAAATAATTATAAAATCAACATACATAAATTTTTTAGAACAATTTAATAGCATTTTTTTGAAATTAATATTTTTTCAAAACTTGACAAAATAGAAATAATCAAATAATATTTTTGATTAATTTACATATGAATTTTTGGGAAAAAAAAAATTAATCGAAGTTTCGAAGACGTACCCAAGTACCCGTGTCTGAAATTTGGACTCTTTTTAGCCGTGTCCCCGTATCCTCCATTTTAAAAAATAAAAGATCCGACACTTAAATACGTACCCGTAC
This sequence comes from Fraxinus americana, assembly GCA_035079005.1. Lineage (NCBI taxonomy): Eukaryota > Viridiplantae > Streptophyta > Magnoliopsida > Lamiales > Oleaceae > Fraxinus > Fraxinus americana. Next base: position 5,025,939 of record CM068717.1, on the reverse strand, counting down.
CCGATACCCGTACCCGAGTCCGAGCAACTTAGGTTGTCAGGACATGCCTTGCATAGACCTAAAGTTCTCCTTAAAAATGCTGGTGCGGTTCAAGTAAAACAAAAAAGATGAGCGAGGGGTAGAACAAAACTAACGGCTATATGATGTGTTTGCTGTTTTGATTATATTAAATTTTTCAGTGGATGTAGCGATGAACCACACAAAGTGGTGGAAAAAGGATTCATATGGTCAACTCTTAGTTTACTGGTAATTAGATGTAGTTTGTTATTATTGTTGGGGAATCTTTTGATTTCTTTTCTTCCTCGAGTCAACTTTTTCTTATTAAAATGGGAGGGTTTTGGCAATAGAGATGGACTGATTTTCTGGAAATGTGCTATGATGGTGATCGTTGAGCTATTTGAATATAGGGGAATTCTAGAACTTTCCAGGATGCTTTCCTCTCCTTTGTTCGGTTAGTGGGATATTCTAGTCTTGCTTCTTGATTTAGGGTGCAACGGCAGCCAGTTCTTTTCATGGTCTCACCTTAATAGGTGCCTAATAACATGGAATGAAATATTCTAGTTTTGTTTTTGTACTTCAGATGCAGTTCTTTACATGTTTTTGATGAGTACATTCTGTACCTTTTTAACATTTCCTCTTACCAATAAAATCATTTTTCATAAAAAAAGTACAAATTGAATTTTCTCTTGCAAAGTTCAGCATATATCTATCCTCGGGCAGGTGGTTCAATATAATTTTACTACACCTTTATGCTGAAAATGGTGAGTTGAACTGTCATGTTTATGTTTTTATTATGGAAAGAGTGCCTATTTAATTTTTTCTTAACATAATTCATCTTCATTTTAATGGATTGTAGTTTTCAAAGGAAAATCAAAGCTCCTCAGCGTTGCCCCAAGTTAGGGTAAAGGAGCTAGAAGATATTACAGAAGATAAAGTAGTAAATACGTTGAGGAGAGCCATCGGTTTCCACTCAACAATACAGGCTCATGATGGTCACTGGCCAGGAGATTATGGGGGTCCCATGTTTCTAATGCCTGGCTTGGTAAGTGTTGATTTTTCCCTCTCATCGTTTCTTAAAATCTAAGTGGATATTTCTACTTGTTGGATGCCCAAGAGGTAGATTTTTCTAGTGTACACACTTGTTTATGAATTTTCTTGTTCTTTCCAATTTGATGGAACAGGTCATTACCTTGTATGTTACCGGGGCATTAAATGCTATTTTGTCAAAAGAGCACAAGCGTGAGATTTGCCGGTATCTGTACAATCATCAGGTAAGGATAGTGTATTTTTAGCAGGCACTTCTGCAATGCGTTTTTTCATAAAATTTGTATACATGTTATCTGGATTTTCAACATTTATTTCTGATATCATTTAATTTTCTTCTTTTGTGCTGTTGGGAAGCAGCACGAATAAATTTCTAATTAAACCTTGTAAACTGCAGAACCGTGACGGTGGGTGGGGTTTACACATTGAGGGCCCAAGCACCATGTTCGGTTCTGTGTTGAATTATGTTACCCTGAGGTTGCTTGGTGAAGAAGCAAATGATGGAGATGGTGCAATGGAGAAAGGACAGAAGTGGATTCTGGATCATGGTGGTGCCACTGCAATTACTTCCTGGGGGAAAATGTGGCTCTCGGTTGAAACTCCCCTTTACCTTGCTTTTTTGTGATTTCTGTTTTCACCACATATATTTACCATTTGTTAATATTCTTTCGTGTTGATGGTATTAGGTACTTGGAGTATTTGAATGGTCTGGAAACAATCCTCTGCCACCTGAGATATGGCTTCTTCCTTATATCGTTCCAATCCATCCAGGTAATTGCACGTCTATGCTTTGCTTCTGCCCATCTTTTTTTCCCTAATAGTTCTTTCTTTCCTTTTTGTTCTTGCAAGTGATGTTAAAGTTGCAGATTTATATCTAATCAGGACTGATTTCTATACGACCTGTGCAACGCTATTTGTTCTACTTGAATGGCAAAGCTGTGCTTTTGAATGAATTTTTCTTTTTTCTTCTCCTCGACAGTTACCTTGGCATACTACTATTGGTATTTTCTGTCTTGTAATAATGTCTCATTATGATATGCTAATATGACTTGACACATAATTGGGCATGGAACTTGAGATTTTCAGAGGGAGAAATGAAAAGGTATCTTTAAGCATCAAGTTTATCAGCAATCACTCAATGCATCAGATTTAACCCTTTTTAGCATTGCACAACTTTTCTGATTAGTGTAATCATTATATTTTGGTGCCCTTATTCAAATCCTTTTCACTCTGGAATATTATTTACACTTTCATCATTTTCATGTTTGGAGCATAGTGCTTCGGCGAGGATGAATCAAATGGTTTCCAAATGTTGTTTCCTCTAATAAAGAAGTTTTTTCCTGATATTGCAGGAAGGATGTGGTGTCACTGTCGAATGGTTTATCTGCCTATGTCTTACTTGTATGGGAAGAGGTTTGTTGGTCCAATTACACCAATCATTCTGTCGTTGAGAAAGGAGCTATATACAATTCCATATCATGAAATAGACTGGAATGTAGCACGGAACCAATGTGCAAAGGTTGGTCAGATCTATTTATTAGTTCCTAACATTACTAATGATCTCAAGTGTGTTAATGTTGTCAGTTGTTGGCAACCCACTGTCAGTTGTAATTCATTATTTGTTAGCATGTTCTTAGGACACTCTATCCAAACCTTGGAAGAAAAAGTCAAGAAAAGATTACAAAAGAATGTTCCCACCACCGCAAGCAGTGGCATCCCACTTAATGAATAGAATGTGCCTACACCTTCTGTTTGAAATGAATAATTTAGACTCTTCGAATATTAATATTCACCATTTGTCAATTGTCTGCAAAGGCAATGATTCGTAAAGTAGAATATGCTAACCGTTTCCACTCCAATGGTATTGTTCATTTTTCACTGACATTCTTTCATTATGTGATGTCACTGCAGGAAGATCTATACTATCCACACCCTCTTATACAGGATATTCTGTGGGCATCTCTTGATAAGCTTTTGGAACCTATTTTTATGCGTTGGCCTGGGAAAAAGTTAAGAGAGAAGGCTCTTCGTACTGTAATAGAGCACATACATTATGAGGATGAAAATACTCGCTATTTATGCATAGGCCCTGTAAACAAGGTCTGCTTGCAGAGTTTCTGACTTATTATTGTATGGATGTGTTGAAGTTTCTGTTTACTTGGTCAAAATTGGGAATATTGATGATATTAGAGCTGAATTTGATGAAAAAGGTTCTGAAGGACACCATTTCTCATTAGGATGCTTCAAAATAATGAAATTTAAATTAAAAATGAAAAGCTATTTACACTGGACGGACCTACACTTATTTCTTTCACACTTCCCCCTATTCTACCTTCTCTCTCCCTAATTCTAATTGTGACCCATAAGGGTACAAGATGAGAAATATTAAGTCTACCCTCTTTAAAATCTGATCCATTCAAAATAAGCTATTCCAATTGCATAAGATGGAGTGTTTATTTGTTTCTCTGTCTCGGCTGATTTATGCAACATTTTTTAGATGGTCATTTTTCATTTAACCTTTCCCCTTTCGACTTTTATAACGTATATGTTTAAAAGTCTGTATTCCATTTCTTTCATTGTCTTTTTCCAGTGGTTTCAATGTAAAATGTCAAGCTGGAGGTTGCAATTGTTAATATATTTCTTTTTCTTTTTATTTCCCCTCCCCAAAAAAATAAATAAAAATGAACTGATCAGGTGTTAAACATGCTTTGCTGTTGGGTGGAAGATCCAAATTCTGAAGCATTTAAGTTGCATCTCCCAAGAGTCTATGATTACCTGTGGCTCGCTGAAGATGGCATGAAAATGCAGGTCAGAATTCTAAAACTTTAGGATCATTTAGCGTAGAATTGGTTAATTCTTCTGCTACTGTTTCAGGCAAATTTACTGGTTATCATTGTTTTGGCTACTTGGACATCTTTATTTTCAGATCAGAATTAATTTTTGCCCCCAGGTCATTAGGACAAAATGTAGCTCACACTTAAATTTGAAAAATCTTTGGCTTTCTACAGAAGGTGCTCTCGAAAGGGTCAAGTACACAACAAAACCTATTACATCTCTTTCCTCTGACTTCTGAATTATGACATTTGTGTCATGCTACAGCATACCATCTTTCAAATTTGAACATATCAACATTGCTACAATCTCCTTTGTCCAGATATGGTGTTCTGTTCTATGCCTATAGCACCCAATTTTTGTTTGAATACCACTTGCCATTTTTCAAGATTGACTTTGATTTTGTATCCAAATTTAACTCAGGCATGAGTAGTACTCAAATATTTGGAATTTAGATACATAATTGTTGATCCGTGTCATTCTTTGACATGATAATTACACTCTTTACAGTGGTTTGGCTTTTCATGCGTATCGTGATTCTGTTTCCACTCGATGATCTAAGGAAGATATAAGACCACTTGGGAAAAATATTGTATTGCAGGGCTATAATGGAAGTCAATTATGGGACACTGCCTTCACTGTTCAAGCCATCCTTTCGACAAATCTTGTGGAAGACTTTGGTCCAACTCTAAGAAAAGCACATACTTACATAAAAAATTCACAGGTAAAATTCTTCTTTCCTTAATATCATTTGTGGTATGTATTCCCCTATTATCAGTTTTTTCTGAACTTCCCATGTTAGTTGGTTTACGATTGCCTTTTTGTTGAGCTAAAGGTGTTAGAGGATTGCCCTGGCGATCTTAGTTTATGGTATCGTCACATTTCGAAAGGTGCTTGGCCCTTTTCAACAGCAGACCACGGATGGCCCATTTCAGATTGCACAGCAGAGGGTTTGAAAGTAATAATAAGTTTAACATGAAGAAACATGAGCACACACAAATTCGATACTTCATAATCTCTTCTTTATAAGTAATAACCTAGTCTTTTCTTTAGGCGGTTCTCTTATTATCGAAATTACCAACAGAACTTGTTGGTGAACCGCTGGATTCCAGGCGGTTGTATGATGCTGTAAATGTCATCCTTTCATTACAGGTATTGCAATCTTTTAATTTGATTATTTTGGTTGAAATACATTACACAGTGATGTTTGCAGCTATGTTAAATAGTTATGTTGTTTTCATGTGGTAAGGGATAATTTTACGGAGGTGGAAGTAAATTTACTACCACTACAATTTAGAAGGCTATCTTTTAACTTCTAGATTTTGTTGCTAGCATAGTTTAAATGCTTCATTGTGAAATTTAGCAGAAAATGATAGGTGAGTTGAGAGTCTTGGGACATATGTTAGATTGAAAGGATAACTTGATATTGGAAAAGAATAATAACTTTTTAAATACAGGCACATGTGGGCAGCGGGACTCTACAGTGAGTCTCAAACAATTTGTGTCCAAGCAATGAAGAAACTGGATATGTTAACTTTTTAACTTTTTTATCTGTCCTGGAGTTCTTTCTGGAAATTCTTTTGAACATATAATAAAAACATATAAAATTGTGGTTGACATAATGTTTTTCTCGCTATATACATTAAAATGAAGTTGAAAATTACTGAAATATTCCGAACCTGAGAATCCCAACTATATTTAATTAAAAAAATTAAAGATAATCCTAAAGTAAGAGCATAAGATAAAATTTAAAATGGAAATGACTTCCTCTAGATCATATAACAATTTTAAACATTTTCTTCTTTACTGATCTCCTTATGGGCTGTGTCAGTTGTATTTTCTGCATTTATGGATATTTATGCGTCAAAGAACACACACACTTTTTTGCAAATCTTTGAGGAAACCTTTTTCTGGCTTACTTGCAGAACGATGGAGGTGGCTTTGCTACTTATGAACTTACAAGATCCTATAGTTGGATGGAGGTACTATGTTTAAATGTGTATCTTACTATGAAGAGGATATCCAAGCAGCCAATAGTCTCACTTCTATGTACACAGACTTGATTGTTTTCCATGCCTTTTCATGTCTGTGGATTATACTATAAGCTTTTAATCTGATTCTTATGAAGATCATTTCCCTTTGTGCAGCTAATCAACCCTGCTGAAACTTTTGGCGACATTGTCATTGATTATCCGTGAGATATCTGCTCAACTGCTTCTTTGTATTAATTTTTTACTTCTACACTATGATTTACATTTTAGTCAGGTTTTTTTATCTTAACAAAAGCAATTAGAAGAACTATTGTTGACATTATACTAGAGCTGGTCCTTGGGAGGATGTGTTAAGTGGACTTGGGTTATGGGTGTGTGCATGTCTGTCAAACCTCAAAAACTGGGATACATGGACACAACATAATCTTAATATTTCTTAATCTTTGTCTTTAATATATCTGACGATGATCTCCAAGTTATATAAAACTGGTTCATATGGGCTTGCCATGCTTATTTAAAATAGTTCTAGAATAAATCAACATTTTATATGTTTTCCTAGTTATGATGATGCACATATATCTTACACGTTCCACACATTCGTCTGTTTGATGTTGATACTTAAATGCATTGAGAATGAGTAACATAGTGGGAGGTCTCTGACTTAACCATGAGAGCTTTGTAGACATCAAAAGCAGTCCCTGACATGGATGGAATTATTGTCATATATACCTCCAATTCCTTTGTAGAGTTGAATTCATACAATGTTTGGTCATAGATTCTACAGTCATCGGATTTTTTGATTATAATACAAAGTACAATGGCTATGTAGCTATGTTGAATGTACCTCGGCTTCTATTCAAGCTTTGGCAGCATTTAAGAACTTATACCCCGGGCACCGAAGAGAGGAAGTCGAACGTTGTATTGAAAAAGCTGCTAAATTCATTGAAAAGATACAAGCAAAGGATGGTTCTTGGTAAGTTTCATTGCTCTCTTTCTCACCCCTTCTCATATTTGGAGGGATATGAGACTTTCTAATATATAATTTTCGTACCAGTATCACTTTTCCGTTTTCCCCAGCCTATTGATTTCCAGCCTTTCTTACTCAATAGTTATAATTATTAACGTGGTTCCAAACATTATCTTTCGTCCATGATTAATATGCATTTAAATGTTAAAAATGTCTTGACAGGTATGGCTCTTGGGGTGTTTGCTTTACTTATGGGACATGGTTTGGGATATTAGGCCTGCTTGCTGCTGGACGAAACTTCAACAATTGCTCTAGCATCAGTAAAGCTTGTGATTTTCTGTTGTCTAAACAGCTTCCTTCTGGTGGGTGGGGAGAGAGCTATCTTTCATGTCAGAACAAGGTTGGTGATGTTATCTATAATAATATCTTACTCTTTTCTGTGATTGGTTGTTTTTTCCTTATCCTTTCTTTTGGTGATACATGATATAAATTTGGTCCTTTTTCTTAGAAGATATGGCCTTGGGCCCTAGGGCCACTTTAGAAGATACGTGGAAGTTGTAATGCTACAATGATAATTACTAAAGTAAAGCTTCTCATAGATAGAATGAAATAGTAGGTGTTAGAGAAAAATCAAATAAATCTAAGTGTAGTTTCCTTGGCATCTTGAATCATGGTTCTGGAGACCAGAAACTGTTCTGAAACACTTGAAAATGTGCAGAAACCTTAGCCTGTTTCTTGGACAATTTAGAGATAGATTTTGATTGAAGATTCGAAATTCTATACCAGCCCCTTTGCTACTGCTTTTTGGGACAACTAGACAGATATGTTTTTTGAAGATAGCCTGTTTGGACTGATTACTGACTCAGTTGCTCTCCCTTCCTCAGATACCTTTAGTGACAGTTTAAAATCTTACTTTTGCAGACAGGTACAATAAGAGTAATCCCATGATGTATTTCCTTGATAACTTTGACTGACTGCTTAATCGGATCATGATACCATTTTGGCAATTTTCTGCACTTGATGAGCAGCAACAGACTTGAAATTTTCGCATCAGTTTGTATATTGTATATAAAGTGACTAAACTGATTATGTCGTATGAATTTGCTTATTCTTGTTACTACGTGATTTTTGGCACTCTTAGACAGAATAAAAGAAGAAATAATGGATAAAATACGTAACATCTTTTTCCAATGAAATACATAAAATAAGTAACTTTAACACAAGAATTTCTTGTTTTGAAAGTACTGCTAGGAAATTTGTTGCAAGTATATTTCAATTTTAACAGTCACTCAAAGTTCCGTTGCCAGAAATGTTCCCATTTCAAAATTAATTGTTGACAACAATTATATTAATGCTTTATCTTTATAGGTATATTCAAATATTGAAGGCAACAAGGCTCATGTGGTAAATACAGGATGGGCTGTGTTGGCTCTCATTGCTGCTGGGCAGGTATCTATATACCATTTGCAATAAATCAAATGGATTGTCATCAACCCCTGGTGGTCTCTTATTTTTATTTTTATTGTTATTATTTTTTATTTTTTTGGGGGGGGGGGGGGGGGGGCGCAGGATGGACTGATTTGCTTAAGTTTTATGCTTACCAAAGTCAAAGAGCAATATAAGATAAAAAAGTCAACAGTTAAATTTACAGTGATTCTCAGGATGTTGAACATAATTCATTTATGAAGAGTCTTTATTCATCTTGTAAAAAGTCGACAAAGGAAGTGCAAGGACTCGTAGAAGTCTGTTTTTTTAACATTTTTTTTTGCCTGCATGTCTTCTCCGTGATGACATTTTGTTTCTTGCACTTCATCTTTTTGGTATTTGTTTAATTGCTACAATTTTCGTGATGAACCATATGCAGCTCATCTTGACTTGATATTGTGGAATTAGTTTTATCCTGGATCAGCATGATTCTATGTTAAATTATAGATGTGATCGGCATTTCACTGCCTTTTGCATTTCCCTTCTCGTATATCCAGATTGTCTTAAATATCACAAACACATTAATTTCCTCATTCATCTTTACTCCTCTGCAGGCAGAGAGAGATCCTGCACCATTACACCGTGCGGCAAAACTCCTAATAAATTCTCAGTGTGAAAATGGTGATTTTCCTCAAGAGGTATTTCTGTTGACTTGCAGCCTAAGTTATTACAGAGCTGAAAGCTTTTGATTTGTCCTAAATATATAATCGTAGTCAGTGAATAATGTACAATGTATGAAATACACACATATACTAATAATCAATCGAACTTATCGCATGCAATAATGTTATGCAGTCGAATGTCAGTTACTCAGTTTTGAAAATGCTCATCACATAATAGGTTATAAGAGGGTTGTGGTGTACATGTCGGTTGATTGTTCCCACATTGTCGGACTTTTTTGGATACGATAAATGTTTTACTATGATGATATATCTAACTTCCTTGAATAACAGTTCAATTAACGGCTTTTCCTCGTAACTTTTTTCCCTTTCTATCGTCTTCTTGTTTCCAGGAAATTATGGGAGTCTTCAATAAGAATTGCATGATCACTTATGCCGCATACAGGAATATTTTTCCAATTTGGGCTTTAGGAGAATATCGTAGCCGGGTTCTTAAAACTCCATGAATAAGAATTGCAGATGAACCGGAAAGTCAGTTTTCAATTTCTCGATATTCTTTCCCAGCTTCAGAATCAATCACTTTTTCGTTTCAGTTGTAAGATTAGCAGTACCAAGATTTTGATTTTACACCGAGTTTTTGCAACATGTTTCATTACTCATGTTTCTTTTGTTCAATTTTTTTTTAGTCCTTTTCGATTTTATAAAGGTAATGTCAAGTTCTGATTGAGTTTGCATCAACTTGCTTATGACAGCGTTGTAAGTGATCCTATGGCTGAAACCATTGTTTTAAAACCCGGTGGGGCCCCCAAGGGTCGACTGGGTTTGCCCAACTTCCATTTTTTTTCAAGACTAAGCCCCTGTTTGAGCCAAATTATTTTTTCATTCTCATTCTTTTACTCATTTTCAACCACACATTCTTCAATAAAATAATATTTTCCATCACATCAAAAAAAAAAAAAAAAAGCATTCTTGGGAAAAAAAAAAGTGCACCAAACAGGGGCTAAAGTTTAATTTTGCAGCGGCCATCATAATCATGCTGTATGTATTCTATTAAATGACCTAGTATGCATGGCTGGGATGTGACAAATGGAGCCGATCTGAGATTTTAAAAAAAGATAGACTTGTAAGTTGAAACATTTCATGATTCCCTTTCCAATTTTCTTCACTAATTTTTGTTTGGAGAAAAAATCTTTAAAATTTCAAATTCCATTGGCTCATGTTAGAACTAGAGGAAGCACAATCTGACCCATTCAAAAATGCGCCAAACATTATGTGGTGTTTAACGCCAGTTTAATGTATTTCAATTTCCATTTCTCAGGGCTCAACGTGCTCGAGGCTTTGGGACAGTCGGAAGCTGCCAAAAATGCTATATATATTGCACTCTTTCCATATATTGATTGAGTTTAGTTAAATTGGTTTAAGTGCGGAAAACGTTAATTTCTAGGCAATTAAATTGTTTTAAATATTTTTTTCCATACAAATTATTCTAAATTATTCAAATATATTAAAAAATGTCTTCTTAATCTCAGAATTAATTTTTGACTTTCAAAAACTTCGACATTTAGCGGAGTCATTTTTCAAAACAATATAGTATATGCAGACAACAAAGTAGGGTTCTAAAACAAGGGATAATTGCAGCATCATATCAAATCTTTCATTTTGTAGCAGACTTTGTCCCAACCTTTTATTTGTGCCACTCATAGTACTAAATCTTTCATTAGTGCTACCCATAATACCAAACCTTTCAAAATGTCGCAACTGAAGTCTAAATGAATGGTTTCTGTTAGTTTGACTGTTAATTGACCAAATAATTGGCTTTGACAATAATTTTGACTACGTTAAAAATGTTAAAATGACAATTTTACATTTTTTAATAATAAAATAATCAAAATCAAATAATTCTCACCGAATATGAATTTTTTTTTTAGGCCCTGTTTGATCCACAATAATTTTTTCATTCTCATTCTTCTATTCATTCTCAACCACACATTTTTCAATAAAATAATATTTTTCATCACATCAATAATTTTTTCTTTTTTTTTCAACCACATATTTCTCATCATATCAACAGTAAAAATGCATTCTTTTTTCAAAAAATGTGCGCTAAACGGGGGCTTAGGTTGAATTAAATGGAAATAGATTCATTCGCTCACGAAACAATAGTACTTTGATTAGTAGTACTTGATTTGACTATTAAACTTTTACTTTTTCCAACGTTGAAAATGTTTTAAAAAATGAGATTCTCAAATTTTTTTTTTTTCTGATTTTCATCAAAACACCAAATTTTATGCAAAGAGTAGAAGAAAGGCCCACACATGGCCACGTACCAAACGCTCCCACTAAATTTCGAAATGTGATCCAAACCGCCAAAACACACACTCTCTCTCTCTTCTCGAACTCTGCTTCTTGACGTCTTTTTCTGCACATTGAGATTCGTCTTTTATTATCTTCAAATTTGAACATTCAAATTAGTAAATGCCATTATTTTTTATTTTTGAATAAAATGGGATTTTCACTCTCTCTTTTGCCAGTTCCGAAGCAATACTAGCAATGTCTGTTTTTCATTCCTATATAGTCAATAGAACTCTCCCAAGAAGACCCAAAGTGCTTTGTCCTACTCTTACATGTAACTCTCTCTGCTCTAGCTATATTTTTTTTGGATTTTTTGGGCACGTTTTATTTTGTAAAAAATTGAATATTTCTCTGTTTCGGAGAATACGCTTTGCCAGTTTGCTGTTTGTGTTTGTGTAGCTACGTGTTTATTGTTTATATTTTGCTTAAAATTTCATTCTAAGCTTAGTAAATGTTATCGGTTACTTACAAATTCTGGGCACTTCGTTATTTCTTGATTTTATTTTGTTGAGTCTTGAAAGGATTGGAGTAAAGTTAGTTGAATACTTCTTAATATATTTTTTTCTTCCAAGTGTGTATTATGTATTTCTTTTTCATCAACCAAATGGGGCATCGTCTTTTTCTAGAGAGACAAGGATTATTTATGCTATGTTATACCTTTATTTAAGTTGTCTGCTGTAGTTTATAATTTGTTATTTGCAACTTTTATAATTTAAGATGCTATTATTTAGCATAGAATGGATCTTTATGTTTTAGCTTTTAAACATTTGATAGCTTTTTGACATGCTATGTTTGAATGTTGAAGGGCAGAGCCATGGGTCGGAAGTTTAAAGATTAATGCCATAGTTAAAATCTCATAAAATCACGGTTTAGTGTAAAGGTGAATGAAATAAAGGCACATATAAATATGGTGAAAGGGAAAGGAAATACACGGGTGAATAGTCAGCAGGTTGTCTTCGAGCTGAAAAATCGTGTGATTCTTGCACTTAACAAACTTGCAGACAGGGACACTTACCAAATTGGGGTTGAGGAGCTTGAGGAAACCATAGAATGCTTGACCCCTGATGGGGTTGCCCCATTTCTGTCTTGCATATTAGACACTGATTCCAAGCAAAAAAGCATGGTTCGTAAAGAATGTGTTCGCCTGCTGGGTGTATTCGCTACTTTTCATGAGGGTCTTATTGGAACCTATCTTGGGAAGATGGTAGCTAGCATTGTTAAGCGACTAAAGGACTCAGATTCTGTTGTAAGGGATGCATGCATAGAAACATTGGGAACCTTGGCTTCCAAGTTGAACGGCAGTGTTGGGGAAAATGATGGCGTCTTTGTTGTGCTGGTGAGGCCTCTTTTCGAATCATTGGGTGAGCAGAACAAGCAGGTGCAGTTTGGTTCTGCCTTGTGCTTGTCGCGGGTCATTGACAGCATCCACAATCCTCCTGCTTCAATTTTGCAGAAGATGTTGGCAAGGACTGTTAAGTTGCTTAAGAATCCTCATTTCATGGCAAAACCAGCAATCATTGAGTTGAATAGAAGTATCATTCAGGTCTGTTTGTCCCAAGTGCTCATAAATTTTCTGTTTGATTTGTTTCTCCATTCTGGCGTCCTTTGCTGATATGTGTAGATGTCTTATGAATAATACTGAGCACCCATTGGAAGAAAAGTATTCTGGCGTATTGGTGTTAGCTTAATAATTACCAAACGATAGTTCTACTTTAAGAATCGATGCATTATCATGTAAAGCCTTCCATTTGTTCCTTGAGTTTTAAAAATTATTATGCCTGAGCATTTCTATTCAACACTAGGAAATTAATAACCCCATACTGGAAATAGAAGGATGGTGTCTTCTGACTCTGTCCTGCTATGCATTATTTGGATAATGCATCTTGCTATATAATTTTAGTATGCGTTTCTAACATATAGCAGAGTGCCTTGCTATAAAATCAATATGAATTTAGTTTCTTCTTAAACTGTTTCAGGCTGGTGGTGCTGCAACTCATAGTGCTTTATCTGCTGCAATAACTAGCATTCAGGAAGCACTCAAGAACAGTGATTGGGCAACACGCAAAGCTGCCTCTTCAGCATTAAGGGATATTGCTTCTTGTGGTGGAGTGTGCCTAGGTTCTTTTAGGTCTTCATGCATTGGCAGTTTAGAATCATGTCGTTTCGACAAGGTTAGCTGTGTCATTCAATAATTACTACTCCATGAGCTTCAATTTGCTAATGCTTAAGTTGGGTTTTCATATTCTTTTTTCTCTTTATGTAGGTGAAACCGGTTAGAGACACAGCTCTGCAGGCCTTGCATCTCTGGAAAAATCTTCTAGGGTCTGCTACTCCTGAACCTTCAGAAGCTGGATCTTTTGTCAAAGGTTAGGTCAAAAGTGCCATGGTCTTTTATGTGCTAGCAACAACCAGATACAGAGTCGCTGCTGGATCTATTGCTTTTGTTACTTGATCTAATGCTAGCTTTACATTTTCTGTTGGGAAAATTTCGAACGACGTTCTTCCTTTTACATTGTTGACATGGGACTTGAACTGACTTGCACACTTATCAATCTCTATGGATTTAGTGATGTTTTCTGGGGTCAACTTCTACAAGAACCTAATACCTTTAGCACATACAGTTGATTATAATTAGTTCATAAACCCTGGTATTTCTGCAAATTGGATAATTAGCGATGAAGTTACACCTTTTTAACGAGGTTTCTGTATATTTCAAGTTAATCTAATATCAAACCTAGTGTGCTAATTTTATGTTGATTGATGTTTACAATAAATAATTGTTTCTAATTTAAGATTTTTAATGGAAAATGACTTTTTGGTTTAATTGTTGATCGACCTAGACAGTGGATCTAACCCTGAAGAGAGTTTAATTGTTGATGACATAGTACAGGCTGTCCTTGTATCATATAGTTTTCCTCGATGAGTCAGTTTTTGTAATTGGGACTTTAAGTTTTTTTATGTTTATACCATGCACTAACATATCTCACTCCTGAGCAATAATGTTGAGCTTCACTGATATGAGGAGTACCAACGACTAGAAATCTAATATAGGCCTGTGAGTACTGAGAAATTAGAAGATTGTAGTTAACTCCACGGACCTAGACGCAAAAGGCAGAAAAGGTAAAAAGACAAAACACAACTGCATATTGTCCAGATTTCATTAAGATAAATTCATCAGAGAGTTTTACACAATTGCTTAATTTCTGTTGTCTGATGCAGCTGTGCGCCTATCTTCTGTTTCATCATCATTGGTGTTACAGGCTTTGGTATATTTGTATGTAACACTCGTTCACTCATGCAGAAACTGCATATAGAGATGACTATTGTGATGTTACTAGCACTGGTGACTCGACGCTGAAGAAATTTGGTGGTGACTTGTCCAAGAGAAGGGTTCTATCTTTGAGAAATCCACTCAGAAATCATGTTGAAAAACCTCAGAATTCTGAAACAAATGATTGGAAAATACAAATTGCAGTTCCAAAAAGTCATACAATTTCTGTGGCAGACATTCAGAATGAAGAATCCGAGGGTAGCTCGGTTACCAAGAGATGTGAAATCACCAATGCTGACATGAGTGACAAAGATAATGGTTATGTAGATGACAAACAGGAATCATCTTCTGTTTCTGATCTTTTCTCTGAAAGCATCAAGTCAAAGATTGTCACAGCTCATTGTGATGTTCTTGATGATGTCAGTTTGGTGAAATCAACTGGAACTAGCAAGCGGTTTGCTGCTGAAGAAGTCAGTATAGAAGAGCAAAGATATGTTGCTAACATGCGCGATCGCAGGAGCTTGGATTCCACTGTTACTGAATCAAGTTCTCACATAATGCATGGCTGTTGTTCACAAACAGAAAAAGAATTGGTGTTGATTCGGAAGCAGCTTTTAGAGATTGAAAGTAAGCAGTCAAACTTGATGGATTTGTTAAAGGTAAGGTTGATTCTTCATCATAGCTGACTTATTAGATACAAACTAGACTTGTGAGTTTTAACAACTACACTCCGCCTTGCTTTTCTGACCTTTTTAAGAGGAGCTCTAAGTTTTCAACAGCAGAGAAAACTCCTTTTTACGAACCAGTATTTGTGTAAGATAAGAACTTGTTACAGGAAAGTAAGCATATGGCACGTGGTATGCCTAAAATTTGAGGCAAGAGACTAAGATCTTGAAATCTATTTACCAATATTAAATTGATTACACCTGTTAATAAAACATTTGGCCTTCAAAGGACAAGTTGTAGTCCTGTATTTTTGTATTTTCCCCATTTTTTCTATCTAATGACCAATTTTTTTTATTTTTAAATAAGTTTACGTGATTTTCATGTCAGGTATTTTGATATTCTATTATGCTCTGATAAACAGTTCCGTATTTCTATTTTAGGTGTTCACAAACAACGTAATGGATAGCATGTCAGCAGTACAGTTGAAGGTGTCCAGTCTTGAACAAGTGGTTGATAAAATGGCACAAGAACTTGTTCATGGTGGAAGATATTCAGATGCATTAGCAACAAAACTTTTGAAAAGAAGTCCTAGCATAGCTTCTCCTAGACTTTCTACATGCACTCCAAGGTCATCCGTGGATATGCGCAATAGACAGCCTGCAATACTTCAAACCAAAAATACAGATGTTTGGGAGGACAAAACTTGTACTAGGACCAGACCAAGCAACCTTAGTAAACAAGCCATGGACATGTGGATCGATACCACTCCTAAGCTAAGCAGAAATTCTGTTGGGAAGGGCACACTGACAATATCTGGTCCAAAAATTCATGGTGACCAACCAAGAAGTAACAATGTCTTTGCACCGATGCCTACTAATGCTCGGCTAAATAAACCAGAAACCAACAATAGCTCATGGAATGTTGTGAAAAGTTATTTGTCTGGTGGGGATCTAGACTTGGCATATATGGAAGCTATACGTTCATGTAATGAACTTGTTTTGTTTGAGCTTCTGGATAGAACGGGCCCTGTTCTTGAAATTTTATCACAAAAGATTGCAAGTGACCTTTTAAGCATTTTGGCATCATACTTCTTGGAGCAAAGATTTGTGAACTCTATAATACCTTGGTTGCAGCAGGCAAGTTATTTCTGGTCATTCACATTTTTTACTTCAGAAAAAAGAAAAAGATCCTCTTCTACTTTGCTTGTCTATTTTTAAGATTTAATCCTGAAAATTAATATTCTTGCATCATATAGTTTCACTAATCCAGTATCTGTGGTGTCTAAAGATTTTAAGTAGTCATTCTAAAAACTTATCTGGGAGGCTGTTATGGTAATTCGTAATTCATTTAACAATATGTGGTATTTCTATTGAGCAATATGCATAAGTTTCGGTAGTCATTTATCAAACGACCAAGAAAAAGTAGATACCAAGGGGAGTTATTTGAAGGCTATTGACATCTTTTGCTTGTATCAAGCTTTTCTAAAGTTTTTTTTTTTTTTCTCTGACTCAAAATTATCTGAGAGAATTTATAGAGAGATAACAGTAGTAACCAATAACCAATGTCTTTATTTTTAGATCTTGCATTTCTTCATTCATGCTTTTACGTGAGTGGTTTCTAAAATTTCTCAAGCAAACTATTACATCTTTCCTTCTCTCAGCTGGTGGACCTGGCTACAATCCACGGTTCAAATCATGTGATTGTCTCCGCAAAAACAAGGCGAGAGTTCTTGTCTGCTATTCAGGAAGCTGTGAAAGCAGAAGTCTTTGATCCTGCAGCAAGAAGATTTTATAGTGAACTTGGAAAGACACTGCGCCATATCTGGGGTGAGATATCCTTGCATGCTTGAAATGTGGTTGATGTCTATCTTGTACTTGAATCATAAGCTGGTTGTAACATAATAATGTTTGTGTGGTGACTGCATCAATTGATATAGAAATGAATGACGTTAAAATCCCAAGTTAGTCTTATGAAGCTGCCTAAAATTTGCTTTTTCATGAATGGATATAAACATTGAGAAAGTGAACCATATCTACTATTCTGCAATTGATTCTTGTCTAATGATAAAAGTGTTTGGATATAGAACCAATGCCCTTGGATTTATATATGATTTTCCGGCTCTCATGTCAAAAAGGTGGTCAAAAAAAGGTCTCATGTCTCATTTCTTCTGTTTCTACAGGGAACGGGTGCACCTAGTTAGCTGAAGGAAGCGTATTGTTGATATGAAGCTGGGATATGCTGATATTACGATGTCCCAATGCATGATGTCCACTTAAGTTTATCTACAAGCCAAAAATGAAATTCTATGTCTATTTTGTCTCTGAAATCTTCCAATATGCTGAAGTGGAATTTCAGTTATGTAGTCGTAAGAAGTTTGAAGGTGTATTTCAAAGTTTAGCCATAATTTTGCCTTCCAGTTGTTTTCCTCTCCTTTTTCTTCCTCTTCATTTTCCTCCGAGTTTTCTTTGTCATGTTTAGCCCTCGTTTCCGATTCTACGTATTATAATTCTCGTCATAGTTTTGCTAGGCACGATACATGATCCGTGTATTTTAAGTAGTTCATCTATCTGGCTCTACAAAATCTATCTACAAGTGCTGAATATGTAAAAGAGTAAGAGTTTCGGCTAAGTCACAAGTGCCCTGAGAATCTCCAAGCTTGAAAGCATTGCCTTGTACAGCAGTTGGCAGGTGACTAAGTGCAAGTTCATCCCAGAAATGGTACCACACCTGCCCAGCGACTACAGTCAGCGTAAGCATTAATGGTACAATATTTGCACTTTGATGCCATGGAAATGTGGAATCTATGCTGCAAAATATTATCAACAGGGCACCTTTGATGCCACAATTGCAGCAGAAGAAAGAACTTTTAAATTGCATGGTTTGAAAAATTGATAAAGTTGTGCGTCAGTGAAATATATGGTTAAAAATGAGTTTTAGAAAATTGGATAACTATAATTTATTATCCAGTACTCGTGCTATAAATTGATAGTAGAAATAAAATGTGTCATGCTTTTCGAAGTATGAATTTTATTTAGCTCTTTTTTGGTAAATTTTAATCAAAGTTAAAGTCAATAATTAATTTTAACTACATATTTTATGGGACACATAACATTTCATCAATTATTATCAAAATTTATTAAAAATTTGATTTTAATCTTCATCAAATAGGAACGTAATAAGACCAATATAAAATTTACGAATTTTTAAATTTGTTACTTGAATTATTGTCCAATACATACAAGTTTAGTTTGTACGACTAAATTGTTGCATAAAGTCACGTGCTTATATAACATGCATAAGAAATTAGAATGTGAATTATAGGGGAAAATTTCATGCAGTCATTGAACTTTTAGTAAAATTTCAATTGGGTCGCATGCCTCAATTAGGTTACTGATTTTAATTCAAGTTAAAGTTAAACAATTAATATTAACCACATTTTTTATGGGTCTCACAATTTTTCAACCACACATTTGAAAAACTTTTATCACAGTCTACTAAAAATCTAATTTTAATTTACACCAAACATCTTATAAATCTGTGTACATAGCTATGGCCAGATTTTTGTCTTCCTTTTATTTTACTGTTCTATTCGAAAAAAAAAAAAAAAAAAAAAATATATATATATATATATATATATATATACACTAGTCTTTCTCCCGTGCGATGCACGGTGCGATGCTCTAGAACTTGAAGGCTTTTGTAAGAATTTAGATTGGATACTAAAGAAAATAACTGGGGGGGGGTCTAAAAATAATTGACTTCACTTGCTTAGGAAAAAAATTGGCCCAACTTCTCTTCGCAATTAAAATACGGATCAAAATTTCATAAATTATTATACTCACAGATACTAAAGAACTTCATTCCACTAAATAAGTCTAGGTATTTCCCTACTCAACTTATTCTGAGCCAAGTCCCTATAACTATAATTTGAATAAATTCACAAATTTATGACCTCGTGATCACGAACCAGAGATGTGGATGAAAAGATAGCTTCAGAACTTACAGTATTTTCAAGATTGGAATCTGAGACAGTGTTGAAGGTATCGGACCGATTAACTGGCTATTTGTGTTATCTCCATAAATTCTAATGAAATCCAATGCTTCCGGTTAATTTATTTGATACCATGAAATGCCAGCAAGACAGCTACCAAGGGATCTCCATAACCAACAGCTTCTGTAAATGTACAAAGCAAGCAAAAATAAAGTACAATCTAACCAATAAGCATACACATTCAGCAAACTTTAAAAAGTTCGCACAAATAAGTAATAAGCATATAATTCATTCAAGTCATCCTGATGAATAACTCGTGCAATTTGTAATTGTAGCAAGCAGGGAAGAGAGGCGTGAACAGACTCGAAAGTTCATAAGATCACATGGGATTCAAGACGAAAGGCAGAAGACATCAGAGACTTTAAGGACAAGCAGCTTGATATGCTAGAATTGGCATTTGAAACCATACATATTATGAACCATTGAAAAGTTAAAACATACTGCTTAAGATGCTGTACATATGAGACAGTTTATCACCTCCGCGTGCGGAGGCAGCAGCCTCCGCACGCGGAGGAACAGTTTGACTTACCTTATAGTTATATTTATTCTTCATTTTCAGCTTCTCATTTAGTAATGCCACAATATCCTCTTTGGTGAGCTCAATTACACCACAATCTGAGCCAGGGAGCTCCGATCCTACCTAACCTCGCATGACTTGTGTCGCTGCTCGGTGAAGCTGCTACAGGAAGTTTCGCATTTGGAAGTGGAGGCACCTTGCACGGCTGAATCTCACAAGGTGCCTCCGCACGCGGAGGCTGGCGGAGGCACAACCTCTGCGTGCGAAGGCTGGAACCTTCAGATGCGGAGGCTTTCACCTAAAAAATTCAAATTATTGACCTAGTATAATTAGTCCTTTTCTTCCCTCTTCGATATTTGTTGACTTGGTAATGCAGTTGAACCAGATCAAATTCACAAACCCAAATCAATACTTCATCTCTTACCTTACACCAAATTACAGATATTTCAATTTCCACATCTAAACTCTGCAGAAGCCATGGAATTTCATCCATATTTTGGGTTTCTGATTACTTTGAACAAAACCGTAAAACTTCTTCCCAGAAATGGAAAGCGGCTATTTTCAGTAACCATAATTTCCCTACTTCTGTCCTCAATCTTCTTCTTGATTCTCAACTTCTCGTCATTTTCCTTGATGAGAGACATGCTTCCCAAAGAATCCTTATTCCCTATGACCAGATCTAATAGCGCCGAGTTTGCGTCAGGAGGCAACCTCCGCACGCGGAGGTCTAGGTCATCCTCGTGCGGAGGCCGTGCGGAGGCTGCCTCCTCCTCGTGCGGAGGCAGCAGCCTCCGCACGCGGAGATCTAGGTCCTCTGCGTGCGGTGGTTGCTGCCTCCGCACGCGTAGGAATCGTTTCCTCACAGCGGAGGCACCATGCTGGTGCCTCCGCACGCGGAGGATCGTAGGCGATGCCTTGGAGTTTTGCCTTGGAGACATAGGCGATGCCTTGGAGTTTTGCCTTTAATTTAAAAATTCATACCTTTCGTTAAATTGTTGCTGTGTTGTGCCTTATTCAATGTTGCAGGTTGAGTCCTTGGTGGAAATCTGTGCCGCGAAATAATCATTTGCAATAATAATTTCTAATGGAGTGATCTGTTAATGGTAATGGATTTAAATAATACCATCCATATTCAAAAATCACAGATCTTCGTTCATCAAGCTTACCTGACCACCGGCATTAAGACCATCAGTATGAAAGAGAATATGGCGACATCTTATCTTCGTTCAATAAAAATGTCTGGATAGAGTTTGGAGACACAGAGGTTAAAGTCGCTAAGGGAGGAGATCAGTAGATTTAGCTTTTCTTTTTTTCGAGCGGGCTGGACATTTTTCCAGCTTATGACGCTTACATCAAGGAATAAGCTTTTGGTTGGGCGGGATTGGATTCAAAATTTTGGGCGGTATTCAATTCAAAAAATTTGAGCGGTATCAAGAAACATAATTTTTTTTTTTATTTTGGGCGGTTTTAGGCGGGATGGAGGCCAGAATTATGGGCGGGAATACTGTTTCTACAACTATCCTTCTTTAATATAGTAAATAGATATATATATATATATATATATATTAGTAATTTTTTAAGAAGAATAACATTGGGTCCCATAAAATGCGCGGGGATTATATGTAGCTTATTCATAAAGGAAATTGATTGGAAATACAATTACTTCAACTCGTTAAGCATATTCTAAGCAAAAGGTTTTATTTATTGTATAGCTTATTCATAAGCATGCACTTATGCATATTCACGAACACCACAAAGCACAATGTGATATTACTTACAACAATTGTAAATATCGATAGAATAGGATGCAGACATCAGCTTCAATGGCGATAGAGGCGAATAGGCAATCCTTTTGCTGGCATAGGCATTGGATCCACAACAATCTTCTCATCTGGTATGATTTTTTCCCATTTGAACATTCTCACGACGTTGTACATAAAAGCAGTATTTCGAGTCGAGCATATTCTTTTCCAGGACACATCCTTGGCCCTCCACCAAACGGGACGTATGTATAAGGAATTGGGCCATTGTCTTCGAACCTCGATGGATCAAACTTTTCAGGTTCGGAAAAGTACTCAGGGTTCTTATGCGTCGTGTTTGCATTCCAGTACAACTGCATGCACAATATCATATCAAGGTCATCATGTTGAAAAAATATTTAAAGTTGGGCTAATATTAAAAAAAATATTATAAATTTATACGTAAAATATCCATCCTTTCAGGATGTATGAAAATATGACACTGCATATCCACCTCTTCACGCCTGCTTTTCAAAATATAGTTAACTACGGCCCTGTTTGTTTCTGATTCTCAAATCAATTCTCATTTTCAACCACACATTCTTCAATAAAATAATATTTTCCATCACATCAATATTTTTTTCTTCTTTTTCAACCATACATTTCCCATCATATCACTATTCAAAATCAATTCTTCCCCCAAAAATCCCTACCAAACAGGCTTACATGTTAACTGTCATATTCGTATCCGTGCTTTATAGGTTGCGGATATACCTTCCATCCTTTCGGGATGGAGAAGCCGGAGTACATAAAGTCAGTAACAGCCTCTCGAAAACTTCCTTGAAGTGGAGGCGCGAGCCTCAATACTTCACAAGCCACGTTCCACGAAAACTTCATCTTCTGTGTATCATCCCAATTTAAGAGCTTTCCCGGTCGTTTCCCCTCTGCAATCCCCCTTTGCTCTGTAAATACGATATAAAGACTAAATTCGAATAAATAAATGTAACCAATCTTTAGAAGCTCAAGAATTTAGTTTCATTGGAAATATGCACACAACGGGTCTAATTTGATGAAATATGAATCAAGATCGAGCGAGAAGCATGGTGAGGCTAAACGTAAATAAATGTGTTCGCTTTCATATAGCTCAAAGTTTTGGACAAGATGGTTAATCAAATCTCGAAGACATGAAAATTACCTTTTAGAACACCATCATAAATTCCTGGAAGCTCAGCGAGATATTTCATGATGAAAGTAATAGCAACACTTACAGTATCATGGCCACCAATGAGCAAACCAATTATCTTGTCAGCAATATTCAAATCAGTCATGAACTGACCATTTTCTGTAGGAGATATTACACCGATAATGTGCATATTATATTCATCAAGAGCATGCCGTTAATATGCGTGAAATCGAAACATCATTCGACTTACCGAAATCTGATTTGAGAAGATAAAATAGCGATTTACCGACTTCGAATATAATAATATGAATTCTTCACTTCCCAATATGAGTGAACGCATGTTGTTCTTCAATTCAAACCCTTCAATAAAACACATAAATAAATTAATCATATTCTGAAATCAAGCATAAATAAAATCATAAATGAGAAAGATGAAATGCAAGTGATGCGATCGGTCGAGACAAGTGTTTGACACTTTTTCCTTAAGATGAATTTGCCCCGCATCGGTGCTAACGGTTTCTCGGCAATCATCTCCCAAGATACAACGACCACGTCAAGCCATAGGAGCACTCCAAATGACTTAGACCAACGAACTCGAACGGAGTTCCCTCTCTACCATAACCATGATTTTGATGCAAGAGAAAATCACTTCTATAAAGTGTTTTATGCAAAACTAAAGTAACCATGATATGAAACTGTCAAATGAATTGTTTGTTGTGTAGTTCATCCAAACACATAGAAAATCCATATATATAGTAGTTGGAACATCCATACCAAGAGACACATCTCTTGAATAATCATAATTATTGGAAGTTACTCATACCAAAAGTCATGCTATCCAAGAGTCATGATCCATATGAAAAGACACATCTTTTCATCTACATTCTCTAGAATATTCCACAATATTCTACACAATTCCAATAATTTCAAGTATTAAGTGGTTTAAGTTTGGCTTAATTTCTCATTCACCAAACAAGGAATTTCCTCTTAAATCATTTCAATTGGTCACAACCAATTTTCAATACAAAATTCCAACAATCCCCCACGTGAATGAAAATTAATGCAAATGACTATGCAGACACTAGTAGAGAGAGGGCGGAAAAAACACTGCATCAGAGAAGGTAGCTTCTGGCCTTGAACCTCCCTTAGTGAAATACTATTGGACTTACTGGCTCATTGGTGAACGTGATGTTTTGAACCATTCAGCCGTTGGTGTAAGCCGAGACAACAGTACTCACACAATGTCTTCCCTAAACCGTTCATGGTTCTCACGGTTGTGTCCATTTTGGCCATGGATCACTCTTGGTTTCATAAGTGTTTAGAGAATTTTAGTCTCGAACAATTCTCATTGAAGCAGCCCCACTTCACACTTACATAGGTGATCTCCTATTAAGAGTATTCTGCCATACTCCACTTGACTGAATCAAGCTATAGGAATCATTAAAAAAATATCTTAACCTTCAATCATTTAGCAGAAAACACTTTAATTATCATAGGAATGAGTAGGAATAATTTCCTAAGTGCTTCATGGAATCTTCATAACATAGTTGTCCCTTTGAACCAAGATCTTGGGATATCCAGTCAACAAGGTAGGGTTACCATTATAAAGACTCTTACGTCGTAGGCTTTAATCTCATTCCGCCCGATATGCAGTATTCTTGATCTCTCGGTAAATCTCTTAAATGTACCACGAATTTACACCATTGAGATCGACTGCTTAACGGTATTATGTCTACGTCTAGACTTACCATTACATGTGACTTAGTATCTCATCAAATATAGCTAGCCAACAATTAATTGATTTAATAGATACAACATGTCACCACCAAGAAATCCTCTCATGAAGCTACATGCTTCTAACTAACTTTATTTAAAGCTTTATAAATTCCAAACAACAATGTTAGAGGATTTCTATCACACACTACACTAATCAATCACTTTTACTAGTGGATTTCAAAAACATGGGTATTCAATATCATTATTGAAATACTACAATGCATTTCAACTTTTTTGAATATTTTTCAAATATTCTAATTGATCTTGCATATCCAAATAAACTCCATAATTGTATTTTATCCAATTTCATCCACTTTAGACTTAGTGTATATCATCCTTATAATTAATCTAAGGATTTTCTACCTTTTCCACATTCATAGACATATTTCTATGATTATAAAGTATAGAAAATTGTAACTTTTAAACATAAGTTACCCCCACAATTCCTCAATTAGGAATGCATGTGCAACTAGTAATGTTTAATTCACAAATCTTGAACTTTTCATATAAGTTCGCAAACATTGATGTTAACCCCCACATTTTCGGGTTACACTTGAACTTAGAGTTCATCAACTCTTTCGTAGTTCAATTCATTTATCGAATAGATAATGTCCATATCAAATGCTTCGTAAAGTTTAAGTACTTTCAAAATAATGGTCGTCAATCCACAATTTATTTCAATTGAAATAGTATACAATGTACTTCAATCGAACTATCTTCAATTTGATCATCCAAATTAAATTAAGGTCATCACATAGACCAACAATGCTCTCAAAACATATACCAATTTATTTGGTTCCACTATTGAAATCGAATTCAACAATGAAGAAGACTAAGCATCTTGATTCACAAAAATTGCAACTTCTCCAACATATCACATTTGTGACATTTCACAAGATAGCATTATTTCATGTTAAATAATACTTATTCACCACGTTCAAATTTAATGAATAAATCATCCATTGGTTCGATAGTTGTGTTCTCAAAAGACACAACCCAACGAGAGGACACGCCTCTTCGAATCAATCTCTATGAAGAGATACTTCCTTCGGAAAATAATTATTTTCAAGAGTCTTGATTTCTTATATGAAATGATCCTAAATTATTCCATAAATTTTCCACCACGTGATTAGGCGGCTTAATACCCATTGTGACAAGAGCATATATTGTCACGCTAGAATGCAACCATGATTTGCATAAGTCAACTCAATTAATTTCATCAAATTATTTGAGGCTATCATCAACAATTAAAGTTAGTACAATTTCCAACATGAAAGCATGCATCCTCAAGTGAGCAAGTGCGAGTAATATATATTAAATATTCTCCAACCCAAGGAACATAGATATCCTCCATGCATATAAATTATTGATCATCGTCAATTTTAATGAAAACAAATAATTGGCATTTTTTTTTTCCGTTCGTTGTCTGATTTCAACAAGATCCAAATATATCTTCAAATGATGCAAAGGAACCAATGCATCCAAACTAACGTGCATGGATTCCATATTATTTGTATCACACTCAAATTCATAACAAGTATTCTGGCAGTTTAATTCTTCATAAATTCAACCCGGATATAGAACCAATGTTCTTAATTTTAGAGAACATATTCCAGAATATAAAATGCACACCGAACACAAATAGAAAATTCGGATTAAAGAGGTTAACGACCAATGTTTACAAATTTGGCAGATCAATACACATTTCTGACAATTAAACGCTAAACAGATTGTCTTTTAGGCCAAAATCATGCACCATTTCACTTTATGCATTTGTTCCAGGCATGCAAATACTAAATACAATTGGTACATTAATAAGCACATAGCAATAACACATGGGCAGAATTATAATGGAGACAACGGTTAAAATAATGAAGAACCCCTTCATGCATGTTAACCGACAGTCATGTCCTTTGGAAATAGTCTAGGCATATTTCCCCCCCTTTTTTTTCATAATTCCGTTGAACAGGACATAATTATTACAGCAATATATACATTAATTATGTCAGCATTCTGCAGCCACCAATGCCATTAAAATGTAATTCACACCACACAGATTAATGTCCATAATCATGACTATGGTAACTTTCAACAGTAAATTCAATAGAATGAATTTGAAACATAGATTTCCCACTTTCAAAACCGAAGTCACGCATGCATATAAAACATATTTTATATGCTACAAAACCCACGTAAGTTGTCTATCTAACATGCACAATTAAACCCAAAATTCATCTTAAGATTGTAGGAAATATTACATCGATAATGTGCATATTATATTCATCAAGAGCATGCCGTTAATATGCGTGAAATCGAAACATCATTCGACTTACCGAAATCTGATTTGAGAAGATAAAATAGCGATTTACCGACTTCGAATATAATAATATGAATTCTTCACTTCCCAATATGAGTGAACGCATGTTGTTTTTCAATTCAAACCCTTCAATAAAACACATAAATAAATTAATCATATTCTGAAATCAAGTATAAATAAAATCAGAAATGAGAAAGATGAAATGCAAGTGATGCGATCGGTCGAGACAAGTGTTTGACACTTTTTTCTTAAGATGAATTTGCCCCGCATCGGTGCTAACGGTTTCTCGGCAATCATCTCCCAAGATACAACGACCACGTCAAGCCATAGGAGCACTCCAAATGACTTAGACCAACGAACTCGAACGGAGTTCCCTCTCTACCATAACCATGATTTTGATGCAAGAGAAAATCACTTCTATAAAGTGTTTTATGCAAAACTAAAGTAACCATGATATGAAACTATCAAATGAATTGTTTGTTGTGTAGTTCATCCAAACACATAGGGAATCCATATATATAGTAGTTGGAACATCCATACACATCTCTTGAATAATCATAATTATTGGAAATTACTCATACCAAAAGTCATGCTCTCCAAGAGTCATGATCCATATGAAAAGACACATCTTTTCATCTACATTCTCTAGAATATTCCACAATATTCTACACAATTCCAATAATCTCAAGTATTAAGTGGTTTAAGTTTGACTTAATTTCTCATTCACCAAATAAGGAATTTCCACTTAAATCATTTCAATTGGTCACAACCAATTTTCAATACAAAATTCCAACATTTTCATCTGAGGTAGTTAGCATATGGGATAAAATATCCTGAGTGGGCATGGAGTTTTTCTCCATCAGCTTGATTTTTCTTTCCCTGATTATTTCCAGGAGCTCCGTTCTGATCAAATTTGCAGCTTTAATTGAACGATTAAAAGGAGTACCAGGTAAATTTATCGGTATGGATAAAACTCCAGCAACCAACACATGAAATGGCTTCTCAAATTTTGCAATATGTTTTGGATCATCAATGCTCAAGAATAATTTACATGCCACTGCAAAAGTATACTGTTTTGCTAGTGGTAAAACAGTGATTTCTCTGTTCAAATCCCAGTTAATTTGGAGATGTTCTCGAGCAATGGAGTCCATACTTCCCACATATTTCTGCAATGCATCAGGTTTTAAAAAACCAGGCAGGAGGTTACGCATTTTAAGCTATTCTTCTTTGACTGAGGTTTGTCGAGGAGTAGGAAAAATTTTCTCAACATTTCTTGGCCACCAGGAAGTTACAAGCTTATTTTCATTAGTAAATAAGAACTTATTTCCAGCAGGTCCACATAGAACTGCTATTTTTTCACCAAGTAACGAAGTTTTGAATATATCAGATGAAAATTTATTCGTTCTCTTTTCAAAAAAAATTTCCGGGGTTCCTTTCCTGCCCATCGACAGAAATTCCAGGGTTTCTCCGACAACAGGCCAGCCAGTTTTCCCTGGAGGAATTTTTGAATTGCCATTGGCGACTATTTTAGGTTTAGAGAAAAGTATTTTTTGAAAGAGAGAGAGAGTTACTAGAAGAAGAATAGAAATTAAAAAGAGTTCCATGTCACTGCATTGATCGATTGATTCTGATACTAATTGTGGGATTCCTTATATAGATCAAGAAAAGCTTATCACACTAATTATGGTTATATAAACAACACCATAACAACTTGAATATTAGTTTATGCACCGTTGAGAAAATCAAAAGAAAAATGTAAAATGGATGGTGCATTTGCACCCGTCACTATTTAAAATAAAAAGTAAAACCCGTCACTATTTAAAATAAAAAGTAAAATTACGTGTTGAATCGAATATTTTAGTTCTTGTTATCAAAATCAAGAATTGGTCCGAAATTACCCGATTCTCGATTTTAATACTCGAAACTAATTTGAGTAGAATCAAACAGGTTCGATTCGATTCTGATTCTATTATGGTTCTAGAAAATTTAACATAACTCTCTTTGAACTCTGTATCAGATATGCAGCTAGTGTTCGGTTCGGTGAGTTTTCATATTTCTGTTAAAATTTGGAATTTCATTTTAAAAAGTCAATACTGTTAAGAGGAGCAGTCCAAAATATTATAAATTGGTCTATATTTTCGTCTTTATTTAATGTGGGATTGTATCCCTTAACATGCCCCGCAAGATGGTGACTAGTTTGAACAAACCAATCTTGAAATTCGTGTGCTCATTTTTTTGAGTCTTAATCGAATCAAATTACTCGTTGGAGGTTAATGAGATCTGATATCATGTTAAAATTTAGGGTTTCATCTTATAAGGTCAACCTTTTTAAGAGAAATAGTTCAAACTCTTATAAATTAGTTTATGTTTTCATCTTTATTCGATTTGAGATTGTATCCTTTAACATACCATGTTAAAATTTGGGGTTCCATCTTAAAATGTCAACCTTTTAAAGATGAGTAATCAAAATTCTTATAAATTGATCTATATTTTCATTTTTATTCGACGTGGGATTGTATCCCTTAACAATTTCTACGTTAAGCTAATATTCTCAATCACATGCCTTCGCACGCTTCCACAACGTGCTTTATCTTTTCTCTAGCCTTTCCAATCTCATGGATCGACCCTCTCTCTTTAATTTTGTACTATGTTTATAGCTTACTCCTAAATCTTTATGACAAGTTATTGTTCCTTGCCTAACTTCACCTGTTTTATTCCATAAATATTCATTTAATTGCCAAAATTTGTTCCTTCAATTGAAGAGCACGACTTGATTCTCTCTACATGACACGATTGCACCCGTCTGTTCAATTAATAAATTCAAATCTGATCAAATTTCTATTAAATTAGTTTAAGTCAAATTCTCTACCGAAATTACTGCACTCCCATATAAATTTCATACAATCATACTATAAGTACAACAAAATTTTGACAGATATAACGAATAGTATTTATGAATGAGTGTTGAAATTGATATTTGATTTTGAATGAAATTATAAATCATTTATAAATTAGTATCTAGACAGAGGCTAAGATTTCATAAAGAAGTTAATTTTATTCTTTTTAGTTTTACAAGGATGGTTTATTCATTACACAATTTTTGATCTTAATATTCATAAAATGAAAAATATTTTGCGTAAAATAAATACGTCGAGAAGAGTTTTATATAATAATCATTAGTCGGTTATTGTGCCAAAAATCAGCAACATATAAGCAAGTCATCTTAGTTCTAGACTCGATCAGAACGAAATCATGTCATACTTACAACTGTATATCTGTCCGCGTATCTACACTTGTTAGAGCATTTCCAATGTGAATTATTATACACGTGTCAAGAAAAATGAGAATTGAAAAAAGAGAGGATGTAGAGAAAGAATGGAGATAATTATAAAAATTAAAATGAAAAAACATGTAGATAAATTATAAAAAAATGAGTGTCCCATGTAAGTATTTTGGAGTAATATGGCATACTTTTTAGTGTAATCCTCGATTCCATTGGAAATGCTCTTAGCATCAAATAGTGTGAGCTCCCCGTCCAGCCTCACCTCGCTCTGTAGTGATGAATTTATGCATATATATTGAATAATGCTAAGTGTACATTGTTTGGTTAACAATGTAGCTTACATTTCATTGAAGTTCAAAAAAAAAGTTGTGGGCGGGGAGGTGTATTTTTTTATAATGTCCAATCGTGTGTTGCCACGTGACACAATATAAAAAATGATGTACGTATAGCATGATTCATATATATTTGTATCTCATCATTTCACATGCAGAGTTTGATTTGGTTTTCAGAAAAAGGATGACACTTGAAATTTTCATCTAATAGTTTAGGCAGACGGGGAACGCATTTACTTATTTGATTTTAGCTTTTAACACGTGCACTATCTAACTCGACATTTCTAATCTCGTTTAAAAACTTAAATTTTTAGATAAGAACATGTTTATTTTAATTTAGCTTCTACACAAACACGATTCATGTATCATCATCAATGATAAGACGCTCCAAATTTTCGTAAAAGGACGTGGTTGAGAATGAAATCAATAAATTATATGGTTTATCAACTAAAGTTGAGACATAATGAAAAAAAGTACCTAAAATTGCCATATATATGTCAGCTTTGTTATTGTCTTTCCTCAAAAACTACATTTATATTTCATAATACTGTTGAGCATTTTGCAAGAATTTAGTCATGTTTGTCTACAACTAAAGTAAGATAATGAATTTTTGAAAAATGTGGTTAAAATGAAATTTTTTTAGGTTCATGTGCAAAATATTTATTATGAGAATGTATGTATGATTAAAAATGAATTTTAAAATAATGGTAGACAAATATAGACTAATGATGTATTTGATTTGCATTTTTCAATCTATTTTCAATTTTTAGTTTTGCAAAACATCGAAAATGTATTTGGTGTGATATTTCTGAAAACGTATTTTCGAAAACAAGGAAAAACTTATAACATTTAACTCAAAATGCATTTTTTACGTTTTGAGTGTTTTCGGTGAAAAATCTGAAAACGTTCAAAACATGGAAAACAAATCTTTAAATAAAAAAAATTAAATATTATTTTTAAAATATTAAAAAATAATAAAATTGATAAATTCTAAAAAAATACAATTAAAATTTTGAAAAAATAAAATCTAAAATTCTGAAGAAATAAAAAAAATATTTTGAAAAAATAAATTTACTAAAAATTGTAGAAAGATAAAAGAATAAAATCCAAAATAGTTTAAGCACTTAACAATTATTTACTTCAAAATTATAAAAAAATATTTAAATAAACATAGATAAAAATATTTTTAGTCAACGCCATTAGTTTTTATTTTTGTTTCCTAAATTTTGAACTCAATTAAATCCACGTCGTTATTCAATTTTAAAATGTATATATTACTCGATAATATATCAATATAAAATTATTCTATTTTTATTAAATAATCAAATTTAATGGAATAAAATGTCATAAAATAATTTTTCAAATTCTCATACCA
Source organism: Fraxinus americana (assembly GCA_035079005.1). Lineage (NCBI taxonomy): Eukaryota > Viridiplantae > Streptophyta > Magnoliopsida > Lamiales > Oleaceae > Fraxinus > Fraxinus americana. Next base: position 4,994,138 of record CM068717.1, on the reverse strand, counting down.
AACTTGTTCTCTAATTTTCTATTTTAAAAAATAATTTTTCAAAATGACAAACCAAATGCATTTTTAGCAATCTTAAAACATATCCTCAAATAAGGAAAAGTTGTGTGGTATAATAACTTGTTCTGCAAATTTATAGAAATGGATGACTTTTCAATTGCACACTGTGCATTTGCTAATTTTGAAACTGAAATTATCAACTAAAGGGCATGTCTTTCTGTGCATTGGATTACTCAAAACCTTGTATTCTGCAACCTGATGACTAGGTTATAAAGATGGGAGATGCTACAAATACCGGGGGCACAATGATGGGGGGCCCACCATTGTGAGGGGCCGGTAAGGGGGGCTATAAAGATACTGCTGAAACCCTTGCGTGTTGTATACATTCTTCTGTAATGTTTATTTCGTATTGTATTTTCTAAGTCGTTCTTCATCTTAAAAGTTGTTCGATGGGTATCAAACCAGATGGGATTAGAGATGGGATTAGCCTTTCGACTCTTCATGACCTGGTCTAGGCATACGAGTCCCTTGTACGTGTTTGGAAGGAAGGTTGGGGGTTTGGTTAGGGTGGCTCAAATGGTCTAAACCATTTTGAAGATTTGCGAGTTCAAAGTACACTTGTAGAGTTCACCTTAACTTTTTTTTTTTTAACTCGAACTGTATATGACACGATAGCTAATTTTGTGCCCTCTATCAAAGAGCACAAGACAGAAAAGATGGCTCGAAGTAAGGGTGCCAAGTATAGTCAACATGAAGATCACTGGTCAGCCGGCCATCATATCCAACAAATTTCATTGACTTGTTCTTTATGTTATAGAAAAAGATGACTTCATGTATGCTTAAAAGAGAACAAAGGGCATGCATAAATACAAATCAAATCACCATTGTTACTACTAATTCATTGTATCTTCAATCCAAAAATTTGGAAGAGAAACACAAAACAAGCATTTATCATAAATTTCATCTCCTTTTCTATCTGAAGAAAGAAATTAAGCCTGATACATACAGAGATGACATACTATCAGATGTCACGAGTTTCCTTTCCAATTCTTTACTCTCTTTTCATCAATCAGTAGTCATCGGTTGACTCATGCAGCACCTGAAACGAGCCTTTCTGACTGTGGTCATGATATCGGTTTCTGCAGCCTCGAGCATTCTTACCACCTCGCCGAAGGATGGCCGAACATCGGGGTTAGCATCCCAGCAGCGGGTCATGATCTCACTGAGAACAGGAAGGCAGTCATTGGGGATGTTTGGACGGACGCCTTTGTTGACGACAGCAAATGCTGCCTGAACAGCAGTCATGTTCTGAAAGGGAAGCATCCCTGTGATGAGCTCTGACAGGACAATCCCAAAGCTGTACACATCAACTTTCTGTGTATAAGGCCTATGCTGGATCATTTCCCTGTAAATTCAGAATAAAATGCACTCAAGTAGCCATAAATAAATATTGAATGCCTATAAAGCCCCACATTTAACTATGGAAACATCTTTCAAGTAAAAACCAAAAGCACCAACAGTCAAAATATCAATATGAACATTCGATAACAACAAGACCTATTTAGAATTACTTGTGCATCCATCACTGGCACATTAATACCTCTACCAAGAAGTAAATAGATCCAGATTTGACATCTGCAACTTACAAGCATAACAATCATTAAGTTCAGCATATTAACATCTAATTGCGCCACGAACACTCCTGTGCATCACAGATCAGAGATAGTTCTTGCAAAACTTTGCAAATGAATAATATATGACCTCCAGAATATCTGACAAGTATCAAGTGGACAAGTCTAGCTAATAAATACTTATCTCACTGTACAGTTATTTATCCAGTAGAAAAATAGAAACGGTCACTAACAGAGATATATACTATCCATGCCTGAACAGATGATGCAGTTTAAAAAAGAACAAAATGCATTTAATGCGATGTATTTCATATTTAAAAAGGTAAATGAATGTGAGCCCACAATAAAGTTGAGCATTTATAGTAGCAACACATTTTCTCAAAAAGTAAGACTCTAACATCATCTCTCATGAGAAGGTTGATACTTATTATCCCATCTGATGATTACTGACATATCACATCATTTCATGACATTCCAATTGCCTAAAGAACAAATTAGCAATTTAGCAAGCATCCTTATCTGGATTCATTTTTCTGACAAAGCTTGCAATTTGAAACTGATAACAAATTCCAAGGAGAACCATTAACGAAATCATGACAATTTCTCCTGTGACAGGTTTAAGGCTACTTCTTAGTGAAATTGTAAAATTGATTTAGTAACAAGCCTAGGATTTAATTTGAGATCATCCACTTTATGCAAAAATATCATCATACTAGTAGCAAATGGTCAGCTAAATCCAGTATAGATAGACTGAACCTATCCTGAGGAATTGAGCATTGCAATTATCTTGTATTATCCCACTCCTCAAGGCACATGACAAATTACGAGGTCTGGTAGGTTCCATCCAACTAGACTGAGTTCATATAAAAGGGTGCCAAAACTATTTGAGCTTATGTAAAACTAGTCTCCTTCACATTATCAGTTTACTGCTGACAGTTAAGAGCATACTGCATATGAAGAGTAACAGGATCGTCAGCTATAGACAATATAATCGCTGTGCTCATTGTCCAATAAATGATGATTAAACAGAGTTTTGAACTCCTTCCATCGTCACAGTTAATTTTGCAACTATAACGAAAGGTCGAGGATCACTTGCTTTTTTCTAAAAGCTGGAAACCAACTCACTACTTGGTAATAGGTTGGTGATCAATGGTGCAATTTTCCCTGCACTATAAAATAAAATTTATTAAAAAGAATGTACCTTCCTCGATGCTTGGCTGCACAATCATATCCACTTGTTTAGATTTTTTCGGCTTTGCTTCCATAATATTATTTTAGCCACTCAAAGAGAATCCTCCAATTCTTGTATCTCTTTCCACTAAAATGTTGATATGTAAATTGAGAGTCAAGTTTGTTCTAACATGACATTCCTAAAGTACTATATTATTTTAGGTCAGTGCATGCAACTAAGGTAAAAACTTTACCCATCATAAATCCTATGCTGCGCTGACAAAATCTTTCGATTTGGTTAACTCATATCGACGGATGACTTCTGTAAATTTTGTTATTGTGAGTTATCAATGGATGGATGATGATAGCTGAGCTGTTAGAGTAGGATAATACTTCGATTGACACTGACAATAATTTTTACATTAAGTCCTCGTGTGATGTCGATTTTTTGAGAAGTAATTTTGTGAAAAGTGATTTTTTTGAGAATGTGTGGTTAAAAAGTATGGAAATGTTGTGGGCCCACATGCAAATTTATTTTATTGCGAGAATAGTTAAAAATAAGTTTGAGGAAAAGTGATTTTTGAGAAAGTCACTTTCAAACAAGGGTTGAATGAATATCCAGTTTTGTGTGGAGAGAAAAATTTTGGGTAAAAGCTTGAAAAAAACTAGAAAATTCATCAAACTATAGAACTCCCAGTTATGGTTAAGACATTTCGCCTATGTAACTAAAGTTCCTCAGTTTTAATCGCACAACGAATTCTGCTCATCTTTTCGGGAAGGGAAAACAATCTTGTGAAGTTGCAGCAACACACACTTTTTGGGCTAGTGATTAAAGCTGACAGCCTGGGAGTAAAAGCAGGAGGAACAACTGCCATGAAATATAATAGTGTACAATATAACAGAGGATTAACCCAATCGATCAGCCAAAACTATAAGGGAAACACAAATTCCCACTCCAATTGCTTTTCCCTTTCCTTAGGGGTAGGTAAGGAGGGGAAGGAACCTTGACTAGATGGCAAAGTTCAAGAGAATATCTAAAAATCATACACGAGCAAGTAATTATTCAGCAAACTTCGTATGTTTTACCTGCAATAAGAGACATTTGATGGAACTAGAAAACAAATATTTGGAGGGACCATTATAATATATGGATGCTTAAAAAAATTGAAACAACCCGAAAGTAATCAATGCTGAGACTTACTACATAAGTCAGCAAGGAATAATCACAGCAGAAGTAAGAAAGAAGACGAATAAACTTACGGGGCCATCCAGCGGTAAGTCCCTGTTTCCGGTGTCATTCCTTCAGTCTGCACCTCAATACGGGCAACCCCAAAATCAGCAATCTTGATCGATTTGTCAGCAGCTATCAAAAGATTGTCAGACTTCAAGTCACGGTGAATCAAATTTAAGCCATGCACATATTCCATCCCTCTAGCCACATCCAATGCCTGCTTTACAGCCAATTTCAAAGGCACAGATCGGTTTCGCCGCTTTGTCAAGAACTGACGCAATGAACCCCCCTTTGCATATTCAGTCACAATACACCAGACCATGCGTTTACGGCACGCACCAATAAAGCGAACAATGTTCGGGTGCTTCAACCTTGCCAACATCATAACCTCCTGCTGAAACTGCTGCTCCATCAAGTGTGCTCTCTCTGCATCATTCTCTGGTCTCTCCAGAAGCTTAATCGCAACATCCTCACCATTATAAATACCCTTGTAGAGCTTCCCAAAAGCCCCCTGAGCGAAAGCGGGACCCATGTTAAGCTTCCTCAAGTCAATCGTCCACTCATCATAATTTCCAAGCCCCTCTGTAGGACATCGAGGGTCCATCAAAGCTTGAGCTAGAGCATCATCGCTCAGCCCATGAGAGACTCTCCCACGATTGACACTTGCAGCATCAAAATAGTTTTTGACATATTTGAGGCCCTGATGGCCCAAGATGCGTGTGCGGGAACCATTTGATCCAACACTGCTGTTGCCTGTCGACATGTCCACAGAACCTCCACCATTGCTCATCTGCAAGCTCCCATAACTATCAGTTGACATGTTCGACCCCTCATTGAGCTTGTGATAAAAATTTTGTGAGAGATTGTAATTGTCAGGGGCATAATTTAGGTCGATAATCCCGGTAAATTTTGGACCCTCCAACATTTTCCTTTCTCAACGGTTTCTGCAGTACAAATCCTTGAAACTTCTCTTAGATATTCTGCATGAGGGTTTCCAGACTAAAAACCTCACTCACAAAAACGATATAAAAAGAAAAAAAAAAAGCAAACAGGTAAAATAATAAATGTTCTATTAAACCTATTTATTCACAATCATAAAAGAAGCCATCCAACGGGAGCTTCAAAACAAATTAAGCATCAAATTTAAATTTGTTATCATCCCCTACAGGGATAGAAACCGTTCTCAATTTAATAAATTTTCTACAAGTCAATATTTTCCCTTTTTCTTCTTTTCGAGTGAATATCAGTTTTTCTCTACCATGAATCCGTTAAAATATAGAACACGGGTCAAATAGACACGTATGCATAAATTGTTAACTGAATGCCAAGTAAGTCAATAGGACCCACTGTTCGACCAAATCAACCCCTGTTTTGTACTTCTTTCCATTCTCCGCCCCATGGCCATTCTATCTTGGTGATGTCACCTTCATCATCCACTATACCAACCGTGCTTTCAAAAAATCAGTAAGTGCATTATTTGCACACAGTTGAGGTCCATCTCCCGTTCCCTCTTAAATCAAATTCCCCAATAATATTAGAGTTTAACAGGCCCTTAAAATACATGTATAGAGCAAACCACTTGATGCTTGTGCTGGATCTAGTTACGGGGAAAGGCGGATGAGGGTTTGTAGAGAAGGGGTTGGATGGAGAAGTAAATACAACTACGTGCACTAGTCCCATCCGCACTCAACTTGTAATAATGGCAAAAAATAATGAAAAGGGATGAAAAACGAAGATTAAGAGGGCATTTTTGACGAAACTAATTGAGTAGATGAAAGACGACTCTTTCTCATATCACAAAGTGTAGGTCTTCTAACACTTCTGCCATTTCAGATAACTCTTCTAAAATTAAGTGTAATAAATGAATTATCCACAAATCAATTAGAACTTCAAATTAAGTAAAACAATCAAACCCCAATTTTCATTTCACATTTAGTTTTCTTCCTTTTTATATCTCTGCTCGACTATAAATTGCAGCAACACAAGTCTATTTCAGCTTCGATTTTGACATCTCAAAAAGGTAAACTTTGATTCAAAAACAACATAAATTAAACACTTTGTGGCAATCAAAAGCACCAAAGAAAGCCGGCAAAGTTTCTTCCAAATATTATTATATTTAAAAAAAAAAAAAACAACAAGAACACCATAATTGGACAAAATTAAGTGCTCTGATGTTAAAATTTGGGAAAAAATATGAAAACATACCTCGATCGAAAACGCTTGACGTTGGTTTAATTTATGGCCTGAGAAAAAACCCAATTTATTTCCACGGCAGCTCAGAGGTTCCAGTTTCCCCTTATTTCGTCACTTCAACTGTACAACACACACACAAAGGTAAAACAAAAACCACGACGCCCTCAGAAATAAAGTGCAATATACATAGAGTTCTAGAGAGAGAAAAGAGAGCACTTCCAGAGAGGAGAAATGAAACATGTGAATGGGAAGTGCGTGACTATAGAAAAAATGGAAGAGCTCCTAGTCTTCGTCTTCTTTTGTTTTTTTCTTACTTTTATTATTTGTTAATAATAAGAGAAAATTGCACTACAGTCCCAAACATTGTCCTCGCAAGAGTAAATTAGCCTTCTAACTTTTCATTATCGTCGTACAATCAGTTCGCAATAGAGACGTACCACGATGGTCCTCCCCATCTCCAACCCTGCGTCCCTATCGGAGATTTTCAAAAAAAAAAAAAAAAACAAGACAATAACAAAAAATGTTAGAATAGTACGAAGAAAAAAAAAACCATGTTATCCCTCCCCACTCAATCGTACCACAAATGGGGAATTTCATTCCAAACAGGACGCGAAAATGTGGGGTAGAATGCAACATTTTGTCATCGTCAGTTCAAAAAAATAAAAAAGTCAAAATGTTTATTAATGTGTAATGCTATCCTCGGGAAAATATATACGAAACAAATCTTTCCATTACATTGATCTAATATAAATAAAATATTTATCATTCCATTTATATGGAAGCTTCCCTAAAAATTTAGTAAAAATGTGTTTTTTTCACCTTATTATTTGTAATTGCACAAAAAGAAGGTGCAACTCTGCCATGAGACCTTGGAGAGGCACTAATCCAGGTGGGGACACAAAAATTAGATTAAGCTCCTGTTTTGTGGGAGTTAAAATTAAATTTTTATAAAAATTGATAAAATGTGTGGTTTAAAAATTGTGGGACCTAAATGTGATTAAAATTAGTTTTTGATTTTGACTTAAATTAAAATCTAAATGTTATTCCGTACCAAATAGGGGCTAAAAAATGCTGAATAGATGGGGTTTACTGAGATAATTGTAAAATAGAAATACATGGAAATATTAGGATTAAAGTTTTATTTATAAAAGATTAGGGATCCACTTGGTGCTTAGATAATAAATTGGGGACTTATAATACTTGTACAGGCGAAAGACCTGATGTGTAGTCACTCATACATACTACTCGGGTATGAGCGTCTGAAGTGGGGCCCAAGTTCCATCCAATTACATATGGCCGTCCATTGTAATTAGCGTGACACAACGATGACGACTGATAGAGGGGCCCATGAGAAGTATGGAGTATATTCGACGCGCCAGTCAATAGTCTCCTCACCAGTGGCCCACTTGAAGATAAATTGACCGTCGATTTTAGAATGAAATTGCTTAGAAAGTACAGCTGATGATACGTAAAGTCCAACCATCTGAAGCGTGAGCCGTGAAACTTTACATAAAAATAAATGGGGAAATTTTACAAAAATGTCTAAACCTGTTAGAAAATGCCGGATGTACCGAATGGGGGGTATCGAATGGTGTACCCCCCTCACAATGTGTGCGGGCCCGTGTGTATTCAAAAATGGCGGCTCGTGGTTCCCACCTCCTAATGTGAGTGGGGTGTAAAAGATTATGTAAAAAAATTATGTACATGCAGCATAACTCAAACCTGTTTGACCCCATTTTTTTAAATACATTTTTCTTTTTCTTAACCACACATTTTTTAATAAAATAATATTACACGCAACCCAAAAAAAATTTCTTCATTTTTAACCACACATTCTCCATCAATCTACTATTCCAAAATGCATTACACATTAATAATTGGGCTCAAACATGTCCTAAATCTATACCTATCAATTGAAATGTATCTAATTTTAATAATAATTGCAAACGGAGCAATTATATTCACACTACGAAAAGGATAATCATACTCATAAAGTTATTAATCTTTGATCATTATCAGGGACGTAGCCAGGAATTTACTCTTGGGGGGGCGAAAATACGGGGGGTGGAGGGGGGCGGGCCCCCCTCCCGGGGGTTCCGGGGCAGAGCTCCCGAAAATTTTTTTTAACTAAGAGGATTTAAAACGACAATTTTGAGTACCAAAATAGGCAAGTTAAATTGACTGATCAAAAAAACAATCAGTTTGTCGATACAAAAACAATATGTCCATCTATGCGTCTAACGTTATACAAATTAAAAACATGAACGTTAGATGGACAATTAATATGAAATAGGAAGAAAATTGAATTAGATTAGTTTATGGTTTGGGTTTAGGTTTAAATGAATAATAGAATTTAAATTTTGTTTGGGCCAAAAAATTAGAGTAGGGTCATTTACTCATTATTTTTGGAATGAGGCTTACTAATTTTTTTTTTTTTTTAATTGGACGCTGACTGACTTGTTAAGCTTATATGGGCTCAACTACAAAAACAGAAAAGAATCTACTTACTAACTAGATCTGGACTTGGACGAACATGTGCTGTAAGTTATTGGGTCAATATTTATTAATGGAAAAAAATTTTCAAAATTTTGCAGGGGGGCGAAACTGAAAAATTTATTAAAAATTAACTAGGAATAGTGGACCGGCGGACAATGTTGGGGGGGAGGTCGCCCCCCCAGCCCCCCTAGCTCCGTCTCTGATCATTATATCACTTATGTCCCTAGCTATTTTTCATGTCATTTTTATCCACAAACTTTTTCATTAATTAACAAATTTTGTATTTGATAATAGTTTTATTTCCAAAAGTCCATTGAAATAGCATAAAACAATCTATTTTCCTATCATATTTTTAAAAAATAAATAAAAAGTGTGAGAAATATTTCTCCTTCATTTCAAAGTATAAAAAAAAATTGATATAAATTATCATCAAGTATGAGATTTTAGTATTAATGAAACATTGAATATAAGAATTTGACGGAAAAAAGTTAAAGGAAATAATTGCAACAGTAAAAGCGTGTCTGGCACAGCTGAAATCCTTGCTGAAAATTCGTTCTTTGACCGTTGAGGGCTTCAACAGTAGTATTATCAATTAACTGACCAAAATATTGTGAGATAAAGTCAACATAAACGTCTCCAAAATCAATTATGGAAAGCTGAAAATCGTGGTCAGATAAGCCCTAAGTAAATATTGAGAAGTTTAACCGCAATTAAAATGCGATATATTAAATTAAAATTGTGGTGACCCTTGCAAACACGATCGAATTTGGCACTAAAATGTCCATTATACCCTTAATGAAAGCAAAAAAAAAAAAATATATATATATATATATTTGGTTGCGGCATGATCCTCGAATCAATGAAGTTGCTTCCATTAGAAGCTAACATGATGTGTGAGTTATTATCCACTTGTTCCATTTCTTGCATTGTCTAGAAGGTAATGAACAGAGAAGAAAAAAACATATGCATTAACAAAGAAGAAAATCACGCATAGAAGAACGAATTTTGTGAGCTGATTTGACTCTCCACAAATTTCGATAGAAAGAAAAATATGATAAAAATTATACTAAGGGCATGTTTGATGGATATTATTGAGAAAATAATGTATTTTAAATAGTGATATTATGAGAAATATGTGGTTAAAAAGTAAAAAATATTATTTCATACAAGAATGTGTTACTGGAAATGAGTTATGTGATAATGTATTTTAAAAGAATGTATGTCAAACAGAGGCTAAATGGCAACCCACCAACTCCTTTAAATTGTCATTACATTGAATTGACAATATAGGTTTGTTAAGTAGTTTTTGTCACCTGAATATACTTCTTTAGGTTATTTCACACATCATAGAATTGTCAATTAGTGCTAAAATCTTGACTCTACTAAACACCACATCTTGTCAGTTAATGTTAAATGTATGTGTTATGAAAAAGAATAATTTCTATAGAGTTAAGAAATGAAGAACTTAGAAACTATTTTCACAAATCCAATGTTAGTTTTGTTTTGAACACTAAATTTATTGTCATGTATCTCATATTCGTGTGCACGAATGATGGTAAACTAGCAAGAGATTGGATTTTTCTCCACATTTTATTGTATTTTTTATATATGAAACCTAGTTCTTGACATTTATGGCTTGTTTGAGCTCCATTATTTGGCTAAAAACGCATTTTGAAATAGTAAATTGAAGGAGATTATGTGGTTAAAAAATAAGAAAATATTTTGAATTTATGTGTAATATTATTTTATTGAAGAATATTTGGTTGAAATGAAAATGAATAAAAATGTATTTTGAAAATAATGGAATCAAACAAGGGCTCAATCTCTGAACATCTCGACGTGACATATCATATGTCAAAAACGATATTTTCATATTAGCATTTAATGCATGGATTGACATTGCTACTTTTTCAAATATGTAGTATACGTTATGTGTCAAACTTATAGCTTATGCATTAATGTTCTATTTATCAACACAATTTTTAATTCATATGAAAAATATTGTCTTTCCAGTGAAATTTGAAATTGTTACTGCATCTTGGTCTAAATTTTACAACAATGGACAAGCAAATGGAACAAATTGGGACATTTTTTTTTTTTTTGCAAATGTATGTCAATATGAAAGTGGATTTTTTTTATATTTTTATTTTTTGCAATTTCCTCAATAAATAATTAATAGAGTGATGTCTTTATGTGGGACCTGTTGGAAAATGGTTTTAATACTAGTGAAATGGGTCAACTTTGAGCCCAAATTTCAGTGGGATCCGTGCCTTAATTTCAACGGGACCTAGGATATTCACGTTCTACTCCGCAAGAGGATTAACATGATATATTTATTTGTCGAAAACCATTTAGTATTGAATGAAATATTTAATGTCAAAGTAACCCGTTTGAAACATGAATTTGATTTATTAGAAAATTCTCATACACTTGTCCCACATAGGAAAATTATGAAATTTTGATGTGGTTTATATAGTGTAAGGTTGGGAATTGGGTTTGGGCCCCAAGGGGTACCAATAATCTTTAGAAGAGGGGGGGACCTATATCTTATAGGATTCGGTCTAAACCCCACACGGCACGAGCACGTGCTCGAGCCCGGTCCGGTACTAGTGCGTCCTTATACTATATTATCTTTTGGACAAAATTTATTTAATTTTGGATCAAATTGTAATTAATCAAATTCTTGGGTACTTAATAAAATTAATTTTTATTAATGGGCTTATTTTCGGGTAATGATTTTGGGTGATCCGTTAACCAACTGTTTGGTCCGTGAACCGACTAATTACTGAACCTTGCTGTCTGTTCAGTTTTTAGGTTTGTCTGAACAGTGACGACTGTTCTGAATTGGCTTGAAGGATGTTCGAATGGCCACGAACAATTCTATAAATAGCCAACCCCGTTGCCAAAATCGACACACTATTTTCATTGTTATTATTCTCTGCATTGAATCTCATTCTCCCTCGTTCTGATATTATTTTCGAAGTAAATACACTTCATTGAGTTCGCTGGAACTCCTGTAGATTGCCGTGTTGCTTCTGTAGGAGACGAAATTCGTTCTATCCTGGGAAACGATTGCTGGACGCTTTAAGCACCTTTTGAAGACAGCAATTCGTTTTAAGGAAACATCGTGAAGTCGGTGGGCTCGAATTTAATTTTTTAATTCTGTTGATCATACCGTTACGCTGTACAGATTTATTAAGATAATTCTGTTAGATTGTTTGAAAGGAGATACTCCAAAAATAACAATCTTAAAACGAATTTTCTATTTTTTAATTTATTCTGATTCTACTCCTTCTCGTTGATCTTCTGATTGTGTTTCAGAAATGACAACTCCTGGTACTACACTCCTTAATAGTAGTATAGAAAAGCCAGAAAAATTTAATGGGTTAGATTTTAAGCGTTGGCAACAAAAAAATATTTTTTTATCTGACAACATTAAGTTTGGCAAAATTTCTCAAAGAAGATGCGCCTTCATACACGGAGGAAGATTCTGATGTTGAGAAATTGGTTGCGGTTGATGCATGGAAACATTCCGACTTTCTATGTCGAAATTATGTACTCAACGGATTGGACAACACATTATATAATGTGTACTGCAATGCGAAGTCTGCAAAAGAACTGTGAGAATCCTTGGACACCAGTACAAAACTGAAGATGCCGGCACGAAGAAGTTCATTGTTGGTCTTTTTTGGATTACAAAATGGTGGATAACAAGACTGTCATATCCCAAGTTCAAGAAATTCAAATTTTACTCAGTGACATCCATGCTGAAGGAATGAAACTTAGTGAATCATTTCAAGTTGCTGCACTGATTGAGAAGATACCGCCTTCCTGGAAGGACTTCAAGAATTACCTTAAACATAAGCGGAAGGAAATGAAACTTGAAGATATCATTGTCCAGTTGAGAATAGAAGAAGACAACCGCAAATTTGAAAAGAGGGATGGTGCATCTAATTCGTTGGAATCAAATGTCAATATTGTGGAAGAATTCTTAAAGACTAACAAGAAGAGGAAGCACAATGGCAAAGGGCAATCTGGTTCTTCGAAAAATGCTAAAAAGTTCAAAGGCAACTGTTACAATTGCGGCAAGGCGGGACATCGGTTTAAGGACTGTCGGAAGCCAAAGAAATAACAGGACCCACATACAGTAAGTTTTTGCAATCAATTTTGAGGGGAGAAAATGTTTATAAGCTTACCTTATTCACTGTTAGCTAAAATTTTTTATAAAACTAGTGGCGCACAAGTGCAATGCACGTGTTCCAGTTTAGTTGGCTACGTAATAGAGTGAAGTGATTTTTAGTTATTTTACACAAATTGTAGTTGATGCCAAATTTTCTACTGTGCTTAAGCCATCATCTGTAATACAAAGCAATGTATTAGTACAAAACTTGTAATCCTTTATAAACAAAAATAATGTTTTGTGTGGTCATAACCACTTTTGCAGCTAATAACAAGGCAGACTTCATGATTTTTGTACATAAATGTAGTTGGAGCCAGTATTCTAGTACACAAGGAAATAGAAGTTTGTTAAATTTTTCATCTCAGGAACTCATATTATTATTTCAATTTTTTTCCTTTCAATGTAACAATTGTTTGAGATGATGTACCCGAATCCTGGACGAATTCCAGCTTTCCAATCTTACTTATGATGGATACAAAAGTTAAGGGCCCAATTTCACAATAAGAACTATCATAGAAAAGCAGTGAATTATTATGGTTGAAATATAAGAGAATATGTTTAGAAGCTACTCACTAATGAATCATCGAGATTTCCCCTCTACCCTAGGTAAATTAATCAATTTCAATGGTGGAGCTAGGAAATATCAGAAGTTTTAGCTACAATGCTCACTCAGTTTATGTTTTAGCTACAATATGCTTTTTTGGCATTGAAGAAACAACACAGTCCAAAAAGAATGAATAAACATACTTAGAAAAATGGAGTTTTAAGTAAAAGGATACAAGTATCACAGGAATCTCCAGACCATACCTTTACATCAGAAAATCCAACAAAATTGTCAAGCTCACCAAAATGTGTTTGCACTGGTGCCTTAGCATGGAGAGGATCTGCAAGTTCTGGTGAAGGCACACCATAGAAGGCTATCACAGCATCAACCCCTGGGACCAACACAGAACTTGCAGTAGCAAGAACACCCCTCATGCAGTAACAAGTTACACCAACCTATTGAACATTCAAAGGCTATTGCAACAGATAATTGCCCTTTATCACACCTTCTTTAAAGTGAAACAGAGTTCATTTTAAAAGTAAAAAGGATGGAAAATGGATCTAATAAAATAGGAGATTAGCAAGAAAATAAGATAGGAAGCATACCAACACGTAATGAAAAATCACCCTAAAAAATTGTTTCATTCTATGAAATGAAGAAAACTTTCTTGAAGAAATGCTCTTCAAAATTATGACTTCATCCACGAAACCTTTTAGTCACTAATCTTTCTACTGTAATTATTTCAGATTGCTTAGGCTCCCAAATGATGTAAATTATCCTAGTACAAAGAACCACATGTTCATCAAAATAGTCAAAAAGCAAAATCATCATTTTTCTGTTCATCAAAATCTAACAACTTTATAGTACTTATAAATAAAAAAATATTATCTCTTCCCACCCAACTGAGGAAACATGAAGGAAATGAAAAAATGAGGAAAACAAGGATAACGCGATTAAATACATACGTGTAGAGGCACAGATAAGCAAATGAGATTTTTAGTCTCACCGTGTCGTCTCTCTGAATTTGATAGAGATTAAAATATGATATACTAAGAATATAGTGAAATTCACCTGATGATCAATATGAGCTCCCAACGGACAAATCCTATATGGGGATACAAAACCCGGACCTCCTTAGCTTCTCTGCTAGACATTGCAGCAACCTTCTTTCTAATTACATTCAACTGCTTTAGCAACAAACAAAAGCATTGGCATAAGCATGTCAGCAAGATAAAAAATGAAACTTCAGGTCACAAAACGAGAAAATTACAGTTAACCACCAACAAGCATAGATATCAAAGATAAAAACACATATGTACAATGATGTACTACTACAAGATAAAAATCTTGTTTTACCTTTTTCCTGACAGTTTTTCAAAATATATTGATATTTTATTATCAAACATTTTGTAAATCCTACTACATAATCTTTAAATATGTACAATAATGTCAAAAAGGAGAATTATATATTACCATTAAACAGAGAAATATGGCTTTAAGAAATTAGATAAATAAGACATTAAGCTGAAATCCCAAATTAAAACCAATTTCCACGGTTTTTCCATAAGCACATTTTCATTTCTTATCAAACATTTCGTGGACAATAGTACAAAATCTTTAGATTGAAAGTAGTTCAAAACACAAGCTCCCGGCAGAAACTATACAGTAAGCAAAAATTTGCAAAGTCTTCGATGACCAAGCCATTTACATATTTAACCATAAAAATCAGGCGTTCAAAAGGAAAGTAACGTATAACATTGAATTGAGAAGAAAGTCATCCTAGTTTTTGGCGACAAATGTGGAAGAAGTATAAGGTAAGATTTCGACATCCATTATTAGTAAGCAGAGTGAGGTAGGAAAAAAATGTAGTTACTCTATATATATCTGTGGGCTTATTGGGCCTATTTTGGTGGTTCTCTTTAACCCCCTTTGGGCCAATTGCTTGACCCGGTTTGTGTGCCTATCTATATCACTTGGGCTTGGCATTTGTGAGACTCTCGACTCCCGTTTTTCCTTCTAGGGTACGATTACTCCTCTGTCCCGTTTTCTTCCTCTCCTTTCGAAGAAGCTGGCAGTTTCTTCTCCTCCCCTTGATATTCACAGTTAGCCCATGGTTGAGAGACTCCGGTGTATTACCTAGGCGTGAAATAGAGCTAGGTTAGGGAGGTTTCTTGTGAGGCTTAGGTCTGTGATTAGGGCGAGATTCTTGGCTAATTTGGTAGACTGTTCAGTCGATGACCCAAGCCAAGGTTGAAGGAGGTTTGGTTGGTTCTTGATCTCTCTCTGGACGGCGATTGCAAGGCGTGGAAGGGCTGTTCCTGAGCCTGAACTTTCAGCCGTGAGCGAAGGAGCGAAGGAGAAGAACTGGGTATCAAGCTGCCTTTCTGGACAGCAAAAGGGAAGGTTTTCTGCCCTCTTATTTCTGATCATATGCTCTGTCTTTCAAGTTCTACATTTCAGTTTGTATGAGTTGTATACATGCTGATAATTTCTACACATTATAAATGCCATGTATGTATATTTCGAGCATGCTGAGATTGGGAAAATACTCTGTACATGATTTCTTTAAGCTTGCGAATGTTGATTACATATCTGTTACTGCTGGTTTCTAATATGCATTGATATATGGTTTATTCTGATTTCTGGAGTTATCTAATTCTGTTAGATTCTAGTTTTATGAACCTGTTTGAACTCTGGTGTTTAGTGTATGTAGAGGTTCAGATTGGCTATTGAACTTAAACATCACTTTAAGAGTTGCTAGAACTTTGTTAATGTTGAGCATTGTGTCTGCAATTGTGCTATATATTCCCAACAATATCGAATTCAAGGAGAAGCAAAAAGAAGTAAATTCTAACTATTAGTAAATCTAACTATAAATAGGTACCTAGTCATCTGTGTGTTTAGGTAGCATTCAAGCATGAACGGATTACTTTAGACGAAGAGAAGAAGTTTTATTGTAAGTGGATGGTGTAGAAAAAATATAGAAGATAGGAAAATACATAGACATGCTAAAAGCCAAAAATGCTAGAAAGATGAAGAAGAAAAAGGAGGAAAAGTCTTGTGGCTTTTATTCTTCTACAATAATTTAATATGAGTCTTGGTTCTGAGGCAAAACTGGAGGCACGAAAATGTGGTTTCGAACTAAAATAGCAAATCTTCTACGTCTTACGTACATCACAGACTGGGAAATGACCATGACTACGACCATATGAAGTGAATAAAAGTAAGCTCAATCTTTACCTGTTCGAATCCAAGTATATCAATGATGGTGTTGTCTTTTTTCAAATTTAAGGATGAATGAAATGGTACCTATATATGAGTATGGGAGTTTTTAACGTATGAATGCTTTGAAAAATATCCACTTGGAAAGCACGAATGAGAATGAAATTCAATAAACATTACTGCCTAACCCAGTATTGGGTGTATGTCATTATTATGTTGTAGGAAAAAAATGTTTCATATGAATATACCATAAATGTAAAGGCCGTATACATAATAGACAATAATCCATATGCTAGAAATTTTACTGTGAAAAACTGTAAAAAAAAAAAATATATACACACACACACACAAAGAGAGATAAAATACCACAAAATACCCGAGCAACCATTGAAATTCAAGAACTAATGTGAAAACCACACTTCCTGTAAGTTTTTGGGCCCTTATGTGTGGTTCTCCTAACTAGTTGGGCCAGTTCCTTAGCCCACATATGTTGACCCGGATGGTGTTCTTTACTTGGAGCACTCTTGACCCTTGGATTTTAATCCACGGCTGGGCTTGATTCTTGGCTTGATATTTTCTTGATTTAACATTGGCTTCTTCCATACGACAAACCTCTCCTTTTTTCTTCTCTCTTCTGCTCGACTTTGGGGGGGCTCTCTGTTCTTCTCTTCTTGGGGTTCACTGTGTGGTGGAAAACCGGTGAGTTAGAGTGTGATACCTTGGGGCTTCTAGGCCTGCAACAATGGCTAGAATATTGGCATCCTTCTCTAAGTCGTTTTGGTAGAATCAAGGCCGTTTGGGAGATCTTCGATCGATGACCAAACCGATTCCTCACCTGGGGTTTTCTATTGTTCTCTTTCTCTCTGGATGGCGGATTGCAAGCATGGTTGGAACTGTTCCTGAGCCTAAAAGCTTCGACCATTGAAGAGGAAGGGGTGCTCACGGGTTCGACCAAAAGGAAGGGCAGCAGCACTGCAAAAAGGGGGAGTTTCTGTCCCGTTTATTAAGCTCTAATTTTCTGTCTATTTCATGTTCTGTTCAGTTCTGAGGCTTTGATTTTCAGTCCCTAGGGTTTAAGCATATTCTGTTAATGCTATGGGAATAATTTGATTGCCATTGGTATAGAAAGATTGTTTATTGATAATGCTGATTTCTGAGATTATAATTGAACTGCCATAGTGTATAAGTTGCTGGAATGCTGCTATTGTTTAGAATCTGATATTATGGGCATATTTATACTATGAATTGATGCTTGTCTTAGGTTGTGATTCCCAACACTTCCACTATTTGATGAAATCCTAGGAAATAAATAGATGCCAAACCTAAGCTTAATTAAATAATCAAAACGAAAGAGGTGATCTTTAACTCTCATTAACTTGCAATTTCTCTAGCCATTGACTGGATAAATATAGTATACCACCTAACTTATTAGTAAAAAAAAAAATCGCTTGTGCGGGGCGGGGACACCTCCAGAGATATCGCCGTGCCTTGGATGGAGGCAAACCTTGCCTCCATCCAAGTGGATGGAGGCATCTTGCCTAGGCACATTATGCTCATGATACTTTTCAAAGACAAAAATCCCAACATACTATAATCTAAATTGATATCAAAAGAAGTCCAATATTCAAGTCTATTTCACCAAATAGTGTGCAAATAAATCATCACATGATCCTAATCTTGTTCTATTCATCATTAGCATAACTGGTATCATATTCCAGCATATTAACTTAAACTGGACCTCCAGGTTCCACAAGGTACAGCATCATGTGAAAAGATGACAGCTCGCAATTCTAAGATCAATTTAATATGATAACACATTCTCTATTTGCCTGCCCACATCCCACCACCTGTGGGCAAGGGTAATATAAGAGCAACAATAAAGAAGCAATATATAGTAAGAAACCTCCCAGGTGGACGCATAATCACCCACTCTTCCAGCATATTCATACCTCAGGCCTGCCAATAAGTTAATAACTTGCCTTAAAAATGCCCAGTCTATACTATATATAGGAGTTCAATCACCTTCAAAATATCAATCAAACATCCAATTCTTCTATCACCATAAAATCATGATTCAATTGTTTCAAGACAAAGATCAATGCAAAGTCTTTTCAAGAACCCCCCGTTCCTTCATCCTGCTATGTTTGATCGAATACTTATACACCTCTTTGAGCAAGGTATTTTACTGCAGTTAAAGCCAAAAGTAATTCATGAAATAAATTTATACAAATTGTATGTAGACAAGCTAAAATCCCACTTGCACCCAATATTAGAAGTGAATTCAAAACCAACAAGTCAATTGAAGCATTTCAAAGGACCTCATCTTACTTGAAAATGCAAGATAGTTGATTTCACAGATCTTGTGTTCTGCCAGATTTCGTAAAAAACTCCATCTTTCCTAGTTGGCTTGCATTCCTGAAAAAAAGAATCAGAAGTAGTTGTTATAATACATCATTTAAGAGAAGAAAAAAAATTAAGGTAGCAAACAGTTACCATGTAAAACTGAAAGTTACCTTCTCTGAGCCCTCTCCAGATTGGGGCATATTTTCATAATTTTTATACTGTTCTAGTCTAGTCTGCCTATACTTCTCCCTGGAAATGCTTAGTCTTTCCCATGGAATTCCTTGAATATCCTTTCCCCTCCTAGCCTCAGCAGCAGATGTATCCGTGATCTTATTATCCTAATCCCACAAATCAGTTAATTCGTATCACCAGTGGCAAAACCAAAGACAAAAAATAACAAATAATTCTAGAAATAATAATAATCGGTAGCTGAATGCAAATACGCAAATTTGTAAACATAGATTGAACAGACCAAATGGTCGTATTCATCCTCATCTTCCTCATCAGACTGTGCCTCTGTGCATGCGGATGGAGGCACGACGTGCCTCCGTTCTCATGCACGGAGGCACGCTGTGGTAGCGTGCCTTTGTGTACGCTGGCACGGCACCAGCACGGAGCCACGCTGGTGCCTCCGTGCA
Organism: Fraxinus americana; assembly: GCA_035079005.1. Lineage (NCBI taxonomy): Eukaryota > Viridiplantae > Streptophyta > Magnoliopsida > Lamiales > Oleaceae > Fraxinus > Fraxinus americana. The sequence goes on along the minus strand of CM068717.1, from coordinate 4,974,493 downwards.
CTAAACTAAGTAACTAATCGCTCATGTTATTCATAAGCATGAACTTTTGTCCATGCTTTAGTCCCAAGCATGAACTTTTGTCCATGCTTTAGTCCCAGGAGATAAAATTATATCAAATGATATACCTTAACGAAAGCTAAAATATTAAACAAAATCATCAACAATGTTCTCATCAGCTTGCCTATAACTATCCATTTGACAGAATTCTATAGAAGCTCTATAGAAAAGCACACACTTCAACTAAGATTTTGATGTTAACTCAAAATTAAATAAGTCAATATTTAGTTTATGGGAAAAATGCAAGACAACAAAAGGAAAGTATCAAAACAATATTTTGATGTGTTTGGCAATCTGAGAAGCCATATTTACAGGTTTTGACGTCAATATATAAACAACAAATTTATTATTTATCTTTACAGAACCCCACATGCATACATTTATTAAAAAAAAAAACCATAAAAAAAAAAAAAACATATTTTCGTGACCAAAAAATTGTAAAACAACACTTACACCTTATCTGAAATTTCATGGTGGAATTTCAAGAAATAAATGACCCATTTCTTTTTATTTTCCTTCTCTATTCATTGTATCACCACGGATAGTGATGAATTTAGACAGAGACAGGAATATGTGGCATGGAGACAGCTTAGCAACGTGCCTCCGTGCACGCGGACGGAGGCACGTCGAGCCTCCGTCCGCTTGCACGGAGGCACACACGCTGGTGCCCGTACACAGCGTGCCTCCGTGCACTCGGACGAAGGCACAACGTGCCTAGCTTCAGGCACACTAGTACCATCACGGATGCATTGTTAGATGGGAAAAAAGATAACACTGAAAATATCGTATCGACCGTGTCTCCATGCGCGCATGAGTTTTTTTTTTAACATTGAGATACATAAAACTATTAACCTAAAATTGTAATGGAGAAAAATCAATCGCAGATTATTAATCAAAATAAAAGCTTTGAACTTTCTGCAGCTAAATGAAAATTAAGAAATCACCAACCAAAGGTCTCCCTGCGAGACGGAAATACGGTGTCTTCGTTGCGCATAGAGACACGCGACGCTGTCTCAATTTTCGTTGCCATCTTAACCTTCATCTGACCACAAGTTGATTTGAACTCAACCTGCTCCAGATTCACAGGAAAATAAGAATTCTGTTTCTAATTTAAAATCTAATAGTAGGATTTAATTTCTTGAATGAGGAGTTTGAAGTTGAATTGTCACTTGCATCCGGTCAAAATCATGACCAGGAAACCGCCCAAATCAACATCGCCAAGAAAATTAGTCTTGGGTGCTCACCGACTCAATTCCTTGCTAAATTTCTCTAATTATTATTCAGAATTGTTACTGTAAATATTATTCTTAATTATTGTTCTTAATTATTTGTAAATATTGTTCTCTATTTATTCATCGGCCGAATTTCCTATGATTTCTTGGCGGGAAGGAGAAGACGGTGATTGAAAATGGTAAGCAGACAAAATAGGGCAGAAGTGGTGTGAAGTAGTAGGAAAAGACGGTTAACAAAACGGTGTCGTGTTGGTTGACGATTCAAATTCTTGACATCTGGCATGAACAGTGCCTCCCCAACTGGCTCTTTTATTTTGTTAAGGAAATTAAGTATAAATCATAATTTCATGGGATCTCTCATTTCCATTAACTTTTTAATAATATATTTTCTCAATTTTATCAAAATCTGCTTAAAAAATAATTTTTAACCAAATCAAATAGGGCTAAAGTAACTTAGAGGGTGTCTGTGGCAGATTTTGGGAGAATTTTAATCTAAAAGCCGACCGTTAGTGGGGCCCGCATGTGTGATGGCCGGTCAACTTTTACGGCTGAAAGGATGTGCAACGTTCTGAAAATGAATTATTTTGGCCAATTTAATTGATACCAGACAGGGCCTTAATTTAAAAACTTAACTTTTAAACATATATAATTAGCAGTCTCCAACCGAAGCAAAATCCAAGCCATTTTTTAATGCTAATTAGGGTGTGTTTGATGTATATTATTGAGAAAATAATGTATTTTAAATGGTGATCTGATGAGAAATATATGGTTAAAAATTAAGAAAAATTTATTGATATGATTAAAAATATTATTTTATTAAAAAATGTATGATTGAAAATGAGTTTTTAAAGAATGTGTACAGACAGGGACTAGATAAATCTAATGGTCATTGAAATTTTGAGTAATTATGTCAATACTCCTTGAAGTCAATCAAATTTTTAACCATTACACAAATAGTCATTAAGGGGAAAAAAAACATTTAATCCTGCTTGACACCATTAAGTGCCAATGTTTACCAATCGACGTTATGCTAAGTTAATAAAAAATGGAGTTAAAACGTCAACACACACACACATATCCTTCAAATAATTTTATCATATCTAATGAAGATCGATACTTGTCATATGCTAAACATCGATGAATATCATATCAATTCATCGATGCTTAAAAGATGAGTACCAAAACTCATTGTTCCCTATTAGTTTAGATAATAATTAAATTTTTAGTAGATTATAAATGATAATAATAAGTGAGATTAAAATTAATTACTTACTTTAGCTTAAATTTTAATCAATTTTTTTTAAATGAACCATATCTCGATGCATCCCCAGTCTATGTGGATATAAATAATTGGTTAAATGATAGGTGAAATTAAATGACTTATTTAATTTCACTTATCATTTAATGCCACATTAACGCCACATAGATTGGGGATGCATCCCCAGTAGGGATGAATATCATTTCTCTTTTATTTTGGGGGCCAATTATTTGCAATTTTAAACCCTAGAAATGGAATATACCGGTTTATTTCTAAAAAATCCCAATGGGTCACCCAATCATCATTCAACCGGCAACATAGATCTGCCTTTGTATGCTCGTCATGTTCTAAAAATATATTTATTTTTTCTACCCTTTTGCTTTTATACGGAATGGCAGTAGGATAACAAGAGAATTACAGTATTTTTTATTTTTATTTTTGTTAAATGGCTGCAACGTCATACTCTCAAGCCACTTCAATTACAAGTGATTGCTTCGCAAATTCGTTCTTGCTGCCAAGTCGAAGGAGCAGAAGTAATATCTATTACAGTTTTGACAAACTCAAAAAAAGGGTGAAGACGCTGAATCACGATTTCGTTTCACAGAATTTCAAGATTCAGGCTGTTGAAAATAATGCTCCTCAGGTGAATTACTCGAAGCTGCACATGCCCATATTCACAAATTATTATAGTGGTATTTTTGGCGGCCACTGTTTTCAAGATCAAGAGCATGTTTGCTTAGGCTTAAGAGCATTTAGTAATGATTTGTTTCCATTGGATATGTTGTATTATCAAAAAGATGCTTACTTTATTTACTTAATCCCCAATTTTAACCAACAAAACAATTATTTGATTTATAAGAAACTTTTGAGCTTAGGCAAACATGCTTAACATTGTTTGAATAATAGTAGAAGTAAGAGTTGCACTATTGCTTTTATGAAAGTTTGGTTTAAGATTGTGGTTGGAATAGTAGTAGAACTGTATCAGTTTTTCTTGTTTTTGTTACTTTTATGAAAGATTCATTATTTGGTTATATTGTCTTGGATTTCATGAAAAAGAAGAATTTATTCGTGATTTTGTCTGCTTTCGATCATAGAGGCATTAATACTATGCAAACAACCATCTGTATTTGTCCTCATATCTTGTTAAGATAAATAACTGATGAAGAATTAGTAGTGATTTACCAAACTTATTTTCCATCCTCCAAATGAAATTGCTCGTTTGATTCTTTAGAAGGTCCTACACATGTCATTGCACTACGCAAGTAAGAAAGTAGTTAAACTGGCAAGAATACTCCTACATTCAGTATGTTAGAATGGTCTAATATCAAATTTTGTTACTGAAAATTGGGAGCAGCTACTTACGAATAGCAGGAAGGTGGAAAGCAACAACAAAAATGTCGATAACTGGGAAGCTGTCTAAAACAGTGCATAACTACGTTTCAGCCTAGTCACACGCTAATAGAGTTTTAAGATGAGATGCCTTTTCTTTTATCAAATTCTTTGATGAAAGATTCAAAGTGGTTGACATTATAATATTTGAAATAAAAGGTAATTGCTTACAGAAAGTGAAAAGAAATCCGGTATCTATCTTACCATTTTGTTTAATTCCTATTTTATATTGATTTTTGCAGTTGTGTTTTAATTTTTATTCTAATTTTAAGTCTTACAGTTGGATGTTGAAAAGTTACAAGGTTCAACAACTAAGTCCGGATATAGTAGTATTAGTTGGCCTTCTCCCGAAGATGAAATTCCGTTCTGGAAGAGAGAATTTCCATCATGGGATATCAGCATGGGAGGTCCTGCTGACATCAAGAGGGATTCTGATCTTATGCACATTGTTCACGTGACAGCTGAAATGGCACCCATAGCAAAGGTCGGAGGTCTTGGTGATGTTGTGGCCGGACTTGCCCGAGCATGTTTGTTGCGTGGCCATAAAGTGGATGTTTTTCTACCGTTCTACGAGTGTATCAACAAGCAGCAGATCAAAAACTTGGAATTGGTGAATACATATGACTCTTATCATGATGGGAGTTGGGTCTCGACTAATGCATATCGGGGAGTAGTTTCGGGCATCCCGGTGATATTTGTCGAACCATCCAACCACTTTTTTAAGGGACAATATGTCTATGGAGGTTCATACAATGAACTGGAAGCATATTTATTCTTTAGTCGTGCTTGCCTTGAATGGATGCAGGTTTGTCCTGATAAACCAATTTTTTCTAAGAATTGAAGTTGAAACCACAATGACCCACTTATTTTTGAATAAAATTGAGCCAGACTTTCTCTGATCTGAGTAGAATTTCTAGCATATATCTAGTCAGGCATGCTTGTGTCTCCAGGAGAATGCATAGGAAGTAACACACTACTCAGTCAAAAGATGCTGAATAATTGATCCAAACACTTAGAAACATCAATAAAATATTTAGGAACAAAGGTTTTACTAACATACATTTGTTGTGTGCCATAGCTGTTGCAATCCAATTATTTGCGTCAGTTAAGATTATATTCTTTTCGGTTCATAGTTCTATGTTGTTTCTGTTAATTTCTAGTTAAATTTTTTAATTCAATTAACATTGCCAAAACTCGTTAAGGAATTTGATCTTATTGCAGGTCACTGGAACCCAGCCTGATATCATTCATGTCCATGAGTGGCAGACTGCTGCTTTGCCCTTGCTTTACTGGGATATGTACCATCATCTTTCACTCAAGGTAAAACATATTGTACCTTGGGTTTTTTCAAAAAGATTTCAACAGTAGGTATAGTATATTGCTTGAATTATGATGATGAAATGTTAAATTTTTAGAAACCAAGAATAGTGTTGACTATTCACAATATGGAGCATTATGGAGAATGCAGGTACACTAACAAAATACCGCATTTTCTTTTAAGTAAATTGATGACATATTTACAGTCTCTGATTTGCACAATTCTCTTGCATGTCCAAGTAGTTTTTATCGTTGATTAACTCTTCTACTGATGCAGTCTCTGTGTACCTTCAAAAATCATGAGATTTATAGGTGTCAATCCAGATATGAGATTTAAAAATTCTTGGAACCTGATAATACTAAAGGCATTTATGCCTGGCGACTGTCTTCAACATGTTTTCAGAATTATTGACTTGCACCCATAGCATCATATGGTATTGGATTCTTGGTTATGTCCCTGCTCCCTCTCTTGAGTGGGTGGTATCTCTTCTGATTCGTGCTTGTCTGTGGACATTTTTTGGTTTTATGTAAAATAACAGAGCTGTATTGTATTTTTGTTTTTTGTTTTCGTGAACATTGAACAATTTTGAGTTGTCTTGACTTCCTTACTTACCGGTGCAACTAATCACTTTATAATTGAAATAGAACTACTTATCTTCTATCTATTGGTTCTTCTGATAATGCCAAAAACTTGGCTTCAAAGTTTGTCTAAACCTGTTTATGGTCCCGTCTCTTTGTCAGCAATGAGCAGCTGAGCAAATGTGGCCTTGATGGATCTATATATGCAACTGAAGAGAAGGTGAGTCTTTTAAGTCTTTTTTATCATAAACACACAACACATACATTTTTTTGTGTATGCATGATCTCCATAACATTCTAGCGACTTCCCTCTCATGTACTTGTTTTAATTCATAAAAAGAAAACAGATACATCAACAGAAGTTTCAAAGGAAAATATTTAATTGCTAGCTACCTATGGTTTCTCTCAAAAAAGAGATATCAACAACTTCTTAACAGGTTGTTTCTTTCTGGTTTAATGTAATGATACACTACCTGTGTATTATTCTTTGATTAATAAAATATTTGATTACCTTTCCAAAAAAAAAAAAAAAATTTATAAAGATAAAGCATGTTACCATTTTTTGTTTCAAATGTTGTAGGCTGTGGACGATCGAACTATTGGTCATAATCCTGAGCGGATAAGCCTATTGAAAGGAGGCATAGTCTATAGCAATGCAGCAGTGTAAGTTTTGATATACCTATGCATGCTTTCTTAACTTCTTCACTTACATTTTCACATAAGTTATGGGAGAATACAATTTAGTAACTCAGTATTTAAATCTGTTTGGGTCATTGTTGGATGACTGGCCCTTGGGTAGTATGTAATTTCTATAGGTAAGGGAAGCATTATTTTAAATCTCCTGTCCTCGTATTTGGCAAAACTAAGGTCAAACTGAACATCATACTTGAGAGAAATTCGTCCATTGAAGTTATGTTTTAATTGAGTACTGTCTATATGTTAACATCGCAGTTACATGCAAAAGAGAATACTCGATGGGTAATCCTTTTATGGTCTCTTTGATTTTTCTATCAATTTCCAGTACAGTCTCTCCTACTTACCACAAGGAAACACTTTGCTCGGGATGGCTTGCAGGCACATTAATAAGGCACCGTGAAAAGTAAGAACCTCTGTTTCTTTCAGTTTGAAGTCAGTTACTCTTTATTTTGAATGAATTTCACATTCTTGAATTTGTAGTCCTTGGTGATTTATGTAGCTGACCCCAAATTCATTGAGAATAAGAATTAGTTTTTGAAATGTGTTTTCAAGCATTCATTTCATTAGTGAATTGCCATTCATGGTTATTGAACCTTTCTAAGCAAAATCTTCATTCGTATTTTTTCGAGACATTAGCAGTTCTGTGTATCTTATTGAGGGCACCTTTTGTTCTTTACCTGGTTTTTGTTCTTTTGGCATCTTTGATGTCCTTGGATGAAGTATGACTCTTGCCCAGATAGAAGCCATACTTTCACGAAAGTTCAGTTCATCATCTACCTTGCTTTTGCTGTCTGTAAATTACAATGTAGCTTATAAAAGAACCTCCAAATTTTCTCATTGAGGGTAAAAACTTTCATAGGTACTGTGGTATTTTGAATGGGATAGATACTGGAATGTGGAACCCTGCAACCGACATTTTCTTGCCCGCTAAGTTTGATGGTAATGATCCCTATACTCATGAAGATTTTTTTTTTGATATCGTAATCTGTTTCGTGTATAGTTCTTCTTGTATATACCATGGGCAAAAGAAGGTTAGAAGAGGTAGTATCGTATAATTTTTTGACAAATGAAATTCTGCTCATGTATTAATTAGTATGTTTTAAAAATAATACTCCCTCTGTCCCAATTATATAAGCCGAGTTTCCTTTTTCTCTTGTCCCAAATATATAAATCTGTTTCCTAATGTAGAATATTTTGTTGTGTTCATTTACCAATATACTCTTATTAAATTTTCCCCACCTAATATGCCAACTTCTTGAAATCAAACAAATACACACATTTCCCATTTCTTGAAAACACGGAACAACTCTCAATTCTTCTTCTTCTTCTTCAAAATCTTTATTAGTTCCAACAATAATTTAGTTTTACATAATGAAAATTAAATAGGAGTAAACTAGGAAATATCCTGACAAAAATTAATTTTTCAATGATATTAAAGAAGCCTTCTTAATCCGTGTGAAAAATGAAACAAGCCTATATAATTGGGACGGAGGGAGTATCTACTAAACAACAAAGTGAGCTTGTTTCCAATAAATTGGGTTTGGCTACATAAATCCTTTTTTGCCACTCCATTTGTTCCGTCATTATATCTACTGAAAAATTTACAATCAAATTATTATCAAGCCACGATAACTTTCGTCTACATCTCCTTTTACTAACTTGTTTTAATGGGATTGCATAATTCTTGTGAATGGGAGGTTTTTTAGGCCTGTACAAGGCACAATCCAACCACACAAGTTGTTTTTCCCTTATTTTATCGGCGAAGAAATGTGAAGATTATTGTCACAAGACGTGACAAATGTTCACCTTTGTATCGATGTGGTACCCAGATTTACACTTGCAGTTTTACCTAGTTAAATGACCACATAAATGACAAGCAAATTTTTCTATCATGCATAAGCATGAACCCTACCTTTTTGCAAAGTAGTTGGCACACCAGTTAGAAGAGAAATTCAAAATGCGAAGAACTTCACGACTTCAATCCACTTGTTCAATAACGTCAAGCCACCCTTTTCTTGGCTTTGTGACTTGCAACCTGAGGACAATTACGTCCAATCTTAATCTAGTTGTCTGCCAGTTAGGTTATATCTCAAAAAGGTTAATGGAATCTCCTTTTTTATCTTTTGTTGTTTTTATCTAATTATTTATAATTTGGCAGCTCATAACATTGAAGAAAAGAAGACATGCAAGCACTTTGTTCAACAGGGGCTTGGTCTGGCTTCGGAAGGACATCCGATGGGTAGTCATGCACCAGATAAAGTGCCTCTGGTGGTATGCATTACTCGATTAGTCCCTCAGAAAGGTCTTCATTTGATAACTCATGCGATCAAGTATGTTAAAGAAATTGTAAGTTGTTCTCCCTTCCTGTCTCTCATCACCCTCCATGATCCGCACACATCTACATGCATGAATTCAGTTTTTGCTTTTCTAATATGTTCTTCCAAGCTTATTACATATGCAGTCAATGGCTATACTTGCTATGTATGGCAGCAAATATATAGTTTCTTCCAGGAAAACCATTTTCATATGTTCCCATGACCCGTTGAAAACTTAGACCCAGTGCTATTTTATCGTCTCCAAGCATGAAAGGCTACATATTTAATGCATACTAACAACATAAATTCAAGCTGCCTAGCAGAAGGTTTCCAGCCCATGATATGGAACATGACGACTTCGGATTTTGACCAGTGAACGAGATCTGAAGAAAAAGAAAATAGAGGGAAATAGTAAAATTTTCAATTGTTAAACAATTGAGAGAGTCTAAAAATTATGATAGAGAAATCGCTGGCTTGGCTTCTCCTCTAGATTGTTAAAACGTTGCACAAGAGGATGTGAAGAAGAATATGAAGGAATTCTTCCAAAATAGGGCAATCAATGGAGTCACAAATTCTACTTTCGCATGTCTTAATCCAAAAAAAAAAAAAAAAAAAATCAAATCCTAGAAAGATTAATGATTTTGATCGCATCAGTTTGGTGTCGATATTGTTACAATAATATCAGCTATCTTTTGCCAAAGTGGAATGAAAGAAATTGCAAAACTATTAAAGGAAAAGAGCAAGTTATTATTGAGTTTTAGGAAACGGAAAAGTTCCTACAGTAAAACCTCCATAAATGAATGTTCGATAGATTAATAATCTTGCATAAATAATAAAATTCTTTGGTCCCAACTTGGACTAGTGTACTAAATTAATAACCTCGCTAAATGCATAAGATAATAATTTTTTGAAAGATCCATTAAGGCCTAATGAATAGATAAAATAATAGTTGCTTAAATTCATAAAAGTCCATGCTAATACAAATTAACAATCCTTTAATTTGACAACATTTTTTCGCCTCTTTTTCAAAATATGTATCTAAAGTCCGCTTTTTCTTTGCTCCCAAACCAAACTCAGCTTCATCCCTAATTTTTTTGCAATGCACATACTACATTTGACATTTTTTTTTTTATTTTGTACAAAGTAATTATTTAAGGTTACGATTGCTTGAAATGCATCTTTTAAAGAAATAGTTGATAAAACATAATTATCATCTGGATCATGATTTGGTAGAAAAATGTGAAATTTGAATGATTGAGGTCTTAAGTTTAAACTAATGAAAGTAGAAATTATGTTTCATGTGTAAATGAAATAACTCGAATGGTTATTCTTACAAGATATTAAACTTTGAAACCAATGCATATAAATTAATGTTTCCTCCTTAATGTATATATGTGTGTGTGCCTTTTTGTTTGCTTACAAATTTTGAATTTCACCACATTTAGTTTTCTGCATGTATTATAGTAAAATATAATACAAGTTATAAAAATATAAAATACTCTATAAATTAGGCCATGTTTGAGCCAAATTATTGTAGAATAAGAATGAAAAATATAGCCGTGATTGAGGCCACATAAGAGATAGAAAATTTGAATTTAAATGTTGAAGTGATAGATAACGGTCATATTTTTCATTTTAATGAGATAATAATGTAGATTAAACGGGGGCTTAATAAATATTCATTTATCGATAAATTAATAACCACTCTAAAATAATAATAATAATTTTTCTCTCTCCCAACATTATTATTTTATAGCGGTTTTACTGTAGTTTCATTAGGGTGCTCTTCGTAAGGATTCAAGGGTGTTCAGTTTCTCTAATTGTTTTTAATTGGAAAGAGGTATTTTCTAAATTAAGGATATTTGATCCTCAATACAATTTCGTCCTTTAGAAGACTTTCTGCGTTACTCTTTCAAAGAAGTGCTGGAAACATTCTCTTGTAGTAGGGTCAGTCAACTGATTCTGCGTGCAGTAAAAAAGCTTGGCTTCTCACCTTGCAATGAGACATTTGTCACCAAATGTGTGCTTGGCATAATTTTTCCTTTACAAGGCTACCAGCCCTGGGTGTTCCAAAGAAGAGAGAAAAAAATAAAAAAAGCTTCAAATATGAATCCAAAAAGAAATGATCCAGCTAATCTATGAAAGAAAGAAAAAGATTAGCAGTGGTAATTTGGCTGGTTGCATTAGTCTTCGGAAGGAACACAATTGAGTCCTATAGTTATTACTTATTGGCATTAAGTTATGTACATAGCCATCACCTAGCATTTAAGCTTTGGGATGCTGAGGTTCTTAGTGGACTGACTTGGAGATTTCTAGTATGGAAAACCTAGTCATTGAGCTTGTTAAAACAAAAATATGGGGCATAGAAGTAATTTCGTTATACGGTTGTAACCATGCTAATGTGGCTAATGTGTGTAGCTGCTCATTTTGAGGGTATTATCGAATTACTTTGTTGATGTTCGCTTATAAAGATTGTGTCTGAGTTTTAGCTTGAAAACTCTAGTATCTATCTTTGGGGTTGTTGCAGGGAGGACAAATGGTTGTGCTAGGGAAAGCCTCAGATAGTCGGGTGGAAAGAGAATTCAAAGCTCTTGCAGATCTGGTAATGTATTTCTTTATTACACATGGCAGTTAATGAATTCTTGTCATGAAGCAATTAGATAAACTTTTGCATGTAGATTGTGCTAAAATAATCTACGGTACTGTTTTGGAAAATAAATTGTGAAACGATAAGGTTTTCTCCATTAATAATATTCAACAGTTGCTTCTTTTGGTATCTATATACTATGGTGAAGACAAAACGAGAGAAGATGGAGTTCTGCCCCAAATGCAGAATTATGATAAGACATGCAAGGAACTTGTATGATCTTTGCCTAGATTGAGGGCACACAATTGCTTTCAGTAACTGATGCTGGCGGAGGTGCTGCCACAGTGAGAATAATGAAATTGACACTCGAACACTCGTTGATTCTCATGAATACTGAGAATATATGGTTCAATTTTTCGTTGGTTCAATCGAATACAGAATAACTGAAAGAAATTGAGAGAAATCTCAAAGGGGTATTCATTAACAACCAAAAACAAATGAAACCATAGATGTTTTAAAGAAACAAGAAAACCCTGGAGGAAACTTTTAAGAAATTGCAAGTAAAGCTCTAAACTATCATGAAATTACAAAGACGCCTTCTGATGCTCGAACTCTTCGAAATGGACGAAGTACCATGTCGACACGATGCGGGTATGAGTATGGGTATGGAATATGTGTCGGATCCTCCAAGTTTCAATCGAACACTTCGCCGTTTCTGCTTCTTTCTTTCCCCTTTTTGCTATTTGCAAACCTAGCGGTGACGACGCTAGGTTTTCCCTTCTTGGTTTTCCCTTCTTTTTCTTCATTTTTCTTTGTATAAGATGAAAATGGGTTCTATATAGTGTCACTTAGTGTTCCACTAAATCCAAATTGCAATCAAGTCCCTCATTTTCTATTTATATAACATTTAATAATTAATTTTCCATAATTGAAAACTAAACCCCAAAATTCTAATTTATTCGTCTTAACCCGTTATTCAATACTCATTTCCTTCTTTGTGAACAATTAATTTTGATCTATTTAAAGTAAATTATTGAGTTAGTAAAAAAAAATTGAATACGTACTCGTACCTTGTTCCCGTACTCGAGTCCGAGCATCATAGAAGACGCCTACATAATAAAATAAAATAAAATAACAGCAATAGTAAAAAAAGTTGCCATCTGCCTGTTGCATCAATAACACCCCTTCATATGCTTCCGGTTTATTGAACACTGTATTAAATAACTCCATGTTCACCAACATGTGCTAGAGAATATTTGTTTGGAATAGACCTATCCGGTATACATCCACGTTCAGAGGAGTGAGTCTATGTTTTTGTTATGAACACTGAGAAAAAGAAAAGGAACTACGATGAACAAATAATTTTATACTGATAGTTAAGTAATTTAGATATCATATTGATGGAAGCCATAGCAATTTGGTTTTGCTTTTAGTTAATATATTCTCAAAGGAGAGAGAGAAATAGAAGGGAAAATAGTTGACTTGCTTGGTGCTGGAATAACAATTCGACTGTAAATATACTTATCCATATTTTGCCATTCAGCTTCCCATACTGATATTAACTCTTGATTTTGTTTTACAATAGCGAATCAACTTTTGAATTGTTCGTTGCCATTTTGAATGATATCTCGAGTAAACCATCACTAAAGGGAGATGAAACAATCCTTGATGCCTTGATAAACCAATCAACTGTCGTGATGATATAGCTTTAAGTATATCAAATCATGATTCAAATGTCCCAACAGTTCATATTCACCCTTGCAAGAAATAAACTGTATAATTTTTTCCCTCTTATTGCCAAATTTATACAATCAACACATCAAGCTCACAAAGTTAATAAACTTTTTTTGTAGCATAATAATGGTTCCAGCATCCGGATCCTTCTGATGTATAGGTAAGTTTCCTTCACACCCCAACTTATTCAGGCATCCTTATCTTCTCAGAATCTTCCCAACATCTTGCATTTGCGCTTGGATGCTTATCTAATGTCTTCTCATGTTTACCGTGACACATCATTCTCGAAACTATCTTTACTATCTAAGTGAAACCTACTGAAGTATTGCTACTTAAATATCTATTGCATTGTGCAGCGAGGAATTGTCCCACATGCTTTATGCTGCTGCAGACATGGTGTTGGTTCCATCAATATATGAGCCGTGCGGACTTGCTCAGCTGATTGGAATGCGTTATGGAGCGGTATGCACATATTCTTAGGCAAAGCTATCCCTTAGTTACTACGAGGCATAAAATTATTTGACTGACAAGTTAGGCAATTGAATGAAATGCTGGTGACCGTGGGTAGTTAAACTTGTGTTGTTCTAACATATATGTTCATTAGAGGTGCTTGATCTCCAATCATATATGCCTTTGACATTCCCTGTTGAGGAATATCTTGTCTTATCTGCTGCATATACATATTACAATAGATAGAAAGTTCCAGAAGAAAAACTTCAAGTAAGTTGTTGTTGTTTATGTCAGGTTCCTGTAGTTAGAAAGACAGGCGGTCTTGCGGACACTGTCTTTGACATGGATGATCAGTCACAACCTGAGATTGCAAATGGGTAATTATCTTTTCATTCCATATTCGCCTATTTAAAACTAACATTTTTAGGACCTTTACAGTGCTTCAGTGTGGCTTTTCTTAATTGGGTCAGACAAGGGTGATTTTTCTCTAGTCAGTTCCTGTGGATGGTCCATCACCATTGACTTTGTTATTTTCAAGATCTGTAAAACACGTGTAGCTTGCTTTTTGGAGGATTGAATAACAAGTTGACCTTTTACTGCCATGCTTTTGATCAAGAGGACTATGAAAATGTTTATGCATTGAAGCCACTACCCTCATGATTTACAAGCTATTCACACATCTAGAACGAAACTGAAGTACTTGTTCTTTGGGTTTCATTTTTCTTGCAGATTTGTTTTTGAAGGAATTGACGAAGCATCTCTGAACTGGGCCCTAGACCGTGCGTTTTGTTACTATTGTGAAAGTAAGTTCTGCATAATTTTGAAATAACAATGCCCGAACAAAGCTGTTTTCCCTCTCTTGCTCTTTTTCTTGTTATCATGTCCAATTTCATCGACCTAGTTCTCCAACAAATTATTTATGGAGTATTTGAATTCAGGGAACGTGTCAAAGTTTCGAGTTCAAGTAAACCCAAAATATCCGTATGAAATCCAGACACAGCATGTGTCGTAATTCTTATTTCTTATTTTTGTTGTAGTTTTCAAATAATCTAACCAACCACAGTCTCACATTTGTACATCTCTCTCAGGCTTAATTTTTTTGGCTTCTGCAAATAAAATATTTACTTTGTGAGATGTTGTGACCACCTCATTGACACCAACAAATGAATAACATAACGTTATGTGAACACCTCATGGGAGATCTCCATTATTAATCAAAGTTTTTGATTGTGGGCTTGATGCAGAACCTAATGAATGGAGAGCCATTGTACAGAAGGTCATGGGCATCGATAGTAGCTGGAATAATACAGCAGGGAAGTACGTTGATCTCTACAACTCCATAAGAGTAAGAGAGTGGTGAACTTCAGAGCCACATTATTAAGTCCTTTCCAAGTGAACATGACGCTATGGTGGAAGCTGTGGATTCAAATCTGAAAATTAAACTTTAGAAGAGTGTTGGGGTATGATGGAGCTTGGGTAAATGAGTAAACCTAGAGCTTGTATATAGCACTATTGTGTGCATAGAGCAGGGTTTTGTTCTTCGCAAGGTGCTGCAGTAGTTGATACCAGGTGCATTAAATCAGATTTTTAAAATTATTGAATGTCAGTGTTTATCTAAGTTGGATACACGAACTGATACATTTAGGCAAAAGGCAAAATTTCTCTTCAATATGTTAGTTTCCAAGGATTATTTTGAAGTATGATTTCAGATTCTGAATAGGTTTAAAAAGGTGAAAGAATGTTTTGCAAAAGCTTCAAGGGAATCAGGGTACATGTTTGGCTAAGCTTAAAATAAATAGAGCTCGGAACGAAGTAGCTTGACTTTAAAGAAGGGGCAAGGAAAGGATATTGCTCGTCAGCTTTCAATCTTCTAAAAAGTTACCATTAATCATGTTGAGATATTTTAGTTATTTATTTTACAACCCTACCTAATTTCAACTAAAACGGGTTATTTGTTAAATTTCACTTATAATTAGACTTTTGCTGCTTCGGCAAACATCTTTCCAATCTTGTGTGCCCCCCTGGCGAAGTTCATGTCTGCCTTTGGATGAGCAAATGGTCATACTTGACGTGAACTCCTAAAATTAAGAACATGGTGAATCTGTAAGAAGATTTGACTGTTATAAGAATGCTAGTTGCTACATGAACACAGACTCACAGTGTACCAAATGAATTGGGTTAGTTGAAAGCTACACAAAATTTTGCTGAGTGACACGGAAAAAAAAAAGCATGCTACAAAAGAAACTCTGGTTTCACGTGTATTGAAATGAATACATAATTTACTCCGAAGTATTAGCAAGAAAAACACCAAAATACAAGTACAAATCTGTAAAGATCACAATGATGAGTGACCTGTGGAAGTGATAACTGGTTGATATTTGCAAGTTTGGTGGAGAGTTATAATATAAAGACATGATGTAGACAAACCCAACCATGCCCCACCCCAAACTCTTCTTCTTCTAGCTACAAGTTTGGGGCTGGGTGAGGCATGTCAAGGTTTGTATACATGTATGTGTATGTAATATTCAACATTCAACCACCTTACGTGTTATTTCTCAAGGTTTAGAAGGGTGTATAATTTTAAGATGAGCTACGGATACAAAACATTCAAATATTAAACCTGTTACCACTTCCACCCTCAAAAAGTAGAATGCATATGCCTATAATCCATTTGCTTCATTCCTTCAATAAATTTGCCACCCATTTTGGAGCTTTTACAGGCTGCTGCACAGCAGTTCAAAATAATTGTCTTGAACTAAAACTAAAAAGAAAATACCAAAAGTACAATACGCAAAGCATCAAGCTAGCAAGATCCACAACCCTCCTTGAATTATATGATTAAATGCTACCTACTTTTGGAAGTAAAAACTAACAATTGAAGGGGACAGAAGTATTAGGACTGTCACAAATGTTCGCCACTAATCCCAACTCAGAAGGGGGGGTGGGGGGGGGGGGTGAGAGAGAGAAATAAATAGAGAGGGGGTCTCAGGTGAACCATAATACAACCTCAAAGAACCCCGTCAGCAACGTCAAATTTTACCCAACTGCTTCAGCTCAAGTCCACTGGCTACTCCAAATCTGTTTTGGGCAGCGTTTTACCACTGCCCAAACGGAGAGTGTCAGCCAGGTTATCCGACAATTGATTTATTGAATCAGCAGCAGTGAGAGGAGCAGCTGTATTTCCAGATGAAGTGGCTAGCTGTTTGACCTTCCTTTCCAGCAAGGATTTCTCTCGCTCATCATAGTAGGTAAAATCGTCAAGGAGGGATGACTCAGCATTATGGTTCTTGAAAATTTTTAACATTTCAATTCCTTGTTCCAGTTTCACCTGAAAAGGATGATTGATCAACAAAATATTAGTTAGGCGGGCGCAAGCATCTAATAAACCTTTCAAACTAGTCATGATGGGACCAATTAGGAGTTTGGGTAAGCATATTATTTGAGTAATGCTATTTAACACCACTAGTGTTAAAGCACCCGTCTAGGTGGTACTAATGTGACATTAAATGACTCACTTAATTGCACATCTCATTGAGCTTATCGCATCACGCCACATAAACTGGTGTTGTAACACCACTGATGCTAGATAGCATTATTCATATTATTTTGTCAAATTGATAGACGCACAAACACAATTACCAAGTACTGAAAGATAGTAGTTGAAGGCAGAGAAAATGCGGCCCGGGGGGGGGGGGGAGACTATTGAGGGAGATTTCTTAGATTGTATTCAATATCAAAGTGTTAACCCTCTATATATATGATTTTAACAAACCTAATTTAAATAGGAAACTACTAATTTAAATAGGAAACTAAGGAAATAAAACCTAATTTAATTTAAATTAGAAAATTACAATCTGAATAAAAAGGAAAAATTAAATTACAATCAACTGAAACAAAAGTAACATCTAAAGATTTTTATGCCAAGTCTTCAAAATATATCTTTATTGCCCTCCATAAAAAATGTTCCAGCTTATAAGCGGTTAAAGATCATAATCAGAGGTTGAATTAAGTTGCAACAAGGTGCTGTTTTTTTCATTTTTCCCCTTTTTTCCAGATAAAAATCAAGGATATTATTGATAAGTTTTAAGGTATATATAAGAGGGGAGATAAAATGAAGCACCCAGTGCGCCATACTACCAAAGCTCTAACTGGCCAATAAGAGGGCCTGTTCTTGTAACTAAGAAACACCATGAGGGCGAAGCAGACCAAAAATGTGTTGACTGAGATAGTGTTTGGGAAGAAAAGTGACAGATTTGTTAATAGCGTAAAACACGGCAATTCAAGTCGCAGAAGAATTTGCATCATTTTCTTTTGGTAATTGAAACCCGTCTTGATCATCAGTTCTGACTACAATGATCAGGTGCTCTAGAGCTGAAGATGAACGGGGCTAATCGAGCTACCGAAGCTGTGGGATGTAAAGATACATCGGTAGGGGAGCGTTCCTGCCTAGAGGGAAGCCACCAAACGAGCATGTAATGGACGAAGTGGAAGCAAGAACGTCGGCTAGAGTAACTCAAACCCTGAAAACCAATGGTTCCTCCGTCTAAACGAAGAGACAACTTCTACGCGGAATTGATGTGATTCAAATTCTCCTTTGAAAATGAAAATAGAATACAGGACTTGAACCACAATGAAGTTGACAAGCAATGCTCACAAAGATGCATTCATGCAGGCACTGAGATACAATTGACAATCAAAAGATAATGCTAACAATATTCAGGAATTTAAACAGAAAGCAATGTTTATATTGAATTCATGTCACTTTCAAAGAAGAAAGATTGGTAGAAATAAAGTATTATGAAAGACACTGTTACCTCTTGGGAATCTCGGCTGTGATTAACAGGCTTGTTGTCGTTATTTTCAAGAATTATGTGGCGGAAGATACCGTGGGGTACATCTTTAATGATATGCCATTTAACAGGAAACTGCCCATTCCATCTATCTTGCTGCCAGTACTTGGCATCATTGTCAAAATCAACAGGTCCAACCATCTCAGCTACCCCACAAAACTGTCCGCTAGCATTAACCTGCAGGTTGTTAGAACAACCAGATTTAACCGAGTGTGAAATGAGCAAAACAACAACGGCAAAAAGTACCTGAATGCAAGCTCCATTTGACAAATGCTTTAGTGCATACAAAATCAATGACTGAATTATATGCTTTACTCGTTAAAACAAATAAGTCAAATAACTAGATACAATGTGAGACTCGCACCAAAAATACTATAAACTTCGAGACATGGTTTCACGGGGTGCCTTTCTTCTTGGCACAAAAAGGGACACCATGCGGCAGTAGTTTGCTCCGCTAGACTATCTTCCACCTTTTCTCGGTTGTTTCGGGATGAAAGAAAATTTGATTACAATTTGTGGAAAGCTTGCAACAAAGAAATTAGATGCATTGAAAGTAAATTGATGATTGATTGATGAAAACGAAAATTACAATTGATGAAAGCAGAAAATTACAATGGTTGGTGCAGGGGGTGAACACCAGTAAACTTGAAAGATTTTTGAATGACTAATACCCCATATAATAGCTTGCGGAAGAAAAACCTAAGTAATAGAAGTAGACGTTTAAATGACGAGGAATCATACTAAACGTTTACAAATATCAGAGCTATTTTACAACTGAAATAAACTATTACAATGGAAAGGAAATTACAACTCAAATTGAACTAATATTTATAATGTGCGGCCGAAGTTGGGCAAACTGCGGCTGCAATTGGGTCAAGGGGCTAGTTAAAGCTGCGGTCCTTGACACATGGAGAGGTAGATCAAGCAAAATAAAATTATGGTATTACCAAGAAAAATTTATAGTGGCACAAATAATGGGTCAAAAGCAACAGAACCGGTCCGAAAGCAATCAAAGCCTAGATTTAGTACATGTAGAAGTATCAAAATGAAAGAGAGAGATTTTCCAAAAAAAAAAATGAAACAGGGATGGAAGGGAAAGGCCAGCTGAGACCGCTAGCTCAGAAATGTAGTATTATAGACAATATAATATGCCCAATACAGATATAAGAAAGTTACAACTTACGTTCATCATTAAGCAACTTATCAAAAAAAAAAAAAAAAAACGTTCATCATTAAGCAATAAATAATCATACGGACAAAACTAAAAGTTAGAATCACTTCTGGATTAAATGCTTATTCAGCAGACATCTACAACTACAATTATTAGGGCGAAGCAGTTTCTAATTCTTTTGTGCCAGCTCTAATTTTCATTCAAGGTAATTTAATTACAAGCAAGTGGAGATTCGCCAACATTTTGTCAGTTAGGAAGTTCAAGAAACTTACTGAGAAAAAGAGGAAGACTGGACAAATTCCATTGATTTCCTTTGCTTCACGATAGGCAGCATCAAGTTTTCTGTTTCCAAGTGATGTGCTGGCCCAAACATTGTATTTAATACTTCTGTGAATATTGTCTTCACTGAAGGACTTGATGACAAAAAACCTTGCATTTTCATAGTCTGTATTGAAATCTGGGGCATTGAACTGACTAATATCAAAGCCAGAAGTAGATTCAACATCTTTATAAACACCTGAGGATGTGCCCTCTCCAGTTAAACTTTTGCTCGTTGCCTTTGAAAACCTTGGCCCTCGATTTCGATCACTTGAGATACCAAATGCGTCGGATGAAACACTGATAAAGTCTCGATCCTTTTCACGTCTTCCACCCTTTCCAGTAGAGAACTGGTTCCGATTAGGAGCCAACCCGCGCTGGTAAGAGGCAGCATGCGGATAACGTCTAGCCGAGGAGTTTGACGTCAATCCATAACCTTGAAATGATGTCTGCAATTGAAACATTAGCAACAAATTAAATATCAAGGCCTGCAGGTTCCAATGAATCTAATCAGGTTAATTGGTTTCACACACTCATTAAACGTCCATTAGTGTATCTATCCAACCACCCATCATATCAGTCAATGAAAGAAGACAAACATTTAATATGTCAAAGAAACTTATTGAAGAAGAAAGATGAAGAGATATGCTGTTCTTTTAAAAGTACAAAATGTCATTTTATAAATCATAAAATAATGAAAGAATTACGCGTTTCCCATGCATATTAATTAGCGAGCAAGAAATATTGAATGAGATTTCTGTAAACCTAGAGATAAAATTGCCAAAAATACAAACTGGAGAATCATCATGCCAATCGGATGGAAACCTGCAAAATGACATAAAGATAAACTAGAAAGCATGCCAATTGACTTTTATTTAATCATCCCTTGAGTCTTGAGATAAAAAGCATCTTCTTTCGGCATCTAATCTACTCAAACTCAAAGTAAGCCAGAAGTTCTTTATTCTGGTATCCATGATAGCTGTAAGATACTAATGATTCTATAAAAAAGTTGGTCAAAATTCATTTGGAGTAACTCAATGCAAGCAATACAACAGTCACAGTGACAATTAAAATAATTTCGTCCTCCGTGCAAGTATTTAACCCACCTGTGCAACATTTTGCTCGTATGAACCAAGTATGCCAATTGATTGGGGATATACAGTCCCAGCTGCCAATGGAGACATGAACTTGCCTGTGTCTAAGGAGCTTGAATGATTTGGCAGAGATTCGCTAGATCCAAAGTCGCCCGGAAATTTGTAGAGACCAACTCCACTACTTCCAGAAATATCTCCTCCACCAAAAGCTCCAAAAGGCACATAGAAACCAGATCCTGGCCCAAAAAGTGCATTGTCCATAGGATTTTCTTGGCCACTAATTTCTGATGGCATCAGTTCTGACTGAGAAACAGGAAATGCTGAAGTAACATGGGGCAGACCAGGAGAAACTGGGGGTGGATAGTAAGGTGACGACACAGGCATTTGGTGTGGAGAGTACAGCTGTCCATCAAACAGTATTGGAGACAGAGGGTTAGAAAGAGGAGAAACCTGCCCATATGCCATCTGGGAATCGAAGCCATAGCCAGGAGGATAGAAGAGTGGCGGATTATCATTGTACATTGCCTAAATGAGGTTCAATACAATAGTCAGCTTATAATGAACTCTATCTAGCAAATTGAAAATACGGACAAGAAAAACAATTTATACCCACCGGAGGTATGACATGTAAGTTATTGACATTAACATAGTTAGAATGCTCATCCCAGTTACCAGTGCCATTGTCATAACCTGGACCAATGCAAAGGTAATATAAAATTACATAACACAGGAAGCACTAAGACAAAAATAATTAAAGCAAAGCAACATGATTGTATTTGAACCAAAAAAACCCACGACCCAATGTCTGGTTTCATTCAAAATCTTTCTTGCAATGAGTTGATACAAAGTAGAACTAAAGTATTGGAGTTCATTTGCCTTCACAACCTTACATTAGTTACATCTCTCCCAGAAAAATCATAGAGGATATTTACTAGAGAGTGGAAAATGACCACAATTAAATGGATGAAGTGTATGAACTTCCAACTAAGAGGTCATCATTTAGAACTACAAGTTTACAATACATTATGTAGCTAACAGTGATAAGAGCATCTTATGTATGATAGAGAGCATTTTTAAATTTAGATAGCCAAAATTTTTACGCACTCCAACAAGCTCTATATTTTGGCTCTTCATTTTGCTTTTCTTAAGAAATATTTATTGATTTCTCTTTATATTATTCAACATAATTTTTTATATGTCAATTTACCAATCAATTTAAATGTGGTTTGAATAATTTAAAAAGTATAGTATTGAAATATGTGATTTGTTAAATGCAATAATTGTATATTAACAAATTTGGCTCTCTAAATTTGAAGAGTCAAAACTCACTCTCTATTTTAAAAAGTTAAAATAGTCTACTGAAGCTCATTTTAAGCACTCTCTCTAAAATAAAAAGCACTTTGCATTTAGAGAGTCTCTTGAAAATGCTCTAACATACTACAATATTCAGGCCCAAAATCATCTTCTATAGTAATTCACAATTTAATAGTGAAGCTTTAAGCTACCACTACCAATGATAAGACAATATAATTCACAAGGAAATTTATGTTCTCATAATTTGCCTATTAATTCTAGATATTCTTCCAAGCAAAAATCACAGTGAGAAAATAAAATTGTGATCACATAAGCGAGAATGATTGTCTATGGTCACCATCTGATGATGGTTGTGTTTTTGCATGAAAGAAAACAGATTGTCATTATAAAGCAATGAGATTAGCAGCATATTTGGAACAAACCTCCGTAATAAATGCCCTGGTCCTGCGGAGTATAAGCATTGTAATGATACATAGCGCTAAGAGCTCCACTAGTTACTGAGGTTGCAGGCTGATCTTTAGTGTTTTCTGGTACCCTAGATATGGCCGTGTCAGGAGAAGGGTTTGCAGAAACAATCTTTTCATCTTTCGGCGAAAGTGGCTGATAATAGATTCAAAAGAGTGTACCAATGAAATACATTACCTAATCTAATTAATAGATATACATAAAGGGAGAAAAAGTAAGGATGAGTTTATTGCATACCTGTTCTACCGCGTTATGCAGATCAGCCGCCCTGTCACCTGCATCCACCAAAGCAATCCACAGCTTGTCAAAAAGCAGAACAGGAAAAATCAAAAGAATGCCGTATGTTAGATTAATAAAATCGAGCAACCCATGGCATGGTGTAGAATGTAAGCGTAAAATAATTTTATGCTTTGTTTGGCTGAATGGGGTAGAGGCAATAGAGAGACAGAACACAATTGAAGAATTCCAACATATCGATTATACAAGTTCCCCAAAAAAATTAACACAATGCATAAAAAAATGCATGTAAATTATGGCTTGGCAACAGGCTTTCCGCTAAGTCTGATGGGAAAAACCAAACTGAAGCAAAAAAAGCATCAATCGAATAATATAAAGGGGCAAAAAGGAACAAAGGGTTTTAACCTTGACAGTAGGTCATCTAGCATTTCATAAGAGAAAATTATAATTTGAAAAGAAAACTTTAAAAATTTCTCTAA
Organism: Fraxinus americana; assembly: GCA_035079005.1. Classification (NCBI taxonomy): domain Eukaryota; kingdom Viridiplantae; phylum Streptophyta; class Magnoliopsida; order Lamiales; family Oleaceae; genus Fraxinus; species Fraxinus americana. The sequence continues at coordinate 4,950,951 of CM068717.1, read as the reverse complement.
TTTAGGATGTTGCATGAAATTGATCTACAAAGAACTCTATTTATCTGAATTTTTATGCATTTTGACCAATATAAAGCACAATAATTTTCAGCTGTTATTATAATCTAGTCCACGAGAGAGAAATTCCCCTCACGAAAGAAAAATGGAACTCTGAGCAAAGCCCGATTTAACAAAATTACCCAAATTCAGTTCAAAAACCGTGTGTCATAAAATTCCATAGAGAATGCTCCTTTTGCATATATCTCAAAACCAGATTGGAAGCGTGTAACTAGAAAATCCCAAATCCTAACGTAAACCCTTACACTCCGAATGCAACATTCCTCGGTACAAAAACAAGGAAGTCCCAAACAATATAATCACGACTACAAAATACACACACATATATCAATGTGAACAAACCCGAAGATGGGACGGAGGCGAATCCATCGAGGCTCTGTTGACTTGCGTCTTCCATTAACACCAATTGAATTGAGTTCAAATCCAATCACAAATCGAAAAAGTAAGACGAATGAAGATTCAGATCTATTCTATTACAAATTGAATACAAAAAACAGTATTTGAAATAAATAAAACGAATTCGAATGCAACTTTTTGCAAAACAAAAAAAAAATGAAAAGAACCCTAATTTCTTCTGTAATTCTAGATATTCTTCCAAGCAAAAATCACAGTGAGAATATAAAATTGCAGATAATCAAAAAAGGCAAAAGATTTGCTTCGCGGGAGGGTTTGAAAATAAATAGACAAGAGAGGGTTTTAGACAACGCTATTTGTGTATGTATGCTACCCCATACCCTACCCACCCACTCCTAATTCAACTTTATGAGATTTACAGGTCAGATGTCACAACATACGGTTAATAAAAATATATGTGCAATGCTCATGGGATGACAAAAATTTTTAGGGTAATTATAATTTTTATTGGTTGCACCATAGTTTAATTGCATTTATAGTGTGTTTGATTGGCACTAAGAACGGCACAACAAATGTTTTACTTGTTTTGAATAAAACAAAAATCTATTCCACATAGAAAATATTTCCTTAAAAAAAGAAAAATTAAACATATTTTCAAAAATTGAAAAATATTTTTAATAGAAAAAAAATAGCAATCAAATACTTCAAAATAAGAATTTGAATAAAAACTGACATTTTTCATGGAAAATAAGTGTAATCAACCACACTCTTAATATTTTTTGTTATTGTTTATTATAACACTTATGTCCCTAACAATTTTTCATGTCATTCTTATCATCGAAGTTTTCATTAGTTAACACATTTTGTATTTAATGATATTTTTATGTCCAAAAGTTCGTTGGACCGGCATTAAACAACTTATTTTTCTTCATATATTTTAAAAATAAATACAAAAATAATTCGAAAAATATTTTTTTCTCATTTCAAAGCAGACGAATAAAATATTTTGATATAAATCATTATCAAATACGAGACGTACTAATTAATGGAAGATTGAAAATAAGAATTTGACAAAAAAGTTAATGAAATAATTGTTGTAATATGCAAAGATTAGGGAACTTAACTACAATCAAAACACGATGTATTAATAAAAATTATGGTGTCAATATAACCGCCAAAAAATTTAAAGGGAAAATAGAAGTGAAGAGTATTCCAATTTGGACCTTAACATTCAAACAGGAGGAATTTAGCCCCCAACTTTTAACTTCCATTGCTCCCTTATAGAGGTGTTAAAACGGACGGGGCGGTCGACCCGTGAAAATCGATCCGGATCAACTCGAGACTGCTGGCCAACCCGTGACCTGAGCGGGCAATTTACGGGTCAAGGAGGTATGACCCGCGGATTTCGCGGGTTACACTTTCACGAGCCGTGGTTAATTTGCTGACCCGTGAAAATAAAATTAAAAAAATTTGAAAAAAAGTAGGTGTCAACCTAATTGGGATGTACTTATACTATAAATATTTGATAATAGTAATTAGAAATACATTTAGTTGTTATTTGTTTAAGTTAAATTTAACTTTACAAAATTATAAACAATTTTTTTTAATTTTTAGTTATAAATAATTAATGTAACATTAAATTTGAATTCTATGTAAATATTTCTTGGTGTTAATATGAATTTATCATGTTATTCAATTCTTAGTTTATATTTAACAAAAAAAATATTTTTTACTATAAATATGAAAAATTCTATATTTTCATAATTTTATTTATACAATAATACGAGCCAAATCGGAACAAACCGCAACTCGCCCGTGACCCAACATGAGCTCGACCCGAATGGGCCAGTGGGCAGGCCTGAGTTGTAATCCAAAATTTGTGGGTCGACCCGGAACCCGTAGATGACGAGCTTTCTTTCACGTGCGCCCCAGCCCAAACCACTCGAATTGACACCTCTACTCCCTTAGCCCCAATAGACCACCATGAGCATGTGACTTAGTTTTCGAGGGGCAAAAAGAAAAATAATGACTTCTAGTGAAAATGGATTGAAAAAAGAATGAATTGAAAATTTAGGCCCCTGTTTGGTTTGGGTTAACATCCAATTAAAATTTCAAATCAAATTAACAATTAATTTTATTCAACCATTTTATGAGGACTCATATCTTTTCAACCACATATTTCATTAAATTCTAACAAAATTTATTAAAAATTTGATTTTAACCACCACCAAACAGGACTCGAACTCCCAATTTTCTTCGTCATTGTGGTGTTGATTGACCTCCTAATTCCCACGCTCTTGCATTGTTGTGCTAGTCAGTGGTGGAGCCACATGAGCACGGGGGATGTCGATTGCCCCAGCAATAGTTTGAAATCTCTCTAAATTTATGTAGAGTTTTTTTGAATTTTTTTTTCAACATATACATAATACATGTATATTTTTCTCATTCAAATCCCCCCTCCCCCATCATGAAATTTCTAGCTCCGCTACGGGTGCTAGTGGACGAGATTTGTGTATTCTTTTTACGGAGATGGGTTGATCGGGATAGGAGGAGGTTATCGTTTGTGCGAGTGACGGATAAGAAGTTGAAAATAGATCAATGTCTTTTCTTTTCTCTTTCTTTTATTTTAAAGTAGTCGGATCATTATGCTCCTCGATGTGATTTTAAGGGTATTTTGGGTTAGAGTCTTTGCTGGTATTGAAAATTTTTAAATCAGCGAGTTCGAAAAATTTAACATAGCACGATAAGTTTTATAATGAACTTATGATTTTAAATTTCATGTAAATAACTAGTTATCCATAAACACAAAATAGTAATATTTCAACGAGTACCAACTCAAAAAAGAAACAAAAAAGATAGACTTCAAATCTACGTAACTCCAAAAAGTGACATTCGAAAACTTTGATTTTCGCACCCTTTTTCGACCGATTTCCCTGGTGCACTTTGTTAGCACCTTTATTCAACTCGGCATACTAAACACATGAACTCCCAAGATGTGACGTGCCTTGTCCATACCAAAGTTGTCTTTCATCTCATACATATGCAATTGTATTCGACATATTTACAACAAACATCCTGCAATTAAGCCTGCACGAAATTTTCAAAACCAACAAAATTAGATGTTACAACTTAAGAGCGAAGCACATTAAAGATAATGCCCATGTTTGGTAGAAATTAAAAATCTTGACATGCTGCAATTAAGCTTGCACGAAATTTTCAAAACCAACAAAAAAGAGAGATTAGAACTCAAGTGTAAAGCACGTTAAAGATAAATTGCCCATATTTGATAGAAATTCAAATCAAGATTTTATTCTAAGCCCCTCTTTTGGTGGAATTAAAAACAGATTTTTAGTAGAATTTGATAAAATGTGTGATTGAAAAATTGTTGGTCCTTAAAAGTATATGGTTGAAATGGGTTGTTGACTTTAATTTAAATTAAAATCTAGATATAGAGGGTGTTTGGTAGAGATTAAAATCGGATTAAAATTGAAAAACTAACCGTTATTGTTGACTTTTATTAGATGAGTGAGACCCAATAACGGCTATATATTCAATTTTAATTGGATTTTGAGGCGTACCAAACAGATCCTTAATTGGCACCAAAGAGGAGCTAAGTTAAAGTCAACAATTAATTTCAACCATATATTTCATAGGACTCATAACTTTTTAGCCATACATTTCATCAACTTTTATAAAAATCTACTAAAAACTTGATTTTAATCCTCACCAAACAAGTGCAATATATTATACAATAATATATATCCATGCTATAGCAATTGAACTTAATTGATCTAAGACGTCGAAAGACTTAAACCATTTTTGCTGAGGTATTTCGTCCACAATGTTCAATTTAATTTAATGTGTGAACTTGTTGTATGCCACGAACAATCATAGATTGCAATAAACGTTAACAACACGACGCACAAATTGAAGAACACAATAAATAACGTGTTTATTCTTATAAATAATTACATCAACACATTGCCCATGTAACGTAAAATTTATAAAATCAAAATAAATAGGATATTTAGTCTTGTAATAACTTCATGAATACCCAATATGTAATCATATTAATAAACACCTTGTAAGTCAAAAATCTATTTTTTAGCGAAACCAAATATGAGAAAATATTGGAAACTATTCTACTAAAGTTTAGGACACAAGAAGGCCAAGTCCGCTAAGGTGGAAGGTGGACGCCTCCACCCGGACAAAATAAAGGGTTCGACCACATACACTGACACTATATGGTCGTGTGACTTCTTCGGATCCATCAAATTAAAAACAAAAAGAAAAAGCCAAAAGGAGCTGCTCCCTTTGAACAATTTAGCCGCTTTTGATGACCATTATTGAGAAAAAATTATGTTTCGAACAGTGATTTTTTTGAAAATTATGTGGTTAAAAAATAAGGAAGAGTTTTGGAATTACGTGTAAAATATTTTATTGCGTGAATATGTGGTTGAAAACGAGTATGAAAATTAAAGAGTTTTGTTTTAAAGAGAGATAAACGGGGGCTTAGAATTCTAAGGTTAAAGTAGGGAATGAATCACAAAACCCTTTTGACCTACCTTTCGACATAGATATCATCTAAGCTTGGGAACATCACTGTTTGTATTAAAGTAACACGAAGCTATTTATAAATAGAGTTACATGCAAAAGTAAAACTTATAATTAAAATAAATAAACTTATTCATAAGTAAATTTTTCAAGCTCGACCAAACAAGGTCAATATGACTGTATACAAATGCAATTTATCAAGACATGATACAATTTTTTTTAAGAAGTACCACTTGTAAGTGAAAAATAGCCTCTACTTATGAGCAACAACTTTTAAGTGGAATCATTATTCCATGGACTTTTGCTCTGATGTTTAACATTAGTAAGAGCCTTCCAAACAACACTGTTGCATTTCAAACCTGATCCAAAAGCCAGTTGCCAAATTTTGTCCCCTTTCTTGATTTTGCCTTTTGCTTCTAAATAAGCCAATTCATACCAAATGCTACTGCTGGAAGTGTTCCCAAATTTTTCAAGAGTTTTTCTTGATGCTTCCATATATTCATCAGTAAGATCCAAATTCTTCTGTATTTCATCGAGCACTTTCTTGCTTGTTGCCAGTATGCAGACGTGCTCAAAAGCGAGCTTGTAGTCAGGAATGTAAGGCTTGTTGGAGTTGGATTTGAAGAGAAGAGATTTGAAGAAATGGAATTGTTCAGAAACTGGAAGGACTAAAGGGCTTAAGGTTGTGATGTTGGCTTTGAGTGCATGGCCACCTACTTCCACCACCTCTTTCGAGACCCAGATGCCTTGTTTGCCGGCCGCGTCCTCCTTGAGTTGTATGCTATTGAAGCACCGGTCGTCCATACCTTTGTGCGTGCGAACGAGCTGAGAAAAATGTTTTTACCTTTAAAGTCGTGAAAAACCCGTATGTGTATTTTAAGAAACGACGACGAGTAACATGTTGTGTTACCTGTTTCAGTTCGTATTTAGCGCGCCACCGGTCGAGTTGATGATTTGACAGCAAAACAGCAGCAGCCCCCATCCTAAAGAAGCAATTTGGCTGAAGCATGTCCAATTCATTGCCATCATACCAAGTAAAGCTCACAATTTCTGTACTCACTACCAATGCATATGAGCCTGGGTATGCACCCAAAAGGTCCTTAGCCAAATCTATAGCTGTAATTCCAGCAGCACACCCCATACCACCTAGGCTAAAGCTTTGTATTTTGTGACTCAATTTATAATGGTTGATTAACATTGCAGAAAGTGATGGAGTGGTGTTGAGAATCCCACAATTGACAATGAGGATCTTTACGTCCTTTATTAGAAACCCGGTGGTGGCGAGGAGGTCATCGACCGCCCCGAACATCAGCATCGCTGCCTCTTCCCGGCCGTCCCTTAGGGTTATCCGGTAGTCGGGACGGAAGACTATTCTTGGGAGATAGGTTTCATCTCCTAGGCCTGAGTTCTTGAGGACATGCTGCTGGTATTGGATTGCTGCTTCATTGAATTTACCTGATTTTCTAGCCAATTCCACAAATTCTTCCTTGGATATCTGTAGATTAACAAAGATTATAAACTTGTTATTTTACCTCAAAAAGAGCAATGTTTTGGCTTCCAGGCATATCTAGCCACACTGACATAACCCTTTTTTCTTTCTGGGAAAATGATGAGAAAAATGAGAGAACACATACCTTAAATTCAGTAGGTGGACGGTAGCAGGCAAAATCAACTAAATACGTAGAACAAGGTGTCAAATCAAAGTAAATATAAACGATTAGTCCCAATAATCCCAACAGGCAAATGATGTTCAAAACATCATATTCCAACCACAAATCACTGAATGTTACTTTGCCTATTTGTGTACCAAAAAGCATCAAAACAACTGGTGCAGCAACAAAATAAATAAAATGATTGAGCAGATACCCATAGCCAAGTTTCACATATTTCAAGTTCACAGAATTAAGGAAGTCCGGTAAACTCCGGCGGACTCGGACAGAAAAACTCGGAGAACCCGCGTAGGGACCGGAGTTTTCGACTCCCTGGCTCACAATTTCCGGTGAAAGGCATTCTTTTTCCGGCCTTTCCATGTTAGCTGATGATTATAGATTATCAGTTGAATAGAGTGAAAAAAAAAAAACCGTAGTGTGATTTAGGCATAAGCAGTTCGGGAATGCTTGTAATGCATGAAATGAGGATTGGAGAGGTGTAGAAGCCAAGAAAAGATACGACTTTTGAGGTTAAACTTGGGGTGTGGTAGAGTAGGGGTGATAACTGAAAAATGAGGCCTTTAGAGCATGAAGGCGTGGGAACAGCGGATTCATAGGCCTAGGCGTGTTGGGGATGTTTTATAAGGGATAGAGGGGGAATTCATCTGTTATTTGGGGAAGTTTTATTTTTTGTTCGTACACGGTGGGCAAGTTTGGCACGCATGGTGGAACGATGCTATGTGTACACGAACCATGCTAGAGTTACAGCTTTATTTGACAGTTTTTTCACAGCCCCCTCACATGGGAGTGGGGCCTGCAACCCCTATTGGATAAAATAATGGTAAAGTGCAGAAAAAACTTATCAATAGATCGAGTCTCGTGACAGCACGATGTCCTAAAGCGAAATTGCCCGTCGATAACTGCTGCGACCTCCGTGGACAATCACCTCCAGGATACAACGATCAAATAAACCAATTATGCAGCAATCATAAAAGGTTTTCAGAACTCTCAAGTGTACTCCAGAAAATAAAAGACAATTTGAGTATAATATTTTACTGTATATATGAAGAGACAATTTCGTTTTTGTTGTATTTTTCTAATACCCAAAAGTGTGTTTATATAGGCATGAAGAGATGTAACTTCTTCCACCATGATCTAGCATTAAGTTGCAGATGTAATGGCCTATGGTAATGGATATTAAAACTGGGCAGTTAAAACTGTCATATTTTACTGCCCCAAGGCCCAATCAAAGACTTTTTAATATAATGCGTGAGGCGTGGCTCGAACCCCTGACCTCCCACACAAATTTCACACTTTTCACCAGTTGGGCACTTTATCTTAATTAATTATTTCTTTCACATATTATATTTATAGTATAAATATATAACAATCCCCCACATGAAAGAAATAAGATAAATAAAAATATTATTCTGGAGTACGGTAGAAATCACGCAGGCTTAGGTGTCTATCGACTTGAACCTCAGCTTTGTATATTCTATCGAGCTTGCTAACTGTAGAGTGAACTATGTCTTGAACTCCACAATTATGATTTGCAAACTGAGACAATAAAACACACACATGATTTCTAAATCAATCATCGAGTTCTCGCGGTTGTGTTCATTTCGGCCGTGAACTTTCCCGGTTTCTTTGAGTGCTCTAGAGAATTAGCCTCAATTCTCATAAGAAGCGGCCCCACTTCCACACTCAAATAGGTACTTCTATCAAGGATGCACTGTATTTAAACACCCCACTGAACATCAGCTATAGAAAGCATTAAGAGCATTTACTCATCCTCTAATCAATACAGTTGGTACTACTCATCATAGGGAGGGGTTTGAAATAAATTCAATGTAGTACCCCCACAGATCACTCCAATAACTTTGTTATCCCATTGAACCTTATCCATGGGATCTCCAATCGCAAGGTTGGGTTTCCATTATAGGTGATCTAATTTATAATAGGCTTTAGCCCCATCCCCCTCGATGTTTTCTGAACTAGCTCTCTAGCTAATCCTTTTGTTAATGGGTCAGCAATATTATCACTTGACTTCACATAGTCAATAGCTATAACCCCATCCTTAAGCAGCTGACGCACAGTATTGTGCCTCCTACGAATATGTCTAGACTTTCCATTGTAGGATGAATTTTGAGCTCTTGAAATAGCTGCTTGACTGTCACAATGGACATAGATAGCTGGAAGTGGTTTGGACCACAAAGGAACATCCATAAGAAAATTCCTTAACCATTCAGCCTCTTCACCTGCCTTATCCAATGCTATGAACTCTGATTCCATAGTGGATCTCGCAATGCAGGTTTGCTTAGTAGATTTCCAAGATACAGCACCACCTGCTAATGTAAAAACATATCCACTTGTAGATTTAGTTTCATTGGTATCTGAAATCCAATTAGCATCACAATATCCCTCAAGTACAGCAGGATATTTAGTATAATGTATTCCCCAGTCTAGAGTGTATCTCAAATACCTCAAGACTCGAATGAGAGCATCCCAATGTTCATTATTAGGATTACTAGTATACCTGCTAAGTCTACCGACGGCATATGCTATATCAGGTCTGGTACAGTTCATGAGATACATGAGACTGCCGATCACTCTAGCATATTCTAAAGCAGAAACACTAGGACCTGCATGTTTTCTCAAATGATGACTTGCATCATAAGGTGTTTTAGCAGGAATACAATTATATTGTTTAAACTTCTTAAGCACTTTTTCTACATAATGTGATTGTGTTAAAGTAATCCCTTCGGAATGTGTTACTATTTTAATCCCTAGAATAACATCAGCAACACCCAAATCTTTCATTTCGAAGTGCTTTTTCAGAAACTGTTTAGTCTTATTAATCACATCTAAACTAGTTCCCATTATTAGCATATCATCCACATATAAGCAAATTATGACACCACTATCCCCCACAAATTTGCTATATATGCATTTATCTGCTTCATTTATCACATAACCATTAGATGTCAAAGCTGTATCAAATTTCTCATGCCATTGCTTAGGGGCTTGTTTAAGGCCACAAAGAGATTTTTTAAGTCTACACACTTTATCATCAAGGCCTTTTACCACAAATCCCTCAGGTTGATCCATATAAATCTCTTCTTCTAAATCTCCATATAGAAAAGCAGTCTTGACATCCATTTGATGTATAATAAGATTATACAATGAAGCAATTGCAACTAACATCCTAATAGAGGTAATTCTAGTAACAGGTGAATATGTATCAAAGAAGTCAACTCCTTCCTTTTGTTTATAGCCTTTAGCTACAAGTCTTGCTTTAAATTTATCAATTGAACCATCATGTTTCAATTTTTTCTTAAAAATCCATCTACACCCAATGGTTTTACATCCTCTAGGCAAGTCTACTAATTCCCAAGTGTTATTAGACATAATGGAATCATATTCACTATTTATAGCTTCCTTCCAAAATATAGAATCTGGTGAAGATATAGCTTCATCAAATGTAATAGGATCATCCTCTACTAAATATGTTAAAAAGTCAGGACCAAAAGAAGTAGCAGTCCTAGGTCTTTTGCTTCTCCTAACTTCAGCTTCTTCTAATTCAATAGGCTCTTCTCTAACACTAGGAGGAACATTAAGAGAACTACTTGGTCTTACAGATTTTTCTTTAAAAGGGAATCTATTTTCAAAAAATTCTGCATCTCTAGTTTCAAAAATTGTGTTCTTTTCAATCAAAATATTTTTAGAGTCAATTACTAAAAATCTGTAGGCATTACTATGAAAAGCATAACCTATGAATACACAATCAACAGTTTTTGGACCAAGTTTAGTTCTCTTAGGTGCTAGAATAGATGCCTTAGCTAAACACCCCCACACTTTAAGATATTTATATGAAGGTATTCTACATTTCCACAATTCATAAGGGGATTTATCATTTTTTTTTATTGGGAATTCTGTTAAGAATACAACATGCAGTAAGAAGTGCTTCTCCCCACATGTTAAAAGGTAATCCAGAAGAGTTTAGCATTGAACTGACCATATCCTTTAGAGTTCTATTTTTCCTTTCAGCTACACCATTAGATTGTGGAGAATATGGTGGAGTAGTCTCATGAATAATACCATTATCAACACAAAATTTATCAAGCTCACCTGAATATTCTCCTCCCCTATCAGATCTTAAAATTTTAATGGTTTTATCTAACTGATTTTCTACTTCAGTTTTATATGAAACAAATTTTGAATAACTTTCATCCTTACTCTTGAGAAGATAAATGTAACAATAACGGGAGTAATCGTCAATGAAAGTTAAAAAATATTTATTTCCACCACGGGTAACATATCCTTTTAAATCACATAAATCAGAATGTATTAAACTTAAAACTGAAGTAGTTCTATCAACATGTGAGAATGGTTTTCTAGCATACTTAGATTCAATACACGTTTCACATTTTGAGTTTGGGAACTTATCAGTTTTAGGAATGTTTCCCAATCTCATTAATTTTTTAATAGAATTCATGTTCAAGTGTCCAAGTCTAGCATGCCATAAATCATAAGAATCCAAAGCAAGTAAACAAGAAGTAGAAGCTTTATTATTGATCACAGAAACATTTAATTTAAATAGACCCTCATCTGCATACCCTTTCCCAACAAAAGTACCACCCTTAGACATTACAACTTGACCACTCTCAAATACAATTTTAAATCCCTTTTTGACCAAAATAGATCCAGACACTAGATTTTTCCTTATATCAGGTACATAAAGGACATCTTTCAAACTAAGGATATTTCCAGAAGTAAATCTAAGTGTCACAGTTCCTTTCCCCTCGATTTTGGAGGAAGAAGCATTTCCCATGAACAGACATTCTCCATCACTATTAGGAGTGAATGAAGAAAATGCACCTCTCGTGCAGCAAATGTGTTTGGTAGCTCCAGAATCTACCCACCAGTCTGTCATGTTGCTCACTAGATTAACTTCTGTCACCATAGCAGAAAAATTCCCATCTTCCACTATATGTGCCTGATGCTTCACAGTTTTTCCTTTCCTATTTCGACAATCCTTTGCAAAGTGACCTGGTTTACCACAAACAAAACAATCACCAACAGTTTTATTTTTAAATTGAGGCTTAGACCGATTGTTCTTTCCTATGAATGGTTTCCCCTTGAATCTGCCTTTAAAATTCTGACTTTTAGTATAATTTCCAACAGCTTTTTACTATCAGAACCTCCTTCAATAAGATTGGCCTTTGTACCCAAGTCTGGTCTCTCCCTACGTTCTGCCATTCTATTGTCCTCCTCAATCCTAATTCTGATAATCAAATCCTCTAATGACATTTCTTTTCTTTTATGCTTCAAACTGTTTTTATACTCTTTCCAAGTAGGTGGTAGTTTTTCAATTATAGCAGACACTTGAAAACCTTCACATATTTTATATCCCTCAGCAATAATTTCGTGAATTATAATCTGTAATTCTTCAACTTGACTTACCACCGTTCTAATATCATCCATTTTAAAATCTAGAAATTTTCCCACAACAAATTTCTTAGTTCCAGCATCTTCAGTAGCATATTTCTTTTCTAATGATTTCCATAATTCTTTAGCAGATTTACACGACCAGTAAACATCATATAAATCTAACGTCAAGCAATTCAGAATATAATTTCTGCACATATAATCATTACGTTCCCAATTAGCTAAATCTGATGTTTCCTCATCAGTAGGCTCATCAGCAATTGCAGAAACAGGTTTATCAGATTCAATAGCATCTACAACTTTAAGAGTTGTCAAATAAAATCGCAATTTCATTTGCCATCTCTTAAAATTTTTTCCATCAAATAATTTAGGCTTTTCAGAATACTTAGGAACAGATATATCTACTGCAGCCATTAAAAACGAATTTCGCTTTAGATTGTTGGATAAAATAATGGTAAAGTGCAGAAAAAACTTATCAATAGATCGAGTCTCGTGACAGCACGATGTCCTAAAGCGAAATTGCCCGTCGATAACTGCTGCGACCTCCGTGGACAATCACCTCCAGGATACAACGATCAAATAAACCAATTATGCAGCAATCATAAAAGGTTTTCAGAACTCTCAAGTGTACTCCAGAAAATAAAAGACAATTTGAGTATAATATTTTACTGTATATATGAAGAGACAATTTCGTTTTTGTTGTATTTTTCTAATACCCAAAAGTGTGTTTATATAGGCATGAAGAGATGTAACTTCTTCCACCATGATCTAGCATTAAGTTGCAGATGTAATGGCCTATGGTAATGGATATTAAAACTGGGCAGTTAAAACTGTCATATTTTACTGCCCCAAGGCCCAATCAAAGACTTTTTAATATAATGCGTGAGGCGTGGCTCGAACCCCTGACCTCCCACACAAATTTCACACTTTTCACCAGTTGGGCACTTTATCTTAATTAATTATTTCTTTCACATATTATATTTATAGTATAAATATATAACAATCCCCCACATGAAAGAAATAAGATAAATAAAAATATTATTCTGGAGTACGGTAGAAATCACGCAGGCTTAGGTGTCTATCGACTTGAACCTCAGCTTTGTATATTCTATCGAGCTTGCTAACTGTAGAGTGAACTATGTCTTGAACTCCACAATTATGATTTGCAAACTGAGACAATAAAACACACACATGATTTCTAAATCAATCATCGAGTTCTCGCGGTTGTGTTCATTTCGGCCGTGAACTTTCCCGGTTTCTTTGAGTGCTCTAGAGAATTAGCCTCAATTCTCATAAGAAGCGGCCCCACTTCCACACTCAAATAGGTACTTCTATCAAGGATGCACTGTATTTAAACACCCCACTGAACATCAGCTATAGAAAGCATTAAGAGCATTTACTCATGGCTTTTCACACCAATTGTACATCTCTCGGGCAGTGTTCAATAGAATATTAAGTTTCACTTACCTTCAGATTATGCATCGACCTACTATTTATAAAAGATGAGCATCTCTGCAATAGTAATGAAAGTTATCCCGCATTGCTACTGCTTGTCATATCCCTAAATTTCGAAGTAACCTTGATGTAGTCGTTAGGTTGAAACCGCAAGCGTACGAGATCGTTGACAAATAATAATAAAGTGAGTAGTGAATTATGGTCTCATAAGGAATAATGTTTAACTTTAGTATACTAGTTATATTAAATTCGATTAATAGTAACACAAAAGAGTTTGATTGATTTTTTAACTACTTTTAACAACAAAAGCAATAAAATGATGTTTTTATCAAATATGTGATTAGTATATTGAATTTCTGAATCCCCCTAATAATGTTATTTTCAATTCTCGACCTTTATAAAGTAATGTTTTATAATGTACATGACAATTAATAATTCAATTTTATTTAATATTCTCTTTCAAGAAATATAAACATATATTTAACATGACCCAAATCTTATTCATAGTCCTAACATGCATTTAATAATAGGATTATTTCACGTCATTGCACATTCCATAAACATTATTCCTAATATCTATTCAACGTGTCTTAAATATGCAGTATTCTACCTGTTGTGAGTTTTCAAACACTACGAATGGACAATAAGTTATCTAGATTGTGGCTAATCATTCAAACAGCACGATTTAAATGCATTAGTAATCAAGAACACAAGAAATAATTAAGTTAACGAGTTTTGAATTGAAACTAACTCTTAATAAGGTTCATCATACATCCAATACATAAAAACTTTAGTCTAATATTGTCAAACAAAAATTATACACAAAAGAATAAGAAAAGACATCAACCGAGACAAGAAATACGATGAAGAACTAGAAAACTCAAATTCCTCACTTTAATCTTTGATCCAAACGATGAACTCTTGCTTCTTGAATATAATAATGCTTCTTGCACTCTCAAACAATGATAAAAAGATCCTCTCACGTTCTGGATGGCTTATGGTATATATAAAGTGACAAAATATTGTATACCAAAGTCAAACGAAACATTTTTTTTCCACGGAGATGAACCATGCGTACACATGGTTCATTTAGTGCGTGCGCATAATAAACATGATTCAACATCAATAACTCCATAATGGGTTCGTGCGCACATGCATATACATATGCATGGTTTCACCATTTTGGGACCAATTTATGAATTGGTTGCTTGAACTTTTTTATATGCGTATTTTGACAGTCTTCGATAATTTTTCATCCCATTGACTTCTCTTCACTTCCCATTGATCATTGGCATTCTTGAATCACCGTCATGCAATGCAATCCAACTTTTGAGTATGTTGCAATTTAATTCCCATAGTTTTGATTTCGCTATTTTCCTCTATTTTTTACTTGTTTTTTCTAATTCTTCATCAAATCATGAATTTTACATATTAAACACAATATAATACAAATTCTACTATATTTCATCAAAAGAACTATAGAATGCTGTTATTTAAGGCCTCGAATAAATTTATAGATTACACTTATCAGTGGCCTTCAAATGTTCAGCTTGTTGATCGCCATATGCATTTTTCGAGAACTTACATTTAATTTGATGAAGCACTCATTGGATTAATGGCAGCTCAAATGTTCCTTTGGCTTGAAACATGAGTTCAATGTCAACAAGTGAAAGAAACTGTGGTCACAATTTGATTATATATTACAGTCAAATCTTCTTATTTTCCCTCTAAATTTTAAATATAATCGTACAAAACATGTCATTTGTGTGAAAAATGAAAGTGTTAGTACCTAGAGGGGCGAATCCAGCCTTTTGGTTCAGCTAGGGCGGAAACCATTGACCGGGGACCAAAGATTGATGACCGTTGACAATCAACGATCGTAATAGCCGAAAATATAATTCGATACATATGTAAATGCACTAAAACGTAAAAAAAAAAAATATGTAAATATAATTCGATACAACTCAAAAATACTAAAAAAAAATACAACCCTACTCTATAACTGTAAACTTAGAAGCTTAGAGTCAAACTTCTTCTCCATTAATTTTTTTCACTTATCTCTAATTTCTTAAAACCCTAAATTCTCAAATTACAATTCACAATTCAAAATTATAAGTCATAGTCTCAGACATTAATATAACATAAATTCTCATTTCTCATAATTCATAAATCATAAATTCACAAAATCTAAAAAAAAAAAAAAAGAAGAATAAAAACAGAGCCGGTAGGGAGTCATCGAGTCAGTCCAGAAATCCAGAATCATAGCAAAATCCATAAAGATTCATGGGTAGCACAAGCACTAGCAAATAGCAATAATGATTTCAAATTTTCAAGGAGCAAGATTTTTGAGCTAATACATGTACAGGCAGACAGACTGCAGTCCGCAGATGAAGCTCCAGGCTCCAGCTATTACACCACCGTCCACTGACCACCGTCCTCCATCCACCTATCTCGACAGCGTCACAGTCTCACAGCCACAGGACCGCAATTGTGACTCCTTCTACAGTGGAATTTCAAATAAGGCCCAAACAAATGAAACAATAAGAAAGGGGAAAAAATTAACACATTGTCTTCTTCAATTCTTTCTTCCCGGCTCTGGCGAATTGCGGCGACTTACCTGAAGCTTCCAACTGATTCAGCACGGGGCGGCCGCGAGAGCTGGCCAGGTCCTAAATTCGCCCCTGAGTACCTATTTGTTCTAATCAAATTTGATCAAGTTTCTACGGTTGTATAATGTATATCAAACTCCATTTGATAAAGCTGATTAAGTTACATTCCAATAATCTACAATATATTAAAAGTGAGATTGGGAAGAAACTTTTGAATACCACTTTTACTTTTACCTTTACATATTTATATATATGCCCAATATACCCTCAATGTGTATAAAAAGAAAAAAATAATAATAACAAATTGAAAGGTTGCATTAATATGTTGTATTTATTATTTACCCTTATTTAAATGTTGTTTTAATTGACAGTTATATATGTACATAAGTTTACATAAAAACAGATTAATACCAAATGATTTAATTTATTTCCTCTAAATAAGATAATTAACAATTATTATTGCTTTCAAAAATTAAGTCAATTAATTTCCACTAAACATAATTATTATTAATTATTAGTACACAATTAATTAAAACATTATTACATACAATTAACTAAATGAAAGATGTCGTCTGTACTATATTATATCGGGACAACAATTATTTCTCCACCCAAAATTAGGGGCGGGTGTTTTTGAGAACTGATGGAATCGGATCGAAACCAAATAGAATCGGTTCGTTCGACTATAGTTCATCTATTAAATGGATCAATTTTGAGACCGTGCATCAAGAATCGATCGATTTCGATCGAGTTTTTCGATACTGTATTGAGGACTAACAGTAAATTCGATTATCCCAAATTTCTCTTTTGTTTGCCCCAAGATGCATTACATCTTTAAATACTGGATTCTAAAATCATTTCACTTCAAAATTCTATTTTTTATACACTTCTTGGGTAAACAAAATTCAAGTCTAAATAATTTTATAAATACTTTACTAAAAATAATCTGGTTATAAATAATACATCAACTTTAATATATATTCGTATATGTATTTTCTTAATAATTAATTTTCGATTGAAATTTTAGTGGATTTTTGTTTGTTGCCTTGTTTAATTGATCTGTTGTATTGTTAGATTACAAGAATAACAAGTGATTTTATACTCTATTTATGTCTATTTTCGATCTAACAAGTAGTTTTATACTTTATTTTTATAATTTTTCAATTTAAATAACTGGATTGGATCGAATCGAAATCGATCGGTTCGATTCTATAGTTGAATATTGAATCAATGGTTCCATTTCTAAATATTTTTGTAATCATTTGGCAGGATTCTTACTCTTGCTTCTACTCTTTGTAGAAGAATTTCTTAAGCGAGTTACTTTAAGACTCGCGTGATTATTTTTATTTCAATAAAAGATCTTATATTGACTTGACTTGAAGAGTGGGAGGTAAGTTCAGATATGAACACATAGATATAATGCCCAGATTTTTAATGAATTTAATAAAAGTTTATGAAATGTATGCCGTGGCAGATATGGGCAGGCATTCAATGACTAAAATATTTAAAAAGAAAAGTATCCTAAACCCATAGCCCACCAACATCCCAAATATTTAGCTCATAGCCCACTATCCCAATTCTCAAATGAACAATTCCACTTGTACATCAAAAGATGTACATAAGGGGCTACACCACTGTATAAAATATCTTTTTATTTAAACGGATCTCACCCCCATGTGAGGGGGGTGTACACCCTTATATACACTATGATGTACCTATAGCAAAGCTCTTCTCAAATAATTTGTTTACTTCAATTTTTCAACCCAAAAATTTATCCCATTGCCCACCAACCCAAATTACCCAATCGCTAAAAGAATTTGTTTACATCAAGAGAAGGAAAAAGAGCAAAGTATTTATTGGGATGAGTATGTTACATTGCGACGTGTGACAGATCATTTCATCTATAAGTGAAGTCTTGAAACATCTTTCATTTCTTGAAACTTTCCATTCTATAGCTGCTACTATCATTAAATATCTTTCAAATTTCGAGAAATGCCGACTTTTTTAGAATGGCTCGAGCTTACACAGTTTATTTGTTAAACCACTTAATGCAAAACTATTATATCTTGATAGTTATTGATATGTCATGTCATGGGTTTGCTCAAACTTTGTTTTTGGTTTGGGGTTCCTTTCGAGTAGCGATTATTGTACAGTGCTTCTGTTGCTATATTTGATTGTTGAAGCGCATAGAATATCCATTCTAATGACCAAAAAAAGTTATACAGTTTGGTTTTAGATCAAATCGACCATGTTGGATTGGGGCAAAAATTGATTCAACCCACGCCACCCCTACTCAAGATTTGACACATCTAGGTGAAAAAATTTACCCTTCATAACCTTAATTCCTTTCTCTATCCTTTAATATGTGAGTGAAAAGTTGTGGATCTCATAAAATATATTGTTAAAATTAATTGGTGACTTTGATTTAAAATAAAATTTTAACTTTAATTTCTAATAGGGGCTATATATGAAAAATCATTTAAGTTACTAAACCCCTATTTAAGCCACATTCTTTTTCTTTAAATTTTTTTTCTCAAATTCATTTTTAATCACATATTTTCTCAATGAAATAATTGTGTATGTAAGTCTATAATTTTTCATAATTTAAACCACATATCATGAAAAAATCACTATTATGAAACTTATTTTTTTATCCCCAAAAAAATGAGGCTCAAAGATAAAAGTTACAACATGCAACCAAAAGTACGTTCAATAGGAAAAAACAAAAAACCTCCATTACAAGAAGAGCATGGGAAAGGACGGGCTTACAATGTTTGTTCGATAATCGTTCTAAAACATTTTCAACCACATTGATAACATGACTTAGAGTGTGTTTGGTATGGATTTTTGGAGGAAGAATTGATTTTTGAATAGTGATATGATAGGAAATGTGTGGTTGAAAAAGAAGAAAAAAGTATTGATGTGATGGAAAATATTATTTTATTGAAGAATGTGTGGTTGAAAATGAGAATTGATTTACTGTAGAAAACGAAAATCTGTACCAAACAGGCCCTTAACCAATGATTTTGGTGGCTATAGCAACTTTAATGAGTTGGACGTCGAACTCTATAGATTAACTTTGGAGTAATATTATTTGTACATTATTGTGTACATAATGATGTACAGATAAATGATATGGAAGAGAGATACAAAAGGATGAATAATACTATTTGTACGCAGTGGTTGATCCATAATTTCAAGTGAGTACGGGCGGTCGTTGACCATTAATAACCTTGATAAAAATCAAATATATCGGTTATTTTGCTAAAACTGAAAATATGTTATAGCGATCAAACATTCCATATTTTCAAAGGGAATCATGTTCGACTTTTTCCCTTTACAATGATTTTAATAACTATGTTTTAAATTTGTGAAAAATATTGAACTAAAATGCATGACGGATTGTTCTTGTAGATTATCAAACTCAAGACATTGCGCTTGCTAAACATATGTTATATTCATCTGAGCCACGAGAGTTGCATAGGAATAAATGAAATTACATCCAAAAATATATATACATTGACACCAAAAAAAATTTAATATCGATGGATCTAGCACGGGCGACTGCCATGTTCGCCGTGTGCTAGAGCACCCGATGCTTGTATATAAAGAGTTATATAATGATTTATGTATACATGTGGCGTCAAAAAGAAAGTGTGGAATTTTTTTTTTATTTGATTGACAAAATTCTGACCAAATCATATCTCACTACATTATGTATATGTAAATTATTATATACACG
This sequence comes from Fraxinus americana, assembly GCA_035079005.1. Taxonomy (NCBI): domain Eukaryota; kingdom Viridiplantae; phylum Streptophyta; class Magnoliopsida; order Lamiales; family Oleaceae; genus Fraxinus; species Fraxinus americana. The sequence continues at coordinate 4,931,083 of CM068717.1, read as the reverse complement.
TAACACAATAAAAAAAGACAAGGAAAAAAAAGAATGACAACTTGTTCGAGCCCTATTTTGAGAGAAAAAAATGCATTTTTGAATGTGATTTTTGGAGAATATGTGGTTAAAAGTAAAGAAAAAATTTCGATTTGTGTCTAATATTATTTTATTGATGAATGTATGGTTGAAAATTAGTTTTAAAAAAAATAATTTTTTGACAAAATGAGGCTCAAACGGCTCAACTATTACAATCTTTTTCTCTTCCATCTCATTTATTTGTACTATATAATAATATACTAATAGCATTATTCTTAATTTGGACGCGATTCAATTTCTTGTAGATAAATAATTTCATATTTACAAATATTAACGAAGATTTGTTCGATTCAATTCTCAATATATTCAGGTTGAGTCAATGCTGAGAAGATTGGACCGATCAGTCAGTTTTGACCCGACTGGTTCAGCGTACAAAGTAGCGGTGTTCCCACGATAAAAAGTGAGGAAATTACACAAAACCAGAATTTTAAAGTTACAATTTCAAATTTCAAATATAAACTTTATTTATACAAAAATCGGATATTAATTCATCTACCTTCTCTCTCTAAATCATAATTACTCAAACATAACCCCAATTTTATCTCTCTCCTCTCTCTCTACCATACAACACACCGTGAAGATACTGTCGATGCGCCGCTCACGATGTCACCTCCACAGCCGCTTCCCTCTGAAAGCTAGTCGCAGCCACAACGGCGTCTCATTGCCTCTCAAAGCGGCATCGTTTGACACTATTGCGAAGTGACGATGGCGTTGTCTGTGCACATCGTCGCCGCAACAACGACGTTGCCATTGGTGGGTTGTGTGTGGTTGATTTAGCAGTGATGGCGACGATGGAGTTAGTTCCCGACGGTAGATTTGGGAATTTTTTTTGGTAAATGTTGTGGTTTTGGAATGGTAAGCTGGTGGTGTTGGTTGCAATGTTGAGATAATGGTTTTGCTGCCAGTGGTGTCAATGTCAATGGTGGTCGGAATTTTTTTGTTTGTTGCGTTTGTTGTTGGTGGTGGTGTCGATGTCAGTGGTGATTGCTGGTTGTGGTCGTGGTCGTGTGGTGGTCATCACAGTGTCAGTGGTGGTGTGGTTGTTGTTGTGGATTTGATTTGTTGCTATTTTTTTGGTGACCGTGGCAACGATTTAGTTGGATATTGTTGTTGTTGTTGGTGGTGGTGGTGGTGATTTTGAAGTGGAAAATGGTAGTTGTTGGAAGTGATGGTGTTTGGTGGATTGGGGTAGGGAGTGGAATTAAGAGTGATCGTGACCATTAATTTGGGTATTCTGTGACTAAAAAATAATACGTGACAAATAAATTGTGACCAATAAATAATATGTTACCTAAAAATTTGAATCGTGACTTATGAAATTTGTGATTTGTGATCGATAAATTAATTATGATTTATAAAAATTTTTATTTGTGACCAAAAAATGATTTTGTAATCAAATTGTATAAAATTGCGACCAAGTTGTGAAGTATAAATTTTTTGATTTGTGACCGATGAACAAATTGTGACTTATAAAATTTATGAATTGTGACCGTAAAATAATTTGTAACCTATAAAATTCCTGATTTGTGACCTTACAATAATTTGTGACTTATAAAATTTTCGATTTGTGATCGATGAACAAATTGTGACATATAAAATTTTTGAATTGTGACGACTTAATTTTTTATTTGTGATCGATAAATAAATTGTGACCATAAAATAATGTGACGTGTAAAATTTGTGAACAATTATATAGAATTTGTGACCAAATTATATGGAATTGTGACCTTAATATACTTAATTAATAAAATATATGTTTAATTAATTAATTTATAAATAAAATTTAAAAAAAATCTGAGATTTGAAATTTTAAACCTTAAAAAATTTGAAATTTGAAATTTTAAACTTTATCTCTTTAAATTTAAAATTGGTGAATATGAAATTTTCCCAAAACAAAGTTTGGCCACTCCAACCCAAATGAGAAAACCCGATAGAAAGTTCGAGAAGAGGCTTTTGTATTTTATTTAATTTAATAAAATAAATTTTCATCCTATGTACAAATCAGTCAAGAAACTACTCCGGTCCAAGGCTGCCATTGCAATTTTCAGAGTTATCCACAACCCAGGAAACTTCCAGAATTCAAAGAGATCCCACCTCGAATTAAATAAAAGAATAATTTTTCCCATTAATAGCACGTTTTTTTTTAATTCCAGTCAATACATTCTGTATACCAATATTTCTTTTTGCCCTTTGATTGAATCCAAACTGCTTCGTTTGCATTTGGTTGGGGTTTCTTTAGTTTAATTTGATAGTTCTTTAGAGAAAAATGGAGGGTGGTGCAGCTGCTGTTTCAACAGAGAATGCATCAGAATCAGCTGCGGCAGCCTCATACACCTATTGGGTAAGGGAATTGACCCATGATGCAGCTCCAAGACCCGTCCCCAAGAAGCTCGACGTGGAGGATTTGCCCAATCAATCCAAACCGACCCACCTAGGCTCCGCATGGAATCGGGTATCCATTTGGAGTAAATAAATTTTTTCTTTTAAGATGTTTTTTCCCGGTCTTTTATTGATATGGATTTTGCTATATGCTTGGCTAAGATTTTTGTTGCTTATTTTCAGTGTATTTTGTTTACAGTTATTGTGAGGAAATTTTATTATGGAATCCTTGAATCCAAAAGGAAAAAGAAACAGAAAATGTGAAACGAAATGGAGATTTGGCAGATAGTTGAGTTATTAACTGTATTGTTGTCGAAGAAATATATATTTACGTTATTCTGCGTGAGTAAACTGTATGAAGTTGTTAATTTAATGATAAATATTTAAACATTTTCTTGTTTTTCCTTCCTGTAAAACGGAGTGTAGTTGAGATAAATTGGTTTCATACTCGATGTATTTGAAGTTGAAAAATGTATTGAGTTATAGTGCTGAAGTGGAAGATAACATTTTTCAGTGCTATAAAGTAAAATACCTGATTATGGATAGACAATGGCTCGTTGACTGTAATTGAACCTAGACTTTGAGAAGCACTTCAGGATGAATATGATTCCATGTCAGTGGCACAGTTGGCATCTAAGGGGGTTGTTCTTTAGAAAGTTTCCTGTTTGTCTTCAATTTTTGTGTATCCTGAACCGAGGAAGAAAAATATAAGCAGGGGGAGAGGAACTACATGCATTCACAAGTTTCAAAAAATCCATTCAAAATGAATTAAGATGGCTAGCTTAAGAACGAACTAATTAGACCACATTTCCGTCCGTAAGACATGGAGATGATACAGTCAAAACTTTTTTCATTTCGGGGATAAGTTTATCAACAAGAGCATATATATTGAAGTGTAGGAGTTGGATTAAGGCTCTCCAACACTCTCCAAATGGTGATATGCCTTCAAGTCACATGCCAATGCCATGATATAGAAATTGTTCAAGAAGAGGATACAAGCCATTGAGCATTTATCCTTAAAAAACCTATTGCTACTGAGTGTGTCCTGGATTGGAGTCATATTTGTACCTACTTAAGTGATTCTGATGGAAACAAATTTGAAAAAGAATTCCTCTGAAACCCAATGTACTAATGGCCTTGATACTAAAGCATTCGTTCTTACCATCATCACAACTTGATTGTAGAAACTTTTCATCAGGCACGAAAGTGTAATGAAGAGTTATGGTAGCAGATAGCTGACACTCATTAAGAAATAAAAATAATTTTCCATTCCTCATGGCTGTAGCCAACAAGTACCATTCACAAAAATCTCAAGGCCCTCTGACATAGTACCAGCATTAAGTCATAAAAATGTCCGTGGGATGTGACTTACTACCTGTATTTAGAACTTCTTAGAGACTAGAGTTATCAATAATTGAGATAGACGATGAAATACATGTTGACAAGTTCTAGAAATTTCCCTTTTCTCTTTTTCCCCTTTTGTCCTACTCTTTCTTGAACTGTTATAACTCTTAAATCTGCATCTGGCATGTGGGTCGTCTGGGCTGAAGTTTCTCCAGATGTTATTAATCAAACTAGAGGTTGAAGAGACTGGAAGTAAGAGATTATCAGAATTTTATTAACTAAACCAGAGTTTGTTTCCATAGAGTTTGTATGTTTATAATGTAAATAAATTATACATTTAAGGAAATTTATATCCATCAGTACTGAAACTTATCGATATACTTCTTTTTGGTTTGAAAACATTAGTTTTAAGTTTGGAGAACTAGAAAGTAGCCCCGTTTTCTCTCTCCCCGCCGCATGGAGAGCTTCCCTTCCAAATCCAAACCCACTAACCCAATACTCTCTGTTCCAACCACCGGCCTCACGCCACCATACCTTGGTCCCTCCGGCCAGGAAAGACAAGTGCAGGCGGCGGCCCTAGGAGGAAACCCTAGCGCCGCCGCTCAGGTCCTGGAACAACAGTGGCTTCCGGCGACCCATTGGCTACACGCGCCTGACCGGAAGGCCGTGCAGGCCATTCCGAGCTCGTCCATGGCGGCGCCGTCTCCGGGAAGCGCTCCGGCAGCGCGTGAATCACACGCGCCGGCAGCGCGTGAGTCACACGCGCCGGCGACTGGGCTTCTGCAGAACCAGCCTGACCTGCCCAAGCCAGTCCACCCTTCCATTCAACCGACGGATGCACCAATACAGCGGCATGTGGATTTGTTTGGTACAAAGGAGTTCAATTTTCGATTTAGAGTGGAAGCTAAGGAGTTTTCTGTGTCTATTAATGAATCCAGCATTGTGAGGTTGACCGAATGGGGACCGAGGGCATCGAATGCAATATATATGGGGAGGTTTGGTGCCTTGTGGATGTTGAAGATGATGGATAAATTGAGGGGGGTAAACAAGCAGGAGGAGTTTGTTGCCAAGTTTACTGAGTCATCGAAAGCTTTTATGGCACAGCGTTGTGGAAACAGTCGTGGTAGATATCTTACGATCGCACAATATGGGGAGAGGCGTCGCAAAGGAGTGGTGATGATACCGGAAGGTGCGAATGGAGAGGGTTGGGAGTTGACTCTTCGAATGTTTCGAGCAGTTGTAGATTTTTTTGTCACTAAAGACAAAGTTAAGCGTCAAACGGTTAATGTCAAATATCAACAAAGGAGGACCTATGCTGAAGTTACGACAAACCGACAGGTCGAGCAGAACACGAAAAAGTCAGTATTGTTACAAAAGGACAGCGAGGCTTTGGACAGTACATTGAGTAACGCTGTAATAAGGGCTCGCGTCCAGGGGTTGAAATGTGAGGTGGATGAATTGCTGAGGCTACTGGGAGATGGTGCTCTAGAGGGCTCCAAGATGATTTGTTGTCATAAGTGCGGGGTTGGGATGCCTGAGTATCCAGCTAGGGAGTTACAATCAAACTTGGTTCACTCTAAAGATAAGCAGGTGTTGATTGAGCCTATCAAAGAGAATCTTGTACAGTATGAAGGGGAGTGTAGTGGAGATGAAAAATACTCGGGGAATGAGATACATCAGGGGGTGGAACTTTCATCGAAGGGAGGGGAACAGAGAACGAAGAGTATGGACGTGATAACATCACTGAACGAGACTTTAGAGAAGAGTGATGCAGGTGTGATTGAGGGAGACATGATCATAGCAGCAGAGGGGGTTGGGTTGATGGAGAAAGAGACTGGAACAGTGATGGCAGAGGAATTTAGTTCGGCCCCGACACAAGAGCAAATGGTGACAGGCCCGAATACTATGATTGTGAACACTTACAATAGGAGACATCAGAAGTCTCTTAATGAAAATGAGTCAGGGAACGAAAAAGCGATAGTAGTGTGGGAGAATAGCGCCAAACTAGGAATAAAGGACAAGGGTGTAGTGCGGGTGGAAGAGGGAGAAGGACAGCTCTTTGAGCCTAGTGGATGCTGCTATGCAGGGGAGATAGTGAAAGGTTCTATACTTGATATTAGACCTCCGGCATCAAATTGGGTCCTCCACAAAATTCAGGAATTCAGTAAGATGGTGGGTGTGTCATGCAGTGGTTATGAGAATGAACTTATGCACTTGTTTGAGGAGTTGGAGACTCGTAGGGGACATGAGATGTATTCACCAGGAGGAAGGGCAAGAAGAAGAGGGGATCGTGAGCTTAAGCGGCTCGAATGTTCGATAAATTACGATGTTAAAAGCGGGGTGTCGAAGAAAGGGGTGTTGGGGAGGGATGAAGGAGAGTTTAGATGATTCCAAAAATCATTAGTTGGAATGTACGGGGGCTCAACGAAGTTGGGAAGAGGTTCGGGATCCGGAACATGTTAAGGGGATGGCGGGCCGATCTTGTCTGTTTACAGGAGACGAAGTTAGAGGTCATCTCGAGGGCTGTTGTGCGTTCTTTATGGGGGGACAAACATGGTGGGTATCAGTTTCTTGGAGCTTCAGGGGCATCAGGAGGCGTGCTTGTCATGTGGGACACTAGAGTGTTTGATATGAATGAGGTTAGTGTAGGGTTATTTTCTCTATCACTTTCCTTCAGTAATGTTGGGGATAGATTTAATTGGATGTTTATTGGAGTTTATGGGCCTAATTCAAATGTGCATAGAAGGGGCCTCTGGGATGAACTGGCTGGTATGATGGCTTGGTGGAATTTACCAGTGTGCATTGGGGGTGACTTTAATGTGGTTAGATTTCCTTCTGAGAGGTCGAGTGGAGGGAGATTAACAGGGGCTATGGAGGATTTTTCGGATTTTATTAGGGAAAATATGTTGGTGGATCTGCCTATGATGGGGGGAGAGTTTACTTGGTCATCCAGTCGAAATCGACCTGTTCAATCTCGGATAGATCGATTCCTGATTAGTGGTGAGTGGGAGGCTAAGTTCCCTGATGTCACTCAGAGGAGATTGGGGAGAGTGTACTCAGACCATTTTCCTATTTCATTAGCTGAGATTAGTAGGGGTAGTGGAAGAAGACCTTTTAGATTTGAGAAGATGTGGTTGAAAGTTGAAGGTTTTGGGGAGCGAATTCGGACTTGGTGGGCCTCTTATGATTTTAGGGGGTCTCCTAGTTATGTTTTACACCAGAAACTGAAGGCCTTGAAGGGGGATTTAAAGAAGTGGAATGGGGAGGTGGTGGGAGACATAAACGTTCGCAAAAATCAGTGTATGTTAGATATAGGAGAGTTGGACAGGCAGGAGGAGAGTCGAGGGTTGGATGGGGAGGAAAGGGGGAGGCGTGAAAGGCTAAGGGGAGAGTTGGAAAAATTGATGGAGATGGAGGAGATTGCTTGGAGACAAAAGTCTAGGGTCTTGTGGTTAAAGGAGGGTGACAAATGCACTAAGTTCTTTCATCGGGTCGCTAATTCCAACCGGCGCAATAACTCTATTACACTGCTGGAGGTTGATGGAGTTACGTATGAGGATCCACAAGATATTGTGACTCAGCAGGTGAGATTCTATCAGAATCTTTACCGAGAGCAGTTTGTGTGGAGGCCTGAGTTGGAGGGGCTGGACTTCTTCACTATCACCGATGAGGATGCTAGTTGGGTTGAGAGACCATTTGAGGAAGATGAAGTTAGGAATGTGGTGTTTAATATGAATGATGACAAGGCCCCTGGACCTGACGGGTTCTCGTTCTCATTCTATAAAGCTTGTTGGGAGGTGGTGCGATCAGATATTATGGATACAATAAAATATTTTTTCGAACGTGGAAAGTTTATGAGAAGTCTTAATGCCACATTCATTGTGCTTATTCCTAAGAAACCGGGAGCGACTGATGTTAAGGATTACCGTCCTATTAGCTTAGTCAGTGGGGTTTACAAGATCATTGCTAAAGTTTTGGCCAATAGATTAAAGGAGGTTCTGGGAAAAGTGGTTTCTAAGTTCCAGAATGCTTTTGTGAAGGGGCGCCAGATCCTAGATTCAGTTCTTATTGCGAATGAATGCATTGACTCAAGAATACGTCAAGGGACCCCAGGGATGTTGTGTAAACTTGATATTCAAAAGGCGTATGATCACGTCAACTGGGGATTTCTTATGTATATGCTCAGGCGATGCGGATTCAGGGATAGGTGGTGTAAGTGGATTCAGTTCTGTATCTCTACAGTTTCGTTCTCAGTCTTAGTCAATGGTAACCCTGAAGGTTATTTCCGGAGTAGTAGAGGTTTGAGGCAAGGTGATCCGTTGTCCCCCTTGTTGTTTGTTATTGTGATGGAGGCATTCAGTAGAATGATTGAGAAAGCTGCGACGGAGGGTTTGTTAAGAGGTTTTGCGGTTGGTCATTTACAGGTCTCCCACTTGTTATTTGCAGACGACACACTGATCTTCTGTGATGCAGACGATATGCAATTTAGGAACCTGCGTCGCTTGCTTCTGTGTTTCGAAGCGGTTTCCGGTTTGAAGGCAAATCTGGGCAAATCTGAGGTTATTCCAGTGGGAGAGGTAGCTAATGTGGAGGAACTAGCGACCATACTCGAATGTAGAATTGCCCAATTGCCTATGTCATATCTTGGGCTTCCATTAGGAGCGAAGTTTAAAAGTAAACAAATCTGGAATGGTATTCTTGAAAGGGTGGAGAGGAGGTTAGCGGGGTGGAAGCGTATTTATCTGTCAAAAGGAGGCCGTCTTACTCTCATCAAGTCCACGCTTTCTAGCCTTCCAACCTATTTTCTATCATTGTTTCCTATTCCCGTTGCAGTGGCAAATAGTTTGGAGAAGTTGCAGAGGGATTTTCTTTGGGCAGGGTTGGGGGAAGAGAAGAAGTTTCATCTGGTCAAATGGAGTGATGTTTGTTCCCCTGTTAGGGTGGGGGGTCTTGGATTGAGGAGCCTTGTTTTATATAACAAGGCCTTGTTGGGCAAGTGGCTGTGGCGATTTGGAATGGAGAGGGAAAGCTTTTGGAGAGAAATTATTGGGGAGAAATTTGGGGTTTTGGAGGGGGGGTGGCGCTCGGGTGAGGGTCGTGGTTCTTATGGGATGAGCTTGTGGAGGTATATCAGGAAAGGATGGAATGATTTTCAGAATAGGTTGGCTTTTGTGGTGGGGAACGGTACGAATGTCAGATTTTGGGACGATTGTTGGTGCGGAGATCAGATATTAAAAGTGCGTTTTCCTTCTTTACATCGCATTGCCATGGAGTCCTCAGCTATGGTGAGTGATGTTATGACTATATCTAATGGGAACCTTTGCTGGAACATCACTTTCGGGAGGGGCTTACACGATTGGGAGCTGGATGATTACGCATTGTTTTTGGCTTCTCTGTATGAGGTGCACATTCAGGTTGGAGAAGACGACTGTAGCAGGTGGAGGGCGGCACGGAATGGTTTGTTCTCTGTTCGTACTTATTTCAGATCCTTATTGGAACCTGTTGAGAGTTCATTCCCCTGGCAAAGGGTCTGGCAAAGTAAATTACCTCCAAGAGTGGCTTTCTTATTGTGGACGGTTGTGAGGGGACAGGTGTTAACGGCGGATAATCTTCGAAGAAAGGGCTATTGTATAACGGAGTGGTGCTATTTGTGTAAGAAGGATGGAGAAACGATCGATCATTTGTTCATTCATTGTGATGGTGTTCGTTGGTTGTGGAATGATATTTTGGCCTCGCAACACATGAGTTGGGTGCTCCCAAGGCGTATAAAGGACGTGGTGTGGGCATGGAAGAGAAAGTTTCGAGATAAGAATAGCAGGCTTGTTTGGGATCTCATTCCAGGATGCATCGCTTGGTGTGTGTGGAGAGAAAGAAATGGCAGATGCTTTGAAGACCAAATACGGACGACAGAGCAATTTAGAGAATTGTTTTACTTGACTTTGTATAGTTGGTTTAAGGCTGCAACCGTTAGTCCGATAGAAGGGTTGCCGAATTTCTTATCGTTTCTATCTTGTTTAACATGATAATGCACTCCTTGTGTATTATCTTTTATTTTTGATTTATAAAATTTACGTGATTACCTATCAAAAAAAAAAAAAAACATTAGTTTTAAGTTCACTTGGTCTCACTTCAGTGCTATTGCATATGACATGCGTAATGTGTAGACCTCAAGTTTATACATTATTGTTTGTTATGTTTTAAGTTCACCTTTTATTTACATCATGTCAATCATTATTTCGTTTTTCAGGCTGGAACATGGGAAGAGAAGAGTTTGAATAATTGGGCAAGCAATAGAATTAAGGTCTGTATGCTTGTAATCATTTATGTTTTTCCAGGTGTGTTTATCTAGCCTGTGCTGCAACAACTTTTTCTGTTGATAATCCTTGACATTTCCTGGTTGTCGCCTAATGGGGGTTATTTGTCATGATTTTAATGTTCTTGTCTCTGTCATTACTTTTGGCTTGTTCTTCTAATATTCAAAATTTTTGTTGCTGTAGACATCGTCAATCAGAATTAAAATTATAAAAAACAATTCTATCTCAACAAACAACAGGAAATAACTTAGTTGCATAAGCTTAAAAGTTAGCTAAATAGAGAAACAACCTTTCAGTGGAATGACCAAATACCTTCGAAGAAATATACCTAATTAAACCCCAAGTAAACACTCTCTTCAATCCCAACAACTTGTTTGCATATCCAAGCTTGATCATGTTATATGCTTGATCGGGTGATCATAGAAAATCTAGATATTTACATATCATGCTCGTTCATTGCAGGAATTGCTCGTGTCTGTGGGGACCCTGGAGTTCTCTGGTGGCAGAGCAGAAATATCAGAAGTAACTAGATGCTCCGGTGATGTGAGTGCTCGTAACTACTTACATGGCCAAGATGATTTGACTGTTCAGTCCCATAAATTTCTATTAGCTTCTAAGTAAATTTGTTTTCTTGTAGAGATTTGACATACTTGATGTCGTCAAAGGATCCACTTAGAGATCTATATTCTTACACACAAGATAGATGCAGAATATGTTTTTGCTGAACATCGGTTTCTTCTTTATAGCTGTTTGCTATCTCTTTTGTGAGAATTATTATTTGAGTTACAAGTTACAGACTCGGTCGATTTTAAGAGATGAAAAATTGAAACTAATAGAAACTGGCAGTAAGAAGTTCAGTAATTAGGTAATAAGCATCTGGAATGGTAATCACTGGTACAAAAATTTACTGATCATTAGAGGTCACTTCAAAATAGTACATAAATACACGAAAGATCTTGGCTGTTTTATTTTATTATATGATTGTGTGAATTCATTCTGCAAATTATATTCTTCTTAGCTCTAATTCAATAAAGGTTTCTTTTGCCTTGACACCCTCGACTAAGTTATAGTCAATTTATGCATTAAAGTGTGTTTGGTGCACTAGTCGGAACGTTCAAGGAATCTAGTATAAATTATTGTGGATATTATTGGGTAGATGTTATTATGATAGATTAAGATGGTGAGTATTCTTTGATTTTTATTTGAAGAATATCATTTATTATGCCTATTCTGGCTCATGTTTATAAATTGTTTATAAACACACAAGTACTTTCTATGCACACATACTTGATGTCGTCAAAGAATGCTATCCACCTTGATTCACCATAGTACCATGTACCTAGTGCTATCCTTTGTAATTTTATATACATCCTAATCCGGCTCCAAGCATAGCCTAAGCGTGTTAACTGACAAATGAAGCACTGTACAGCTGATAAGGGGTAAAATCTGGGATTGTGTAGTGAAATCAATGGGCAAGTTGCTCGTGTGTTTTTTAATGGAAATAGAAGAGGTTGGAAAAACTTAAAATGGAAGGGGATTTAATCAGTGGGATAAGCATAGAGATCTTAGTTTTTTCATATGGCAAGAAACAAGGAAAAGCAGAATGGAAATTATTATGAACAGTGATAAAACTGTCTTAATTATGTCAATATGGTTGCTATATATTAATATATAAAGCTACATTGGTTCCTTTTATAGTTATGACCTCAATTGTTATTCCTAGTAATGATAATTGAACTGGACTTGCAGGCATTCTTGGTGACAGTACGAAACAAAAAACGTGTTGGTTACAATTATGAATTGACATTGAGAGTAAAGGGTACTCTTTACTTTTCTTCCTTCTGTTTTACAGAATTGTAGTCCTTTACTTCATCAGTTTTTTTTCCTTTTTGTTTCCATGCTATTGTTTTCTTGTCCACTTTTTTCATAAGTGAGTTATGGAAATCAGGAGAATGGACTGTTGGATCAGAGAGGAGGAAGGTCAAAGGCCATGTAGATATTCCAGAGTTCTCACTTGGTGAACTGGATGACTTGCAGGTATATTATATTCTAGTGTTCAATACCCCTTTGCAGAACGATGTAGGATAGACATGTATTGACGAAACATTACACTATTCGAGGACCTTACCTTCTCAGTATAATAAGATTTTAGAAAATGGGCTGTGTTCGACACATTCCTGTGGAAACTCCACTTCAGTGTGTAAGTTATTCATATTTGCATTTTCTTTGCAGATTCAAGTAAAACTCAGTGAAGACAAAGATCTTTCGCAACAAGATAAGCGGAGGATCATTGAGGATTTGAAATTATTTTTGCAGCCTCTGCGGGTGAAATTACATCAATTTGAGCAGGAACTCAAAGACCGGTAGTAATAACTACTAAATGGTTCTGTATTCAAGCTGTTGCTTCCGTAAGAAATAAGTTGGATTTGTGCGTCTATGTTTGGACTCGAGACTTAAAATTAGATTATGTGTAGTGGAACACGAAACTGATGTCTAGGTTGTTCGTGCATTTGTAATGGAAAATGGAGCTTGATTATTTCTCTCTTTGTGATGTACTACGAATAATTAATCTCAATTTTCTGCATACTTTTGGTGAACTGCTGTGTTTCTTGGTTAGTTTGTGGATCGTTATAATTTTTATCTCCTATTTCTTACATTTATGATTCCACGCCTTTTTAAAAGGAAAGATTGCCCAAGAGATAGGCTGTGTTATTGACGGAATGTTCCCTCAATGCTTCATCTTTCATAGTATATTAATTGCCAAGCCCTGCACACGACCCTTTCTTCTAGTTCTGCAAGTCTGTAGATCTATTTTCTTGGTACTCTACCGCCACAATCAATCAGGCTCGATCTTAAAAATGCACCAATTTGTTACTGAATCCCTGGTAGCCTCCGCTTATTGGAAGAAATATGTATATTAATTAGAATTTAAAAACGGTATAATTTATAAATAAACACGAATGGATAGTACTTGTTGATCAATTGCATTAGAATCTATGGTTAAAAATGAAATTTTCGATCATTTATAAATTGATTCATAAAGTTTGCCACATGGAGGCTAAACTTCCGGTCACCAGGCACCAACTACTACAGTGGATTCATTATAATGCTTTAGTTCAGGAAAACAACAGTCTTACAACTCTCAATGCCAATAAATTGTAGAAACACAAATTGGAGTATCTAAATTTTTAGCTGATTACATATGCTCCTTCTCAATCAGATCCAATAAGAAGCCTCTAGACAAGCCATGGATTTTTCCTCAGCGAGTTTTCAACCCTTTCTAGATTTTATCACAATCATTAATTGACTATTTCTCCTTACCTTTTTTCTTGAATGATCCACTTAAAGCTGCTTTAGTCTTTGTCCACTCTTTCATTGAAGCAGCACTCCTCATGAAAGGGCAAGCTTCGCTTGTAACAATGTCTCCTAGTGATGGTCGATTGAGTGCTGATGGCACATTCTGCCCAAGTGTTGACTTGGAAGCCTCATTATCGTTTATAACTTCCGTCTTCATTTCAGGACTGGATTTCTCACCATTTAAATCATCGTTCTGCTCTTTCCTTATTAAAGCATCCACATCAAACTTATCAGAAGCAGTGGCAAAATTTTTATTGGCTCCTCCCTTGGGTTCACTAACCCCTTCGACAGAATTGCTCCTCTCTTTTTCAAAAGATTTATGCGGCTTATTGTTTCTTGAAAATACAAAGTCGTTGAACTGTGGTAGCTCCTGTTTTTCAAAAGTTACACCAGGCAAAACTTGTGAGATACTGAACGAACTATTATGCGTATCGCCAACCAGCTGCGTCCAGGAGGACTTCTGTAGCCATGAGGCACCTCTGGCTGATTTATCAACAGTTGCTCTCGGTATATCTGTCATAACATCAGTAATTTTTTCCAGCTCTTTTACTTGGCTTGATTGGGTTTCCTTGTCAGCATAGCTAGGATCAATAAGATTTTGTTGCTCTTCTACTTCAGTACCATGGCTTGGTGAATTTTCCATGTGCAATTCTGTGCTGCCCTTTCGACTTACCAGATATTCTGACTTCTGTGGTGGTGAAGCATCATGATTTAAATGTGTGGAACCTGATTCCATCCCTTCCGGTTGTGTGTTTACATCTGTGTTTGAATCATTCATGACTACGTGTGGGCTACCTTTCGTTCTCTTCCTTCCAGACACATGGTTCTTATCATCTTCATCAAATAGTGTTCTCCTTTTCTTCTTAGAAGCCACAGTTTCCCTCTTTTGACTTCCATGCATTTCCCGAGGGTGTCCATCATTAGAAGTCTTTAGTTCTTTTAATGTTGAATCCTGGGTCACCACAAGAGAGAGAGAGAGAGAGAGAGAGAGAGAGAGAGAGAGAGAGAGAGAGAGAGAGAGAAGCATTCAATTAAGCACTGAAAGCACATGCGACATTGCAAAAGCATTAAAGTTCATTCAGTCAAGCGTTAAGCAATACCCAATCAGCAGTAGCAGCTTCCTGTCTCCGATCCTTGAAGAAAGCACTTCTATCATTGGGCCCAGCCACCATGTTAATTATCAGGTTATCTTCATTGTCACTTGATCATCCCCATTGTCATCAACTTGCACATTGTTGAGTAATGTGGCTGAATTGTACACTTCCATAGTAAATCCAGCCTTGTTACGAGTTGCATTTGAGCAGTTCTCTCTTTCCAAAATCTTGTTCATAACTGACTTCATAATGTTAAGCTCTTCCTCATTTACTCCAAAATTTTCACTTTCATGATTATAAGCTTTTTCTTTAACTGTCTCAGGGCCAGAATGTTCCTCACAGTCACAAAAGTGTACAGGGAGAGGAGGAAATTCAACACGTTGGAAACTGTATTTGTGCTTGCCCGATCCTTTAAAAGGCATTGCTGTTATCTTCAGGAAGAAAAGTAATAAGCACGAAACAATATATATCAGTACATCCACAGATGTGACTCGTGCAATTACAGTTCTAAAATCTCAATTCTGGCAGTAGACTTAGCAAGTTAGCTTGCAAGCCAATCATATTTTTATGAAGGAAACAACACAATTGCAGTTAATTTTACCTTTAACCACAGCTAGGAAAAAGAGAAAAGGTATTGAGTAAATATGAGATAATCTTTGGATGGCATGCAAGCATAGCATAGAGAATAAGCGGTTTTACCTTTCTTAGTTTGGGAAAGAAAATCCGGAGCTGCACTTTTTCCATGCTGGGGTCTTTCTTTGGTTTTTCTGAAGAGAGCACGTTTTCAGCTGGATTAATATTCTGGGTGGGCAAATTGACGGAAAGTTCAACGTCTTCATCCCACTCACGCTTCAGGCGAACAAGATAGTGTTCCTTAGCCTTCTCAAGTCTCAACTTGCCACTTTTCCACAAGCACCCATTATACTGTAAAATTACATTATCCAAGAATATTCTAATGTTCAAAAATGCAAAACAAGCTAATTCATCCTTTAGCTAGTAAGCATACAAGCCACGAAATTACACAACCAACTTGTTAGTGCAGAGAAAAACAAAAATATTCAAGAATGTCTAGCCCCAAAATTTCAGGCTTGGATGCATCGCCTATGTTAGTTATCCTTGTTGTTCTTCTTCCTATAACCACAAAATCAACGATTTGTATCTAATTTCTCTATTAAAGGCGAATATATTGGTCCCTAATGACTTTAGTTAAATCGCCTTGAAAGAGCTTTTTCTTATCTTTACCTATATAATCATCTCATATTAGTTTCGACCTGCGCTACCACGGATATGGGCAATCGAAATCGGAATTCGAAAACAATCAAACTAAACTTCAAAAGAGTCATTTCTCTAAAGCACCAATTTTCTACCGTAAAACACAAATACTACGCTATAAAGCAAATCCATTTATAAAACAGCAGAGCCACATAAGCATACCGTGCTAAAGAGCTTGGCAAGGCCCTTGTCGGAAACTGGAACAAAGTCCAAATAAGCGAAGCTACGGCCTTTGCTGCGCATTATTTCTACTGAATCCACAGTTCCCAATTGAGGTGAAGTGAAAGTCTTTTTCAAATCATCTTCTTTCACATTCAGCCCCAATCCTCCAACATAAATCCTTAATTTTTCTGCCATATTCGCTTTAAAATTCATTCTTGAAATTCTCCTGTCTTCTTCCAGAGGGATTTAAGTTAAAACCCTAATCCAGCTCCCAAAATCTGAAGCTAATTTAAATGGGTCCTTTACCAATTAAAAAGGTAGCAAGTAAGTCCCCCACTTATTGTTTTGATGGTCCCAGTCCCCAACCATTGGTTTTTAATGCACTTGGGTCCATTGGTAGCAATGAGTACCTCCACATAATACACATACACACACATATATTTGAAAAGATAATTATATTTTAAATTTACGTAAATAGATATATATAAAATTAAATAGAAATATAATGCTCTAAATTCATCCAATAATATTTGTTATCATTAAATTATTTTGAACATTTTATATTCTTTTAAAATTTGTGTTTAACTAAAACTCTAAAAATCATAAAATATCATCTTCAACTAAAATCGTAAAACTTAATAATCATAAAATATTATCTTCAATTGAAACCAAAACAACAATGAAAATATAACGGTTAGATGAAATACATGAAAACGTAGCAATATAAGAAGAAAATTTTGAAAAAGTAAGGATTACGTTTTACTTTGAATTTGATGAATTTAGCATTTACCATTTTACCTGCTTCCCAATATTTTCAAAATGCATTTTTTTCTTTTATTTTTATTTTTCAATAAAATAATATTACACGCAAATTCAAAATTTTTCCTTATTTCTAATCAAACATTCTCCATCAAAATGCTATTTCGAAATACATTTTGGGGGAAAAAATTGGATCTCAAACAGGCTTTTAGTATTGAATTATGTTATTTGTATAATATTTTTGTACATTGTTGACAATGTTGGCTATGACAAAAAAAATTTGGTTAAAATGATGAATTATTTTTTAAACGGTCAAATGACAACATGCCACGTGACATATTGTCAAAATCATTATATACCAAGCATTGTTCCTTAGTATTACCATTAGAGGAAATACAAGATAACAAAATTCATCATTTTTTATTTTTGTTTTTGAAGGAACAAAATCGTGGAGTCTTTTCCCACCATTAATGGCTTTTAGCTCTACACAAAAGTATTGCATTCTCAATTACCTTATATTAAAGTTTAGATGAATATAGTGATTTTTTAAAATTTTGAAATTCTATGTAAAGTTTGTGTGAATCTATAATTAGCTATGTCAACAAGTCGAGTCGAAAAAAAAAAGCTCAAGCTCGAGCTTGGTCGAGCTTTTTTGGTAGAGTTTTTTTGGGCTCGCGCCGAGCCTGGACAAAAAAATAAGGCTCAGTCCCAGCTTTGGCCCGAGCCGAGCCGGCCCGCTAAGGCCGACCCCCCCAAATGGGGCTCGGCCCGAACGGCCGAACCTATCGGAACCGAGCCTTCCGAGCAGACGACTTTTTTTGCCATCGCTATCTATAATGTATAAATGAATGAATTTAATAAGGATAATGTTGAAATTTGACGTGGATGAAAATAGTTTTTTATTTTAATATTTTAATATGGATGAATACAAAGTGAGATGAATATATAAGGAGTTAAACAGCAGCATCCAAAAACAATGACCTTTATTGCGTCAACATGACGCAATATGTTAGCCCCATTAAACAATTAAAATTCCCTCCCAAAAACTCATATTTTGCTTATAATCTTCGTAGAACCCTAAATCGGAATCGTTAATTATGCCTCCAAGAAAAGAACTCTGCAGGAATTTTCAACGTGGCACGTACGTTTTTAGGTTTTGTTAAGTCATGTTAATTAAATTCCCAGTTTTTCCTTTCCTTCGAAACTAGACTGTATTTTAATTTTTGAACTTTTATAAACCATTGGTAGTTGATAATACTGTTAGGAAGCTTTCAGTTTCTGATATATATTGCACCTTTTTGTGTGCTTTGATAGTAAATTGTCATTGTAATTAAAGGGACTTCATATTTTTATTTTGTTTGGGTTTTGCACTAACTAATTTTAGATTATTTGAAAATATGGAGCTTAATTTTTGTTTATTGACATGCTTATAAGTTGGAATACCATCTATAAACTATAGTTGATAGCGATTTTTGACTCCGGATCTAAACTGGTTTCGAGATCAATAAAGACAAAACTCAAGGAAATCTATAAAGTTGATTTATGAGCAACTTGTGGACAAATTTGAGTTGTGGAATGGGATGATCTTTCGATCATCTCTAATTTAGTATTACCTTTTTCATGTTTACAACTACCGAAATAAAGAAAGCCGTTTAGGTTTGAAAAGATGTGGTTAAAAGTCGAAGGGTTTGGGGAGCGTGTACGAACTTGGTGGGCCTCTTACGATTTTAGGGGGTCTCCCAGTTTTGTGCTGGATCAGAAATTAAAGGCTTTGAAAGGGGATTTAAAGAAGTGGAATGAGGAGGTGGTGGGTGATGTAAATTGGCGTAAACGTCAGTGCCTTTCAGACATAGAGGAGCTTGATAAGCGGGAGGAGAGCTGTGGGTTGGGTGGGGAGGAGAGGGAGAGACGTGGAACTTTAAGGGGAGAGTTGGAGAGGTTAGTGGAGATGGAGGAGATCGCGTGGCGTCAAAAATCTAGGGTTACATGGTTGAAAGAGGGGGACAAATGCACTAAGTTTTTTCATAGGATTGCGAATTCAAATAGGCGTACTAATTCTATCACGTTGCTGGAGGTAGATGGGATTACTTATGAGGACCCACAGGTCATTGGAAACAAAATGGTGAGATTTTATCAAGATCTCTATCGGGAACAGTTTGATTGGAGGCCAAAGTTGGAGGGACTGGAGTTTTCTACTATCACAGAGGAGGATGCTAGATGGTTAGAGAGACCGTTTGGGGAAGAGGAAATTAAGGAGGTGGTTTTTAGCATGAATGTTGATAAGGCACCAGGACCAGACGGCTTCTCGTTCGCATTTTATAAGGTTTGTTGGGAGGTGGTGCGTGCGGATATTATGGATGTTCTAAACTATTTTTATGAGTTTGGCAGGTTCCTGAGAAGCTCTAATGCTACATTTATTGTGCTGATTCCCAAAAAATCAGGGGCGGTGGACATTAAGGATTTTCGCCCTATTAGCCTTGTTAGCGGGGTGTATAAAATCATTGCGAAGATCTTGGCGAATAGATTGAAGGAGGTGTTGGGGAAAGTGGTGTCTAAGTTTCAGAATGCCTTTGTGAAAGGAAGACAGATCTTGGATTTTGTGCTTATAGCTAATGAATGCGTTGATTCAAGATTGCGGTTGGGAGTGCCAGGGATGCTTTGCAAATTGGATATTCAGAAGGCATATGACCATGTCAATTGGAAGTTCCTTCTGTATATGCTCAGGCGATGTGGATTTGGGGAAAAGTGGTGCAAGTGGATTCAATTTTGTATTTCAACTGTCTCATTTTCTGTTATGGTTAACGGGTCTCCAGAAGGTTATTTTCGAAGCAGCAGAGGATTAAGGCAAGGAGATCCTCTTTCTCCATTGTTGTTTGTTATTGTTATGGAGGCATTCAGTAGGATGCTTGAGAAAGCTGTGGAGGAAGGTTTAATTAGGGGTTTTACGGTTGGACATGTCCGGATCTCTCATTTGCTATTTGCAGATGATACACTGATTTTCTGTGATCTTTGTTGATGAGCAATTGAGGAATTTACGTCGGTTACTACTTTGTTTTGAAGCGGTGTCGGGTTTGAAGATTAATCTGGGGAAATCTGAGGTTATCCCAGTGGGGGAGGTTGCTAATGTGGATGAGCTGGCTGGTTTATTGGGATGTAGGGTTGCGCAGATGCCTATATCATACCTTGGGCTCCCGTTAGGGGCAAGTTTCAAAAGTAAACATATTTGGAATGGGATCATCGAAAGGATGGAGAAGAGGCTAGCAGGGTGGAAGCGAATGTATCTTTCAAAGGGTGGCCGCCTTACTCTCATCAAATCTACTCTTTCCAACCTCCCTACTTATTTCTTGTCATTGTTTCCTATTCCTGCTGCAGTGGCAAATAGATTAGAGAGGATTCAACGGGAGTTTCTATGGGCAGGGATGGGAGAAGAGAGGAAACTTCATTTGGTCAAGTGGGATGTGGTTTGTTCTCCTGTAAGGTTGGGGGGCCTTGGATTGAGAAAGTTAAGTTTGTTTAATAAGGCTTTGCTGGGTAAGTGGCTGTGGCGATTTGGAGTGGAGAGGGTGAGTTTTTGGAGAGAAATCATAGGAGCAAAGTATGGTTTTATGGAGGGGGGTTGGTGCTCAATTGACGGTCGCGGATCTTATGGGGTGAGTCTGTGGAGGTATATCCGACGGGGTTGGGGTGACGTTCGAGACAATTTGTCATACGAGGTGGGAAATGGCAATAACATCAGATTTTGGGACGATCGTTGGTGTGGTAATCAACCGTTAAAGATACGATTTCCTGCTTTGTATCGCATTGCCTTGGAACCGTCTGCTATGGTGAATGAGGTACTCACTATTCACAATGGAAATCACAGTTGGGATACTATCTTTGAGAGGGGTCTACAGGATTGGGAATTAGATGATTATGCGTTGCTTTTGACCTCTTTGCATGAGGTGCACATTCAGTTTGGAGAAGATGATCGTAGCAGGTGGAGGTTGGCACCGAATGGTATATTCTCAGTTCGCTCTTACTTTAGATCCTTATTAGAACCTGCTCAGAGCTCTTTCCCATGGAAGAAGGTGTGGCAATGTAAATTGCCCCCTCGGGTGGCTTTTTTATTGTGGACGGTTGTGAGGGGGCAAGCGTTAACGGTGGATAATCTTCGAAGAAGAGGCTTGTGTATTACCGAGTGGTGTTATATGTGTAAGAAGGATGGGGAGACAATTGATCATCTGTTCATTCATTGCGATGGTGTTCGGTGGCTTTGGAACACCATCCTAGCCACCCAACAGTTGGATTGGGTGATGCCTAGACGAGTTGAAGATGTGTTGTTGGCATGGTGGAGGAAACTTCGCGATAAGGAGAGTAGGATTGTATGGAATCTTATTCCGGGATGTATTGTATGGTGTGTATGGAGGGAAAGGAACAGCCGCTGTTTTGACGACAAGGCTAGAACAAAAGAGCAGTTCAGAGAATTATTTTATCTAACCTTGTTTAGTTGGTTTAATACTGTAGCTCCTAATCATGTAGATGGGTTGCCCAATTTCATGTCGTTTATGTGTTGTCTAAATTGATAATACATTTCCCTTGTATTATCCTATGATGAATAAAATCTTCTGATTACTTATCAAAAAAAAAAAAGAGGCCACTGTGGAAGCTTACTTGTTATGGGCACAACAAAAAGTATGCACCATCTTCTAATATTTCCAAATCTTTAAGAAATTAATATTTTAAAGTTTCCAGTTTTATAATTCTGTTGGTCATTTTGTGGCTGAAATGGAGTTCATAAATGGTCTATTATTTTGTCTGCAGCGGTCCATGTGACATTGTTGGTGATATCAGCTATGAAGAGTTGCGTGCATTGGCATATGATGAAGCTAAGTGTGGATTGAGCTTACAGTCCATTGTAAGATAATCTAAACTCACTTTCTTGACATTTTGCATTCTGGAGGCAAGCTGTCTAGTGAGGTTGAAAGTTGTATTACCTAAAGGCTTACACAAATTCAAACACAGACATTTATTCTCAAAATTGAAGCAGTAAATTGATTGCACAGTATAAGCAGTAAACTGATTACCTAGAGTGAAATAACTCTCATTTTTCTTTAGTTGATTAGATTCTTGCAGAGAAAAGGTTGGGATTTTATCAATCTGTGTTTCTGCTGTTTTACATATCTGTACTTAGGAATGAGACAAATACTATAAAATTTCAATTAGTGTTAGCGTTCACTATGTCTAATTTGTTCAGAAAATTTCATGGATTTGAATATATTTTAGATTATAAAATTATATAATAGGAATCGGGTTACTTGGAAGATCAGTTTATTTACTGGCTATTGGTTGTTCTTATCTTGATGCAGATCGATAGAGAAAAGGGCCTAATAAATTCCAAATTGGTTGAATTTCAAAGCCTTGTACAGAAACCACGTGCGGTTTCAGCAAATGCCTCAATTAGCACTCAAAATTCTGTTGCCGGTGTCAGCCCAAATGCTCCAATGACAATTCAGAGCGGTGGTCCTCCTCCATTGTCAAGTTTTGGTCAATTTGGAGCATCAGTAAACTCGCCTGGAGTGTGAGCTCTTGTTTCTAATACTAATTTTTCTATTGTCCATTCACTTGTCTATGTTCGGGTTACCATGTATCCTTTGTGCCATATTACTTCCCAGGTTCGGTGCTGCATCAAGTTATACCTTTGGGCAATCCCACTCTTTCCAGAGGCATCTAGTACATTTCAGAGAAATAACTCACCCGCCATAAGTTCTCACCAGAACTCATTTTCAACTTCATCAACCTCATCTCATATGCCTATTGTGACTTATAACCTGACAGAGGTTCTCATGAGTGGGGCTAATTCTGCCTTGGATGTGACTAAAAGCATCCAGTTGATGTAAGTTGTTGCACCTATTACTGTTTATTTGCTATTATACTATGTGCTAAAAGGTTATGAAGAACTAGAACCATTACTATGTAAAGTTTAATCACAAGAAAATATTTATTTTATTAAAAAAATGCTTTAAAGCATATGGACACCAAGACCACTGAAGACAACTCTTCAGTTTAATTATGTGTCTCAAACTTAGCACCTCATGGTTCCCTACAGCATTTTATCTCTCTCTTGTGCTCACTATCTCTCTTATCATTCATCCAATTCACATAATACATCCACTCTACTCATATTTATAGGAGTTATATGTTGGTGGGTTTGGAGTCCACATGATTGTAGACTAATTCTAGGTGGTTCTTATGGAGGTAGCTTAAGGAAAATTCTAGGAATAAGAAACCATAATATAGAGAAGAATTTTGAGCTATCAAAATAAGTCTGGTGATGATCCTTCAAACTTGTCTCAGACCACGCACTGTATTATTGTTACCTCCTTCAGTTTAAAGTTATCCAACCGAACTATTGGAATGTTTGATTGTGTCTCTGTTGCAGCTGAACAAGTTTTCTCCCAATCCAAATCATCCTAACATCCCTCAATACATACAGCTGTGGACACAAGCTAATGCATGAATCAAAGTCGGTTCGAATTTGCCTTGTCATCATCTCTCTCTCTCTCTCTCTCTCCCTCTCCCTCTCCCTCTCCCCCACCACCTGAAAAGGGTAACAAGAGAATAATATGTGGAACTGAAAGAACTATTCTTATAAAAATTAAAAATTGCCATTTTGGCCAAGGCCAATTGCCTATTCTGATTTTTTTTTTTCAGCATGCTTTAGAGCCAATTCATGTTATAATTTTAGATATTCTCTAGAAATGCATAATAGGGACCTGTATGATGTATATATTTTGAGAATAGATGTTGTGAAAAGTGAGTTTTTTGGAGACCGTGTGGTTAAAAAGTAAGGAAAGTAATTGGTTGATGTGCAAAATTCTTTTATTGAGATAATGTGTGGTTGAAAATGTGTTCGAGGAAAAATGAGTTTTAAAGAATATGGAAAGCAGCCTCGACGCCTATTACTTGAGGATTTGTGGCTGGAAAATGTGGAAAAATATTGGATTGCTAGGGATTAATTTAAGTGATAAATGGAAAGATAATTGAAATAATTAAGAGGCTGACAGGATGGACAATGATGGTTTATTCTGTCACTTGATGACAGGGACAATGTTTATGGTGTTTTGGAGGCTTTGCTCTGTCCTTGAGATATGTGCTTGTGGAAGAACGTGTTTGGAATACATTTGGCTATGTGGATATAGTAGTTTCAAATAATAATTGCAAAGTGTTGATAGTTGTGTGACACTTTTGTTGTCATCAAACCTATGTTTTTGTTATCATTTGTCCTATGTTTTGTGTACTGATTTCTAGCCTAAGCAAAGTATGGTCCTGCAACAAGTTAAGTTGCTGTCATGTAAGACTAACTGGAAGTAGGTGGAGATAGTTGTTGAAAAATACTTTTGTGATGTATGATTGATTGTATAAAATCTTCAGCCGTGTAACACTTCATGTGTGAATAAAAAACTTATCTCTCTCCTCGTTGTTCTTCATTTACCTTCAGTGGTATCGGAGCTTAATATGATCTTTGAAGAAGCTGCAAAACGGCAGTGTTCTGAGAGAAAACTAGAGAGATACCCTTCATTGAAATAGCCGAGTGTTTGGTAAGTGAGCGAGATGGCTTTAAGTGGTTTTTCATTACCATTACCTTCTGTGTTTACAAGAGAAAACTATGATTTTTGGGCTGTAAAAATGAAAGCATACGTGAAGGCTTATGATATGTGGGAAATCACAGAAACAGGAACAGAACCGCCGCCATTGAGAGCTAATCCAACCATTGCTCAGTTGAAGCAGCATAGTGAAGAGATAGCAAAGAAGTTCAAGGCCATTTCTTGCATTCAATCTGCTGTTTCAGATGCAATTTTCACTAGGATCATAACCTGTGAAACTGTAAAAGATGCCCGTGACAGATTAAAGGAGGAGTTCCGAGGCAATGAAAGAACAAGGCAGATGCAAGTGCTAAACTATGCAAGTGCTAAACTTTAGAAGGGAGTTTGAAACCTTGAAGATGAAGGACACAGAAATGGTAAAGGAGTTTGCTGATAGGCTGAAGAAAGTGGTGAACCAAATAAGGCTGTTGGGAGATGATTTACCAGACAAGAGGATTGTAGAAAAGGTGTTGATAAGTTTGCCTGAAAAATTTGAATCCAAAATCTCCTCTCTTGAGGACTCAAGAGACATGTCAAGCATATCCTTGATTGAGCTTGTGAATGCACTCCAAGCTACAGAACAAAGGAGACTATTCAGGCAAGAAGAACAAGTTGAAGGAGCTTTGTTTGTTAAAGGAAAACACAAAGCTCAAACCGGTTTTGGAGTGAAGAAACCACAACACGAGAAGAAGGAGGTTGAAAACAACAAAGGTGCAGGCAAGGATGCAAAGTATCCTCCCTGTCCTCATTGCAAAAGAAAAGGTCATTCTCCAAAGTGGTGTTGGTTTAGACCTGGAGTTCAATGCAGAGCTTGCAAGCAGTTTGGTCATGTGGAGAAGGTATGTAAAAACCAAAAGGAGAAGAAGGATCTGCAGCAGGCTAAAGTAGCAGAAAATCAGCAGGAGGAGCATCTTTTTTCAGCCATAAACTACAGAGTTAGCAGCAAAGTTGAAACTTGGTTGCTAGACAGTGGATGCACTCATCACATGACTTCAAACTTAAGCATCTTTGTGGAATTAAACGATGCATACAGATCAAGAGTCAAGGTTGGAAATGGAGAGTGTGGAAGTGAGAGGAATTGGGAAAGTTTCTATCCAGACGCCATCAGGTATCAAATTTATTTCTGATGTACCCTATGTGCCTAATATAGATCAAAATCTGGTAAGTGTTGGATAATTGATTGAGAAGAATTATACCTTGATATTTAAGGACAGTAGCTGCACTATATTGGATCCTAATAATCTTGAGCTGATGACAGTTGAAATGAAACATAGAAGCTTTCCTTTGGAATGGAAAAATATAAATCCTCATGCTCTCACCAGTACTTTGATTGAGTCTTCCATGTGGCATAAACATTTTGGACATGCTAATTACACTTTACTCAAGCACCTGAATGAACTAGAACTTGTGGAGTTGAAGCATTGCAATTCTGAAGATCAATATGTTGACATTTTAATAAAAGCTTTGCCTAAAGGAAGATTTGAAAGATTGAGAAATTGTCTTGGTGTTTCCAGCAAAAGTTTCAGGAGGAGTGTTGATAGTTGTGTGACACTTTTGTTGTCATCAAACCAATGTTTTTATTATCATTTGTCCTATGTTTTGTGTACTTATTTCTAGCCTAAGCAAAGTATGGTCTTGCAACAAGTTAAGTTGCTGTCATGTAAGGCTAAGTGGTAGTAGGTGGAGATAATTGTTGAAAAATACTTTTGTGATGTATGATTGATTGTATAAAATCTCCAGCCGTGTAACACTTCATGTGTGAATAAAAAACTTATCTTTCTCTCCTCTTTGTTCTTCATTTACCTTCACAAAGAATATATGTGTTCAAAAAGGCTAAACAATGTTTGACCATACTCCTCGTGCAACTTTTAATGTCATTGTGATTATTTTTACTTGAACCATGTTTTCTGTTCACTGATAAGGTGAAAATCTAATGAAGATTCGTAAATCAGCCATCCCTCTTTAAGGAATTTTTAAGAGGTCCTGCATTATAGTTAGATAAGAATGCAATGCAGTCAAGAAATAATTTTATTTCACTTTGTTTTTTATTTCATTCATTTTTTGGGCATTTTGGTGTTGCATATATTCCATTCGATAATATATTTGTTAACGATTAATAATTTCCTGTGTGCTTGTAATTGATCTCAACATGTTTTGCAGGAACAACACGCTCAGTGGGAACAGTAACATGGACAATAGCATTTGGATGAAAGCGGAGTGGAAAATTGGAGAGGTAGACACTAACATTATACTTTGTCTATGGGTTAGAATTAGTATTTAAACATCCTTGAATTAGGTAGATCCTTTATAAACTAAGACCAGAAAATGCTAGATTCATGCACGAGGGTTTCACATTCGACACAAGGGTATGTTTGTTATGCAATATTGAACGTGATATAACACTACAATGGATAAGATTCTACTTCATTTTTTTTCTTTAATATTGTCTAGTGGCGTCTAATCCCCCAACCTGGCACCCCAACAGCGCAAGTGTGCCTGCTATACATAAAAGGCACACGCATACAAAAAAAGACTGGGATTTAATTTGCAACCAGGGTTGAACCAACCAAGACTGATTTGTAAAAATTGGGTATTATAACACTTTAGATTTAGTGCGTGTTTGTCTCCCATTATTGTAGAAGAAATGGAGTGATGAATAGTATTTTTTGGAGAATGTATGGTTGAAATTTAAAGTAACTTTATTGATTTGTGTGTAAAATATTTTATTGATGAATATATGGTGGAGAATCTTACTACTGTAGCAAACAATATTTTAGAATAATGGGAGACAAACGGGGCCTAATTTTGTGAAGTGGGAATTGCACGAGTCCTAATTTTCCAGCAGAAGATAAATTTGGTATACCAGTAGAACTACTACTTGAGGCATGAAAAAGCACGAGTATGACTTCCATATAATTCTTTTTTTTTTTTTTTGCTTACTTGACTTCTGATAAATTTTGCATTTCGAGCATATAATTGATTTTTTTTAAAAAAATTGATTTATCTTTCAGATACCAGAAGAAGCACCTCCAGATAATTGTATCTACTAGTATCGATTCTAGCTTGATGTATAGTAACCATTCCTGTAAATTTTGTGGCAATGTTGTACATCAGCAGATTTCAGATGGTCTTCCAGATCATTAATACTAGAATTGATTCTAGGACTGGAAAGTAAATCTTGTAATACAAGAGAAGACAAAGATTTGTTGTTTCAGCTAGACTTTTTCTTTTTATATACATAATAGAATAGCAAGCATGTGATATCATAATTGTTTCTTGTCAATGCACTGCACCTAACATAAGAGACTTCCCTCTTCTCGTCCCCAACCCCCCGCACCCCCCACGTATAGGGTGGCATTGGAGGAATTGTTAGACTATTTACCAGCTATAGAAATGGAAACTTTGAGGTTTGTTTCATGCTGGCCCCTCTGATTTGTTTCAACTCAATTACCTGACTTATATTTTTGTTTAGTTTTAACCGTTCACGGTCAATCCCACATGGCTGTTGAAACATGTAATAACTTGGCATAAACGGCAAACTAACGTTAGGTCACAGTATTTTACAGTCGAAGGATTGGCCATTATACAACTTTAATGATCAAAATGAAATAAATTGAAGTCGGATGATCAAATGTCAAACATCAAACAATGTAAGGGGTTATTCTCCTTGTTAGGACAACCTGTCTCTTAAGGAAAGAGATGGAACAAACACAGCAAAAGGTACACAAATGATGTAGTTTTTGAATACGCGTTTTTGGTTTAAAAATGATAGAGATTGAAGATGAAAAAGTCATACAAGATCGTGCAATCAGTGTCTTGTGGGTCCATGTTTGTTCTGGCAAATTACAATAACAACAAAAGTCTTCTGTTTTATAATTTTAATCTCTTACAAGCTGTCGTCAAACAAATTCATAGCTTAGATACCCCACACGTCAAATCAACTTATTTTTTGCTTTTCTTCAAACCCACAAAGATCAATCTTCTCACGTAGTGAAGGTTATAATTAGCGAGGACGTGATATACAAGACATGTTTAATTCGTTGAGTTGAGAATATTGTAATAATTATCTTAGTACACGTTTTAACTTAACTCTAACGATCTATTTAAAACTTTAATTTTGTAATCTGGCATTCTATAACGAAAATATTTTTTTGGGCCTTGAAAGTATAAGTGAATGTGAGTTGAAGATAGGGTGACAATAGACTAAGTCGAGCTGGCTCGACCTTTATACTTGAGCTCCAGTTGGTTCTGTAGATGAGTCGAGCTCAATTCATGTCCACAAATTAGACTTAGCTCGATCATTTGGCTCTTGGGATTCATGGGTCGAGCTAAACCGTCCACGACCCTGTGAGCCAACTCATTTTTAAAGAAAATAATAAAACAATCCTAAAAATGAGCCAGTTCATGAAAAAATTAAAAAATTGTGCTCTACCCGACCCATGGCTACTCTCAATGAGAGCTTGAGCCGGGATGAGCCGAACTCGAGAATCGACGCGCCATCGTTTGATACCCCTAATTGAAGGTGACTGATAAGGACAAATGAATTTGTTTTAAAGTCCTAAGATACTAGCCGACACATCTTTTATATTCTAAACTGACCATTAATCACTCCATCCATCTCTCTTGTTAAATAGTTTGTGGCTACACGTTTCTCTACTTCTCCTGCAACGTGCTCTCCTATCATAATGTCAACGAAAACAACATATAGAGGGAGATATTAGAACCAGTTGATTCTTAAAAATGATTACTAGAACCAGTTGATGTTTGGTATCATGTGTAGAATTCTCATTGATGTAACATAACCCAACCAGAATGACTGGACTACGGCCACCCCTAATAGAAAGGGTGTCTTAGTTGTTTATTCAAATTAAAAATAAAAATTCCAAACCCATCTGGCAGAGAATAATGGACTGTCAACAATTGTATAATAAAAACTGATACAATCCCAAGTGTGTGTGTGTGTGTTTTTTTTATAAATGATATCATAATACAAATCAACTTAATGGGCTCCCATTATACAAACTAAAATTTCTCCTATCCTAAACTACTATAAAGTAGAGGGTGGAGTTGTTGAATTGAAGTGTGAAGCCAGCCTGTGGCTATTCATTCATATAAACAGGAACACAAGCCATTATTGTCATCTCAAAACAATCTTCTATCCTTCCATTTCTTGTTCTTCTGAATGTTTTCAAATTATTTGCTCCAATGAAATCCATAGCCAGAAATCAAAAGGCAATGCTGCATTTGCAGCATAACCCAATTCTCTTGATTCTTGCAGTAATTTTCTTGTTTTCCTCTCTAATAAGTGCAGAAAATGGCATTGATTTGGATGATACTGATAGAGATATGAAGAACTTAACGTTCGAAAACCCTAGTATTCGACAAGCCTACATTGCTTTACAAGCATGGAAACAAGCCATTTTCTCTGATCCTTTCAACTTCACAAAAAACTGGACAGGGCCTGATGTTTGTTCCTACGGTGGAGTCTTCTGTTCGCCATCTCCAACGAATGCCTCCATGCGAGTCGTGGCTGGGATCGACCTAAACAAAGCAGACATTGCAGGCTACCTCCCGGATGAGCTCGGTTTATTGACTGATCTGGCTCTTTTCCACATCAACTCCAATCGATTCTGCGGTGTTATCCCAAAGAGTTTCAAGAAAATGAAGGTTCTTTTCGAGCTAGATGTCAGTAACAATCGCTTCGTAGGGGGGTTTCCTCGAGTAGTTTTGTCATTGCCTGAACTGAAATTCTTGGACCTCAGGTTCAATGAATTCGAGGGACTCGTCCCAAATAGGCTTTTCGACAAACCCCTCGATGCCATTTTCCTGAACGATAACAGATTCAGGTTTGGATTACCGGAAAATCTTGGAAATTCTCCAGTTTCTGTTTTGGTATTGGCTAACAATAATCTCGGGGGTTGCATTCCAGGCAGCATTGGAAAAATGGATAAAACTTTGAATGAATTGATATTGATGAATGATAATCTAACTGGTTGTTTGCCTCCAGAGATTGGAATGCTGAAGAAATTGACAGTATTTGATGTTAGTTTCAATAATCTCCAAGGGCAATTGCCCCCGGGTATTAGCGGTATGAGGAGCTTGGAACAGCTAGATGTGGCACACAACCGCCTCACCGGAGAGGTGCACGCCACCGTGTGCCGCCTACCCCAGCTGCTCAACTTTACCTACTCGTTCAATTACTTCACCAAGGAGGCTCCAGGATGCGCTAAATTTGGTGGAGGGGCAGTGTCCGATGGGCGGGAGAATTGTATTCCGGGAAAGAGTGATCAGAGGTCTGCTAAAGAATGCTCGTCTGATGCTGCTAAGCCATTTGATTGCAGCAAGTCCAAGTGTGGCGGTGGCTTTAGAATGAAGCCTAAACCAAGGAAGAGGCCACCAGTTCAGACAAAGCCGCCATCTCCAAAGCCATCTGCTGGGCCAAGGCCTTTCCCTAAGCCTGTTTCTTCACCTCCGCCTACTTCAAGGTCTTCACCGTCAATGAGATCACATCCTCCACCACCACCATCTCCATCTCCAAAGCCGACACCTACTCCATCTTATCATGCACCACCACCTGTACACAAAGTCTCTCCAGGATCTCGCCTTCCGCCACCTCCGCCGCCAACTTACCACTCTAAGCCCGCAAAGCATTGGCATTCACCTCCACCACCTCAATATAAGAGCTCACCGAAGACACACTATGCATCTCCACCACCACCGCCTAAGCATAAGAGCTCACCGAAGACGCACTATGCATCACCCCCACCACCACCACCACCTTCACCTCCACCAGTTTATGAGCACGTGATACCATCACCCCCACCCCCACCACCACCGCCATCACAATCACCTCCACCTCCTTACACATATTCATCACCACCGCCACCTTCTCCATCACCTCCACCGCCCTACATATATTCATCGCCGCTGCTGCCATCTCCTTCACCACCTCCACCACCTCCTTATGTATATTCATCTCCACCTCCACCTCCACCGCCACCAACCTCTCCATCACCACCTCCACCTCCTTACACATACTCATCACCAGCACCACCTTCTCCATCACCTCCGCCACACCCACTATCACCACCTCCACCATCCCCTGGATGCTATGAATCAACACCACCTCCATCACCTCCTTATGCATATCCATCCCCATCATCTCCACCACCATACACGTATTCATCACCTCCACCACCCTACACATATTCATCCCCGCCACCACCTTCTCCATCACCTCCCCCACCCTACACATATTCATCACCCCCACCACCTTCTCCATCACCTCCACCGCCATGCACATCGCCGCCGCCGCCGCCCTCACCATCACTGCCTCCACCATCCCCTGGATGCAATGAATCACCGCCATTGCCACCTTATGTATATTCATCACCCCCACCACCTACTCCATCACCTCCAACAGCACACAAATATTCATCTCCCCCACCACCTTCTCCATCACCACCACCACCCTACATATATTCATCACCATCTCCGCCTCCACCACCAGTGTACGAAAACATACCACTTCCTCCAATCGAAGGAGTCTCCTATTCATCTCCTCCACCCCCTGTCATTCCATACTACTGAAATGATGCTCAGTTATATTCCATTCTCCTCTCTTAAATTCCAAAAGGGTGTTCCATAAAAACGTGAGAGAATTCTTTTCTGCTGTTAAAGGGAGTAGTTGTGCTTCTGATGATCTGCGATTCCATTTTGAGGGGCTCCTGCTTCAACAATAACTAGCTTAGTTTTACTTGTTAATTATTATACAAGTTTTTATTGTTCATAATTGCAACTTATATTCTTTAAATGTCATCTTTTATTAATATATAAAAGTTACCCAAGTTTTTCTCTGGTGGTGAAGATAAATATGTAAATCAGCACACTCTTCCAAAGAGTCTCTCTTTTTACCTGGCAGCTCTTGATAATTATCTATTTTAAATTAAAATCCAGAATTCCTACTAATATATAAGCCTCCATTGGCAAATTTATAAATGATTTATAAATAAAAATAGTAAGAAGAATAGTAGTAGACCCCACAAAATGTGTGAATAATAATGTGTGGTACTTATAAATGTGTAGTTGAAATTAACGTTTGATTTTAACTGAATTTATAAACCATTTATTAATTGCTAGCCAAAAAGAGGCTTAAAAACAAAACGGATAGAATGTTAAGGAAGGGGGAGATAAAACCTGACATTACACATACAAAAAAGCATATAATAAAGGAACATGTATCAAACATATAAAATGAGAATGTTCCACGTGAATATTCTACTAAAGTGGATATTCAAGAAATAGATGAAATTTTAAGGAATTTGGAAGAAATTGTATCAAGCAATCTACATGGAATTCGTGATACAGTATTTAGAGGCATTACGAGTGTTTAAACTGCCACCTTAGCAAAGCTTTGACACACAATCTCACCACTGCAGCATAATGGACACATCATACAACACTGCATCATGGTTGCATCTTAAATCTGATGATGTATACTTTCAAGCTAGAGACTAGCTTCCAACTTCATGTGTAAATGAATGAGTTGAGTTATTTTGTTCACGTTCACATATTCATACGATACAAACAGCAAATGCATTGACCATCTGACAAACAAATGTGCCATTACCAGCATCTCACTGCAGAGAAAACTATACAGCACACACACAGAAGTCAACTGGCGCTGGATATTACTACATCAACGAGAATCTTTTTCTTCTCAATAAAATTAAAAACAAATCATCTTACAGTTCCAAGGAAACTGCATTGAAGCCTCTGTCTTTCCAATGAAAACCCGAGTAATTCATGGGAGAGTTATTTCCAAGTAAACATGCCACGTGAACTTGAGCAAATTCGTCACTTGATTTTCTTCTTTATTTTCTTGTATCTCATTTATAAGAGCTTTATCCAAAGCGGATAACAATGCATGATATATCGTCTTTGCTCTTTCTCGTCAAAGCCTCCGTGGTTAAACGCTTAGCTGCTGCTTGAGGATTTCTAATGGATCTTACCATATTGACAGCCTCTTGGTTATCCATCACCTGCCAATAGAGATCACAGAATAAATTTTATGATGTGCATCTTTCTATTGTTTAATCCATGAGTTTGGGAAGTAATTAGTTTTCACTGAAGGCTGACACCAATTCCTTTCACATGTGAATGGATGACCACAGGAAGGAGAACATTATAGTTGACTTACACAAGGATAAGATGATATGAGAAATTGTAAAATAATTTGCATGTAATAAGAATGATATGAAACTTTTTTTAGGAGGGATCTTTCTTAATCCTCCCCAACATCTTTTATCCATTCTGGCAATCAATAATGAAGTTTTTCAAAATTTGACAAAAAGAAAGGAAAAAAAATTCTTATTCTATTACAATTCATTCTATTTTTTCAAATGAAAATATTAATAAAACCAAAAGTACACTGATTATAATTTTAATTTGATGTAAGCAGTTTTAAGATGATGATAAAATTAAAGAGGTAAGTTGACATAACCTCATCTTATTTACTGATTTTGTTTAGAAGAGTGCAATGAAGAGAGCTCTGTTACCATTAAAAGGCAAAAACAGTTTTATGGTGAAAACTAATTTCCCAGCAACGAAAAAGCTCAAGCCGATATATAATATTTATAAATACTACGTTTCATCAAACAGAAGAAAATGACTACAATTGCCAAAAGTTTTTTGGATATTTTCCAATGTACAGTTTTTGCGAAAATATGTGAAACCTGCTGAGTGATATAAACGTACTAAATGAGCTTTTATGTTCCTGTCAAGGATTAGATAAAGGAGAAAAGATTTCCTATCCACATTGCAGCATAGAACCATAATTTTTTTAATCATTTTCAACAGTTCAATGTGTGGAAAGTAGCACAACTATCAGCGGAAAAGAGATGCCTGTATAATGAAGAACCTATGCAACAAAATTCAATGAAAACTGACCTTCCATAAACCATCACTTGCTAAAATGACGAACTCTATACTTGAGTTGATGCGTACATTGCATACATCAGGCTCTGAACTCAAATGTGCTTTTAGGTTTTCGTCTCCAAAAGCACGTGCCACAGCAAGCTGCCCGTTAACACGAGGCACATCTCCTAAATATAGAACACCTCATATTATTGAGCAAGATATGTCCAATCAAAAGTCATCTACTCAGTAATAGAACCTACTTTGATAGAATATCACACATAAAATGCTATTCCAAGCATGTCCAGCCAAGCTTAAAAAGGATTTAAGGTTTCTATTAAGTAACTTTTGTTTCCAAACATATTTTGATAAATTACTTCTTTTTCTTATTTCTAAGTAGAGGGAAAAAAGAGTCACTTATTTTAAAAATAAGTTTGACGTTACTCATAATAAATAAATTACTTAAAATTACCAATAGAAAAATTATTTATTTGACACTGACTTATTTACATGTACTTCAAAATTTTAAGCTTATCTTGATAGCCAAAGGAAGGCATTCTACCCAATAAGACCAATACTTCGGATCCTGCTTGGACAAATCAAAATATATTGTCGATAAAGAGAGGTACGTCTTGTTCATTAAAATCTAGAAAATATCCCGCCATAGTTAGGACAGTCAAACTACATGCTCTAGGTCTTCAAAGATCTCCAGAAATAGGAGTTATTAGCAAATATAAATATTTACCAGGAAGATTAGTCACAAAACCACCCTGTTTCTCGATTCTTCTTCGTTCGTTGTGTGGCTCATGATCCACAGTGAGTTGTCTGGCAATTCCACTCTGGCACAAGACAGCTCGGGAATCACCAACGTTTGCCACCAATAGGTCTTTTCCATCAATAACAATAGCAGTTACCGCCGTTGACCCACCAGGTCCTAATTGCATGGAATTCTCTAGGATAACTTTATCAGTCGAGTTGTAAGCATTTTTTATAGCGCTCTTAGGGTCCACCCAAAAGCTAGGCTGTACATTGGAGTGAAAATAGATTAATGTTGATGGGAACTACAAGGATAATAGATTACAATACAAGTGAAGGAATATTTGGTAATGTTATCACTTATAAAAGTTCTGTGTAAAGGAAAAGATCAAGGATTAGTAGGATTGCCATAGTGATAAGCAAAGTGACAATGTCGATCTCCAGTGAAACCACCTCTTGATTAAAAGACTAATCTGTTAGAGAAGGTACATAATTATTTATTTAAATTTAGACATCCAACACATCCCCTCAAGTGCAATGGCGAAATCATTTTCTATCAAAATCCAGTCACATAAACAATTTCCATTATTCCATAAATGGTTGACGTTGAGACTTGAACTCAAGTCTTTTGCCTATTTAGATCATCTAAAACCTTAACCTATTAGAGATGGGTCAAAATAATAAATTAAATTTGGTCTTCAAAGTATCTCTGTATGAGTCTTGTGGAAAGGAAGAGATGCAGGATTGCAATTCGTTGGTAAGTCCTCTAGCTGCAATGTGAATAACTTGGAAGTCCTAGTTATTCATGATAGAAATCTTAATTATTTCGCTTTTTAGTTCAATTAGCTGATGAGAATATCCAACCGAACGAAATAATTTGTCACATCAAGAGTACAT
Organism: Fraxinus americana; assembly: GCA_035079005.1. Lineage (NCBI taxonomy): Eukaryota > Viridiplantae > Streptophyta > Magnoliopsida > Lamiales > Oleaceae > Fraxinus > Fraxinus americana. Next base: position 4,895,134 of record CM068717.1, on the reverse strand, counting down.
TATATCTATCAACTTTCTGAAAGTTCATGGAAGAGCAGAAATTGTGGTTGCTTCAATTCGTTGAAGGCTTTCTCTTCTGAATTCTAATAAGCAAAGATACACAGTTCGATTTCCATTCAGAAGACCTAAATGAAAAGTGCTCCTGTGAAATAGAAGAATATTAAAATAATATGTTGAAGTGGAAACCCAGGTCTGCGCGATATTATGAGGGGTCAAACTGGTCATTATTCACAAATTTTGGTACAGTAGACAGTAGTGAGGAGGTAGCCGAAGTTAAAGTGCTGCAGATTAGGACTAAATTAGCATTTAACTAGAGTTCCACATCAAGGCTCCTGGTCCTTGGTCTGTTGTTTCTATTACAATCAATATTTAACAAACTGCAGTCAGTTTAATTCCCAATATCACCACGACTTTCAGGAAGGAAGGGAATCATCTGATTAACTTGTTCACATGTTTCTCTCATCATCTACAGTACCAAGAGAAAGCCATCATAATGCTGCATGTCCGAAAAAGTTCTGACCTTGAAAAATACATATTATTTCTATTATAATTGTTTGGGATGAGTCATTATGATTCCATTACATAATAATGCAGGTCCTAAAATTACACTTCCCCTCATCAAATTTCAGGTCCAAAAATTTACCTACACTGCGATTCTCTCACTACCTAGAATCTTTAAGCTGCCATATTTTGTTTCTAACATATAATTGTACACGATACGATTTCTGTTAGCAGAAAAATCTTCTAAAACATTATAAATATAAAATTTTATCTATAATTATACTCCGTTTTCCTAATTCCTTTTTATGAAAACATCATTCTCAGAACATCTTAATTTCAACAACGAGCCATAAAAGTCAGTTGTTAATCCTCTCGAACTGTATCAAAACAAGACAGTAACTAAGATTTGTTAAGAATAATTAAAGTGGCAAAGAAATGAAAAAGACATCCACAGATTGAAACTTACCTCTTCGAGTATGTTGTTATAGAGATTTTCCTTTAAGTAGCTTGGTACACGATCACCAAGGTGACCATCAAAAATAGCAAACAAACCTAGCACATGCCCCCTCTTTTGCCTGTACTCAGCAACATGGTAGTCCTCCATGTCATGACCCGATTGACCTTCCACCAAATGGAATCCATGTGACACTTCATTACTACTTGATGATGACTTAAACTTGATCTTCCCTTTTCCTGTATCTGGTGAAGATCCATCTATACAAATAACTCTCTACAAACCCCACCCAAACAGAATTAGCAAGCATAATTAAAGGAGACCTACTCTATACCACTACTCATCGTATATTAAACATCCTCACACCATAGTGGAGTTAAACTTGCATTACATAGGACAATGATCAAACAATTTACCAGCATAGGATATAACTCAAAATCTATAACTGCGTTTGGTAAGAAAGAGACAAAGGCGACATTTCAATTCAATAACAAGTAACTAATTGAAACCAGAACTCTTGTCTCCAGCAAATTTCAATTAAGAGCTCATACAAAAAATACCATAATTCACTTATTCTGTATTTTACATATAGTTTTGAAGGGTACCTTAATGGTATGAAAACAACCCCTGGAAGACGAATACCCCTTTTTCTCCATATGGGACTCTGAAATAACTAATTATCGTGTGAAATCATACAGATAAAAAAATTCTTTTTTATGATTTTATGCAAATTTGGGCAATTTCTCGATCAATAAACGAAGTAAAGGAGAAAAGGATCTGCTGTTCTTCGCGTGCTATAGGGTTTTCGCAGACTATCAAAAGTCAGCAGCTGAAGTCTTTGTAGTGTGAAATGGAGGGTCGTTTACTCTCAGCCTGTAATTCAAGAAAATTGAGCTGAATTTCTTGACCATACTGAAAAGTATTTTTTAGGTATTTATTGCAGAAATTGATAAAGTTCGTTGACAAATTCCAAGGCTAAAAACTGAAATGGCTTATTCCTTTTTTGACTGCTCGAGATTTGATAAATTATGGCCCTGTTTGGGAGAAATTTTAATCAAGATTTTAATCAAAATTCTAGCCGTTAACTATCAAATCAGCCACAATTTTTGACTTTCTCTCTCACAGGTGGGGCCCAGAGGTTGACTATAACGGATATAATTTTGATTAAAATCTCACAAAAATTACTCCCAAACAGGGCCTATATTTGCACATCTTGTCTCTACGGACGATTTCCGTCAAAATGTTCTGCTAACGTGAATTGGAATGCGGGCAAGTACTTTATCAAACTTTTATCATTTTGAAAAAGTTGTAACTGTTGTCCCGAATTTGAATTAGTCGCAGTTTATATTTAAACCTTTTATTTGTACTGAGTCCACTGACCACAGTTTTAAACCTTTTATTAAAAAAAAGGTTGAACCCTAACTTTGAGGCCCCCTCATCGACCTTGTCCTGAGCCATTGTGGATGAAGTAAATCGCAGGATGTGCCTCCCAGCCTCCCAGGAGCCATGGTGGAGAGCTTATGGATAGGCCTTGAGCTTTTAACCCTATGGTAACTACCGCTTGCAACAAAATCAATTCCACATTGCGGGGAATCGAACTCTGCACACTACCGCGCTGAGCCCTAACCGTCCTCCCTTTGCCACTGGGAGATATGCCCTGGGGGCAGTTTTAAACCTTTTATTTCGTTGCAATAGAAGGGCAAATGGATTGGCCGAGTCATTTTGATCAATTAAGAGAAAGGTAAATTTGTAACTTTATATTTTTCATAAAAAATAATTTTAAAAAAATTAAAAGAACTATTAATTTTCTTCCCCAAACCCCCACCCCAACACCCCAAACTTGCAACCACCTCACTCCACCCCAACTAAGCAAATCCACCTACGCTCGCGCATCCCACATCTTCTTTGCCAAGACCCTCTCAAAAACTTTTCTTTTTCATCATTTCCCCCTCAAGACCTTCGAAGATGGTAATGACGTCGTGCAATAGAACATGGGACGTCGTATATGTGGTTTGGCAAATCTTTAATTGCCAACTTAGAATCTGAAAACAAGAAATTCTGCACTAGCATGCATTTGGTTTTCACTTGCAATTTATAATGTTGGATAAAATAGTGGTGAATCAAAGTAAATCAATCAAACCGAAGGCCCCGTGTTTACACGGTTTCCTTAAATCGAATTCGCCGCCTCACCGGGGTGCACGAGGTTTTTGATCGGTGTTCGATTCCCAAGATACAATCGGTTATCGGTCCACGTTGCACTACGTTACCGACCTACGAACCAGCTGTGTCTATCTCTCAAACGAATCAAGGGAGATGAATTTATGATTTTAATCCGATAACCCAATCAATATTCGAATCCGATAATTCCTTAACTAAATGAAGCAAATATGGATATTAGGTCAACCCGATTCGATAACAACTCGATCCGATTTTTTATAATAATATAATATATTTTATATATTATCGCACAATTTATTATCCATAATTTTTTTTGAAACTTATACTATACTTTACACATGATTTTCAAATAATATTAGATAATAGTATTATATTGTTAATTGAAATATTTGGAGAATTTTTAATTTTTTATTAATTAAAATACGATAAAAAATTTATTTTATGAATTAAACAACCAAAGGGGTCAATAATTGGAGTTGTTTTCATTGTTTCCACATCGGATATTCATTAGAATATCATAGGATTTGCAATTTATGAATAGGCGGACCAAGAATCGGGTAAAAAACTAGATGAACCTTTTAATTATAGGGCTTAAATGTTGACTGATATAAAAGTTTTATCTTCCTAATTTCTTCAATTTAGGATCGGATCATCGGATCGAATATTCGATACATAGCAAATCGGATATGAATTTAATAATCAAATATTCAATGAATTATCGGATCGAATTAGATCGGATATGGGCAAATCCAATCCATTTTACAGCCAACGGTGAGATAGAGCTACTACTACTCGCACCACTGTTGTCGAGTTTGTACAATATTTCAAAATACATTATTTCAAAACTCACTTTCAACTACACATTCTTTAACAAAATAATATTTTCCATCACATCAATAATTTTTTCTTACTTTTTAACCACATATTTCATATCATATCATTATTTGAAATACATTCTTTTATCAGTAATATCCATCAAACACACCCTAGATTAAGGACACAAGAGTAAAAATGAGCAAAGGTTAAACATTTTCATTGCAATTAAAATGTGTGCTAACTTGAAATAATTCACAAGTTCAGGGACCAACTTGCGACAACAAATACAGTCGCTATGATCAATGCACTTGAGCTACTGCATTGAATTTTACTGAAAACTACAAAATCTTTAAAAAAATATGGATAAGAAGTAAAACAAAACAGAGTAATCTGTGGGGGTACTTGTTAAAATGACCCAGTCAAAGGACCCTAATTCCACTTTGACTTTTCCAATAGACAATAATACCAAAATGACACATTTGCTATAAAAAGACCAAAACACCCTTAAATGACAAAAACAATTACAAAACTTGTTTGTGTTAAAAAGACAATATTACCCTTTTAGTTAACAAATAAGAATCAAACGTTCCCTATTCAAAATTACAAAATCTGCTCAAACAGATAAAAACTCTCTTGTCTTCTTGACTCTGAAAATCTCAAAAATATCGATAGCTGAAGAAAAAATTGTTTTTGGTCCATTACTTCGATTCGGTAAGTATATTTACATATGTTTAACTTTGTTTTCGTTAAATGTGCATACGTTTTTACTCGATAAATTAACATCGATATAGGTGTTAGACAGATCTAACTATTTTAGCAAATGTATAATTTTTTTTCAGCATAAAAGAACAAAAATTCATCTGCATAATGTTTTTCGATTCTATTTACAAATTTCGGCTGTAAGTTGGTTAAATTGTCGTCTGTGAAGATAATGGCTGGCAACAGACGACAATCTAACAGCCTATTTTCGGTACATTTTGACGAAAAATAAGCCCGACAACTTTCGATTTGTTAACGAGTAAAGTATTCGATCATGTAGCGAGACGACCTATTTTTGGCAAAAAACAGCCGAAAATAGGCTGTTATGACTTATTTTTTGGGCATTAACATTGAAAAATAGTGTTATGAGACTATTTTAGGCGATTAAAAGCCGTACTTTTTTGGTCATTGTGACCTATTTTTGGGCTGTTAACGAGACTAAAACAGCCCATAAAAAGGCATTATGACCCAAAAAGTACATTAAAAAAAAAGGCTGTTTTAGCTTATTTTTTAGGCCGTTAACGAGGCTAAACTAGGTCATATGACGCTTGAACAAACCTAAAATAGGTACATTAACAAAGCTATTTTTGGTCTGTTAATAGCTTAATTTTAGGTACATTAGTTGATTTTTCGGCTCTTTTTTTTTTGTAATTATTTTTGTTCGGAGTGTAAGTCGTTTTTTTTTGAATATTACGTTTAATTTTCTTTGTTTCTATGCAGCATGAGATATGATTATACTCCTGGTTTGTCATTTTGGTGATTTTGAATTGGATGAAAATAATCGATGGGAATGGAAATGGACGAACAATATAAAAGGTAGTATGGCAACACATATAACAGAGACTACATCGTACAAGGAGTTGTACCGTGATATACAGAACAAGTTGAACGTCGATGAATCTCGATACAATATGGTATTGAGATATCAATTCAGAGAGAATTTGCCATATTCAATTCCACCTTTAAAGGTTACATCTGATATTGAAGTGAATTATTTGTTTGAGTTGAACAAAACGCAAGTGACACCAATTTACGTGAGTTTAGTGATGAAGGACGACGCGGAAGGTAGAAATGAACATTCGGATGGAGCCGAGAATAATGCAAATGATTTTTGGGATACAGTGGAGATAGCTCGCGAGGATGACGCTAATATTCCCGAGACAATTGTTCCCCATCGTGACATCACCGCGACGCACATAATTCAATCGGTAGCTCAGCACAGGGATAATGTAAATGAATTTACAAATGAGGATTTAATTGCTTTATCTCGTCAAAGACATGAGAGTGGGTGGGAGCTCGGGGCCGGAACGAGCGGACCTTCATCTAATTCTTCACGCGTGGTTCCGATGATGAAGATTTGCACATTGAGCAAGCTGTTTGAAACGAAGAAAGATTTGCAGGAAGCTTTGCACAAGCTAGCATTGAAATTCAATTTTGAGTTCAAGGTAAAGAAATCAACCAAATCCTTGTTGACAATTGCTTGCATCGATGACGATTGCCGTTGGTCTTTGCGAGCGACTAAGATGGATACGAATGAGTCATTTGTAGTTCGCAAGTATACACGGGAACATACTTGCGAATTGGGGATTCGTCAAAACAATCACGAACAAGCTCGGTCATGGTTTATTGGTCGACGAGATAATGCACAGTATATCGGGACCCACGGACGATCTACGAGACCATCGGACATCATTAATGATGTTCGACGAGAGTACGGAGTGGTCATGAGCTACCATACGGCTTGGAAGGCCAAAGAATGCGCGTTTGAGGATCTAATGGGCTCGCCCGAAGAGAGTTATGCTAAATTGGCCAGTGCGCCATAATTTGGCGACAACTAATCACGGTTCCACTTTTTCCATTGAGACGGAGGGCGAGAATTGCTTTAAGTATTTTTCATGGCACTTGGACAATGCACTAGAGGATTTAAAAATGCGATGCGACCCGTAATTTTAGTCGACGGTACAACTCTGAAATCGAGATATGGTGGAAAACTGATTATTGCTACATGTCAAGATCCCAACATCCGGTTACCCACTTGCATTCGGCGTAGTCGACGGTGAGAATGATCTGTCAATGCGTTGGTTCTTTACGAAGCTCGGGGAAGTGATCGGCGAAGTCGAGGATCTTGCCTTAAATGGCGATCGGGGTCAGTCTCTAATAAATGCTATCGCCGAAGTTTTCCCCGAGGCACATCATGGCTACTGCATGTGGCACATACAGGGTAATCTGAAGACTAGATACCGGGGCCAAGGCATTGTTTCATTGTTCAGGAAGGCGGCCGAAGCTTACAGTGTTGAGGAATGTAATAAGTTTATGGTTGAGATAGGAAATAAGTCGTTCCCGGCATGGGATTATCTTACAAAAATGGGGATAGAACATTGGGCGCGATCACGCTTTCCCGGACGTCGGTACAACTTGATGACGTCGAACAATGTGGAATCTCTGAATGCACTGTTCAAGAAGGATCGAGAGTTGCCAATTCTTGCAATGATTGAGAACATCCGTACCAAGCTGCAGCAGTGGTTTCATGAACGACGTACGGAATCGCAGAATCGCTCGAGCCGCTAGCCCCGGCTCAAGAGGAGAAACTGTTCAAGGCGGCAGAGGATGCGAGGAGGTTGATTGTGGAACCGCTAGACGAGTCCCGTTTCTCCGTACACTGTGCACGTCATGTGGCATACATTGTGGACTGACCAGACAACACATGTACACGTGCTCGATTTCGGTTGGAGAGTTTTCCATGCGTGCATGCAGTCGCGGTAGCTTTATACAGAGGCTTTGCAGCGAGAACATTATGTTCTCCTTATTATTCGGCTGAATTCTGGAGTGTTGCGTATGCTGTGACTGTATTTCCCCTACCGAACGAATACGAGTGGGAAGTTCTGACAATATTCTCCCGCTTAATAGTTTGTCCCCACCAATAATTGAACCGCGTGGCCACAGGCGTCCACGAACTTCTAGAATACCCTCTCTTTGGAGAGTTTCCTCGACCAGCGTCGTTGCGACGAGATGTAAAGCGATCGGCCACACTCGCAAAACTTGTACGAGTCGATTCCCACCGCATGACAATTAGTGTAGTATGTAACGGTATTCTTTGTTTAACAAACAATATTTGGATCTTGATTGTTGCGCAACTGTATTTGCTAATTCGATAAATTATATGAATCATACACAAATAAACGAACACAATTAATCACGGTTCCACTTAGAAGTATAAATAAATGATATTTACAAGTATAAATAAATGATATTTACAAGTACAAATAAATGAATCAAAAAATAAATGTACAACGTTTACGGGTCACACTCGAATTCGTACAAATCAGCCGCCAATTTATTCCTCCAAATTTGTATCCATGATTTGGTTGATTCCATCAACCTTATGTCCAACACTCAAAAAATTCGATGTACTTTATTGCAAAAATGCCGCAATCGCCCCTATAAATTGAATAATAAATGTGTTAGTTCAAAAACGTGTTAGATAAAAACTAAGTTTCGAATTTAAAAACAAAATACTTACGATCGCGATTGTCTCGCCGTCGTACGATCTCGTACGATGGCTAGCACTGTTATTAACAATAACACTCGCTCGAGCGACCATCAACGGAACGATCACGCAATCGGCTCCAAGAAGCTGCTCAGTGGCTACGTGTCGGACATGAAGGGTCGGAGTCGTACACATACATCGTGGAGTAAGCAAAAACAATCTCCACGGGAATGGTATGATGATTCACAATTGATGGAACATATATATGTGTACAAGCATCCCATGCCTTTCCCCAGAGTTGGTAGCATCCCAACGACCCATTCGACCATATATTCGAAGCACGTACTCACTACCAATGCGTTGCAGCTGATGCTCAATGGTAACGGCACCAAAAAACTCAATGCTCAGTATGAGTCGACCGGGCATGTCGAATGATCGCGGATATCGTCGAGCTCGATCTCGTAACAACTCCATGGCGGATCGATGTCTTGCATAATGGGGGGGGGAGGGGTTATTTAATTTCATAAAATTAAAAATAATGTTTACAACATAAACGACAATATGATTATTTTACTTACATCGTCGGCGAGCCACGTTCCCGAAGTGGTGATGTCGTGAAACCATTTATAAGCATCTTTGATCGTCCTCCCCCCGACGATGCGGCTATGTCTGAAAAAAATAAGACAAATGTTAAAAAAGATACATGAGTTAGCATAGCATTCTTTATTGATAGAAATTTTAAAATACTTACCCCGGCTTCATTATCCTCCACTCCGTCTCGAACGCTTTCCACTTGGCTGCGTCCACCTCCGAAACAGATTGGGTACGTTCCATCGATGAACGTCCTCCTCTTTGCCTCAGCTGTGTAGGGAGAAACGACGTACTGGGAAGGCAACCTGACCCTCTTGCCGACCACCCCCTCCGGGGTGTCAACAGCATGCCTCTTCCCAGCAAGTGTATGCTCGTCGTCTACCACCACGACCTCATCCGGGGACACCTCCTCTGTACCTCCCTCGGGGGCCACCCCCCCGTCCTACCACCCTCCGGGCTCTCCACCACCACGACCTCCTCCGAGGACACCCCCTCCGTCCTACCAGCATCCGGGGCCACATCCTCTGGGGCCACTGCCTCTGTCCTCCGCTCCTCCGGGGATAAAAGAAATGAAGCCAACGTAGCATCATCCGCCCAGAAATGACCCCCACCGTCACCCCCACCGTCATCCTCACCGTCACCCCCTCCGTCACCCCCTCTGTCACCCCTTCCAATACCTCTTATTTCACCTCGGAGGGCTGCAATCTCATCCTGAACATCTCCCACCTGGCGACGGAGAACTCCAACGTCATTAGCTAAATCATCGACCCGTCCCCTAAACTCACGTGCCATCTCTCCAATCTGTCCCCCGAACTCACGTGCCATCTCTCCAATCTGTCCCCTAAACTCACGTGCCATCTCTCCAATCTGTTCCGCCAACTCTCGGCGCATCTCGTCCATCGGACCCACTATAAATGCGTCGGGGCGGTCATACGGATCGGTGGACGGTGGAAAATGTGACACGATCGGAGGCGGTGATGCCCATGCCGCGGTGACGACATCGGAGCGGTGAGGCCCTCAATTGTGACGGCGGTTGCGGTGAGGCCCCCGGGCGAGGCGGTGATTCTCTCCGAGGTGACGGTGATGCCCTCGGTCGAGGCGGTGATGCCCTCGGAGGAGACGGTGATGCCCTTAGAGGAGGCGACGGTGATGCCCTCGGTCGAGGTGAGCTGCGATCTATTGGACTGCGCTCCTACACAAATTCAAACATTAAAAATAGTTATATTTAATGAAAATTGGCTAATGGTTTAATAAAAAAATTATACTCAATTTACGTACCTCATCCCGATTCACTTCGTCATGCGGAGCGGCCAATTCACGCACATATCCACGACCCTCCTCCTCCATCGATGGCATCAACTCCGTTATGACTTGAAGCTGGCATACCAACATTTCGACTAGTTAATGATCAAGTCATCGTATTTTAGAGCTATTTATCTAACCAGTTACTGATCACGTCATCATATTATCTAACCTGAGGGTCGTCGAAAAGAGCTGATAGCTTCTTGCTAGTCGGACATCCCTCTGCTCGGGATACTCGCCAATGATGCATCCGAGGGCATCGTGTCTCCCCTCGTCTCGCAAACTGGGTACCTAGGAGGGGGACAGTCTCATACGCCCAAATCTGCAATACGTACAATTATTATATTTATATAATAACAATTTTTTTATAATAAATAATGTTAAACATTTACCTGCACGGCAAGGGGCAATCCGTACACATCGTATTTACGCATGGTCCCCTTCGACTTCGAGTGTGTTCTGGTGAAGACGTGCACCGTGTCCTCAAAACATCTCCGGCCCTACGGATATGTGTTGAACACATCAAGATCATCGACGATCTGCAAATGGAATAGGTTGATTCCAGTCCTCCGATGGTGACATCGCAACACGCTCTCAAGGATGTAGACCAAGCCGAGCTTCGATCGTCCAACATATGGTCACACCGCGTGATTGCGTCCATCATATCCGATAGCAGGGATCGACCCGTCCCCAAAGTATGTGTCGTGTAGTACGCCTCTCTCGAGTATCGGCACGAGCCGCATCATCCCCCGTAATCTTCAATCCGGTGATGAGAACAAAATCGAACATGGAGAAAGCGGCGACCTTACCCCCAAGTTCGAAGTGGAGGGCATCGTCGTCGGCGGACTACGCAACCGACACGGTAGGGCATCGAGGATCTCGCCCGCAGAACCGTACATCTCTCAACTCGTACAAAGGCCAAAGAAACGAACGTCGAAGCATATCTCGCATCTTTGCTCATCCAACAACTCCAACACGGCGTATCGCTGCGAGGTTACCGTTCCGGGTAGCCTTGCCGACATCTGTCTCAATGTCCGCTCTAAATGATACTCCATCTTTGAAAAAAGAAAAAAACTCATTACACATCTGCACTTCGAACATAAGATAATGAAGATCATCTAGCATAATCTCAGAAAATTAAATTAACCGAATTGTAACAAGTACACAAAACAAATAATTAAATTAAAAAATAAAAGGAAACAAGAATTTGCTAATTCTATCAGTAATTATCAAATTCAATTTTATTATTTAATTATATAAATGTTTTTCAATTACTACAATTATTAATCAAATTTAACGGAAAAAAATTAGAAGTTGCTAATATGTTAAAATACAAAATTTAATAATTAAAATGATTTACTTAATGATATTAGGAATTATCAAATTAAAATTAATTATTTAATTCTATAAATTTTTATTTCATATTCGATTTTTTCAATTATTCATAAAATGTAACGGATAAAAAATAAGAAATTACTTATATGTTAAAATATAAAATTTCATAATTAAAATGATTTATTTAATGTTATTAGGAATTATCAAATTAAAATTAATTATTTAATTCTATAAATTTTTATTTCATATTCGATTTTTTCAATTATTAATAAAATGTAACGGATAAAAAATAAGAAATTACTTATATGTTAAAATATAAAATTTCATAATTAAAATGATTTATTTAATGATATTAGGAATTATCAAATTACAATTAATTATTTAATTCTATAAATTTTTATTTCCTATTCGATTTTTCAATTATTAATAAAATGTAACGGATAAAAAATAAGAAATTACTAATATATTAAAATATAAAATTTAATAATTAAAATGATTTATTTAATGATATTAGGAATTATCAAATTAAAATTAATTATTTAATTCTATAAATTTTTATTTCATATTCGATTTTTTCAATTATTAATAAAATGTAACGGATAAAAAATAAGAAATTACTAATATATTAAAATATAAAATTTAATAATTAAAATGATTTATTTAATGATATTAGGAATTATCAAATTAAAATTAATTATTTAATTCTATAAATTTTTATTTCATATTCGATTTTTCAATTATTAATAAAATGTAACGGATAAAAAATAAGAAATTACTTATATGTTAAATATAAAATTTCATAATTAAAACGATTTATTTAATGATATTAGGAATTATCAAATTAAAATTAATTATTTAATTCTATAAATTTTTATTTCATATTCGATTTTTTCAATTATTAATAAAATGTAACGGATAAAAAATAAGAAATTACTAATATATTAAAATATAAAATTTCATAATTAAAATGATTTATTTAATGATATTAGGAATTATCAAATTAAAATTAATTATTTAATTCTATAAATTTTTATTCCATATTCGATTTTTTCAATTATTAATAAAATGTAACGGATAAAAAATAAGAAATTACTAATATATTAAAATATAAAATTTAATAATTAAAATTATTTATTTAATGATATTATGAATTATCAAATTAAAATTAATTATTTAATTCTATAAATTTTTATATCGTATTCGATTTTTTCAATTATTAATAAAATGTAACGGAAAAAATAAGAAATTACTTATATGTTAAATATAAAATTTAATAATTAAAACGATTTATTTAATGATGTTAGGAATTATCAAATTAAAATTAATTATTTAATTTTATAAATTTTTATTTCATATTCGATTTTTTTAATTATTAATAAAATGTAACGGAAAAAATAAGAAATTATTAATATGTTAAAATATAAATTTTAATAATTAAAATGATTTATTTAATAATATTAGTAATTATCAAATTAAAATTAATTATTTAATTCTACAAATTTTTTTTCGATTATGTAAAATATTTAATTCTATAAATATTTATTTAATGTTCGATTTCTTAAATTAAGTACAATATTTAATTATATAAATATTTATTTAATATTCAATTACATAAATCATTTATGTAAATATATTAATTTTAATGAAATGTAAAATATTTAATTATATAAATATTTATTTATTTTATTAAATTTTATAAAAAAACATAAATAAATATTGGTAAGTACATTACGGATGTGGCCCAGATTACCATTTGATAACAATGCCCAAACCGCCATGGCCCAGATGCGGCTGTTAACAGCCGAACCTGGGCCATGGGTCGAATCATCGGGCCAGCAAGCCCAAATGCCAGTTGATATGATTAACCGAATCTGGGCCGAATTCTGGCAGCCGGCCCAGAATTCGTTTTCTTCTTGGAACACGGCCGGCACGCTGCCGGCCGTGTTCCCTCGCCGGAAATGGCCATTTCCGGCGAGTTTAAGCTCCAACAATGGCCATTTCCGGCGATTTAAGCTCCAATAATCACACAATACTAACTAAACTAACTCAAATACATGAAATTCGACCTAAAAATTGGAAATAAATTATGAAAAATCCATTTAATGACAACCACCAACCTTTCAACTCGCCGGTGACGTCTTCGCCTATTTTCAGGTGGTCGGTTTTGTGATTTTCAGGTGGGGTCGGTCAGAGAGTGAGATGTCGGTGAGAGCTTGCCTTTTGTGGAAAATGAGGGTATTTTGGGTTTTTTAAAGGTTAACCCATGTTTTGACCCTTTTTTTTTTTTTTTAATTCTATTTTTTAGTCAAAGGTCATTTTGGAATTAGACAACAATGGGGTTATTTCCTCCTATTTCCTCGTAATCTGTGAGTACAAATTCCATTTGATCAAATCACAATCGGAATTCGAAGGAAGGGAGGAAGAATCAATGTCAATGGAGCCTCCGCCATTCGAAGAAGCCTCGCGTTGTAACGTCTGTAAATGCAGCTTCACCACCTTCCGCCGTCGGGTGCCCTTTTTTTGTTCATTTCTTTGATTATTTTCAATTGCTTCGTTATTTGTGTAATTAATTGTATAGTCTGATTTTGATCATTGACTGTGTGCCGGATCATTTGCATCTGAATTTATTTTTATAATTAATTTAGAATGAGGTGATTGCACGATACCACTAAGTTGCTGGGGGATTTATGGTTTATGGCCCAGTGGACTGAAGAGTCATTTCATAGATCGTTGAAAAAATTCACGGGTTCGCTGTTTTTATTCGTGACCCTTCACACAATTTGTGTAAAGGTTTAGTTTTTGTGTAGTTTAAGATACAGCAGATGTTGTGTGATGGATGTGGAGGAAGTTGAGGGTGTTCAATGGTTGTCGGGGAATTAACTACTGAAGTTCATCGAGGATAAACAAAGCTTGTAATGGTTTTTGAGAAATGGAGTGTATATGAATTGTTGAAAATGGGAGGTGCAAATTCCATTCTTGAATTTGAAAACAAAGAGTGAGAACCCTCACCTCACCAGCGATAAATTGTGGAATTTAAGGAGAAATGAGGGCCTAAATTGTTATGCAGAATGGTTAGAAGCCATTGTAGAGATATGAATTGTATGGTTATGATATACGTTTAGTGGAGGCAAAGTCTATATTGATAACAGCTCCTGGTGTTTAATAAAGGGTAAGAGGTCTGGGTAGATTGCAGATTGAGGATTTTAGGGAGAATCATGACTTGACTTGTGAAGTTTCACTGTAGGTTTATTAGGTAATGCTGACGAAAATATAATCCAGTTGTTTGATGGCACGTGTGTTTTCGAGGGACAAAAGAAGTCTTATAATGAAACCGAAGAACTTTTTCATGTTCTTGTATTTTTCTCCTAGTGACGTGATGGACGTAATCTCCCTTTAGATATATATTTGGCTGTATTTTTTGTTCTATATTTGAACCAATTATTACCTTCCGTATTTCTCATTATCCACATTTTCGCAGCATCACTGCCGATGTTGTGGCCGAACTTTATGTGCTGAACATTCATCAAACCAAATGGTATGCACTCTATGTACTCATAAACTTGTGTGCCTACGTATGAAGGTACTGGCTATTGGTCTACAGATAAGAAATTATGTAATTAATTTCTCTATTTTTCTCATCTTTTGTTCAGGCCTTGCCACAATTTGGTATTCATTCTGATGTGAGAGTATGTGCTGAATGTTTCAATAATGCCTCCAGGTAATTTTCTTTATTGTGCCAGTGAGGATTGTCCAAGCCAGAATATTATGTTTGACGTTCTAAATAGTCAATACATATTCACTAAAAAGTGATGAGTATTAATCAATCAAAGCCACAGTGGGGCTGAAAATATGGCTGCCACATATTCACTAATCATTACTGTCAAATTCGAAGTACTAACTATTCAAAAAGTCTAATAGATGATCGTTTGATCTTCAACGACAAGCTGTCTGCTGTATGAAATTGGCTTTTTATAACCAAGGTGGGATTCTTGGTATAGATACCAAATATACAGTATATCTTGCAAGCAAAGGTGGACATCCAGTTTGGAATCGATTGATATCTAAATTTTAATCTAAATCAAAGTTAGCAATTAATTTTATTAACATATTTCATGAGATCTACAACTTTTATCAAAATCTACTAAAAATCTGAATTTAATCCTTATCAGAGGTAAAATTACAATAAATTTGAATTTTTTTTCTCTTTTCTCTCTCTCTCTCTCTCGCAACTCCCTCCCTCACGCTTTTTGCCAAAATCTTAACCCTTCTAATTTTTTAAAATTTATCTATAATTTCTTTACAAATTATCACATCTACTACAACTCTTCACTTCCCATCAAATCTTCAACTAATTAAAATCTAAATTTTCATTTTCTCCCATCAAATTGTGTATATAGAATGTGTGAGAAATGATTATGTTCAATTTGATTTATATTTAACGAATTGTGTTTAAGATTGATTATTAGTATTGAATATTGGTTACATGTTTTTCCTTTCGATTACTTGGATTAATTGTTTGTCTCAAATATACTATAAATTCTTTAAACGTAAACATGCATTTTCTTGTGATGAGCAAAATATTAATAAAATGATTATTCGAAATCAAATGGATAAAAATGATGAGCAAATATTAATGAAGGAATTTTTTTAAAATATAAATGTGCATTTTTTCGGATCAAGTATGAATCGTTCAAAAATCAAGAAAAAGTATTCGATCTATATAGGGTTTGACTGTGCCCCCCTAACTTAATATATTTGTGTTCGCCCCAGCTTTCAAGCATGTACCGTATTTGATTCTGGAGTTGAAATCTCTATATTCATGCTAGTTGTTTGAAATCTTTCTGTTTTCAAAACTGCCACCGTACATATTTGGTCAAAGTGATTTTTCTTTTCGATTGATTCTTGCTTATTTTGCTAGCTTTCTCATGCCACAACCACAGAGTTTCTGAGGAACTTTATATTGATTGAATTATTCTGTTCCATCACTTGTACTGAAAAGGTTTTGTTTTGAAATTTTCACTTATTTAAATTCCTTAATTGAATATTGTACTCATAGATCAAAGAAAGATGACACGCCAGCTTCTTCAAATGGTGTTAATGCTGTAACAGATTCAGTTTCGAGGTTGGATATCAATGTAGTTGCAGATACCAAATCTAAACCAACAGCTGAGAAACTACCAGTTCCTGGCATTTTAGAGTGCAAGTGTGGAATGCCTTTGTGTATTTGTGAAGTACCAGCTCCTCCAACTAATTCTGTTACCCTACAGGCAAGTGCTCTCACATGTCTGGTAATGCATCTTGGGTGAACCCTGTAGGCCTCAGGAATTTCATTTTATTGCAACAGGTAAAAACTACTTCCCCTCCCACAATTCAATTGAATCCAAAGCCAAAAAAGGCAGACCCAATTCCAAAGAGCAGAGGTTCAACATCAAACATCAAACCAAGGTATACAAATGTTCATTTAAGTTGTTGATAGTCTCCCTGTCCGTCTTGACATAACACATTTCGAGTCAAGTTTACCTGTTATTAGCTTTAGTGGTAAATTCTACTAATCTATCTTTCTATGAGATGAGATCCGTTGTCTCCATTTGCTGCTCCACTTATTTTTTGACAGTTCATCACATCACCTCTTGTTATCAAATGGGAAGACGCGAACACAATACACTATAAGTGATATCACCTCTGAAATGGCATCTTCTCATTTGTTAACAAAAACTGGTGTGCTTGTCAAAAAATAAGTGGGGGACAGCCAAATGTGGACTTCATTGGGGCATCATAATGTGTAAGATTGAGCAGTAACAACAATTGAATCTAGTTGGCTACGGCCTATGTGAATCTAATTTAACCACTAAATCCAGAAAAGATTTCATAAAATCACCTTGTTTATGTTTCGGTTCATTACTCAATTTATGGTTTACTACGTTGATTGATTTTCAAGTGATGTTAGGATCTAATAGTTGTTTATCTCCAAGTCATTATTATCCTTGAAATTCTGTTTCCTTCTAAGATAAATTCTGTTTCCCTGCGTCACATTAATTTCTAGATCAAATTGAAATCAGAACTAGAGTTGAACCTCAAACTTTGTGGTTGAGGATTATATGTAATAGTGGCTTGAATGATGGCTTTTGAAGCTAAATGAATTCAAAATCTTTCCTCCCTGTTGGTGAAGCAAACAAGATGCTGCATCATTGTCATCACTATGCAACTTGGAAACACACAATCTTCTAACAACTTGCTCATGGTGACATTCAAGGTCATGAAAATCTGGAGTTAGCTTGTGATTTTTGGGAATTTGTGACACTTGCAGCTCATTCCAACAGGACAATCAGGACATCTATCTTCAATAAGGACATTTCTGTTAACCCAGGTGGTATATATGACAAGAAGCTCAGTACTTAGTATGGTCCCACTACTTTGGGTTCTGGGAGTGCAATATGGAAAAAGTGTTGCCCAAATGGTTATCCATCACGAGATGATTCCCCCTGAATTGGAATGCAAAACCTCACATTTACTATGAGACTTTACTATGATATACGTCTGTCATAAAAGATTTCATGGCTCTGTTTAATGTAATCAATTGTTTTATGAATATGCTTGTGAATTACTCTAATACTGATTATATGTGTAACATCTTGCAGTACTATATTTAATCTTGGTCAAGCTACTAACAATAGCCTAGATAGATCATCCACGGATTATGAAGTTAGTGGAGAGGTATGAGATCTACATTTTGGGTTGGTTAATATGCTAAGTTTGCTACAGGACGTGGTAAAAAAAACCTTTGAATAGGGAACGTTCAATTTCTCTAATTTAGAAGTATTTTGCAAACTATTGCATAGGGTTTGAGAGAAGCAATAAAAAATGGTGATATAGCTTCTGCTAAGAAGCTTTTGAGTCAGGTACTTTTATCCTCCTTTTCCCTTTTTATTCTCAATGGTAGATTGGGACTTAAGTGCTTTCTATGCGCTGATATAAAACTGAATATTTTCAAACTAGTAGGGAGTCGATGCAAATTACTGTGACAAACAAGGTTCATCTTTATTACATCTGGTACTCTCTCCCCCACTCTCTCCCTCACTTGCATCAGAAGATCAAGTAAGTGTATTTGAATACTCATCTGTTGACTTGATTTAATACTATAGGCAGCAGTTTTCAATCAAACTGAGATAGCTTTTGCCCTCATGGATCATGGAGCACGCATGGACTCCAAGAATTTACAAGGTAAGTGGTTTTTATATTTTCTATATTTGTTCATCTTGATTGGGTTGTGGGATAGTGTTCTAGTTTTGGGACACAAATAGATATGCCCTTATCTTAATTGTTCCTGCGGCAGTTAGAAATAGAGGATATCTAAGTTCGTAGCCAAACCTCTGTATTGTGCAAGCAAGCAAATAGGTCCTCATGCTTGTTATTTGGGCCATTCTGCAAGCAAATATGGCCTAAATTTCCTTTTTGCCAGTCATCTATTAGATAGTGCATGTAAGTTATCAAGCGAAACAATCTTCTCTAATTGTCAGTTGGCATGCGTCACTCATTGCATCATTCTGGTTAAATAATGGTTTAGATTCTTTAAAGAGTGGGCTGCATTAAGTTAGTAAGTAACTAGTTTTTTTTACCTTCTCTTTTCAGGTGAAACGCCACTAGATTGTGCACCTGCCACATTGCAATACAGAATGAAGAAGAAGATAGAAGAAAGTATGCAAGTCGATCCATGACATGCCATTTATAGAAACACTCTGTTTCTAACGTTTAGCTGTGGAAAGTTGGCATACTTTCTGGAAGAATTGGTGATTGTAATCTAATGTTTGCTGATATCTATTAATGTTATTAGTGTCCCTGACCAATTATCAAACATCCATGTTATGAATAACGGTAGCAATGATGCAATGATCAGGTTTATTTTTAATGATGATTTATTTTTGCTTCATTCACTATTTCTTGTTACTTCTGTTTTCTTTTATTTTGGTGGTGGGAAATGGTTCTTCGAAAGTTAACTCTTAACATCTGCAATTTCCTAGTGTGTGGATCTTGCATTACGAAAGCCATCGTACTTAGTTTTTTTTTTTTTCATTACCTTGAACATGTTGTCCTTTTAGTTTTCCCCTTTTCATCTTGACTGCATGGTATTGAACTTGAAAAAGGTGCCTTGTTTGTTCATGAGAAAATTAGTAGCAATCTTTTTATCCGGTAGATTGTAGTTGAAGCTTCCTTGAGGTTGCATAGTACTAAAAGGTGTATTTCAGAACCTTAAAGGAAGTGGGATTGGATTGATGCTGATAAAGTATTCCCTAACGAAATGCAGGTACTTCTTTAGCTCAAATTTCGTCATTTAAAGCTACTTTATGGTAGGATAAAAGCGTCTACTTTTTCATACGTATGATAAAACATTATTTATGTGCATAGAAAAATTTGAAGTAGGCAAAGTATGATATCAGATCTATGTGGACAATGTCATCTTTGGAGGAGATGCTCATGTGGATGTCACTGGCATACTTTTTCCATGACCAACATTTTGCTTTGAAGATTCTCTTTTTATTCTTACTGGATATGAGAAAGTAAAGCAGAAAAAGAAAACGCCACCCACCCCACTTTTCCCCACCTGTCATCCACCGGGTAGATCTCAGGTTGTGTGTATATGTTTATATCTATATATACCTGCCTCAGGCCATTAACCCCCCCCCCCCCCCCCCCCCCACTTGTAATTGCAATGTTTGTGAGTGATCATATTCTGCTGTGCAAAGCAGCTATTATATTTGCTGTCACAAGATGTCTCTTGTCCTTTGCTCATACAATCTCGAGTTCAATGAGCCTATTCTCTTTTTCGTCGGATTCGTTAACACAGATTTGGTTCAGATCCTCTTCTTCTACATCATCGGCCAACGTGAAGGTGGTCATGGTTTGGGACAGTCTCGCCCTGACCACCTTCGGGGACATGACCCGCAGGTTGCCCGAAAGTCATGACACGTGTGCTGTGTGCTTGAACCGGTTGAGGAAGAAAAATGAAGTGTGGGAGCTTAGCAATTGCTGCCATGTCTTCCACAAGCAATGTCTTGAGAGGTGGCTTGCTTATGATAGTCGGTTGACATGTCCTCTCTGTAGGACGTCGTTGCTAGCCGTTAGCCCACTTCCTCCTCCTTCCCGACAACTGCCACCACCTAGCTGGGCCGTCGAGCGAATGCTTTATTTTTTTGGTGATGATCTGCTTCCTTGTGATTGAGCCTACATTTTTGTTAAGGCTATTCAATTTGAGTCTTGATATTAGCTTGTATATAACTGGTCTGAGATGGACCTTTCATTTGTCAAGAAAAGTTTTGGGATTTTTAATTACCACGAAAAATAAAAGTGTATTAGCCAAACTAGCAAAAAAAATTAATAATATCTTCATGGCATCAAAATGGCTATGTGGATGTAAAAGTCAAAATCAAATACTTTGCTTTTCCTCATATTCCAGTTTCTCTTACTTGCATTTTTCGGAAATCTCAGACTTTAGATTATAATAGAAGCATCAATTTTGAACTAAGTACTTTTTAAAATTTTTATTTATTTTTTGTTGTTCTTATCAGCAGAAGCGATTTCTTCCATTCTTTCATTGTCTATGAATCTTGAATTGATTTTATTTTATTGACGAGGACTCTAAGGTGTGTTTTTAATTTAAATTATTTTCAAATTTTTGTATGCTTTCCATCTACCATGATTTCTGTCAACGAAATTGAAACTGAAATAGAATTAGAAACCATATTTCGCGAAAAAACACGACATTAGTAGAACAAAACAATTTGATGAAAATGTCGATGATGATAAAAT
This sequence comes from Fraxinus americana, assembly GCA_035079005.1. Classification (NCBI taxonomy): domain Eukaryota; kingdom Viridiplantae; phylum Streptophyta; class Magnoliopsida; order Lamiales; family Oleaceae; genus Fraxinus; species Fraxinus americana. The sequence continues at coordinate 4,873,907 of CM068717.1, read as the reverse complement.
ACAATATGGTGAAGAAACCTTTGTAATTGATTATTTAATTTCATGATTGATCGAGTCACATTTCTTCACTTCCAAGTGGATTTGAGCAATTTGAAATATGTGACTACTCAATCTCAAGAAATTAAAATCATTGGATGAAAATGTCTTAATAAGGTATTTTTTGAATCTTAAAAACATTTCAAAGTATGATGAACTTTTTGATATATGCTCCACAACTATTAATTGAATCAGATTTTCTATCAAGCTCTCCAGTCTAATTCAAGATTCAGTCATTCGACACTACCTTAGTAATAGAAGGGAATCGTGAAATATTTTTTTGTTGTGTTAAAAGTCCAATTATATTCTTGACTTGTTTACTCCAAGATATAACATCCCAACTGAAAATATTAAATCCTTCCCGCACTAGAAGATGAACTCGAAGCTCCACCAAAACAACACATTTACTTTTTGCCAATATATGTTCTTTTGTAGAGAGAAACTATGAATTTGTTATGTATGTGTGTAAGCAATTAGTAGAATAGGAGTGGTCTATATAGGCGATAGAAATCTAATAGGATTTAATAGGAAATTACCCTTCTTATAACTCATGACCAGGACATCTCACACTTAAAGTTCACATGAACATAAAACAAGCCATCCACTTTCTCAAACATGGTAACTTCTACATAATAAGAAGAACTCCTGGAATATTATATCATGTAAAACTTTTCATTTTCCAATAGCAAAAATTAATATTAAACATTCTAATAATGAAATGTACAACAAGAGGCAAAAAACGAGCAAAGATATGAAAGTACTTTACAAGAGACTGGCGTATGCATACATGAATTTGGAGTAAGATGATGCTGGAAAATGTCACGAGTATACACTGAAATTTTCTATGCCAAAAACGACGAGGTACATACCCAAAGCATCGTAAGAGAAAAGGCCAAAACGGGAGCTTTACTAACATGTAAGCAACATGCTGGATTGCATGTATAGAGTTTCATCTCATGATTCCCATCAATCTATGGAGGATCCAACTTGCAAATTTTGTCTGCTTAAGTCATACTGTGAATCCACTGGGAATGATTGGTGAGGACGTTTATTGATCTGGGAGTGATGGAAAATAAGAAGACATAGCATGTCTAAACCTTTTTTTGTATTGCACAGGAGAAATCACTGCTGGAGACATGCACAAGTATTTCTTAATCCAAGTTTCAAGATGCTTGTCCCAAGTATACTGTCTCATGAAATTAATAATCCCAATCACCAGCTCGTGCTTCTCCTCATCCAGACCAACAAGTAGGGAGTAGTCCGTTACATTTATAGACTGTAGCATTACAAGTAAGAATGAATCTCAAGATCTATAGAAGACTTGTCTCTAATGATTTTGGGAGCAGGATGACAATATGAATCCTTTTTCATCACTACATTTGATCCACTGAACATCTAAGAAGGGAATAAGAATCCAGAATATTAAGTTCTTGACATTGACATAAAAATTAGATGTGGTGGCAAACAATGACTGACGAAAAGAAGGTTGCCTAGGAGTATACAGAAGTACTTGAACAGAGAAGAGAAGAAACTTCTGCAGAACCCAATCTGACTCAGTCATTTGAGAATGTGTCGGAAAGAGTGTATAATCATATTCTAACTCGTTTCTCTTCCAGATTACTCCTAGATTATGTGAGTTTGCAAGTGTGTGTGTGTGTGAGATCAACGACAAACTCAAATAATACAAATCTTAGTTTCAGAAAAAATAAAAGCTCTTGCAATCATGAGCAGTTGAACAAGATGCTTACTGAAAGAAATGAAGTGTCATTCCAAATAGCTCTCTGCAGCAACCGTTTTGAATCTGTTCCCACAAAAACTGGAGAAGTTGCCATTTCCTCAATCAGGTTCTGATCAAGTAAAACTTTATTGCTTCCACCTGTATCTGGATTATACCGTGATCGATAAGATCCTTTGAGATCATACAATCTCGTGATATTGCGCTTGAACAAGAGATTTTCTATTACCAGAACATCCATTCTTGATTCTTTTCCTCCCTCGAGATGTTTCAATGTGACCTTCAAGATGATCACCCAGCACATAAGCTAATACCAACACAAATATATGATTTTGTTGAACCACTTGATCTAAAAAGGTAAACTATTAGATAGAGCCACATGTATATCATTTAAATATTATATTCAACAAACCCCTCACGAGTATGCAGGATTTTATTTTTTCTCATGAAAGCCTTGCACGTTCACAATTTCATTGAAATGGGCGGTGGCGAGACTTGCACCCAAGACCTGCTCTGATGCATGTTGAACCACTTATTCTAAAAGCTTCGTATATTTAGATAGGCACGAGGCATGTATGCGATTGGAAAGATTTGAAAGTATGCTAAGGTGGCAAAAATGATGGAAAGTTGGCTCAATAAATCAGATATGAAGTAAACACGTAGAGTTAGATACTTCAAACATGGCTGGAAATCAAATGAGAGTACTGATGAAGTCAAAACGCATCCACATGAATACTGCAAATAGATATTTATGAACTGAACTTCAGCCACAGTAATACAACTTGGGAGGATAAAGTGAACAGACAATACCTGATAGATGCCAAGGACCTTTGCCAGGCATGTCGGGGTTCTAGCATTAATAGATTCTGACAAATACTTGAAATAAGCTGGTGCAAACTTGATGAACGACTTTAGATCTGCTTTTGTAACTTGTTTGATAATAAATCGGTCATCCAAGGTTTTGGCGAAGAAGACATTGCTCTTGCCGCCCTGTGCACCCCACTTCTTACATCGACTAAGGGACTGAATAAAATCTAACTTGCTTGGGCAACAAGTCTTTCTTAAGGCCTCAAATTGTTTTGCATAATAACAAATCACAGTATACTTCAGCTTCACTGAAGGATCATCATCTAAGAAAGATACTCTGGCATGCAAAACATTTGTGTATAATAGTGGATCCAAACTGGACAAGCATCGAGATCCATAATTGGACAAGAGGCTCTCCCTGGACTCAGAAGCCACCTCGTCAAGAGAATGAAATGGAAGTAAATTTATTTCAGATGACATTAGGGTAAGGTATTCTGGTGAGACAAGGGCATACGATATGATGCTGGTTGGCTCATCCTCATAAACTGGCACAACAATGTTGGTGGAAGCCACAGGTAGGAGCAGTCCAGCTTCACTTTGATGCACTAAAGTTCTCAATGATGAGAAGACAGGATCATACTCGATAATTTTACTGCATTTCAGTGAATTTGTTGAAAAAACCTTGTTGAGTAACCGATAAAAGGTTGAAAAGGATATTCCTGACGAACTACTGGAATCATCATTATGTTTTTCGGCCAAGGATTGATCATTTGTACAGTTTCCAACCCCAGAATCTGCTGTGGTTAATCTTGTGCCAGTAGGTAAACCTCCGGGGAGTGGATTAGAAAATGCAACACTCGTTAGCTGGTAATCACAAGTCCATACAGCATCTAAACTATTTAACTGATTTTCCATTGCTTGGAACTTCTCTGATTGAGCCTGTTGCACAGCTTCTCCATAGTTGAGGTTGTCTGATTGATTGCTCGTATTTGTGCTAAAATGAGTAGAACTAGTAACATGTGACAAGCGTTGCAACCAGACATAAGAATGAAAAACTAACTGTCTCCTTAATCTGTTGATTTTGAGAATGTCAACTGCTGGCTGACCGAGTTCTATCTCCCCATCAAGAACTTGCTTTAATAACTCCTAAAACAATATGAACTCTAAATTAGAAAAACAGATATACAGCCTAGTAAAAGCATGGGGTAGAGAATGTGGTGTTCTTAATAAGAACAAATTGCCTTTCGACAGTCTATTTGCACCCTCAAAGATTAGGCAATGATACACTGCATCATGGCTTGGGCATAGGATCGCAACGGGGCAGGGAGGGGCAGCCCTCCCGTCCCCCTTCATGCCGGGGATTTTCGTAAGGCGGGTCATGATAATGATTAAAATATCCTCATTTCTTGCCCGTTAACTATTCTTTATTTTTTAAATAAGACTAAAATTAAAAATGTACATAAAAAATAGTCGGTGCAGGGACCAAGTTCCCCTGTCTTGCCTGATTCCCACTCCCCCCCCTCATTCGGGGGTGGAAAAATTTTCTAGTGTTCTCGAAGTATGGAATACTCATTACTCACTGTCAATATTGAATTGACACGTGTATTAAATAGGTGGGACCTACTATTTAAGTAGGATCCAAACATGGATAAATAATACACATGTCAATTTAATAGCGGCATGAAGTACTGATTTCCATACTTCAAGAATAGTATAGATTTTCTTTCCCAAGTGTTGAATCAAAATATTAAAGATATAGTCATAAAATGTGGTAGAAAGGAAATGTTTTAGTATTTCACATTTTCCTTGATAACAAGAAATGAAACTGTGCTATCCAAAATTTCTGAGCTAATGGTTTCTTCCAAATTCATTTCAGGAATGAAAATTCACTCTCAACTTTGGTTATGGTTCAATTTTCACTCAGGGAACGGAAAAAATCTCCGCCAACGATCGTGTAATAAAATGAAAAAAAAATCAGGAGATATTGACAAACAAGCAACCTCAAATTCTTCTTTTTCCTTCTGAAGCATCACTTGCAATTCAGCTATCTGTTGTCTGGACACAGGTGATTTTGAATCAGTTGAATTTTTGTCTGAAATCTGACGAAGAACGTTCAGTACCTCAGCAAAGAAGAGGTCTGCCCTGCTGCTGACCTATATCGATGCAACAGTCAATCACCCCTATAAAATTTAAACTACAAGAACAAGGATTGCATTAAGAAAGGTCTAAACAACCAAACCTCATCAGCTTCATTTTGTATCCACTCCTGCTTATCATAATTAAAAACAACATTTGCGGGCGGAAGATAGAAAGAGTAAACACTGATTGGAGCATATCGAAAACATGCGACCATCCTACCAAAACTGCACATGCATACACAATCAACGCCATCAGTGAAATTAAGACTATTTAAGTATCATTTGAAATAGAAGAGGGTATATACCCATAAAATCGGAGACATTCTCTGTGTAGGGAATGGCCACAGCTTGCAATCCTGCTTGCAGCATCATGTGTCGAAAAGCTGAGTGCTAAAAAATTCCCAAAAGATTGACCGAATGCAGCATCACTCATTAGCACTCTTTTGGAGGCAGGAGGGAAAACATTGGTCCTTGGACAGCTTAGGCACCGATGCCAAGTCCAAATTCTTCCTTCTCGTTCACCTGGCAAGAAGATTTCTGAAAGCTTCTTTACAGAAACTGTAAGGCTTCCCTGTCGATGAGAATAGCAACGAACATGTGCTTCTGATGGCATTTCACATGAGTTGCACCGGTAGCCCTTAAAACGAAATTTTCTAAATCAAACTCATCTTCTGAATACATATAATATCCAGCTAGCCATATGAGCAAGTACAGCATTCACATAGAGAGAGAAGATACCTGATCAAACAAATGTTCTCGAAGAAACAAACCCAAAGGCATATCAAAGCTTCCATAGTATTTGATGTGTAAGAGATGATCTCTTTCACAGACAGTTCCTTTCCACATACAGTGTGTCGACAGAGAGACAGAAATGCTCTGAGGGTCAGGAGATGAAGGAAGACACTGTTCTGAAGATTCCAATTCCAAAATCTCTGAATTTGAAGGAAATTTAGTTCCCTCCGCGTGAGAACCACAGGAAACTTTATTATGTTGTCCCTCGACATCAACATGACCTACAGAAGCGCTGCAGCTGCTCGAACTTAGGTCACCCCGTACTCCGGTAGCACCCTCACCCTCACCACCACCATCATCAGATAAAAGAGCTCCTCTCTCATCCTCTTCATCTTCAGGCTCTGGAGGAAGCCAAAGGAGACCATTGTTCTCATAATCCACGGATTCAACATCTTCACCGTTACAATTATCTTCAGAAGGTAATCCATATTCAGCGACATTATTCTGTCTATCTACCTCCACGGAATCCATGATTTCACTGTCTCAGACAATATATTATATAGAAATTTTTGTGTGCTCATAAACTAAATTGATAACTGTTTAAACAATAAATCAGACCCAATTACAAGAACGTAACACGAAACTTAGAAATAAAAACGCCAATTTTATATTCAATTCCCATCATCAAACCCAAGAAACTTAACTTAATTCAAAAAAGTGAGCACACAATTTACAACAAAACCCGCCATTACATATCTATCAGAAACATGACTATAAGAAGTCACAGTAGGGAATTTAGTTTGATAATTCAAATGAAGGCAAAACCATTATTTCTTCAAAAATCTTGAATTCTGGAAATTGATTATAAAAACAGAATAATAATCATAATAAATACCAAAAAAATAGGCTAAAATGAAGTCACCTGATTCTGAAGCCTCAACAATCAGTGAATTCAGATCCTCCAAAGTTTTTAAGCAGCCAACTTCTGTACACATACATATATATACGACACTTCTACTTCATTGTTAAGTTGAGTCAAACGTATTAATATTTGATATTCATCAAATAAATTTATTCTGAATGTAGAAGTAACCCAAAAAAATAAAAAATGGGGAAACATCACTTCATCTTCTCCACGTTAGTTGAATAGGGATGACAATTCGAATTGTTAAAATCGAAAATCACGGTTAATCGAATCGAATGGGCGAAAGAAATCGATACGATGGTGCAATGGGGCGGTAATGGTTTTGATTTTAATGAACCGCTTCATTTAGGGGCGTGTATGGTATTTAGCGATGGTGCACCGTCCCGAACCGATTACCCGTTAAAAAAAATTTAATTGGATTTTCCTTCATTCTTTCCCAAAATTAATTAGGCAATTTTAACAATTTGGCTTCCCAAAATTCTAGCCCAATAACCAATAATGAATAACCTAACACTATTTATAGTTTTTAACCCAATCCACTATCGAGATAGTCTAATTTAAATATACAACCTACATGACTACACGTTAAAAGTTAAAGCCATGTCCTGTGACTCCTGTCGTAACTCTACGGTCTCCACTTCTCTTCCACTCAAATCCGTCGCGATGATTCTGATGTTTAGTTTTTGGAATTGTACATGTTTAAAATCTTGGGATTTGTTTAATTTAACAGTATTTCTATTGAATCTACAATGGTTAATGAAGAAGAATCTATGAAATTTTGTTTTCAATTAACATTGATACTTTAATGATTAGTTTTGATTTTTTCTCCAATTACCCCAATTCCGATCAATTTTGAGTTTTCATGATGCATCCGAACATTATTTTTCACATTTATCATGTTTAAAGTCTTGGCATGCGTTTGATTTAGTAATCTTGCAGTTGAATCTGTAATGGACATCACATAAAGATTGATAAAGATTTGTTTATGAATAACATTGATAGCCTTATGATTAGTTTTGATTTCTCTCCAGTTTCTCCAATTTCAGATCGATTTAAGTCTTCAAGGTGATTTAGGTGTCTAGTTTTCTTTTTTTATTGTAACATATTTGAGATATTGGGATTTATTTGATTAAGCATGCTTTCTGTTGAAGTTGAACTCAAACTACTGGATCTGAATATGTTCGATTGACGTGTTTTATTTTTCAAATGTCTTGACCTGTTTTTTTATTTTTATTGACTTTTTTTTTCATATATATATTTTTTAATTTGACTGTTGGAGTTTGGATTTATAAAATATAATTTATTTTCGTGGTTATTAATCAAACCGAACTGAGATATTAACAAAGCCGAACCGAACCGACTTTCGTGGTTATGGTGCGGTTATGGTATGACCAAAAATTTGGTGGTGCGGTTATGATTTTGACCGAACCGACCCCGAACCGAACCGTTGCCATCCCTATAGTTGAATGAACAATACTATTTTAATTTTATGCCTATCTCTTCTTGGTTCAGTATTAACAATTGATTTCAAATTCGGATATGCAAATCGAGCCACCTGTAACCATATACTCATATATAAATTACATAGCAGAAACGAATTGTATTGCACAACCAACTTCGTTGAAACGCGTATTAAGTATATATTATATGCTTTCTAAAATCAGAGTATTTCATTTCAAAGCTATTAAAAAAAAGTACGATTATTCATAAAGAGCATATGTAACAGGTAATCAATTGAAATAGCATAATATTAAATTAATAAAAAGACAGCATAATCCCACGTGTAAATATGATAAAATTTATATATATATATATATATATACAGAAATGATCTAATGAGCACCGGTGCTCATCTTATCCTAAGCACCGATGAGTTGGCACATTAATTTATTGGTGGATAAAGATTTTGTGAGTTCCAATCCACCAATAAATTAATGTGCCAACTCATCTGCCACAGATAAGATGGCACGGCTCATTATTATCATTCTCGTATATATATATATATATATATATATATATATATATATATATATATATATATATATATATGAATAATTCTAATTGTACATAAAAAAATGTACATAACGGTGTATACTCACCTCACATTGGGTGGGACCCACTTGTGTAAAATATTTTTTTATTCAAGTGGGCTCCACTCCCATGTGGGGGATGTACACCCCGATATACATGGTGATGTACCACTAGCAAAATCGTGTATATATATATATATATATATATATATATATATATATATATATATATATAGAGAGAGAGAGAGAGAGAGAGAGAGAGAGAGACGTGGGGGCCGAATTGGGAGGCAAAAGAAGCAAAGAAATATAAGGCTATGTTTGATTGTGCAAAATTTTTCATGGAAAATGAAAAATCAGTTCCAACTTTCACTTTTGCAATGTTTGATAGCAAAAAATTTCCTTAAAAATGATTTTCTTGGTTTCTCTTACGCGAGCACAATTTCCATGTTTTTGTTGAAAATGAAATTTTTTTTCCAGGTTACCCTTTTTTTTGGCAATTGAAAAAAATTCTAAACATAATGATAAATAAGTTTATTACTTTTATTGATAATTTCTATGCAAAACAAAGCCAAATGAATGATATTCGGTATGATAATTTTTATTTTATTTTATTTTTGCAATGGGAACAAATTCTAGACTAAAGGGTAAAAAAAATTATCACTTTAATGGACAATTTCCATGAAAAACGAAGTCAAACGGACACCAAACTTTCAACATTTTCTAGGCGAAAAATTATACCAATCAAACACAATTAATTACAATTCCCAATAAAACAAATTTTAGGCAATTCAATTCCCTATAATTCATTTTCTTTCCACCCAAATTCCACATTTGCAATCAAACGGACCTAAAAGTATTTCATAAGAAATAGAAGAATATACATTAAATACATGAATTGATGTACAGTTGATGATGGAAAATGTCACGAAAAAAATACACAGCGAAAATTTTCATGGTCGAATATGACGACGTGTCAAACAACCAAAAATGTGTACGAGAAAAGGCCGAAAGGGAGAGAAGAAGGGGGAGCTTTACTAGCATTCAGCTGGCATGTTGAAAAAGCAGGTATGGAGCTTCAAACCATCAATCAGTAGAGGCACCATCTTGTGAGTTCTCCTTGCACAAGTCAGATTGTGATCGATTGGGAATGATCGTCGAGGACGACCATTCATCTGGGACCAATAGAAAATAAGCAGACATAGCTCTCCTAAACCTTTTCTTGTATTGCTTTGGTGAAATTACTGTTGGAGACGCGTTTTTAGGCCCACCAAAGATGCCAGATGCCTTAACCCAAGTTTCAAGATGCTTGTCCCATGTATACTGCCTCATGAAATCAATAATCCCCAGCACTAGCTCGTGCTTTTCCTCGTCTACACCAACAAGTAGTGAGTAGTCCATCACATCTACTGACTGTAGCATCATATGAGTAATAATGAATTAGTATAGCTACCAATGGTGAACAGAGTGCTGGACAAGCTGAGTAATCCACCAAATCTATGGAAAAAGGGAATAAGAATCCGAACAGGAATATTTAAGTTATGCAATAAACATAAATATTAGATGTGGTGATCAAGGAAAACAGTGTCTAGGAAGAGAAGATTGTTTCAGTACACGGACAGAAAGTTGAACAGAAAAAGGTGCCACCAACCCAATTGGACTCGTCGACAAGGTGACAGAAAGAAAGTGTGTAATCATGATGTGTAAATTTAATGACAAGCTCGAGTAGATAAAAATCTTGGTTGCTGTAAATCTAAAATCCCACTAAATCATGACAGAAATTGATCAAGCTTACCGCAAGAAATGAAGTGTCATTCCACACAGCTCTCTCAAGCAACCGTTTTGCCTTGGTTCCCAAAAAAATTGGAGTAGTTGGAATCGCCTCAATCAGGTTCTGATCAAGTAAAACTTTATTGGCTCCACCTGAATCTGGATTGTAACGTGATCGAGAAGATCCTTTGAGATCATACAATCTCGTGATGTTTCTCTTGAAAAGGAGATTTTCCATTACCAGAACATCTATTTTTGATTCTTTCCCTCCCTTGAGATGTTTTGATGTAACCTTCAAGATGATCACCAACAAACAAACAGATAAGCTAATAACAAAATAAAATTACAATCTTGTAAATTGAAATATAGACACATGGTATGTATGTGGTTGGAAAAATTTGAAAGCATGCTAAGGTAGCAAAACTGATGCAATGTTCCATCTGGTGATAAAAGCATGAAACATTGAACATAAAATAAGACGTGTAAAAGGCATATATTTGGAAGATGACCACAAATTAGTTAAATTTCGCACTAAGATCAAGGACACTATGTCAAAACACGACATGCCCTAACACGTATATAAATATTTTGTTACTAAACTTCAGTCACTGTGACACAATCAGGAGTTTAAAGTGAACAGACAATACCTGATAGATGCCCAGGATTTTTGCCAGGCAAGTAGGGCTTCCAGTATTGATTGATTCAGATAAATACTTGAAATAAACTGGTGCAAACTTGAAGAATGACTCTAGCTCTGTCTTTGTGACCTGTTTGATGATAAATCGATCATCCAGGGTTTTGGCAAAGAAGACATTGGTCTTGCCACCCTGTGCACCCCACTTTTTACAGCGACTAATGGACCGAATAAAATCTAACTCGCTTGGGCAACAAGTCTTTCTTAAGGCATCAAATTGTTTTGCGAAATAACAAGTCACAGTATATTTCACCTTCCCTGGAGGACCATCATTGGAGAAAGATACTCTGGCATGCAAAGCATTTGTGTATAATAGTGGATCCAAGCCCGACAAACTCCAAGAATTGGAACTTGATAAGTGGCTCTCGTCAGTAGACCCAAGACTCCTGAGGGACTCAGAAGCAGCTTCATCAAAAGAACGAAGTGAAAGTAAATTTATCGAATCGAAAGTTAACGATGAATTTAATGACTGCAGATTGCCTTTCTGTTTTTCAGGTTCGTCTGACAATAGCGTATGGTAATCTGGTGAGACAAGTGCATAAGATATGATGCTAGTTGGCTCATCATCATAAACTGGTACAACATCACTAGAAGCCATGGGTAGGAGCAATCTGGCACCGCCTTGATGTACCAACTCTTTCAGTGATGAAATATAGACAGGATTATACTCACTAATCTTCCCAAGTGTCAGTGAATCCATTGAAGAATTCCTGATAAATGAATTATACAAAGTTGAGAAGGGTATTCTCACCCAACTACTGTAATTTTCAATATCATTAAGCCCTTTTGAGCAAAGAGGGTGAGAAAGTTCAGCCAAGGATGGATCATTTGTACAGTTTCCAACACCTGAGTCTGCTGTGGCTGATCTCATGCCACTAGGAAAAGGATCTCTGGGTAATGCATCAGGACATGCAAAACCATTTCCCTTAGGAACTATACTTGTTGGCTGGTAACCACCAGTCCAGACAGCATCTAACTTATCAGATAGATTTTCCAATGATGGGAATTGCTCCTCTGACTGAGCACGTTGCACAGCTTTTCTAGATTCCAGGTTGTCTGACTGATTGCTTGTAGTTGTGCTATAACTATGACAAGACTCAGTGTCCTTAATATTGCTCATGTTCTGATCCATATCTAACCCTTTACGAAAGCGACCAGGCAAATTACTTCGATCATAGCCTACTTCATTTATTGCCACATCAGGATTCACATTTAGAAGAGAAGAATCAAAGGAGCTGAAACCTCTGCTAGGCATGGAAACCATATTCATCTCAGCAAGCTTCTCTCTAAAATTGAGAGGCTTTTCCTTTGGCTTTGATATTGAACTGCTCGAACTTTGAGAAATAGAACTAGTAAGATATATCAAGCGTTGTTCCCAAACATAAGAATGAAAAACTAACTGCCTCCTTAATTTGTTGATTTCAAGGATGTCAAGTGCAGGCTGACCAACATTTGCCTCCCCATTAAGCACTTTCCGCAATAACTCCTAAAACAACAGAAATTATAAATTAGAGAAACAGATTCACAGTTATCTAAAAGCACCAAGTAGACAATATGGTGTTCTTGCAGCAAAAACAGAAACTGCCTTTCGACAGTCTATTTCCACCCAGTTAAGATTTGGCGAATATATAACTTGTTGAGCCGAGATATTACTTTAAAGAGGTCTAATTAAAAATATATATAATTTGAAACTTCATTAAGGAATGAAAGCCCATACTTAATTTCAATTAGGGGTTTCAATTTGTAGTCGGGAACAAAAAAAATTGTCCTCCTACGATTGATTAATATACAGGAAAAAGAATCAGGAGATATTTGCAGAAAAATCACCTCAAGTTCTTTTTTTTCCTTTTGGAGCATCACTTGCAATTCAGCAATCTGCTGACAGGATACAAATGATTTCACACCAAAATCAGTTGATATTTTTTCTGAAATCTGGTGAAGAACTTGCAGTACCTCAGCAAATAAGAGGTGGGCCCTTCTGCTGACCTATAGTGATGCAACAACCAGTCATTTATGAGAATGTGAACTACAAAAATATAGGGTTCTTGCCACAATCTTAAATAACTGAACCTCATTAGCTTCTTTCTGTATCCATTCCTGTTTATCATAATTAAATTCAATCTTTGGTGGTGGAAGACAGACAACGTAAACATTGATTGGAGCATACTGAAAGCATGCAACCATCCTCCCAAAACTGCACATGCATTTACAATCAGTTCCATTAGTTACCCTTGAAACTTGATTTACAGCAAGACTGCATTTAATATCATTTGAAATAGAAGAATGCATACCCATAAAAACGGAGACAATCTCTATGAAGGGAATGACTGCAGCTTGCAGCAGCAAGGTTCCAAAAGCTGAGTTCCAAAAATTTTCCAAAAGGTAAACCCCATGCAGCATCTGACATGACCACTCTTTTGGTGGCAGTAGGGAAACCATTGGTCATAGGACATCTTACGCACCAATGCCACATCCAAAATTTTCCTTCTCGCTCACCTGGGAAGGGGAATTCTTGAAGCTTTTTTACAGAAATTGTAAGGCTCCCATGTCGATGAGTATTGCAATGAACATGTGCTTCTGATGGCATTTCGCATGAGCGGCACCTGTAGCCCTTAGAAAGCATTTTTGAAATCAAACTATTGTTCTGAATACAACTAATACATAGCCATATAAGCAAGAGCAAATGCATAGAGAATACCTCATCCAACAAATGATCTTGAAGAAACTGACCTAAAGGCTTATCAAAGCTTCCATAGTATTTGATGCGAAGGAGATGAGCTCGTACACAGACAGTTCTTTTCCACACACAGCGTATGGACAGGGAGACCAAAATGCTCTGATTATCAGGAGATGAGAGGAAAAAATCTTCTTTTAAAAATTCCATTTCCTCACGGCGATTAGTATCATGCTTTTCTGAAGATGACAAATCAGAAGTGCCAGAATTTGAAGGCAATTTAGTTCCATCTGCATGAGAACAACTAACACGTTGATCTACACCATCTAAATTACCAAAACAACCTGAAACTTTATTCTTGTCTCCCTTCGCTTCAAAAACAAGACCTACTGATAATTTAGCTGCACTATATTTGTGGAGATCCACTTGATGATTCTCCTCAGAGATATGAATACAAGCAAGTTTCTCCTGTTTAGGAGCAGCCAAATCATGACTTGAAGGATTGAAGGGCGGGCCAAAATCAGTATCCGTAATATTTGTGGAAGTTTTGGCATTTGGAGTTTGACATTGAGAATCTTGAAGCAAACAAGATTGTGGCTCAGACATGCGAGTAATTATGGATGATGGTGTAATATCTAAACACGATTTACTACTGTATTGACAAAGATCATCGGAGAGTTGGGGCACTTGTGGCGTTATCGTCGAAATGGACCTGTCAATACTTAATGGTTTATCAGGCAATGCAACTTTTATCGGAGATTTCAAAGGGAGTTCTGGCAGAGAAGCGCCCTCATCAACAAGAAAAGAGGTCTCCAGACCCAAGTGGTAAGCAGCAAACATCCCATACTGGACTACATGTTTAACTTTCTTCAACTCATCACTGCTGGCACCCCTGAGCAGAATCTGAAATAAAGAAAAATTACCAATGATAAGTTAATTATTTCATGATATTCAGATTAGGTAAAAACAGGTCAAAGGTGGATAAAATTGGCAAGGAAACCAATCCAATGTGGATCTACCAATAAAGATAGGCTGATAAGGTCATTTACTACACTATCAAACAGTTAAAGCTAGAAGACAGGCATAAACACAGTGAAAGACGATAACGTTATTTGCTTCACTATCAAACAGTTAAAGCTAGAAGATAGGCATAAGATAATAAGATGTTACATAAATATAGGAAAGATGACAACATGATTTGCAGAAAGAAGCCTTGCATAGGACTCAAGCTAATTGGTGCTCAGATTTCTGACAGGAGAAGATTGAGATACCCAACATGGCCAACATTTCTACAGTTTATCCTCATGAATCAACAGCAGATAGTACAGGAATGCTTCCCACAGTAATCTCCAAGAATTACCCTTACAGTTCTGCGTTGAAAATAGCAGAAATAAAATATTGGCTATAAACCCTACAAATTTATCTATAGAAATTCATCTATCAAAATCTGACATGTAAAACAATCACTAAACTCTGTCTATTGCTCTCAAAAATTCAATATTTCATTATGAGTGTCAAGGATATAGAATACGATCACAGAGATCGTCAAAGATTGCGATTATATTTACTTTCCTTTTAGTATAAGTTTACTTTCCTTAGTAGTAGATTACGTAATATTTCCTTTTATGTTTATTTCCTTTTACAGTTATTTGTAACCTTATAAATAGAGTCTTCTGCTTTGTAATAGAAACAAGTTTATTATAATACAATTTATAATATTCTTCACATGGTATCAGAGCCATTCCGATCCTAAACAAATTATCTCGTGAATTTCGTTTTCCGGCGAGCAGCCTCGCGCCCGGCCAAATTTTTCTCTTTTTTCGTTTGAATAAACACAATTTGTTTTTTCCCCGTGGGTTTGCTCCCATCCTACTGAACCCGGTCCCACCTCCACTCGTCCGGCAGTATATATGTTGGTAAACACTATCAAGGGCTTTAAACTCTTACCTGCTGCGGTCGGACGGTGCCTGTTGAGTGGAATCCAGCCTTCTTCTTCGTGTCTCCACTTCGCCGTGCATCGTTCTCGGGATTACTGTCATCGTCGGGTTCTTCCTCTTCGTGTGTCGCCGTCGGCCTCCTCTCGGATCTTCACGGTGTCGCCGGTTCTTCTCTTCGCCGACGATTCGACCGTCGGATTGCGCTTTCGGCCTTTGCTTCGTGCGCACCTTGCCTCTCGCTGTTTTTGGTCTACTCTTTGCTTGCCTTTCGTGTGTAGATTCTCTTGGTCTTTTGGGTAGTTGTTTTGCTCCAATTTGTGTGGTGATGTTGTGGGATTTTCCGCAGGAGAGTGAGGCGATGCAGGGAAGAAGACGATGAGGTGGTAGTGGGTCGTCGATGGGCAACGGGTTATTTAATCGGGTCACAGTATTTCTTCATTAGTGGGCTCTTTTTTGGACAATTGATTTTGACTTGGGCAATTGATTTGGGTTAATTAATTGGTTAGGTTTTGATTGGGCTGAATTTATATATTGGGCCAGCTTATGGGTTGTTTGTAAGAATGTGATTTTTGGCATTAGATTTGGGCTAATTAGGTATTTTGTGATAATGGGCACGTGCATTGGTTTGTTAATTAAAGTGGGCTATGGTGTTTTAATTCTTTTGAAGTGGGCCTATTGATGTGGGCCACCGAAGTAATTGGGGCGTTGTTTGATTTTATTACTTGGGCTTGCCGGAATTATCGAGCAAGTTAGTGGGTTGTTGGATTGGACCCAATTATTTAATTGATCTGATTTAATTATGGTTTGTTAAATCGCGGGTTCTTGGAGGTTGAGTTGAAGTCCTCGATCTCGCTCTTCGCCATTTGAGGTCCCCTGTGTGACTTTGGGTTCAGTTGAAATTTGTCTATTTTAGTTGGATTGGATTCAGTGGATTGTGGGCCACTATTTCAATCTTTTGGCTAAAGTTTGAAGTTTCTTCAGTTTTTTGGTATATGTCCAGTTCATCTGGAATTTGGTCCAGGTATCTGGAATTTCGTCCAGGTTATCTGGAATTTGGTTTAGTTCATCTGAAATTTGGTCCAAGTTATCTGGAAATTTGGTTCAGTTTATCTGAAATTTGGTCCAGGTTTTCTGGAATTTGGTCCAGTTTATCTGGAATTTGGTTTAGTGTTGGTTCGGAGTATCCGAAATTTGAGTTTCTCATCTCGTAGCTTTTGGCCGGTATTTTGGCGTGTGTCGGCGCACGTCGTGAATTTCTTTTGGACATTCTTCTTGAGAAGTGTGGGTTCTCGTCGTTTCTCGTAGTTTTTGGCCGTTGTTTTGGCGTGTGTCGGCGCACGTCGTTTTGGTGTGGTTTTCTTCTTCGTGGGCACAAGTATCGTCGTCGTCGTCAGTTCATGATTGCAAATTGATACTTTTACCAGCATCAATTTGAGGGAGGATGTCAAGGATATAGAATACGATTACAGAGATCGTCAAAGATTGCGATTATATTTACTTTCCTTTTAGTATAAGTTTACTTTCCTTAGTAGTAGATTACGTAATATTTCCTTTTATGTTTATTTCCTTTTACAGTTATTTGTAACCCTATAAATAGAGTCTTCTGCTTTGTAATAGAAACAAGTTTATTATAATACAATTTATAATATTCTTCACAATGAGAATGCATACCCTATTAGAAATGTTTCAGAAGTCACCTTTAATGTTACATCATAATTTGTTGAACTACCACATCTAAACGCTTGTTGTTTAATTAGGAACAAACTTATTTAGGGCTTGTTTGTCTCCCTTTATTTGAAAACATTGTTTTCTATAGTAATATTCTCCACCACATATTCAAATAATAAAATATTCTATACACAAACCAATAAAATTTCTTTAAATTTTAACCACACATTCTCCAAAAAATACTATTCAAAACTCCATTCTTTCTCCCATAATGGGAGACAAACAGGGGCTTATTTAAAACACCTTCAACACTCCCACTCATGCACACACCAGATTACCGTTTCCATCAAAATTCAGACGTGCATAATTTTCATAAACATGTGATAAGACTTGAACTTAGGACATTTGAATAACATGTTGAACCACCTCATAAAACATCTTAAAAATTTCCTTGTTCTCAATAATTAGGAAATAAATAAATAGCTGTAAATATATGGTTGTATATTTGGTTGTAAATAGTTCCTAATTTAGGTATCTAGACTAGGTACTACTTTTTATTTCCTAGATTAGTTCTTACTGAAATACATGAACATATTTCTCATTGTGTCATTTTTTAATTATACAATTTAGAATCCTCATAAAAAGCTTAAGCTATTAGAGAGAGGGCAAATTTATTAAGTCATGTCGAACGTTCTCTCAAAATAATACATCATAAAATCAATAAACGTAAAAGTAATGACGGCAATATTACTCTAATGGTCTTCCCCAAATTGATTTCCACCACCAAACAACCTATTCGACAATTTTCAGGAACAGAATCTGCTGCTTTATAACGGCCAATATAAGGTCCCATACATGCAGATAAAACTGGAAATGTTATAGCAAAAATACTAACTCCCAGATTAGATTAAAAAATATAATTGATTAAACAAAAGCAGAAAATGGACCAGTTAAAGTGTTTCAGACTTACAGTACAACCCAATGGCTTTGGGCAACCTTTAAAAAACATGAGTGTTTTCGGCAACTGCTTCCTGCTTTGCCCTGCACTTCCATGGTCTTCCAAGAACTTCTCCATGTGAAATGAGTCGCAATACCCTAATTTTGCTGCCGTAAGATGATCAAGTGAAGGAACTATTTGTGCACCAGTGCAGAGGGCTATACGCTGTAAAAGTGGTCTCTTGATATTTAGAACAAGAGAGATGTCTTTCTCAAGAAGGTACTCTTGTGCATATCGAGATACTGATTTTTCGACTAAAAGAACATTTGGGTGGTGAGCGTCAATCTTTGCAACAGCCATCTTCAAATGGTCCATTTCCTGAAAAAAGAAAAAAAAGGGGAAGAAATCCATGATAACAATGAATTACCAAATTTTATACAGCCACTAAAATCAGTAAAAGAGGTATAAAGGATGAAGAAATCAAGAGGATAAAGTCAAAGTCAGAACCTGTTGTAATAAAGTATGAAAACTGGACAAGTGATTAGCAACCCGTTGATACTCCAGGGCACCTCCAAGGAGTAGTAATCGTGGTTTATCTAATTTTGAAGTCATCCGCCGATGAGCCACGTTTTTCTTACAAACAACCCCTTTAATCACCATACTTGCAAAAAGTAAACATAATGATATCTCAAAAGAATGCAAAACACCAAAAAGCATGCATTAAAGAAAGCAATACATTATTATTATCTCAAGTGACTTGAGCCAGAAACTTTGGATCTCTCCCAATTAGGTTACATCTTCTATTAATTCCAGTTTATATACCATGTAAAATGGTGATTACTTTAGAGCAGGATTTGGTATCACGTTTGATCTCTCGAACATCTATATTAACCACCCACTTAAAATTTACTTTTCTTGATTACGTTAAATAAAAACTATATCCATATTGCTCTTAGTTTTTTTAGGTTGCAAACTTTGAATACCAAGCAAACAAAAACCAAATCCATATTGCTCTTAATTTAGTAGCTTGCAGACTCTGAATGCCAAGTAAACAATTTCTAAATAAAGTATTTCAATAAAATCTTCTCGGACACACACATCAACTGTACCCAAGTAACTAGTCACAGTGTCAAGCCAAAATTACTTTTTCTAAACAAAGATATTGGAGGATGAAGATGAATAGAGCAAGCACACATAAATACATTGTCATGGAAAACAGCAGCACGACACACAATCCATGGGGTGGGACACACGTAAAACTTCACCACCTCCAACATAGAATATCCAGTGGTTCGTGCATCTGCCAATTTTAGATACAGAATTAAGAAAATCAAACATTATGATGAAATTCAGTTGTTGCATAGATGATGGTGAATGATCTACAATAAGAGATGATAGAGTAATGAACAACATTAAAAGAAAAACAAATTGTGATATGGCAAGTAAATTGTATTTTAAATGTATGTGACCGTGGTCATATGGGATAAACTGGGGTGTAATCATGCAGAGGCACACAAATATACCTCTCACTTGGACACCCAGAAGCAATGCATTTAACCTTTACATATCCACCAGGATCCATTCCTCCATCCATGCTCATATCCGGCTTTAAAAGTCTGGCAGCTTCCCAGGATAAAGCAGTAATGATATTTAGCCAACTCTCTTCATTACTATCTTCAGTAATGGGTAAGTTCTCAAGATGCAAAAGCTGAGTGATTAAAGCTCTGCACTGCTCGTCGACTGCTTTCTTCACTGTGTTCTTGTGCTCGTTGTTTGATCTATTCCTAGTTTGGAATTCCTTGCCGCTGAAGCTGCTCAAGTGTAGATAACCCCACTCTCCTGTACCACCCTCACCACTACTATCATCATCATCAGATAAAAGAGCTTCTCTGCCCCCCTCTTCATCTTCGGGCTCTGGAGGAAGCCAAAGTAGATCATTCTTCTCACAGTCCATCAGTATACCATCTTTATCATTTGAACTATTCGAAGGAGGTGGTCCATGATCTACAACATTATACTGTTTATCTGCTTCTACCTTGTCTTCTTTTGTTTCTTTCAATATCTGTATCTCACTCTCGGGCAACCAAGGGGAAATTATGCAAGTTGGTTGAGTGCTCTCCTCATGAGGATGCTCTTCATGTTGCTTATAGACATGATCACTCTCACTATAATTGATAGCATCATAAGAAATATTCGGACACAAGTGACTTGCTTCAGAATGTGATTTATATATGAGGTACTCATCATCCTGATCATCGCTCCTAGATCACAAATAATATAATTAGGAGAAATTTTTGTAGGAGTGGGATTTGTTACCTGATATATTTGGAGTATAGTAATGGTTTGGGAGCATTTCGAAGAGCCCAGGAGAGAAAAACCAAACCTTGGAAACTAGCATCAATGTGCCTCATCTGGCGACTGGCCTTATGTAGACAATAAAACTTAAAAGCTTTGATAATACTTTAAAAAAAAAAAAAAAAGACTTATTGAGAATAATTCTGGCATCTTCAGAGGACAGGACTGTGTCACAAGGTTAAAGACCAAGATGATGTAAACTGATTTAGAGGGTTCTCTCTAAATACTAAGACTACTAAATGTATTTTATCCGTTTTGAAGTACAACCATGTTCCCCTGGCACTGCTGCGACATATGGTTCCCTGGGAATATTTTGCGGTAATTCCTTACACTATCTCAACCTAGTGAATGCAGGTTTGTAGCCGTCTCAGGCACAAGTAATAAACTCCGGTATCAATAAAAAGATGCTGGATTCTGCAGTAAGGTATTTCTGTTCTGAAAAAACCCAGCTAATGCACCATGACACTGGTAAAAGCTATTAGCATATCCAATACCACATCGCTACATCACTAAGTTTATCCTTTGATGCTTACCACCAAAATGATTGAGTATTAAACACAATGAAAACAATTTCAAGCTTTATGCTTTTAACATACTGGTTTTAGCTACTAAAATTACATTTTTCAAAGAAAATTTCTTGAACCAGCTAGGTGGTTTTTAAATCGAAGCTTCTGAAGGAACAATTATTTAATACACATTAATACATAAATAGTGTCAAATCAAACAAACTGGAGAATATTAAATAAATTGATAATGCTACTTGCTCATCACAAAAATTTCAGATACCTGTTGGAAAAACCAGACTGGTTGGTAGCAGAGTCCCTTGTATCAATCCGACGTGATTTCCAGGACTCATTCACTTGACTGCATTTATGTCCTCCATTTCAGCAGGCTGATAAGGACCTGGACCAGCACTATGCTGGTGTGGCTCAGTAAAACGCACGGCTGAATCATCACTCCTGTCACTGCTACAAGTGTAACTAGATTCGGTGCTCACCAAACTTGTAGCAGAAGGCAAAGGACTAATCCCGGGGCTTGCTCGGTCATCATGTTATCAATTTTCTCCGAACCATGTTTGCATCGTTTGAAGCAATAATTGCAAACCATAATCCAACCCCAATCTTCCCATCCGCTGCAGGAATCATCTGAAGGGGCCGGAACGGAGTGTTCAGTGCACTTGGAACAGAAAACCTGTCCACAGGGTCAGCAATGATGCCTGCAATTAAAAATTGTGAACTGAGAATCGCAGTCATAGCACACCCTGCAGCGCTGGTCGGGAATCCAGAAATCTCTTGAGACTTCCATGGGTTCTTGTCTCCATGGAATCCATGATTTCACAGTGTCAACTTTTTTTTTTTTGATAACTATGGATGTCCGGGTCAGCTTGCGCGCACCTCGACTAATTCCACAGGATCCTGAAGTTTACGGTCGGGTACTCACCTCAGTGCCTGAGGGGACTCAAACTGGTGACCATTAGGGAGCAAACCCAAGGCCTGACCAATTGAGCAACCTTCAGGGTTATTTCACAGTGTCAACTGCTTCAGACAGTTTGGTATTATTGAATGCCCATGAATGTATATAAATATCAAGCATACTCATCTTAAGAATCTATCAAGAGATAAGTAACAAGACGTCCTACAAAACGGAAATAATGAAATCATAACATTCAATTTAGTACATAGAGGCCCCAATCCTTTCTTGTGCTCATTAACCTTATCGAAAACAAGCAATTAATCAGACACAACTGCAAGAACCTAACAAGAAAAACAAAAAGACCAAATTCATATTCAATTCTCTACAATCAAATTCAAGAAGCTCAATTTGACTACTGTCTAGGAATAAGCACCAAAAAAATTGAGCCCACAATTTCCAATAAAACATGACATTACTTATTTTTCAGAGGCATCTTTATAAGAAGACACAGCACCAGGCAATTTAGTTTGATAAGTTCGGATAAAGAAAGACAAAACTATTATTTCTTCCAAATTCCAAACACTTCAATTGTGAAAATTGATTACAAATTAAAACAAAAAAATTGAGCTCACAATTTCCAATAGAACCTGCCATTACTTATTTCTTAGAAGTATCATTATAACAACTCACAGTTAGCAATTTAATATGAAGGCAAAACTTTCTCCAAAACACTTCAATTGTGGATATTACTTGTAAAAAGCGAAATAAAAATTCATAATAAATACTTTTAACTGCGCAAAGAAGAAGTCTCCAGGCTCCAGTTCAATTATACCTGCACGAAACTGAAATAACTCAGGGAAACAATTTCGTTAGCTATCAACAAGTGTCTGGTAATTTTCGCGAAGAAAATGTATATATATACAGACGCTCGGGGAGAGAGAGAGAGAGAGAGAGAGAGTGGGGCAAGTGAAGGAATCACGAAAATTATATGAGGAGCGAGAGACAGTTGAATAAAGAGAGACAGATTGAAATGATGTACGATAAGCATTGCTTCACATTAATCTCCATACTTCGGGAATTTATTATTATTTTTTTTATGATTTTAATCTTGCTTAAAATTTATTAAATTATCTAATTATAAAAACTACATTTGTAAACATTTCTCATAATTTAAGGAAAGTAATGATATCTTAAAAAAAAGTCGTAAATATTTTTGATATCTAAAAAACGTCGTCGATGATAGTAATATATGTACGATTCTACTGTTGTGTAGCCGTGTCTAAAAGGAATTATAAATGATGAAAGTAGTCATCAAAGTTGCATATTTTGTAAGGCAACTGTCGTACTAGTAATGGCCAAATTTATTGAAGATTTCAAAAATTTATTGCCTAAATATAAATTTCACCACCATGCAACAGTCATAGTTTGGTTCAACTGAAAAATTAATTAAATCGGTGCCTCTTTGAGCTCCATTTTAGAAAGAACGAGTTCTGTAATAATGAATTTCTAGAGAATACGTAGTTGAAAAAAGAAAAAAGAGAAAAAAAAATTCAATTTACATGTAAAATTAGTTTATTAAAATAATGTGAAGTTGAAATATGAGTTTGAAGAAAAATGCTTTTTTATTTAATCGGACTCAAACTGGGGATTAATTTAAAATCAACAATTAATTTTAACTACACATTTTACGAGATTCACAACCATACATTCCATTAACTTTTATCAAATTTTGCTAAAAAACTGATTTTTATCTAATTCAAACAAGGGTATAATTAAAAGTCAACTTTTGATCATCATGTACAAAATGTAACTGACTCAGTAGAGCATCCAACTGCAAAATCTGCTTCTCAAAGAAGAAATCACAAGGCTCAAAGAGTAAAAATACAATAAAAAAGTAGAGACTATAAATTGAATTCCATCAATGCATAGCGTTTAGAAAGTCATCTTCGCAACTATACCACTAATCATATTTAACGTCTATGTACGAGAAATTTTTGAGATCCGTAATCCTGTTCCGAGCTTAACAAATATACATCGATAGAATGGGATAGCAGTAATGTACAAAGCTTTGTTTTACCACGTCGAACCATGAGAACAAGGTCGTACCACGAATAACCATGCATGTAGAAATATTTCATAGGTTTTCCATTTAAGCCACTTCCAAGGTATAATTATATGCAAGCAAACCAAGAACTAGCATTGTAATCTATAGTGAAGGTCTCGAAGGGCAGCATATAATGGTTCAGCAGCATTTGGTCTATCCACCGTCCCAAGAAGGATATCGGCTGTTGTAAGGTATGGATCACCATAGAACTGAAGATTTGTATCCATTCTTGTTGCAACAATGTTCCCTTCTAGTGAGACTCCGACAAACGCACCTGAGGCATCCATATCAAATACATGAGGAACTCCTATTGATCAATTTCTGAACTAGTAAAACAAATGCCTAAAGAACTATTCCGTGGGAGAAAAGGAGGGTGAATCCAGCTCAAACCAAATGCTTGTAGATTACTTTGGGAAATTCCTACTTCTTGCAATATATTATCAGTAAGTTGGTAAAACTTTTACACAGTTTTAATTGTTAAATGAAAACAATGATGATATACAAGTGTCTCACACCATTATTACATTTCAGAATGGAATTATGCGGCCAAACAAAATTTACTGGGAATAAGGCTCAATTTGTTGTGGTTGTATTATTGCTAAAAGTTCACTTTACTCACTCAAAAGAAGAAAATGGGAATTTAAATGCTCCGTAATTACAGCTCTAGCAATGTGCAAGGAACGCGTGGCCAAAGCTTTATAGTTTAATCTTTTAGCAGATAATATTTTTCATCTCATAAAGCCAAAGCGTGAGAGTGTGTGTGTGTGTGTGTATATATATATATCTTTTTGTCAAACCTCACCCCACCCCCACCCAAAAAAAAAAAAAAAAGGAACCCAAACAGCGTGTGATTAAAGATAATCAATACCTGGAGACAGACATGTGTAGCAGACAAATTACTAGGAACAAAGGAAGAAAAAGTGAAAGTATCATGTCTTCCACGATATCGAAAAATTCAGAAATTAGGTATGGTAGGAGGGTTAAATCATTCTCCATGTAAATATATAAATTTTTCTGTTCAAATTGTTCCACGATGGCAAATATAGAAACAGAGGGTGAATTGGTTTTCCCTAATTCCCCTTCCATATCATCAGGTTGGCAACACAATGGGTGAGACCAACTTGAGCTGTCTGATTTAACTCAGACAGGCCATAGATCACCATCAATTTTTTTTTTATTTGTTCACTGTCCCCAGTGTAATATTATTGAGCCACTTGTGCACCTCTTATATTTAGTGCCCCTAACCTAAGAGCCCTCTGAGGGAATTTGCACTGAGAATGTCAAGATTAGAGAAGACAGATACCTATTTATTAGTTTATTACCAAGCTCAGCTTAAACAGCTGTCAGATTAGCATATTCCAATTTCATATATGCAAAAAAACTTTATTTGGGTCAGTCTTCAGGCAAGGTGAGCAGGATGTCTGAAAAGAAAAACAAATGCTGCGTGCTATGTCCAATCCAAGGCTTCTTAACCAGTTTCCTTTACCTCTCCTTTCGATAAAACCAGTCCGTGCTAATACAAACCACAAACTGGCAATACAATAGATTTAAAGTACTTTGATTTCCAAGATGGATAAGAATTTTTATGCATCACCTTTACTGCAGCTGTAAGTGTAACACATGCCAGAACCTTTATCTCCAGCTCGCAAATCAGCCTCCACAACTCTCCCAATTGGTCCTGCTGCAGCACTGCAACCCGCACCAAGAGAAAAGTGCAAGCGACTACAAAATGCTTTCACAGCTTTAGAGTCATGTAACACAATAATGAAATCCATGAGTTCGCCTCCAACCTGTGATTAGAAAAAAAGCATGATAATCATCAGTAACAAATTATCAAAACTTGCAAATCATGTGATGCAACACACAAGTAAAAGAAGACAACTCATTCTGAGTAATAGTAAGAGGTGATCAAGTTTTAGTAGATAAAAACTGCAGATTGCACAGGGAAGTAGAGCAACAACATAGAAAAGATAGAAAAATATAACTTCTTTACAGTTCAAAAGATAAACAATTAAACATCATGTGCTTAACATAAAATTACGGAAAAGTTGATTAATAAATGATAAATCAAATTAATGAGACAATGGCCTAACTCATTCATGTTAGATGACCAAATCATCCCCAATGTATATAACTCCATTTCAGTCTAAGAACTGACGAAATTGATTTTAATTTATTCAAAATTTACATACGTAGTTTATTAAACCAAAAATGTGATTGGCCTAACTAAATCAAGTATCCCCAATTTATGTAACCATTTCAGTCTAAGAACTGAAGAAATTGATTTTGTTTTATTCAAAACGTAAGTACTTTAATAAACTAAAAATGCGAAAATGTAAATCCTGATGATATACCTGGGCACCCCATCCCAAACCAACAGAAAGTATGGCTGATGGTGCAGACCACGCTCCATCTGACCTCCGAGCAATAACCAAGCCCGTTCCAAGTTTGTAAGCAAGTATTGCCCCAACTTTGGCAACTGTTAAAATTGCCAAACCTCTGGCTCCTTTCAAAATTGCAGCAGGGATGGATTTCTCAGGGTTCAATCTAGCAGCCTGTGCATTTCAGATTACTCTAGTAAAATTCAGTTTCAACCAGATTAAATAATGTCCTTCAGATAATTATAAAAAGTTGACAATTGATTCAAGGACCTGTAATAGAAACCCTTTTACAAGTCATTCCTCTCAACCGTGTGAAATCAATTTATTAGAAAAACTAACAACAACGTTTTTCTAGAATCAAGGGAACCAATAACTTGCAGAAAGCATGAAAAAGAATAGGAGTAGAACCTGACAGTAACTCCTCAAAGTATTAGCTGACTTGTATATCTCGTGCTCCATGGATAAACCCACTGGAAGATTCAGCCACCCTCTTGAGCAAGTCCAATCTATGACATCATGCTTTGCAACCTGCGCAGCGTTGCTGATTGTGTTGATTAACACTCCTTGCAATGGATCAAGCCTATCGTAGCAGGTATCGCACACCCTCTGTGGATTCCTCTCTCTAAACTTAAAAGGTAATAAGCATCTCCCTTTTGAGCAGAGCCTGCAAAAAATACCTCCGCAGAACCGGCAATGATGTCTTCCACGAGTCAAAGCTGTGAAAGGAGCATTGCACTGCATACAAACTGTAGTGGAACTGTCTGGAAGCCACTCAGGAGGTTCAGCTTCCAACACCTCCTTGTAAGCAGTGTAATTGAAAGCATTTGGCTCAAGAAGAGGAGGCGCGCTCGGTATGTATACTGAAGCATTCAAGAATGTCTCACCATTCTTAGAAGATTTAAGAAATGAAGTGTTGGACGAGGGTAACTGGGGGAGGCTGCTTACAACAGAATGATTTTTGTTACTCCCAATCAAAATAGCAAATGCCCCACTCAATAAATTTCTCAAGTTGATCTCGGGAAGGCCATCTTGTTGCTGGAAGTTGGAGTTATCCTCACCTGAATCATACCCTCTATCCACAAAATCTTCAGAATCAACTGGAAATGGATAGGAAACTTTTTTATTCGAGGATTTTGGACTCTGACCTTCTAGCGGATCCCAGGTACTATCATCAAAGTCATCAACGTAGCTGAACCTGCTATTCTCTTTATCCATATTGGAAAGAGATGAGCACGAAATTTTCCCTTCAGAATTTGCCATAAATCATGCCCTGCTGTGAATGGTGTCAATTAACAAGAAAATCTCAAAACCGTAATTGTATAGAAGAAATAAAATAAAATATGGGCAGTTTTAACATTTTTTGTCATTATCTGCATAATAAAATATCTAACTACGTACTAAAACATGATGAAATAAAACAATATGAAGCAGACCTCTAACTAAAATAAAAGAATGATAAAAAATAATTAATCATTAGCTAAAAGTACATTAAATTATGCAAATTTTAAGCCAACTTTTAAAATCAGAGATGAAATGAAATGAAAAAATAAATATGTGAAATCACTAGCACTTTCAAAGGTAAAATCAACTGGAATCACGCAGACGTGAAAGAAAAAATCAAAATATTTCAACTAAACAATAGGATACGCACCATATACTAATGGATATCAATCTATCGAATACAGTAATAATCGAATTAAAGTGATTGAACCATCAATATATTTTAGGTTAGGAATATTGAGCTACCCAGTTCATGAAATCCTAATTTGGGGGTTTAGCTTCTCTAGGTTATATGAAAATAGACACAAAATCAAAAATTAAATAAATGAATATGAATAAAACAATAATCAAGAATCGAATGGTAATAAGCGATGAGTTTATCGTTAATTAAAAGAATATTTATAGAAAATAATACCTGATTATATTTGAATTTAGATAGGATTGAAGGTGAAAAAAAAAGATTCTGTTTTCGCTGAAGCAACGCGTATTTGGTTGGTTCTTGTAGGCTTGAACATGAATATCGCTTAAAATCGGAATTTTGGGGCATTAGGATTACAGGATAATATAATAACTTCGCGGCTTGGCTTTTAGCGTGGCGTGGCGTGGCGTGGTCTGTAGAACCCAGTGGAGCTTATTTTGAATCTTTGATTACAAATAGGGAACAATAAATATATAAGGTTTTTAATTTACACCATTTCAAAAATACAAAAATAAGTTTCAAATTTCAAAAACTTGATATTTTAAAATTTTTATTTATGAAATAATAAATTATTAAATCAATTCATTATTACATATTTAATGCTATTACCCCACCCCCACCCCCACCGTCATCGCCCTTATCGTTCTGGGGATTATTCCGACTACCGTTTTGATCACAACTGATCTTCGGCAACCGTTCCGAGGATTTCTGACGACTATATTAAGGTCACAGATCTATTCAATTTAATCACAATTCAAAAAAAATTTGGTCACAAATCAAAATTTTATAGGTCATCGTTCATTCATCGGTCACAAATTACAATTTTAAAAGTCACAATTTGTTCATCGATCACAAATTACAAAATTTATAAGTCACGCAACCTATTTTACGGTCACAAAACATCAAATTAATTGGTTACAAAGTTATTTCGAGGTCTCAAATTAAACATTTTATAAGTCACAATTTAATTCATTGGTGTCAAATTAAAAAATTATAGATCACAGTTTATCGATGGGTCACAATGAACCAAAATGTCAGTCACATACACCAAACACTCCACCCCAGTCTCGATCCTCCGCCAACATTTTGGTCACAACCAAAGAATTGGTCACAAACACTACCCCACTCCCGCCCTCGCCACAACACCACCCAAACCACCACCGTCACTCCCGTCGCACTACCATTGCCATCACCTGCACCATAACACTAAAAAAACCACCAACCATTGCTACAATAACAACACCATCTGCAACGACACCACACCTCGCCGAGACCATCACCAGATTTGCCGCCAATAAACAAATCCAACGCTACAGCAGCGATCGCCACCCAAGCACCACCACCCCCATCCACCACCAGCTGAAACACACGCAAAACCCACATCAATCGTGGGGCTGCAGATCCCGGCCATGGTAGGCAGACCACAGCCTTCGTTTGAACCCAACCAGCACCAGTCAATCGTGCGGCGCTGCATCCACCTTCATTTGAACCCAACCAAACCCTAAAATCCTCTCCACTCTCACCTCCCGTATCTCGCAATCTCGTTAATCTGAAGTAGGCAGTGGCCCTGTAAATGTGTGACGCAGCGACGCTCAGATCCGCCAAAAACGCGTCGCGACTTCCAGCAACGCGTGGTGGTAGTGGCGACATCTTTACATCAGTCCGACAAAGAGATGGAGCGAGAATGAGCGCGGTGGTGGGTGAGGAGGGAACGGCTACTGAAGAGAATGGGGGGAGGGAAAGGTTTATGTTGTAATTTAATTTAGGGTTTGGAGGGGGGTGTATGTATAGATTGATATATATTATTATTAAATATTAATTTATATTAATTATCAATTAAAATCTGATTTCTGTATAATTAAACTTGATTCCTTTTTTAAGAAAATGGGAATCTAATTTAGGGTTTGGAGGGGGGTGTATGTATAGATTGATATATATTATTATTAAATATTAATTTATATTAATTATCAATTAAAATCTGATTTCTGTATAATTAAACTTGATTCCTTTTTTAAGAAAATGGGAATCTAAAAACCTTTCTAGGTGTAATTTCCTCTTACAAATATGTGGGCTAAATTAAAGTGCATCTCCAAGCCCATCAAGTAGCCCAATGAACAAATGTGAATGTTAGGCCCAGTAAGTAGTTAAGTTCTGTCTCCACTTGGCTTAATTCCTCAAACAAATACCTCACTTCATCAAATCTTGCTGGCAAATATCATGATGTCAAGTCACACGGGATGTTACTTGTAATTGTAAATCATATTTGGCCCTGTTTAGTAAAAATAAAATTCTGATTTTAATCAGTCAAAATTAACAATAAATTTTAACTACAAATTTTTTAAATTCACAACTTTTCAATTACGCATTTCATTATTTTTTTTATCTAAATTTATTAAATATCTTATTTTAATCTTCACAAAACAAAGAATAAATAGCTTTTATCTTATTAATTGTTTGTCGCAAATAATATCCAACTTATTCACGTATGGGTGTACAAGAATGTACACCACAGAAACATTCCAGGCCACACACAAGCAGGTGGGACCCGCCATTTTTTGCAATATTTAAATACACTGTGGGGCCTACTGTTTTAATCTATTCTAGCCAATTTCGGGTGCTTTTTCTTTTGTACAAATGGGAAAAGCCAAATATTTTAACTGTTTTCTTTCGATACTTGTATGTTTTTTAATACGGTGTAATCCCAAATACCGTATTAAAACAATACACCATAACTCACCTTAATCCAACACAAGAAATCCGATTTGACATCTTCAGGTCAAATTCTGGAGCAGTAACACATATATAACACGCTACAAACCAACAAAAAAAAAGGTCAAAAAGAAAACATTAAACGCCATCAGACTCGTAGTTTCTTTCCAGGATGCGACTCCTCATCATACATTCTGCTATCATCAAAATTGTCTCCCTTCTCCTTCTTTTTGGCCAGGATTCGGTTAATCTTGTGAAGATCATTAGTGAGTTTCTGTTCTCTGTTCTGTTTTCGTGTCTTGCGACCATCTTGCATCTTCACACCAAACTGGAATGCAGCTTTTGGCATCGCTTCCTTTTGCTCGTTGTATTTTGCCCACTCCTCTTCTGTCTCGAAGTCCCAGCGATGAAGGCGTCCTTTGGCCTATAAGAGAATCACATAATCACCCTTAGATAACACGATCTTTATATGATATGTAAATCTAGAACGGCTGGCCACCTCATTTAGAAGTTTAATGTGTTATATAAGTGACATTTATTCAAAAGAATCACTTACTCGTCCACCCATATCCATTTTTGTCAAATCAGCTTCATCGTCGCTGTCAACAATCTCCCGGTTATATTCTTGGTAACCAGGATAGCATTCAGAGTAACTATCAGATATGAAATTGGGATCCTTTTCCCTGGAGTCCTTCTCCCTTAATTGCTGAAGCCTGTGATCGTCCCTCTTGAACACTGACCCTAAGCCCCTGTCCTTCTCTTCTTGAGTCATGAATCGTGGGTCCTCCTGAACATTTAAACCAGTTTGCATATCATATGCCTGAATGTCTTGCTGTAGATATTGCTCCGGGTATGAAAGTTGCTCAGCATATTGGTAGTCTTGCCACTCTCCCTGATAACCACCAGCTAATGCTTGTGCTTGCAAAGCATCATAACCATTCTGAACTTGGAATAAACATTGAGAAAACAGTTGAAAAAGGAGCAGTCGACATGAAAGGAAAAGAAATTAAAAGTCAAGCATCCGTTGCTATTGGGAGAAGAGCAAAAAATGTCTCATGTATAAGAAAGTTTCAAGTAATGCAAAGGCTCATGTTCAGTGTTACTGTCAAGAGCAAAAATCCAAATAACACTCACCACTTGTTCCCAACCATGAGATGGCTCGGTGGGTGGAACTGGGCCATAGGCAGGTTCATTGAAATAGGAACTCCTCTCTTTATTGCGAGGAGATTCTTCCATATCCTCTGAAATCGGGCTTTGGCTCATATCCTTACTGGGAATGGAATAATCAATACCATCCCCCACAAATATATCTTCCTCTTCTTTCCTCACAGCAGTTGGTCCCAGTTTCTCTTTTGAATCAGGATAATTCTTTATGGGAGGTGGCGGAGGTGGTGGTAGGATTTCTCCCACATTTTGATTCTTCAGCATATCAGACTTCAACACCCTCTCATCTTCATCAAACCCATTAGAAGCAATTGATAGCTTTCCTGTATTCAAAATCGCCTACATTATATAAAAGCTTAAACATTCGCAAAACAAAGGGAATGAATTATATCCCGAATTTGACAAAATTGTACAACCCTAAAATACAATAACGAAATCGAGGCGATAACCAAGTGCAGAGCATAAACGTCTGGAGTAAAAAAATATATATTCCACTTATTACAAAGTGAGGTATCCCTCAGTTAAGAATCATCTAAATATTCAATTCAATAGAAATTCATCATTACTGCACGAGGATCAAATGCAGGGAAATTGATGTGAGCGCAATCATGCTGAATTGCTGATTATGAAAATTCTATCTGTTCTTTTGGCAAGCAGGAATTTATCTGCTCATCCAGCTTAGATATTGTGACCAGTTTGATAGCAAATGCTTATTCATAAAAATCAAAATATTGACAACTCATTTGGACAAAAAATTATGCATATTATAAGAGCACCTCTTCCATCCTTTTCTTTCTTCTTCTTCTTCAGAACTTTGCCTGATGACCCAAGACGAAGATATGACATAATCTTAGCAATTCGATCTAAAACAGAACTATCGACGCTAACTGTAACCATTTCCTGAAATTGGAAAGAAAGAAAAACATCATCATACATAAAAAGAAACCTGTTAAAGTGGAGGATAGACTAAAAAAGGAAAAGTATGTACCTCAGGAACAGGACAATCAGCTTTACTTCGGTGCAGAGTGGTTGGAATATCATGAGAAAACCCACTTTCCTGGCAAATATGAACAATAATTTTTTATTGGAAGATATCGCCAAACATCATTTTTTTGCACAGGTTCAGCAAGAATTTTTAAGTTTCTGACACTTCCGTATACATTGTTTCTTCCAGGCACACACTAAACAAGAAACAGTTAAGCTTTTCCGTATTCAAAACATATTACTAAAAGATGTATCATATCAGGACAAAGCCAAACTGAGCAGGACAAGATATGCTATAATTGCATTCACTTGAACATAAATTCATTTCACAAGATGAAACAATTAAACAAAACTGCATGACAAGAATTTGGGTGATGTAAGAACACCAATGAAATTGTGAGCTGTGGGAGGAATAAGTGACCACCACCACATGCCTGGTGCCTCAGTCCCCGTTCAAGGTGTGAACACAATGCACCAGAGCACAAAAAAATATATCATACTATCAGCACTTCAACAGAGCCCCATAGGTATTTAAAACAAACGTTCTGAGCTTACTCTTTATACATCAGCGTATATCTCAAGATTTTAATACATCTTATATCCAGATCATAAACGGAGAAGCTAACAACTAAAAATATGCAAGCAACCTAAACCACACTAGGTTATGTATGTCTGACCCAAATACAGGACTTCTTAAAGTAACCCTTATCAAGAAAACACCAGCCACTACGGAAAAAGATAGCATCCATCAAAAACATATAACTTATGAATTCTCTCAGCTAAGTAACATGAAATTTTGAAAATGCTACAGATGACTGGAATGAGGGGAAGCAAAAACTTACCATGTTGTAAATGAAAGCCATTCGTCCAGGAAGGAACATTTCATTGGTCTTATAAGTTTGGGGCTTGACGATCCACTCATAAACTGACTGAAACAAGTATAGCAGTAGGTTACTTAGTATGAAAAAATTCAAATAAATTACACAGTTTCAAACTAAAACTTAATGAATTCCAGTAAATCTAAGCACCTTTGCTGCTGCAGTGCGGAATGACACTGGTTGGTCTTCCTTGTATCTTCTGTTCACAGAAAGAGACACTCTTAATGCACAAAACAAACCCCAATAATTGCTTAGGCAAGCATTTTTTATTACTATCAGAAGCACTACTTATAGGAACAAAACAACATTTGTTGTGTCATCTCGGGGATTTCCAGTAACAAAAATGCAGATGTTCCAATGCTAGCCTAAAACTATTTTGCAAAGAATGCTTGAAAGTTATTTCACTTATTCTAACTAAAACCCTTATGAAAGCGTTAAATGGAATAATATTAGGATTCTTTGAGAAGAAGCTTATTCCCTATCTTTTCCCCTTTTTTCATTTTCCATGGAAAATATTTCCCAGACACAGATAGTCATCAAGCATAAGCCTTTGTTTGGATTTCCCATTTAGTTGCTAAGAAGTTACTAACCACACATTTCATAGGACCGACAAGTAGTACCTAGTTATCCACCACTCATATCTGCCAACTTATAATTTTAGCAACTAAAAAGGACATCCAAACAATAGCTAAAACTCAAGAGTAGTAGCTTATGGCAGTCTTAAAACTGGTACATCCGCCCTCCAGGACTAGCTTCCTCTCTTTGATAACCTAGGTGACTGCATAGATGCATTCTCTGAGATTGGTCAAAATCGTCACCATTCGAAATTTTTCCTCCCCAATAATCCTGGTATATTCTCTCTCCATCTTGCAGCTGAGCGGCTTAAGGATCTCATTACCGTTAACGAAATTATGCTTTTCAACATTTTTCCGCTAAAGAAGGCACATGCATAACTCTCTCTGGCATTTCACTGAAACCAACAAGCCTAAACATGAGGTAGGTGCTTTCAGTCTGTTTTTTGGTTTGACATTTATTCCTAATAGGTGTCTCATTTCTTTTTATGACATTACAAATGAGTCCCAATTCCATGCACAGCTGTAACTAACATTCTAAAAGCTTTCCCTCAGCATAAGGAGTATATTCTCCTTTCTAAGCAGCATACTTTCGTTAACAAAATAATCAAACATAAGCAGAGAGATATAACAAGAGTTCAACCATTATACAAATAAAAGAGATTTTGATGAATACTTTTTCTGAAACAGAATAAAAGGAGAGACAGAGAGAAGTGAATATCAATTTGCACAGAATATAAAACACCCACTTAAGCTACTTACGCAGCTTTCCCATGAGATTCTTCTCCAATATCAGGCTTTTTGTCGATTTCACTTCGCACTTTGTTAAGTAAAGCAAAATCTAACCCTTTCACCAGATGTGTGTGCTCCACATCACCTGCATGACGTTACAACCCATGTAAGAGAAGGCACTTTCTAGGGAAAAACAACAACTAAATTAAGAGCCAACATAAGTCAAATATTTGCGTTTGTCTCAATACAAATTCAATAGGGGTAAAGAAATTCTGCATTGGCGCTAAGAGGGTGCGGAAAATTTTGATTAACCCTTACGAAAACCAAATTTAGCTTGCATCTGAGAAATAGAAGATCAAAATATTCCTCTTTCTTTGAAGGACTGATAAGGAATGCTCAAAGAACAAAACAATGAAACAATGGCCTGAAAGAAAGTGGATGCAACTAGGCTGAAGACACCAACTCAGAGACACATTGAGGACAATTGTAACTCCATTTTTTGGTTGCCTATAGATGATGATGAATTATTATTCATCATCCCTGTTAAGAGTTTAAACTAAAAAACACCATTCAAGTTTGAAAGGCCCGGTACATTCACATTCTAATATTAGACGTATAACAAATAATTAATCCCACACCACTTACCTCCAAGATATTTACTCTTCTCTATAGATAACTTGTGAGCATCTGCAGACCTACAAATATCATCCAAAATAGCAATTAAATACAGTGATTATTCAGAATTATAACATGGAATTTTAAAAAAGGAAAAGAAAGGAAAAACTGTTAAATGAGGATTCAATACTGGCATCTCACCCAAGATCCACAGTTCCCGGGGGAGCAACAGCATGGAAAGATGTCAATTCAGAAATTTCATAATCTGGATTCTGATCCTCCCTCCGCTCTTTTGCTCGGTCTCTGTATTTCGGCAGCTCAGGCTCTTCCACCTTCTCCTCTTTACTGCAACAACCAATTCATCACTCAGTTACTTCTGTGCTATTCTCCTCAAGTACACACACAAATATCACCAAATAATACCATGAAACTAATTAACAAAAAAATTATTATGACGAAAGCAAAAAAACACAAAAAGGGCGAAAAGTAGAAAAAAGGCAAGAATTTATCTCACAAAAATAATCTCATATAAGGTAATTAACTAAAAATTAATTCTAACGGAAGCAAAAAGAAAAGGGAGGAAGAAAAGTAGGAAAAAAACAATTTCATTTCCAAAAATACTCCCAAATATGATAATTAACTGCAATGAAAAAAGAAACAAACGGGAGAATAGTAGAAATAAGACAAGAAATCCCAACTATGATAATTAACTAAAAATTTGTTAAGGTAAAAAAAGGTTATAAACGTATGGAAAAATACTTGAATTTTATTTACAAAAACACAATGAAAAAAAAAAAAAGCGGAGAAGAGAATAAAAATACAAGAATTTCATTTCAAACAACATTCCCACATACGCTAATCAACTAAAAATTTATAATAATGAAATCCAAAAGAACCCAGAAAGGGAGAAAAGTGGAAATAAGCTGAGAATTTCATTTACAAAACAACAACAAATACGCTAATTGACTAAAATATAATTATAATAAAAACATAAAAAATCAGAAAAAGGAACAAAAATATTAAAAAAAATGACAAGAATTTCACTTCAAATATCGACAATTGATCCGAAAAATCAAAGGAGTAAAAAATCATTAGTTAAAAATGGAAAATATTGTAGAAAAATACGTACTTTATGCGACGAGCTATCTTCTCTTTGTGATGACGCTTGTTCGACGACATTGATGATCACTATATCCGATCCCGGGAGAACGATTTAGGGTTTTTTAGTGATCCTTTTTCAATTTCGCGGTAAGGGCTACTAACGAAAAACTTGTATCAGTTCAGGGACATTTTGCAAAATGACCTATGAATAGTGACTTTTTAAGTTTTTTGTTAAAAAGTCAGTTTTACCCTTAATGAAATGGGTCATTTATTGCAGATCAAGTCCTCAATCCTTATAATTTTTTCGAAATTAGTTTTATTCTTGTTTTTATTCATCGTCACTAGACGTTTCTTCTAAATCTGATTTTTCTTCAAATATTTCTTCATTTACTTCTATTTCTTCAATATCAACTTCTTCACATTCATCTCTAATTTGTTCAAAGTCCGTAATTAATATTCTAACTTTCTTTTTTGGGCATTCAGTGCTAATATGACCTTCTTCATTGCAATTCCAACATTTACATCGTTTTTTATCTAATGGTTTTTTATTATAAGGTTTATATTTTCTTCTAAAATATTTTCTTTTTGGTTTAAAATATTTCTTTTTAAATTTATTATATTTTTTATATTTCTTGGGTTTTATTTTTCTTTTTCTTTTATAATCATAACATCCCCAATTTCCCGGTACTTCGGTATCTCTACAACAAATTCTATCTTGTATAAATCCCGATTGTTTATAAATCATTTTGATTACTACACCTAGTACTTATTTCGTCTTTTATAGTTCTTATAATAAATCCTAATGTATATCCTTCTTCATTTCTTCCTAATTGTTTTTCTTTAATCTTATTTTGAAAATAACTATTCCATGGTGGTGGTAATTTTCTAATAAAAACTTCCTTATAATAATTATTATCACCTCCACTTCCAAACATCATATAATAATATTTACTATATTATCGCAACAATATTCATTGAGATAACACATATTACAAATTTGTAAATGTTCCATTCTGTTTTTAGCATCTTCTATTTCTTCTAATCTAGCTTTAGTACTTTCATTTACCCAATCTTCTCCAACAAATTCTCTATAAATTCTTGTAGCAACTCTATTTATTCCTTCTATTATACTAATTCCAAATCCTCGCTTCAATACTATCTTTCCAAATACCTTTTGTTGTTTCTTCTAATCCTCTATACCAATTAAATACATTTCCTTTAAATGTTGCTAATAAATATTCAGTTCTATTTTTATTATCTCAGACTTACGATTATAATTAAAGTGTGCTATCATATTGGTACTCCATTCACTTATAGCTCTTCTAACATCTAATTCACAATCTAAATTTAAATAGGATCCTGCAATTTTCATTGGGTTTGATTCTCTTAAAATTGGTTTAAATTGATCTCTATACATTCTTTCTTTGGTAGTTCTAAAATCTACTTTTGTATTAACATATCTTCTAGGGTCTATTTCTGCTTCATATCTAAGCGTGCTAGTTTCTCCATATTCTTCTTGTTTAATCGTCGTGGTCCTCCCTGTTTTTTCCAACCATATGATTTTTAGTTATTTCTTCACAAATTTTTAAGTCTTCTAAGTCAAATATTAAATTTTCCATTTCTTCGTTCATTGTTCTTCTATAATTAATTTTCCTTCTTCTTTTTCTATAAGATTTTCTTCTTGCTTTCTAAGATCAATCAATAATTTTTCTATATCTTCTTTTAATCCTCCATTAAGTTGTATTAATTCTTCATATTTTTCAATTTTCTTTCTAACTTCTTTAAGTTCTTTAGTATAATTTGGTTTAAATGGTTTTTCTTTATTTAGATTTTCTATTATTCTATTTAAAAGATTTTCTATTCTTAAAAAGTTGTTTTGTAGTCTTTCTTTCTCTTCTTCGTAGATTATTTCAATTCTAGTTATTTTTTCATCAATTGTTTTTATATTTTTCTCAATTAAATTAATTTTATCATTCATACTCATATTTTAGGTTTTTTATAAGATGGTTTTTCAATTTCAAATCCTAATTTATTTAATAAAATATCAAGTTTATAATTAATAATGTCTACTTTTTCTTCTAAAGTTGCTATTTTATTAATACTATTTTTCTCGTGCAATTTTTGATATTCGATTTTGAATTTCTTCAAGTTTAGCTTCATCAAGTATTTCTAAATTATTAATTTGTTCTTTTATTTTATTAAATTGTTTAGACATATTTTTGCTTAAAACTTCTAACCTTTCTTTAGCTATTTCATCTTTTGGATCTATATTATTTATTTCGTCTATAGCTTCTACGTCTTTAGATTTTAATTGTCCTAATTGTTGCCATAAAAATGCATTAGTCCAATTTGTAGTCATATTTAACCATTCATCCTGTA
This sequence comes from Fraxinus americana, assembly GCA_035079005.1. Classification (NCBI taxonomy): domain Eukaryota; kingdom Viridiplantae; phylum Streptophyta; class Magnoliopsida; order Lamiales; family Oleaceae; genus Fraxinus; species Fraxinus americana. Next base: position 4,834,741 of record CM068717.1, on the reverse strand, counting down.
TTTCCCCATGAGCTTAAAGGTTGAAACAGAGTTGTATTCCATTTTTAGTTTGATAGCTTCCTATTGGTAATCTAATATTTTCTATTTCTTGTTTATCAAATCTTATTTTTGTTGGTAAACTCATATTAGTCTGGTATATTTAAGGAATTAATTATTATATTATTTATCATTTGTCTTATTTCTCTTCTAAATTGTTCTTCTCTTCTTAATTCTCTTGTAATTTCATTTCTTAATAATTCCCTTTTAATTTTATTCCAATTAGAAATTTCCCTTTCTATTTCTCTACGATTATTGTCGGTTATTATCTGTTCTTCTAAAATTTTTATTTTATTATCACAAAATTTTCTAGTTATTCCGGGCATATTTTTATTATGTAAATCGTCAAAACTAAGATCAAAATCATATAATTCGAAACTTCATTATAACTTACATGCTTTCTGTAGTTTCAAAAGTTCTTTCACTATTTTCACTATCTAACCAGAAAATATAATCATTTTTATTATTTCTTTAGGCAATTTTTCTTTTAATCCAAAATGATACAATTGTAAGGCATTTTTCATAATATCTACTATCTCTTTTTATGTAATTTATTCCTCTAGTATAACTATCATAAGTTTCTCGAATTTCTATCATGTGACTATAATCAATACTATTAGTATATCTAAAAGGTACAGATCTATAATAAAACTCGTAACTTTCCATGATAAAAGTTCTTCAAAGTAAACAATCTCATAAAAATTCTTATATAATAATTTTCATGCAACTTTTCGTACAATAAATTTTCTTGTAGCTTAAAATAAGGGCCTTACCACGCTTCGCCAAATAGCAAGAATGTTATATGTTCCTGGTCACCTTAAATCGTCAAGAGTTGGCCCCAAAGTCCGAAAGCATCACAACAGAAATGGACACGAAAGCACTTAAAACTCTCAAACGGACTCACCGTGTAGAACAACACTCGAAAGCGTAATAAAAGATTTATTTCAAACTCAAAGATTTTATTGATCCGAAGATAGCTTGAAAGCTATTATACAAAGATTTTTACGAGAGATTGATACTTGAGTGGTTTCTACTCTCTAAAGAGAATGATTACAAAGATCATTGTTGAAGGTTTTAGATGGTAGTTCAGGATGAGATTTCAGATGGCTAATTTTCGATGCCCTTTTCTAATGAGAAGGGTCTCAATTTATAGAAAGGCTCGCACTTCACCGAGAAGCTTCTGGCCAATCAGATTTTTACAACACAAAAGTAAGAAGTACAATAATTTCAAATGTGGTTGAAAATATTAAAAGTGGTTGTTGGTTGTCTTCATTCCAATGTCGGCAATTTCTTTTGATTCCAGCTTGACAGCTGTCTTCTTATCTTCAAAGTTCACATGGTCTTTGTCATGTTTTTCTTGATCGTCCTTTACTTGTGGACGTGTCCCATAAGTCGGCAGGCTTCTTTAATGCATTCTTCACTTCCAGAAAATTGATCGTTCATAATTCCACAGATTTTTTCTTCAAGAATTTTTGATTCTTTATCTCCTCTACAGATAAGAATCCAATTATTACTCATACCATAGACCATGTATCTTTCTCCATAAAAGAACTGCATTGTTGAGCGGATCGATTTTATTCCGAGAGCTCGTCCTCAGAATCATCCATTTTCTATTAATAGTGGGCAATTCTTTAAAAATCTGAATCTCCTTGAGTGGATTTCCATTATTTTTCCGAATTGTGATGAGATGATGTTCTCCATACCACTGTTCTTTATATTCAGACTAATTGTGTAAAATCTTAGTTCAATTGGTTGTTTATCGCTGAATTTTTTAACACAATTAACAAATTCTTTGTCAAAGTTACTTCAATTTCTTTTAGATCTATCCCCGGGAAGAGTCGATCTAAAAATCCAAATGCCGCCAATTTGCGAACAATATTAGGATCTGCTCCTTGAACCGCACCTTGGATAAATCGCCGTTGGAAGGGCTGGTCAAATATAGAGAACTTCCTTCTCTCGAAATTATATACCCATTCCGAGAATTCATAATACTCCTTTTCCATTGGATGTAGATTAGCTCACGATATGATGAGTAGCAATTATTCCCTTTGGTGATTTAAGGTCATCAATTGGTGCTTTTTTATTTTCTTGGAATTCACTGATAACAGTAGGCTATTCCAATGGGCCTTTTGATAAGGATGTTTGAGTACTGAGACTCGGCTCCTTTTCCACTTGTAAATTTTTCCAACAATTTGTCCATACCGACAGTGTAGTTGTTGTGGACCCTTTTTATGACTTTTTCCTCTTGCGAGGTAAGAGAGTCATTTCTCTTAAATTTTGATTCTCCACTCGATGTGGATGTATTAATCTCCCGAAATGGGATGTGACTAGCCTTTCGCCGTATTCACCTTTTAAAGGAGGATACTCCTGGCTACAATTTGCAAAAAAGTCTAAACATTCTCGACAATTTTTCAACTATTTTTTCTTTGTTATCATTCAATTTTTCAATCTTTTTCCCACTTTCAACAACTTTGCTTGATAAATCACACAAAGTTTGTCGAATATCAAGATGATCTTCTTGAACAGAAGATAATCTGCATTAAAATCTCGTTAGAAGATCTTGTAATTCCTTTGTAAATGCTTCAATCTTTTCCATATTCATGATTCTGCTCAAGAAATCAGCAAATAAATTATCTTTTCCTTTAATATATTCAAATTTAAAATTATAAAAAGATAGTAACACCTTGCCATCTATGTAACCTTCTATGTTGGGGTGAATTTGGTAATTTATTATTTACTAGTCCGTTTAGTTGTGTATTATCGCTTGAACAATAAATTCCTTGGGTAACAAAAACATTTTAAATTTGTTTATTCCTTTAACTACGCGCCAATAATTCTTTCTCATTGGTGGAATAATTTACTTCAGCATTATTAAATGTTCCACTAGTATACACGCAAATTTCATTTAAATCGCTTTTTAATAAAGCACTCCAATATAAATCTGGAAAGCATCGGTTTGAACTATTAATTTATCTTTTTCATCGTAAGTCTAAGTTTAGGTAAATTTTTACAATTTTCTTTTAAATTTTTAACACAAAGAGTATGTTCTTCATTCCAACCTAATTTATTTGATTTTCTTAATAGTTTCGAAGTTTATTTCTTTTTAAGTTTTTTCTATGAATCCTTGACATAATTAAGACAACCCAAAAACTTTTGAATTTGTTGCTTATTTTCTAATTTATCAGAAATAAAATTATTTTTTCGAAATATGAGGTTGCAATTTTATTCCATCACTATTTATTATCATTCCTAAGAATTCAATTTCATGTTTTGCTATACGCTTTTTTATGACTAAGTATTATACCTTCTTTTGAACGAGTGTAGCAAAAATTCTAAGATGTTTAAGATGATCTTCATATGTTTTCGAACAAACAAGTATATCAACAACATAAACAATAAGAAAATTATAAGTTTTAAAAGACTTCATCCATTCTTCTTTGATAAATTTGTGGTGCATTTTTTAATCCAAATGGCATAACTAACCATTCATAATGTCCTTGAGGAGTACTAAATGCTGTTAATGGTATACTATTTTCTTCTAGTTTAATTTGCCAAAATCCAGATTTACAATCAAATTTTGAATAATATTTTTTATTCTTAGCTATATTTATTAATACTTCTTTATTTGGTAAATAATATCCATCAAACTTAGTGTTTTTATTGAGTTCTTTATAATTTACTACCATCCTAGGTTTTCCTCTTTTTATTTCCGAATGATTTCTAACCATAAAAGCTGGGCTACTATGAGGGCTATTACTTCTCCTTATAAGTTTTTGATTAAGAAGTTCTTGAATTTGTATTTGAAATTCTTCCTTATCTTCTTGATTATAGAGCATAGGTTTGACTCTAATAATGATTGTTGGTTCTAATAGTTCTATTTTAGCTGTTGTTTTTGATTTTTCCCATTTTTCAAGTGGGTTTTCATTATAATTTTTAGCTAAAAGATCTTTTATTTGATCAAGAGTAATTGTTTTGATTGAATAATTGAGTAATTTTGGTATAAATTCTATTTTTCATCACTGAAATGTCGAACTCGGAATGGTTTAAATTCTCTAGCAATTTTTAGTAAATGTCCACATGGTGTTTTTAATTGAATAGTATAAATATTTTGAATATATTGAATAAAATTTTGTAGAAAGTCATTTCCAAGAATAATATCACAATCATTAATATTATATTGGTAAACATTTCTTATGGTTACTATTTTAGATCCTATTATAACTTCTATATTTTCATTTTTATATTTTAAAGATTCTCTTACTCCAGTTATTCCTTGTAAAGTTAATTGTTGATTATTTTCTATACACTTTTGTAATAAAAATTCTTTAAAGACGCTTATCTCAGCTCTGTATCACCTTAGAGCACAAGTAGTTATTTTTGATTCAAATACAATTATTTGTATATATACACTTATTGGGAATTTTATTTCTCTACTCATTTTTCTTTAGGGCAATATGTAGTTATTCCTTGATGTGTAATAAGAATTCCTTCCTTGTCTATTTTATAATTATCAAGACTATTTAAAAATGAATTTCCTAATAATATTGGATGTTCATCAAAATTCATATTATTATCAATATAGCATTCTATACTTAATAATAAATTTCCTAATTTAATTTGAATTTGTCCTATGATATCACAAGAGTTTATTTTTCCTTCAAAATCTCTATAACTATAAGGTTCAACTTTTTTCTTTTTAATTCCTTCATCAATAAGAAAGCAAATATGATTCTGACTTGCTCCAGTATCAATAAGTATTTTAATTTCATTTATCCATTTATTTCCATTAAAAAACTTTCCTTTGATTCCATAAACACTATTATTTTTATTTTGTATTATTTTTGAAATACTATGTCTTACTGTATTATTTCCAATAATTATTTTATTTTCTTTATATGTTATTTGTTTTGGTATTATAGGTTGATCAATACTTGTAGCATCATCATGTCCTATCTCAAAATTTTCTATTTCTTCTATGTCTTGTTCTCTTGGTAAGATTGCTTCACCTATATCCCTAAATTCTTCGTCAATTTCTATAAAAGGTTTTTCTTTATATATATATCCATAATTACTATTTGTATAACAATACAATCCTTGATATAATATAGTAAAAACTTTATTATCGTCTTTTAATATTTTATTAGTCATTTTAAAATGTAGACTAAGACAATCATCTAAATTTTTATCATTTATATGTACGCAATATCTTGGATAACAAGTAAATTTTAATTTTTTATAGGCTAAATTTCCTTTTACTATTCCTAAATTTCCATTTTCTGCAGTTATACATCTTTCATCTTGTAGATTAAGTATTATAGGACTATTAATTCCTTCTTTAAAACATGATTTTATTATTATTTGTATTCCAGCAAGGTAAACATAAGATATTTTATCTCGTTTTTCTTGTTTTAATTTTCCTAGGAATTCATTAATATTTCTTTTTGTTATAAGATTTAATTTTATTTTTCCTTGTGTATGTTTAATATCTATGGCTTATTCTATTTCATGATATTAATTAATGACTAACTATTATATTCTAAAAGATTATCCTAAAATATTAAATAATTTATTTTCTCCTGGTGGTTTTAGACTTAATTCTGCTTTATTAATTTTTCTAAATTTTTCCCAATCAAATTTTCCTTTTAACGCATATCCCTCTACTCCTTCGTATACTTCAGTTTCTATATTTTCTGAATTTTCTATTTCCATGATCTTTAGGTATTTAATTCTTCAATTCTCATAATTTCATTATTAAGAACCTTTTGTATTCTTTTTAAAGTTTTCATTTCTATAAGAATAGGCATTTTAACAAGGTATCCTATGTCTTCGTCTAAAACTTCATCAAAATCTATTAAAAGAAAAGTAATTTTCTTTTCAAACTTTTTCTTTATTTTAAGACTATCGAGTCTTTTATTTTATCAATCAAATTTCTTGATTTATTAATAAGATGTTGAATGTAACTATCGTATCTAAATATTCAAAAGAGAATTGTTAACGTACCACCCTATGCAAATTTCGTTATTATCTTCCATTCTCTAATGTCTTTAAATCCTCAAGATATAGGGCTCTGATACCATTTTTATTGGACCTAAAATGCAAAAATTCAAAAATAAAATTATTAATCAATATCAAATTTTTTCGGCTCAAGATAGGTGGAAAGAGTTGATGGTGAAGAAAAGTTAATTTTTATTGCAAGGGGCAAACAATTTTGTCGAATCCAAAATTAGAATTAAAGTTATGAGGACTAAAATAACTTATTTTGAAACCTTTTATATTAAGGGTATTTTAGGTAGTTTATATATTTGAATAGTGAAATGGGTTAGTTTGGGGTTAGTTTGGAATTTTGGCTTGGAATTTGGGTCATTTAGTGGTATATCCCTATCAGTTCATTTGATAAACCGGGTAGGGTGTAGAATAGGATGTGGAATGTTTCTCTATGGTGCATGTTTGACGAAACTTGAGTTAGTTAAGCCTCCGTTTGGCCCGGATAAAAATCAGATTTTACGCCCTATTTGATTGACAAGATTTTCCATGGAATTAGGAAAAATTTTTCCGTTTTTCACTTTTTGCGCTGTTTGATAGCCTAAATTTTTCACGGAAAATATTTTTCCACTTCCTCCGCCACGTCAGCTTTTTCCCACTTTTCATTGAAAATATTTTCCCACCTAGGTGGGAAAATATTTTCCAACCAGCTGCTCGATTTTTTTTTTTTTGGCCATGGAAACAAATGTCATAATCAATTGTAATTTTTTTTTTTCACTTTAATGTACAATTTTCATGTAAAACAAAGTCAAACGAACACTAAACTTTGATTAAAAAAATGATTTTTTAGGAAACAATTTTTTTTCCTTTTTTTTTTTTTTTATTTTTGGCAATGGAAACAAATTTTATAACCAATTGTGAAAAAATATTACTTTAATGGACAATTTTCATGTAAAACAAAGCCAAACGAATAGAAAATTTAAAAATTTTTCGAATGGAAAATTATACCAATCAAACACACTTGAAATCATTTTCTCTGCAAAATATTTTCTAAGAAAATCTTTTCCCTGTAAAACATTTTCTTTCCACCCATTTTCCACCCTTGCAATCAAACGCACCCTTAATAAAATTTGACGCAGTGTGCAGTTAAAAAGTTATGAATCCATACTGACTTCGACTTAAATTTATTAACTGAACCAAACAGAACTAAATAAGTAATTGTCAATATTTATTTTTGGTTACTATTTGTCGTTTCCATCTTTCACCTAAACAAAAAAATTCAATGAGCTAAATGTTTCGTTGACCACTGAACTAAACATACGCGCACGCTTTACTTACTGAATTTTAAAATGCTTTCTAATAATTATTAAACTTGACATCTTCCACGCTTTACTCACTGAATTTTAAATGCTTCCGAGTGGTTATAATTTTAAATGCTTCCGAGTGGTTATTGAACTTTAATATGTTGTATCATATCACTCATCACGTTTCATTAGTAAATGAATTTATATATTCGTCACGCTTTACTCATCGAATTTTAAAATATGAATCATGCTACAAGTACATTAAGTTTCACATCAAGTTTTACATTGTTCCACGTGGCGCTATCACATTGGACAGTTTTTGAATTTAACACACTTTCCCTCCAAACCGTTTTTGAATATACACACAATGTCAAACTTCATGTAAAGCAAAGAATGTACAAATAGCATTATTCTTAAAATATTTTCGAGTAATCACTGAACTTCATAATGCTTTCAAGTACAGTTGATTTTTGGTGAAGTTTGACCTAGATTAATAAATAAAATAAATATCGACGGAATAATGAGACTCTCAATCTATGACGAGAATATTGATATTGGTCAATAAGATATAAATTTTTTAGTCGTCAAAAAATATGTTCGAAAAAGAAGAATGTTAGATTCAAATCGACATAAATCTTAATTTAATTCATAATCTTCATTTACGTCGAGAAAATAAGTAGAAAAATTATTTCTTTATTTCAATTTGAGATTGTAGATCCAAATCAAGAAAATAAAATTTTATATATCAAACATGCTATGGAATATTTGATTTAGAGTTAATAATATTACTCAATACTAAAAAAATATAATTTTTAGTCGTTATGAGGTCGTTCAAGATGGAAGAAGGGCGTCGTTTTCATGTACGGTATTTTATACCTCAAAATTTTTAGTTTTTGAATTGCTAAATTCAGCAAGTAAAGTTTAGTGACTCGAAAGCATTTCAAAGTTAGAAAGTAAAACGTACGGGAGTATAAGTTTAATGAGTAAAGCATGACGAAGGTATAAGTTCAACAATTAGTGAAACATGGTGAATGGGTGATGAAATGTAATGTGTTAAAATTCAGTAACTATTCCAAAGCATTTTAAAGTTCAATGAGTAAATCATGAATGAGACATAAGTTGATTGACTAATGAAACAATTAACTCAAGTTCAATCAATGCTAAAATTTGAGAATTATTTAAATGAATAATCACTAACTTAGAAAGGACTCGAAATGTTTTTTGTTTCTAATGTACTTGTACACATTACTTTTTCAAGTAGTTCTAGATTTCGCTTATCTACCTCACAATCTCTCATTAAACCAATCTATCCACAAAATCCATCATTCAATCATGCCACAAGTACCTTTACTCACGAAAGCCATATGACAATTTAACAAAAATTTAATCAATTTTTATTATTCAAGATTAATTGTATAATTATATTAAAAAGTTAATAACGACCTTGCTCTTGTTTAAAAGTAGAGGATGACCTTGCCAATCGAATTCCTTGCATAGAAATTGCTAATGACTACGCAGGTGTAAGAATACAGGTACCTAATAAACTCTCCATAGAGATAAAAAGAAGACAGCGAGATATGAGGTTTTATAATCGTTACACCAAATCAACAAAAACATGGCAAATTAAAAAAGATTTCAGTTTAGCCTCTGAACAGAAGCTATATTCACCCTTTGGTGCGGCTTAAATTTTATATCCCATTCTAGGCTTTGATCAATAATAGCAAAATTCGGGATCTTGTCAGCCAAGAATGGGGAAGATACGGGCGATATGCTCCAATGGAACACTGTCTGCGGTACTTTTCTTGAGCTCTGGATGGTTGAATTCATTGCTTGGGAGAATAATGAGTTGGCCCTTATCCTGACTCTTCTCTATAGCCCAGCCCGAGTTGGATACTTGGTGCTCGATGAATTTGTCAAGAGACATACCTTCGACGTTGATGGCCTGTGAAACAAGCACAAGCTAAATTCACAACTAAAACAAACTTGATAAATGGCTAATTGGGAAAGGGTACACAGAGAAGCCTTAATCACTGTTGCTACTTGAGAAAGTGAGTCGAGAGCTTTCTCCAGGCATCAAACTTATTTCTAAGCACTGGGCAGGAAAATAATATCAGGACAGAGAACCATACCTCGGCAAGAACAGATCTCGGAACCCTCTGGTAAGTCAGTGAAAGTACATGAATTGCATATGCCTGAACTGCATGTTCAAACCCTGAAATTTTATATGCAACTTTATTAGGGCCTGTTTGGTTTACATTATTTTTTTCATTCTCATTCTTCTACTCATTTTCAACCATACATTCTTCAATACAATAATGTTTTTCATCACATCAATAACTTTTCCTTCTTTTTCAACCACATATTCCCCATCACATCAACAATAAAAATGCATTCTTATCTTCAAAATGTGCACCAAATGGGGGCTAGATGTATGTGCATGTCCAATAACAGACCACATCAAAGAATATTGAATTCTAGGAAGCAAACTGTGCTGTTTGTTCCAGAGAACAGAGAGAGACAACGATGAACTGGGATTGCTTTCTCTTTCCCACAATGAAAATATCATCCACGCATGGACCAATTTTCCAATACAGGCACGTTATGTTTCACAGATCAAGATTGAAAATGGCATCATCATTACAAATCACGATTAGTAGGCAGCACATGGAAATGAAATGTCTCCATCAGTCAGTGTCACACATTAATCATCTCTGTTTCTATTAATACAATAACATTCTCAATCATTTTAGCATGTGACAAAAACTTGGAAAGTCTAGTGTGTCAAGGGTTCATCATCGCCACCTCCCTCTGCCCCCAAATACATACAGGCAGGCATGAAGATCAACATATATGAAAGATCATCTATCATGGAAAACCAGATTGCACCTCTATATCATCCATTTACATCAAATGTTCATCATACATTGACCCAATTCCTCATCTCCACAAGTCCTTTATGTTACAGAAAAACTTCGAGAAAAAACAGATCAGTTCTCGTGAACTCAACATGGGAAATCAACACCAAGAAAAAAAAAACAAACAAAGAAGCAACACTTGATATTTTGGAATACCTGGTACAGCATCTAATATGTGGCGACTCTTAGCTGCTTCGTCCCAAAACTGGGAGAACCTGGCTGTCTGGAGATGAAAACATGGGAACATAATAAGATCTCTGTTTTACCATTGTATACCAATTCAGATATTCAACCTAAGTACTTTTTTTCAAGACCCAAGGAATGTGCAGTAAAAAAAAAATACCTCCAAGTAGTGTGAGAGAACAATGAGTGTCTTAAACTGTTCTTCCATTTGCTGGTAATATCAACAAGAGAAGAGAACCGATCAAAGGAAAAGTGAAAGGAAAGTCTTCTAAGAAATGACAAGCTAAAACCACGCTGAAACAAATGCAGCATGTGATCTAAAAAGCCAAGAAAAGACAACAAACTCAGTCCATAAAAATATCATTTTTACAAGGGGAAAAAGGCATATCAACATTTTAAAATTTTATTTTTCTCCATAAATAGCTCTAAAGCATACTGGAACTTTTTCTCATTCAGGTGATATGTAGCCCTTGTTTAGTGTAGATTAAAATCAGATTTTTAACAGATTTTGAGACAAGTTAATGAAATGTGTAGTTAAAAAGTTGTGGGTCCCATGAAATATGAAGTTAAAATTAATTGTTAATTTTGACTTTGATAAAAAATTTAAATTATAATTTCTATCAAATAGGGGCGTAAAAAGATATTAGTATGTGCCCATTAGTTGTTGAATTGGTAGGTAACTATATACAAGTCTATAATGTCACCTCTTATTCCCCATTCTCATCTGGAAACCAATTGACTAGATATGCTCATCCACACAAATAGGGCTAGCATAGTTATCTTTCGAAAGACTGTGCCAGAAATATGAACATCAACCAAGACAGTTGCAACATTTAGAGGCAGGACAAGCCGACAAGGGTTCATCTAAGACTCCAAAACACTAACAGATGGAAAACTCCTTAAAGTTAACCCCAATCTAAACAAAAATCTTTTGCTTGGAGTGGAATTGAAAGTCGTTAGCGACCATTTAAAATTAAAATGGGTTGTTTCTAATTCTATTTCTGACTTCAGAATTACTACCAAACAACAGTCCATCTATTTAATGAATTCATATTCTTGTTGGTGATTGACTCAGAAAATGTGATTCGCTATCATTTCTAAACTGTAATTTAATATTGCTCTCAATATAATCTGATAACAATGAAGTCAGCACTAATTTTTCAAAATACATAAAATAGAATACTTAAAAGGCAACAATTAAGTATTACACAACATTATGGAATTACACTACAGTCGTAAGAAATGTGATGAGAATAAGATAAGTACCACTCTTTCAGGAATTAAAAAGAGACAGAGGCTGAAATCTGGTGCTGGCATTGCCATTAAAGCCTGCTCCATATATATTAAAAATCAAACAAACCACACAAGATAAAGAATTAATAAAGAAAGAACCAAAAAGCTAGGACAATTAATTTTTATTTTACTCAATAAATTTCCTCATTGTACCTTGATCAAAATGCGGGCAACAATTTGAGTACTCATTCTGTCTGGCTCGAACTGCATTAGGAAATACATAAAATTAGTAGATTGATAATTATTACTATTATCTATAAAGCAACACATTAAAATTAAACAAAATATTAATAAACTAACCTGGTAGAGACGAAGAAGGCAGAGATTTGCACTCAAACTATACGTTTGAGAAGAGACCTAATTTTCCCAGTTCACAATTCAAAAACAAAAATTCACACATTTATAGTATATTAAAATACAAATAAACATCCACGATAATACAAACAGACAGATAAACGAACAAGTATACAAGCATTTATATAACGTACTTGTTCATTCACATAGTTTTCGAGATCTGGAAGGATGTCGGGGTTGTAAGGGTTGACGGCGATGAGTTGCTCCACCGTGTACGACATCGCCGAAGGCTGCTGTTTCTGATTAGGTGTTGAATTAGCCATCTCTCTGCCCATTCTCACTCTGTATCTATGTGTGCATGTATATATTGATTTGGTAAATTCAAAATAATGCAAAGGAGTAGAAAGCGTATGTGGCTGTGGCACGGAGCTGCTTTTAGGGCTGAGGGGTTGGATTGGGTTGTTTCGAGAAAATTACATCCGGAGTACCCAATCTATGAACGTGAGCAAGTAGGTCCTCAAGCTAATATTTTGATAACGTCGGTTCCCTCCTTTCGATTTTGTAGTATCCAGACCCTCAATTGACAATTTTTACCCTTATGTTTAATTAAAAAATCATTTTTTTTTTTTTTTGGTTAAAAATACAACTTAGCTTATAAATATTTAGCTAAACAACAATTAAAAAACTAAACAAAAGAAAAAAAAAATAAAAGAAAAAAAAAAAAAAGCACCAAATCAGCACTGAATTGGAAGAACAGTGTCGAATTAACTATATTTTACTATATCACGTCAACTAGTCGAGGTGAGTTAGAAGAACGAGGTCAACTTGAGTCACACTGGACTACGTAGTCCCAACTCAACCCTTATGATTCTCACAAGATCAAATAGCTAAAATGATTGAAACCTAAGCTATTTAAGACTAGATAGAAATTGTAGAATTACAAAAACGAGTGTAGAAGAGACTAAAACGCTAAATGTTTCTTACAAATGTAAAAGATTAGATATCAAATTCCAACCCATCCATGTCTTCTTATCACAATGGGGAACAAAATTGAGCTCAAACATTTCCCGAGAAACGGGCTCCCCCGACTCGCAGAATCCAACAAGCTTTGCAACAACTTCGGCGCTTTCTTGTACGTGATGCATATTCAGAGGATCTGTCCACAGTCTATTTACAAGTTGCAGCCGCCTCTTTTGTCTTCCTTCGGGTGGAATATTCCATTTCAAATAAAGCAACTCCCTCTCTTCTGCAGTTAATTTCGAGCTCACCCTCTTTGCTAGATATTCCCTCTCCTGTTTAAGCGCCTTGATGCTGCACATTCATAAAAATGTATTAGTTACAACATGACTTGTACAATTGCACTCGAAGATTTTTTAAACATTTGAAAGTACCTTGAGGATACTGAGCTCGCAGGATCATCACCTAAGAGTGCGGGGCTGGCATTACCAAGGTCATCTAATTGCTGTTCCAACCATTTTAACCTTCTAAGTTCGACTTCCACATATATCTGATCTGAAGGGTCTCCTTTAAATAGCAAATAAAATTGAGTGCGGTGAACAATCGAGACATGGCACAAATGCCACAGCATAATAATCTCCTTCCTCTGATCCTCAAACACCAAGCTCCATGACATGGGAGATTGATCAATCATCTCGACCTCATCACTTGAAGCTTCATTTGCCTCCATCTCCAACACCTAAGGCCAATTAGCATATAACAACACATAACAGATGTATGGTAACAAGATATGAATATCACAATTTTCAATTCAACTTGCTGACTTAATTCCACTTGAAAGGGCATATGACAATCATCTATTCAAGAATCTAAGCCAATTGGTGTTGACTGTACAGTCCAGATCAAATGACTTCTTTGGAAAAATGAAATAAGAATATTGAAGAAGAAGCAGGCCGCAGGTCAACCATGAAGAAGACATATCGCTACATCCCTAGTAAGCAACGTTGGGAAAGTAATAAAGTATCCTGGTTAGTTCACTGGAGGATCGCCCTCCCAATTTAAAGTTTTTTTCCTGGAAGTTTCAACATTTTTAAATATGACAAGAGTCGCGAATATAAAGAGACTCGTGAATTGTGGCAATACGCTCTGCTTTCTCGTCGTGTTCCCTACTCTAATCAAAAGACTTGCTAACAAAAGAAAAGGAAACTAAACCCTTCAATTGACTGTCTAGTCCTATCTAATAGACTGTATCAAAAATGCCTCAAAAAGTTTATTTAACCATATTATCCAGAGATGGTGCATAAATGCAACATAATGTATGGGCAGCTAAAAGAACTGTGAACCTTAGCTTCAAGTCAAAATAAAATGGTGTTCATGTATCTTGCACTAAGCAACTAAATTCTAGGGCCAAAACAAGAAAGGGAACAATAAAAAAGCACGCTCACCTGGCAAACAAGAAGCTGTTTTTGGTATTGTAGCTTCGCTACACGTTCTTTCAGCTCAGTGACATAAGCTTTAATACTACGAATATTCTCCTCAGTTGCCTTCTTAAACATCTTTTGTAGTTTTTTAACACTGACAGAACTCGGCTGCTTTTGAGTGGGAGTACCCTCTCTGGACGAGATGCAACTAGTTTGTTCACTACAAGGAGTGCCTTTTTGTCCTTGGAATGCATGATCACCCAAAACAATAGGATTGTCCATCTCGGGGGCTCTGTTTTCATTTCCATATTCCACTGATTTACAAGATGACGACATAGGGGAGCACGGAGATCTTATTAGATTCGGCATGTTGGCCGTATTGCTCAAGGTGAATGGAAGAACCTTTTTCTTTTTCCACGAAGTCTTTAAAGCTGGAGTATCCTCCCCACTCGGAAAATACATGACCAACTTGTCTATCGATCTCTGGACATTCTCCAGCTTTTCTTCTAAAAATGCTATGTTGCTTTCTTGAGAATTCAATCGAGCGATTTCTTCTTTCAATGTAGCCTTATCTCTGATCTCGATCTTTTCTGGAATGGAACTTGCTGCATGCAATTCCTTGATTTCAGATAGAAGTTTTGCAATAGTTTCAGCAGCATCTTCACTTCCGAGCCTTTGAGATGCAACTTCTTTGAGAAGAAGATCAAGCGCTCGACTGGCTTCATCGCCAAGCTGCCTCTGCCTCATCTCTAGCTTCCGGATCTCCCCTACTAGGATATCAGAAGAAGTAGTCGACCGCCTGACTGCCTTGCTCCCCAAGTTTCTTGCTTTGGCTTTTGAGCCATGCCGAGCAGAAACTGATTCATCCTCTTTATTAAAAGAGAGGCATTTAACTACTTGGCGAGAAGGCCCATGATGGTCCGATGCCTGAAATGAGCATAAAATAGAAAGTATGAGAGATAGAAGGTGGGGGGGAGGGAATGGAAGTCAGGAAACTCATATTCGTACTTTTGGCTGCTTGTGCGCGCTTCTTTCCAGCTCGAGTTGAGATTGTGCCAAGTCCCTTTGACGCTGTAGCTCATTAATCTCCATCTCCATCTGCACATAAAATATCTGTGATCAGAATATGTAGAGTCATTATATACTTGCTATACTCGAACATGAACGCACCAGCGCCAACAATGCCATCCCAACTTTGTCCCCCAATTATGGTGCATGATGATAATATGTAAATAATTATACCAAGTGCATGCTCCTGCACGAATTCTGATAGCATAACCTGACTTTTCTATTGTAAAATATCTAACAAGACATACCACATAAAAGATTGAAGATTAGAGGAACCCATCTTAACAAGTTTGAAACGAATTCTCAACAGTTAAGACTGCTCATCTAGACATTACTTAGCTCAAAGAAGAAGAATGAATAGCTTAGCCCAACGATTACAACATGAAAAACTTAATAATGAAAAGGCTCTTTTTTTGTTATTTTCTTATTTAGCTCTCTCTCTCTACAAATTGATTTCTATATCCTTCCAGTAAACTTGCTTCCTCTATAGTCTAACTTCGCCCACTCTCGTTTCTTGCTTAATTGGCTCTGCCATAAAATGCATAGCCATCTTTCTCCTCTATATGACAAAAAAATTGTGCATAACATAAACTGCTTGACGTCGAGGCTTGTTAAGTAGAGATGCAAGCAAAAGGAGATTTAATAGTAACATTCGTTCATCATATAATAACCTTATCTCTGTCTAACACTTGAACAGAAAATAAACTAGTTGACTTCTCATCAAAGAAAAAGCTCCTGTAGTACCTGCTGGATTTTCAATTCCTTTTGCCTCAGTAGAGACCTTAAACTTGAAGAAGCAGTTGGCTCGGGGATTTGGAGCTCTGCTTCAAGCCTGGCAACTTGCTTCTGCAAGTTCTTCACTAATTGCTTCTCGGCAACAACCTAGACATATAAGTTCATGCAATAAGGCATACAATACAGTACTGAATAGGACCTCGACAGTATAATAAATAAGATATTAGCTTATTTTTCTTTCTTAATATTGTCTAATAATATCTAATCCTCCCTAAAAAACATATAATATATGTTTGCACGCGATTGCTACAATATATTTGTTTCCATAACATACACTAATTTTTTTCAATTTGATAGCAAAGTCATTCTCTTGCAATTATATCAAGAGGGGTATAACGATATCTAAATTTCTTTGTACTGATGTACATTGAATCCAATATTAGAAATTTAGCATTTGCACAAATAAACAAAAAACAAAAAATAAAAAAATCTCATTTTGCACGAGTTAGTTTTATTGACATACCATGTTAACTTGGGCAGTATTGGTAACTTCCTTTGCACTAGTCGCAAATGAGAGCGTGTTTCGGGATTGTTCCACATGACTTAAAGCAGGACTGATGGTGCAAACTATAGCAGTCCTTGCATTTCCTCCAATTGAAGTCTGCAATATTCTAGTGAGTTTTGAATCCCTGTAAGGAACGTGGCCCCTCTTTCCCCCGCTGCAAAGAAAACAATGAGAAAAGGATCATATGCACCTATCACTACATATACTGAAATTAAATTTTGTTTACATACACAAACATTAAGACTGATAATCCATAGCACCCAATGAAATCTTATTAAGCCATCTCAAAGTAGATTTATAGAATTGATAAATTACGGATTTTTTAGTTCTTTTCTTTTTTACTTTTTAATTAAATATTCTCCTTCTGATAGCTACATATCAATAGGAGGAAGGGCATGGAATCATATGCACTCCCTTCCAATCTTTAGTTCATCAGTTTATCCAAGATCACAATATGATGTACACTACAATAATAAAAGATAAACAAATAAACTCTGTGTGTTATTGAGGTCAAGAAGATCAAATAATTACACTAATATGGCTTCTGACGATCTCATTTGATTACCTTAACTTCCTAATATCCAAGATCACAATATGATGTACACTACGATAATAAAAGATAAACAAATAAACTGATAATCTCATTTGACTACCTTAACTTCCTAATTACACTTGCCAAAGTTAGCAAGCTTCTATTTATATGACTCCCTTCCTTCAATCTTGTACCATCAGCATTTGTTTGAATTGCACGCTCACTCCCAGCTAGATCCACAAGATTCTGGAAAATCCAGAATTATATATATTTGATGATTGTATTTTGGTTAATAGAAGAAAGATCTTGAGAGAGGGGAGACAGATAACTCACCAAACTTCCCAAAAAGGATTTCACACACCTTGAATCTTCTCGGAGACTACTTTGGATGGTCTATATCAAAGTTACAGAAAAGATAAAAATCATGCATTGTATCACGAGATTTTAGACATATGAAGTATTAAAAAAGAAAAAAAAAAAAGAAAAAGAAAAATCCTTCATATATACACATGCACAGAGACATGCACATATAAAGAGACAATTGAAGTTACCATGTAAAGTAGAGATCAGAAACAAGGTAAATTATCTATGTTCTATATACATGAGAGTTAAAGCTTGGTTTACCTTGGTAAAAGTAGTTGTGATGTTCAGCAACCACAATTATCATATATACAAAGTCAAAGATGTGCAAAAGATTGTGGAAATTAATGTGTATGCTAGGCAAATTGTTGTCAAACAAACTCCCGGGCGATGATGTAAAGTCATTGTTTATTTAGTCGGTATCGACCAAATGCCTTAAGTAAAAAATCGACACCACAATTATTCAAACCAATCCTACAACCTATTTGGGCCATTTGAAAGCAGCCTAATTTAATTAGTTTTATTCATGGCCCGACCCATAAATCTTGGATAGCTTTTTAGGTTGATAACCTATTTACCCATTACCAATTACTACTTGAGCCTAACTATTGCTTGACCTAAAGCCCACCTAATGCTATATATGCTGCCCCTGTTTCTTGTTGGCTATGCATGTGAGTGAATGGTTGTTGACTTCTTCCTTTGAGCAATATTACTGCGTCTGTGCTTGGTGCCTTCTTCTGCAGTGTGTTATTGTCTCTTTTTTTTTTTTTTTGCCCTTAGCCTTTGTGGCTATTGTGTGCTTCAACATCACTTACCTTTGTCCTTAGTGGGCAAGCCAAGAAAGCAACCGGTTTTGGGAGTGGTTTGTGGTTTTGGGTTTGATACTCTGTGGCGTTTGATTCGGTATATTGGCGGTATACTGAGTCCGGAATACTTGGTGATTGATTTTACTTTCAACAGTGTAGCTAGTTCATAGATTTGTACGATGAGAATAGCAAGAGAAAGATGTCGGTAACCCAAAGTAAAGAAAAATGAGTACATGTAGAATGATGAAAAGCACATCATCCAGTGGGACAATTGGACAAGAGTCTAGAATCCAATAAGCAGTCAGACAAAAAATTACAAAAATTGGCCACATTAAAATGGAAGCAAGAACAAGAGGAAAGTTGAGAAAGAAGTCAGTGTATGAAGCACGTAGTATTAGACAGAAAGATGAAACTTACGGCATTCAACTCAAACATGTTGTAAACTGAAAATATAATTACCTTACTAAATACTCACGAATCATTTTCATAAATACAATTGCCAGAATACAAAATAGTACTAATACAATGCAAGCTTACCAGCCTAATTATCTGGTGTGACCTTGAACTTTTATCATTTAGAGAAGTTTCACCCACCTGCCTGTTGGCTGAAAGCAAGTGCATTTTGTGAAGGCTGGATTAGGATATTATTGTGCTTGATACTAATTTATTTAATTTCTTTGCAGAAAATGGAATGAAAAAGTGGAACAACATATTGGCAATAATGATGAGAAAAATAACAGGCTGCTTATAACCTTCACAAATACTAATTAAGTGCCTCAAATGTTGATCATCCTTGACAACCTCTTCAATTAACTTCTCCACGATCGTCCCTTTCTGCATAAGAAAAGAACATTTCAAGAAACCAATCTACAGAACAATTCAATATTTAAACTTAACGTTTTTCACCTCAGGATCATCTAACAGGCGAAGGGGACCAGATTCTCTGTTCAAGAGATCTACAACAGTCTCATTATAAATCTCTAAGGCAGAGAACTTAAGAGCAAATTCCCTCTCCGGATTCTGCAAGACAAGACAGAAAATCTGATCGTCAGGGAAATCAAAAGCAAAGTCGAACTTAAGCAAAGGCCTTCTAACATGATATACGGTGCTAAAATATGCTCCATCAGAATTAACTGATAACGGATTCTGAGACAAATATAGCTTACAGTATTGATGTGCTCATAAATGTCTCTGACAGCATTTTCAGTTATGCCCCTTATGGTGAATGTCTTTCCACTACTAGTCTGCCCATACGCGAAGATTGTTGCTGCAATTATGAAATCGGATGACATTTACAAGCTAACAGAAAAAAGACAACCAAAATCACACACATATTATCATAACTAAATTTTCCAGACAGTATTCTAGTACATCTTTTACCATTGATTCCGCTAAGAGCAGAGAGTGCTACATCTCTTGCCCCTTCTTCATAAACCTTCCTGGTTGAGCAAGTCGGATCAAAAACCTTATCTGCCATAGACGAATAAATATATAAATTTGAAAATAGTATTTTGGTAATAGAACTAATCGGGCTATGGTTTAGTTAATACCAAATGTATATGGTCCTGCATGCCGCTCGTGGTATAGATTCTTCGATACAATAGTATTTTCATCTGTAATTTCCCATGCAACAAGATCATAGGCAGCTAATTCTTTTGCACTTAGTGGCCTTACTCGAACAGTCACTAAAATTTTCTCCTCCTGCACTTTTGGGCCACCGGGGGTAGATGCTGGAGTCCTCCTGCTTTTTGATGATGGTGTTTTTGGTGTCCCTATTGTCATCTTCATCAAACAATACTTTTCTGCCC
Source organism: Fraxinus americana (assembly GCA_035079005.1). NCBI lineage: Eukaryota > Viridiplantae > Streptophyta > Magnoliopsida > Lamiales > Oleaceae > Fraxinus > Fraxinus americana. The sequence continues at coordinate 4,814,482 of CM068717.1, read as the reverse complement.
AGTATCTGAGAAAGATCATCATTATCCATAATTATCGCAAAAAGCACTTAACACAAAATTCTAGGGTTCAATTAATGGTAAATCCACTGGGAAAAGATAATAGAAAGAACCAACATTATAATTGCAGTTGCGTTTCCAACAAATTAACAAGTGCTTTCAAAATCTCAAAACAACAGAAAAAAATCCACAATGGCACTATGAAGTCCTCGAATTTAAAAACTCAAAAGAAAATGAAATAATAATAAAATTGCATTATTCTTAAGTCACGAAATTATAATTTGAAAAGAACTACCAAAAAGGACAAAAAAACAAAAAAAGGAGATGAACAGTCACGAAATTATAATTTGAAAAGAATGAAAAAAAAAAAAAAATAGAAAGTCCAGCAAAAGAACACCTGAAATATCAACTATAGTGAAATCCCAGAAAAATGAAGTTAAACCTTGAAACTAGTAACAAGAAAATGAATTACATACCCTGAAAAGAATCCTCAGATTTCTTGAAAAATCACCGGCAGCATTGATCACTCAAAGCCAATAATTCAACACTCTATTCAGTATTTCCTATTCTTTAATTCCTTTTCAAAGAAAATTTCTTTTTTTAAGAGAGTTTCTACAGAAATGGAAAACGGAGAGAGCTCCTGGGAGAGAAATCTTGTATTTTCTTTCCTTTTTTATCAATTTTTTAGCGAAATGATAAAATGATAACGGCTAGTTATGCGTTTGTAAATTTGATAAATTTTATTTGTCTTTTTGCCGTTACCGTACGCGACGCACAGCAGAATTTGAATGGGTGGGCCTCGATAGGGCCATACTTTTGGGCTACCAGCCCAGTTACAGGTACTGAATGTAGAGTTAGCCCAGCCCACTTTTGTACAATTACGGGTTACATCAAAAATAGAGAAATTGCAGTATTGGTCCTTAATCTATTACTTTGAGAGCAGGTTGGTTGTTACAATCATACAAAATTGTCCAAATCTATGTTTAATTGTCACGTCATTTTTCCAAGTCTAACTTTATAAAATTAAATTTCATTTATCAACTTAGCCCCTGTTTTGCCCCTATTAAATTTCATTACATTACATTAAATTTTTTTCACTCTTCATTACAATCACACATTCATCGAATAAAATAATATTACACACAAATCTAAAATTTTTCACTACTTTTTCACCACACATTCTCCCATCAATCACTATTCCAAAAATTTTCAACCATGAAAAATGCACAATAATAATGGGGGCTTAAATTGTTAGTTTTCAGATTTTGTGTGTATATATATGAGTTTGCTAAGCTTCCTCTTCACCATCACAAGCAAAACTCTTTCATTTTTCTTCCTGGTGTCCACTTTATTACTTTCTTCTCTCTTTTCCCTACTTTGCTGTTGATTCGGTGTTAGTGTTTTCTCTTTGGTTCTTTTGCTTACTTTTCTGAATTACTGTTTTAAGAGGTAAAAGGGGAGTACACATTTTTGTTCTTTTTCCATATGATGACGGCTAGATTTCCTGTTTAAAGATATATGTTTTGATGGAAAATTCTGTATGATCTTAAATGAATGGATTTTAGGGTTTTTTACTTCAATTTTTTAGCAGGTTATCTATTTTTGCTGTAATGCAATTACTTTGATAATTGTTTCTGCTCTCATTTTTCACGTTCGCGTTGTTTGTCATGCGTCGATAGCTAAATTTCCTGTTTAAAGATGTGAGTTTTGATGGAAAAGTTCTGTTAGTGGTTGATCTTAAAGATAATGGATGTGTAATTTTCGTGTTTGTTATGCTATCGATTACCAGTTTCATTTATTATGATCCATCAAATGTCATTATGTTGGTTAGGTTGTGAAATTTTTTAGTATTCTTGATTGAATTATTAGGTGGCTTGTAGACTAATATTCTGATCAAATTTCTGTCATAAGTTCTATTTTTGGTAAGTATACTTATCTATTTGTTTCCTCTAACTAGTAATTTTCTTACAGTTGAATCTTTTCCCTAATTTTTCGAGTAATCAAGTGCCATCAATGGCGGATCCGCGTGTTGTGACTCTTGTTCACAGCCTCCGTGAACGCTTGGATGCTACTCTAGCAGATCATCCTAATGACATATTGTTGATTCTGTCAAGGTATATTCTGCGTAAAATCTTACTGCTTTCTTTACTCTTACTTGGTTGTTATAGAGGATGATATTGGGTTGATCTTATGTTTTTTGGTTCGTAATTAATATTGGTTATTGCAGGATTGAAGAGCATGGAAAAGGAATCCTGAAAACGCACCAGCTTCTTGCTGAGTTTGAAGCAATTTGCGAAAGTGACAAAGAAAAACTGCAGGATCATGCATTTCAAGAAGTTTTAAAGTTCACACAGGTACAATATGTCAGTGGTTAAATCTTAATTCTAATTACTAGAGCAATAAGCAATAAATACTTTAAAATAATTTATATATGATTGGACTATTGGGTCGATACAAAGTCGAGGGGCTAAGTGAACATTATTATTAAGCTCTACACAGTCTGATGTAATAGTACTGTCTTACGGCCCTTAAAAATCGTGAGTCCCATTTGCATATTCCTGATTCTGTTACAACTGCCTTCTAATAGGAAGCCATTGTGCTGCCTCCACGGGTTGCACTTGCTATTCGATTACGGCCCGGGGTTTGGGAATATGTGCATGTCAATGTTGTTGAGGAACTGACAGTACCCGAGCATCTGCTCTTCAAAAAAGAGCTTGTTGATGGAACATAAGTTCTAGGTCCTGAATTGTTTCTTTGTGAATCTCTCGTCAATTTGGCTGACCAGTACTCTGTATGCTGATGCACCTCCAATGGAAACTTTGTTCTTGAGTTGGACTTTGAACCATTTACTGCTGTCCAACCTTACCAAGTCCATTGGAAATGGAGTCAAATTCCTCAACAGGCACCTCTCTGCAAAGATGTTCCATGACAGAGATAGCTTGACCCGTCTTCTTGATTTCCTCCGAATGCACCACTATAAGGGCAAGGTGAACTAGATGCGAAATCCACAATTTCAACTTTAATTATGACTATAAGGGCAAGGTGAACTAGATGCGAAATCCACAATTTCAACTTTAATTATGACTATAAATCCTAGCAAAATCTGATTATTATATTTTTTGTGCAGACAATGATGCTAAATGACAGAATACGAAACCTAAATTCTCTCCAAGCGGTTCTCAGGCAGAGGAATACCTGTCAACACTTCCTTCAGAAACACCATACTCGGAATTTGAACATAAGCTCCAAGAGATCGGATTGGAGAGAGGATGGGGTGATAATGCTGAACGAGTGTATGAGATGATATCTGTGCTTCTCGATCTTCTAGAGGCTCCTGATTCCTGCACTCTTGAGAAATTCCTTGGGAGAATCCCTATGGTTTTCAATGTTGTTATACTTTCCCCCCATGGTTACTTTGCTCAAGAAAATGTGTTAGGCTGTCGCGTCACTGGTGGCCAGGTGGATTCTGAATTAATGATCCCACATTTCGCCCAATTCCTCACTTGTATTGTTCTACATTCTAAGCATTCCAAAATTTCCAGTTGTCTACATTTTGGCTTTAAGTTTTGGCCTTGGAGCGTGAGATGCTTAAACGAATAAAAGAGCAAGGACTTGATATCAAACCACGTATTATAATTGTTAGTACCCTTAAACCTTTTTTTTTTCATTAATGGCTTGTTCGGTAAGTTGGACAAAAACTACTAGACAGTATTGCAAGAGAAAGATGCTAAAATCTTCTTGATTGTACCTAACACATTTGGCAGAGGTGAAGAAAATGTATAGTCTCATAGAAACGTACAAGTTGAATGGTCAATTCAGATGGATTTCTTCTCAGATGAACCGTGTGAGAAATGGCGAACTCTATCGTTATATTGCTGACAACAGTGGATCTTTTGTGCAACCAGCATTCTATGAAGCCTTCGGTTTGACTGTAGTCAAGGCCATGACTTGTGGTTTGCCAACCTTTGTAACGGTCCATGGTGGTCCAGCCAAAATCATTGTCCATGGAAAGTCTGGTTTCTACATTGATCCTTACCAGGGGTTGCATGTGGCTCAGCTCCTTGTCAATTTCTTCGGGAGGTCCAAACCAGATCCTTCTTACTGGGAAACCATCTCGATGGGTGGCCTGAAACTCATCCAAGAGAAGTAAGCAATGCATTTTGATATCGTAATTCAAGAACCCATAAAACTAATCTCTGTTCATCACCAATTGACACTGGCTGGAGTATACGGATTCTGGAAGTACGTGTCCAAGCTTGATCACCTCGAGATCAGACGATATCTTGAAATGTTTTACGGCCAAGTTGGTGAGTTCCTTTATCCCATTTTTCCTATCTCAAAAAAAAATGTACAATTTCTTAGACACTCTGCTGATAGAGTACATTCTACATATTGTATGTAATTTTACTCAGGCTGAAGATGTTCCCCGGGCAGTTGATGAGTAGACAAATCAAAAGAGGGCTAGCATGGGAGAGTTTCCAAATGAAGTTTTCTGTGATGTTTTAATAAAACGACTGTTGAGACTGAGAGAAGAAAATGCTGTTTTCAATTTCAGTTTTAATTGTGAGACTTTCTTTTGTTATTCATTTCATGGTTGGACAATCGATTTTCATGTCTTAAGTTAAATCCTCGCTCTGATACCACTTTAGCATTGTGAAACTCGAGTTCTTGACAGAATCGATTGAGAGAAAATTCAATAAACTATAATTTAATCGACTGAACTAATGGAAAAGATTGTCAAAAATCAAGAATAGATGAAATGCCAGTGTTGATTAAGCCCTTCGACTTGGTTAAACTCGGGTCGAACCCTCCGACCCTTAATCCTTTAACTTTTTGATTCAGTTTTGGGACGGATTTAAAAACACTGGTAAGTTGATCAAGTGTATAACGCCCATTAACTGACATAAAAGTTAGTTTTGCTGCTTCTCCTTTGCTTCTTAAGCATTGCACAGTCAGTTTTCCCTGTCATTGCAGCAAAATTTTGTGCTCATTTTTTGCTTACAAAATGGAGCCCAAAAATGCCATCAAGAATTCTCGATTCTTCAAGAAACTAGCAAAAACTCGAAGAAAAACCATAATTCTCATTGTATTTCTCCCAATTGTGGCACTTCTCATCGCTCTACTTTTCAAGCTTCCGTCATCATCAAGAATTGATCATCAACCGTTGATTCAATCTCCGCCATTAATCGGGCTCCATTTATTCATCAAGAAAGCTTGTGCCACTACACTATACCCTTCTTTATGCCTATCCAGCCTAGCCTCCATTCATGGCTCCAAGAACGCCACCAGTTTCCGTCGAATTCTCGAGGTGGCAATTAATCAAACAGCTGGACACGTGAAGGCAACGGAACGTGATATCTTGGCTCATTTTCAACACCAAGATTTGAATTCACAGGAAAAGAATGCACTGAAAGATTGCATGGAAATGTTGGATCAAACCCTTTATGAACTTGCACAAGCAGTTGAAGATTTACGAATTTCTCCCCCATCTTATGTTCGAATATCATATGGGAACATCAAAACCCTATTGAGTGCAGCCATGACTAATGAAAACACCTGCATTGATGGGTTTTCAGACCTGGAAGAACTGAATTTGGATAACCAAACGGGTCACAAAGAACATCTTCAGAATTTGTTAACTCCAATTTCTCGCATGATCAGCAATAGTCTAGCCATGATCAAATACGTGGAGAACAAAGCCCGGAAACAAAATCTCAAGAAACCTAGAATTCTGAATACTAAATTACCAGAAAATGATGAGTTTAAAGACTGTGTTCATCAGAGGAGAACGATGCAGGTATTGAGTCCCTTACATGTTTTTTTTTTCATATTTAAGCAATGCGGGGTTCTTTCGTGAGAACACCAATCTTGGAATCGGACCATCTGTTTGAGCTTTGGACAAATCAGATTGCTCATTTCAGCCTTTTGGGTTCTCATAAACCTCAATATGTATTATTTTCGTATTTAAATGATCGGATTTTTACTTTTAATTCTAGGATACTACAAACAGATTAAGGCCAGATGTGATTGTGAATTCAGACGGCACTGGAAATTACACAACAATTGGTGAGGCAATTGCAGTGGCACCAAATATGAGTATGAACAGATTTGTTATTAGAATCAAGGCAGGAATTTATAAAGAAAATGTGTTGATTCCAAGAGAGAAGATTAATATCATGTTAGTTGGAGATGGTATGAACTCAACAATTATCAGGGGATGGAGAAATTTTGCAGATGGCTTTTCTACCTTTGCATCAGCTACCTTAAGTAAGTCTCATTAAACTTCTCTGTTTCTAATTTATTCCTACATTCATGCGAAAGTGAGAACTGACAGATAATGCAATAACATAATATTATATTTGAACATAATCACTCCAAATTACATTTAACTCTTATCTTTTTAATCTTTGCAGCTGTGGTGGGAGACAGATTCTTAGCTACAGACTTAACAATCATAAACACATCAGGTCCAGAAAAGCACCAAGCAGTTGCTCTAAGAGTAACCTCAAATGCTGCATTCTACCGTTGCGAGATCATTTCCCATCAGGACACACTCTATGCCCATTCCCTCCGGCAGTTCTACCGTGAATGCTCGATTCAAGGCACGATAGATTTCATCTTCGGTAATGCAGCAGCAATTTTCCAGAACTGCTCAATACTGGTACGAAAACCGAATCCCGGCCAGAGGAACGTCATCACGGCTCAAGGACGAGAAGATCCAAACCAGAACACTGGCATTTCACTGCAGAATTGCACGATAGAGGCTGCCCCGGAATTCAACATGACAGAGAGGAAAAACTTTGTTACATATTTGGGAAGGCCATGGAGGAATTACTCTAGGACTAATATAATGAATAGTTATATGGGTGACCTTATACACCCTCAAGGATGGTGCAAGTGGGATGTGTATAGCAATTTGGGCACTGTAGATTACATGGAATACTTAAATTCTGGACCAGGTTCAGACACAAAACATAGGATTTCATGGTCAGGGTATAGGAAGAATTGCACTGAAGATATAGCAAAGCAATTTAGCGTCGAAAAATTCTTGCATGGAGCGGAGGATTGGTTGCAGTCTACAGTTCTCCCTCTTTTCGATGGCCATGGACTTATCAATAAGACAGAAATGCTATGTTTGGTCCGGGGTCCAGAATCCCCTCCCTTCTTCAACTCTGTCCCGAAGAGTAACTTGGACGAATTTAGTTTACACTAAAAGTGAGAAAAGTATATAAATCTAGTTTCTTCTCATACATGTTCATTTTTTTTTCTTTTGCCAAATACTACAAAATTTTGTCATTGGAAAAATTGGATTGATAGAAAATGTTTGAATACAATACTTCAATCTAGGATGATTATGTTTGCTTAATTTTGGTTTCTTGAGCATAAACCATTGAAGGTCTCGAGATTTAAGTGATTATACATGGTCATTTTGCAATAATTTAAGATTTTAGATGAAATAGCTAACGTAGGACGAGACATGCCATCGCTCATTATATAATAATTCACATGTCAATTCGAAAAATAAATCTAGTTCATGTGATCTCTGCTCGACCTTTCGACTAGTAGATGTTTGAGTAGTGTTCATAAATAGTATGAATTATAATTAGATAGAAATAAGTAATGAATAAGTGAAAAATACTTGTAAATTCCTCGAAATATGTGAATAAAAAATAATCCAATGGTGCATTTGATAGGGGATATTTTCCATGGAAAATGGAAAATTCTATCTTTTGGCATATTTGATGGTACAAATTTTCTATAGACTTGTAAATTCCTCGAAATATGTGAATAAAAAATAATCCAATGGTGCATTTGATAGGGGATATTTTCCATGGAAAATGGAAAATTCTATCTTTTGGCATATTTGATGGTACAAATTTTCTATAGAAAACTTTTTCCACAATTCCCTCACACGTGCCAAGTTCATGATTTGGTGGAATTGGTTTTCTCATCTTTTTGGTGGAAAAATGAATTCTATGTTGCTGTGTTTTTATTTTTTCATTTATTATTATTATTTTTATAATGGAAACAAATTTCATAATCAATTGTAAAAAGAAAAAAAATCACTTTAATTGACAATTTCCATATAAAACAAAGCCAAACAAACACTAAATTTTGATAAAATTTTTTATTTATTTTTTTACTTTTTGGTAATGGAAACAAATTTTATAACCAATTGTGGAAAAAAATATCACTTTCATGGACAATTTTCATGTAAAATAAAGTCAAACAAACACAAAATTTAAAAATTTTTCGGGTGGAAAATTATACCAATCAAACACACTTAATTTTCAATTCCCTGGAAAACATTTTTTAGGCAATTACTTTTCGTGTAATTCATTTTCTTTCCTCTTATTTTTCACACTTGCAGTCAAACAGACCCTAAGTATTTATAAACACGAGCTTGACCAACTTTTCTCATAGTCGTTATAACCTAGTTGGCTTGATGGCAACACTGCCAACTTTATTCCCATTTTCAACTTTTAATTAAATGCTGCTCATATGATGGAAGAACAATATTAAAAATTTCTAATTATTTGCTAATTCTGCTTATGAAATAGATTACGATTATACCCCACATTTTTCATGGGTCCCACAACTTTTCAACCACATATTTCAAAAACTTCTATCACAACCTACTAAAAATCTAATTTTAATCCTCACCAAACACCCGTTTTTCCATACCGACGGAAGCTTAAAGTCAAAATTAGATGAGTTTTGTTTGTCAAGAGTTTGGTTAAACTCCATGAAGGGGTAGTTGTAGTTAGATTTACTTAATTTTTGACCTTTTAATAAGCAATGAAAAAAAAAAAAAAAAGTTAGAAAATATTTATATTATGTATTGGAATTCTATTAATCTGGTTATGTTTCTAAAAAGTTAAAACTGCGTTGAATCTGCCTAATTATGTTGAATTTGTATGGCAATCATAATCAAAGTCCAATAATTGGTTTCATGTACATTCGTCAATAAAACACATCATACATGGTATCCGGACAAAGAGATAGATTAGATTCTTCGTTGTTCTTTTCGCTGTATGTTCTGGTTGTCCTGCTTGACGTAAAAGTGAGTTGAACTATGACGTTCGAGACTTGTTTGATCCAACATAGTTCTGTAGTTGTTTCATTGGTTAGTTTGTCTAGAGAGGTGAGTCGTCCCACGCAAACTTTTCCTTAAAAACGAACTTGAAAATGTTAAAAATTATGTTGGATGGGACGACTTGTGCACTAAATTGTAAATCATGTCCGACTTGGGCACTAAATTGCTAAATCATGTCCGACTTGTGCACTAAATTACTAAGGATCCGTTTGATTGTAAGAATTGAATTTGGGTGGAAAGAAGGTGAATTTCAAGGAATTGAATTGCCTATAATTGTTTTTCTGAAAATTGTCAATTAATTATGTTTGATTGATATAATTTTCCACGTGGAAAATGTTGAAATTTTGGAAAAAAAAGGCTATCAAACATAGCCTAATTTTCTGATCTGTTTTATACATCTAGTTATGAGAAACATCCCCAATATTAGTACATTACAATATTACATTAGATAGAGAAGAATAAATCACGATCTCTCCGTCCTATTTATACAGGCTAACTTTCGTTATTTTTTTGTCTCAATTATAAAGTCATGTTTCTTTATTAAGAATGTTTTGTTTTGTTCATTTACTAATATACCCTTATTTAATTTGTCTATTTTTAATCAATTTTCCCCATTTAATCTTGAAATTGTACAAATATAAAGATACGTACTTCTTGAAATCATTCAAATACATACAATCATTCAATTTTTTTCACTACTTCAAACAATAATGAACAAATATTTGGCAAATTTTGATTTTTCAATAACATTAAGGGTTAATTTCACAAATGGTCACTGAAGTTACAGCAAAATAACAAAATGGTCACTGAAGTTCCAAACTTGCACAAACGGTCACTCAACTTACACTCACTTTCAAAAATGGTCACTGAGCAAAATTAAGGGACTTCTTTGTTCTAATTGGAAACCGAAATTAACAAAACAAGGCCCTTCAAAACTGGAGGGGCTGAAGTGCAATTCTCCTGTCTTCTCCCTCCATTCCCTTCGGTGTTCTCTTCCCTTTCTTGCTGCCTCTCTTCTTCCATCCTGCATCAAAGAGGTATCAAAGCAAAAACTTGGGAATAATTCACAGCACCAGACATAGCCAACCTCCTTCAACTTCCCAGAATTCGAGTGGACACCCAAAGTTACAATTTTCCACCACCACAATACATACAACAAAGTTTCACAGCCAACCAACAAACCTCCATCCTCATTTCTTGTAGCCATCGACAACTGACTGCCATACCACCTCCGCAAAACCACCGCCTCACGCACGAATGGCGCAACTAGTTTCACAAAAAAAAAAAAACTAGACAGTCCACCCTACTGCACAAAGATTTCATCAACCCAACTTCCAGAAAAATAGGTCACTGCTCACCCTACCGTTCTGTCCGTAGCCAGTTTCAACAACCAACATCAACCCCTTCTACAATAGTGACGCCCCCACAATGCCTCCGCTCACACCCAAAGTTGTGGGTCGTCGATCTCCACTCGTCATCGCCTCTCGCGCCGCAGCTTCTAATCGACGACTGTGAAATTAATTTGCCGAAGGGAATGGCGTTTGTGTCTGACGGAGTGGGGCTTCGCCTCTTCTACTCTTTATTGCCATGATCTGCAGCAGCCATATGTTCAAACCATGGCAAACTAACCATCGCCGGAGGTGGATTTTCCGGTGGAAAAGGGGCTGCGAAATTTGTGTTTTTGGATTGATTTTTTGCTGCTTCCTTTGATTTGTGGCTGGTGGTTGGTTGGGGATTGTGGAGGGGAATGAGGCGAGACTCATGGTGGTTGGATTCGGTGGTTTTGGCTGCTGGAAAGTCGTGATTTGTGGCAATTTTCGGCTCTGGCTCCGGCTCCATATGGTGCAGGTGGGAGGTGGTTTGGGTATTTTATCCAAAGGAAATTGCACTTCAGCCCCTTCAATTTTGAAGGGCCTTGTTTTGTTAATTTCGGTTTCCAATTAGAACAAAGAAGTCCCTTAATTTTGCTCAGTGACCATTTTTGAAAGTGAGTGTAAGTTGAGTGACGGTTTGTGCAAGTTTGAAACTTCAGTGACCATTTTGTTATTTTGCTGTAACTTCAGTGACCATTTGTGAAATTAACCCATAACATTAAATAAGATTTCTTAATTTGTGGGAAAACAAATCGGTCTATATAAATGGAACAGAAGGAGTATAAAATATGGATCATTGCATTCCAAATTGTTTGGCAGGTTCAATAATGAACTATAATAAAGACATTTCACTTTAATTGTGCATGGAGTCGATTTTGGTTTGATATAGGTAGTCAATTGTCATATATACAAATACAAAGCTTGACTCATGACATGGTCCATACTGGACAACAAGATCGTTCGACCCGTATTAAAATAATTGGTGCCTATTTGATTTAGACTATGAGAAGAGTGATACTTTTGGAGAATACGTCGTTATGAATACACGTCCAAAATAATTTTATCGAAAAATTATGTGGTTGATAATAAATTTAGAAAAAAATAATAATTAAAGAATATGAATTTGAAATTTGTTAAAGGCGGCTAGAAAATATATCTATAATAAGGGTCCCACATACATACCTACTACTTTACCAAAAAACTCCATTCCATGCACGCTACAATGTAAGTCGGTTGAGTCCTTGACAAGAAACAACACAATATTAACATGTTGAGATGATGCCCCCACCTACTACATTGGGGCCCACCTACTATATCTTAGTTATACTATGATTATAGTTTATACTAATCTTTTTAAAATCACTTGAATATAGTTTAAGATACATATAAATGATTACATATATTGAAAAAATTGTATAAATATGTCTATACATATAATTTTTATATTTTAAAAGAATCTTCCTACGAACGTAGTGATGAAATATTATCAATTATTGAGTTTTTGGTTCGAACTTGAAGGACATATTTCATAGTAACGGTCAATTTTACGCTAATTTTTAAATGATCTTATTCTTTCCAAAACAATACTTTTTCAATCACTCCATACCCACTTATAACCTAAACTTGATCCCAAGTTTAGCTCTCACCGCTATCTAATTAAAAAGGAATTAGTGTGTTTGGCGAGACTTATTTTTAAAGTTTATTTAATCCCCTGTTTGGTAATCATTTTGACCTCATTTTTAGATGAATTCCAACTGTTGCGTTATACAGTGTAATTGTCGGAAGGGAGCCAGTTTTTTGTTGACCGAATTTGGTTGAATTACCCATTTGCCCTTTTAAATAAAATTCTTTCTAAGAGAAGTTATAGCAATTTCGTAAAAAGCCTCATGTCAAATCAAAGGCTGCCACACAACTGGGTCCCACTAAGAGATATAACGGTCATACAAAATTTTGAATGGAGAAGTGCAGAATAACCTCCGGCTATAGAAAATATGAGAAAGGAATTAATCATACTAAGCCCATGTTGAAAACTCTTTTTTTCTATATACTCATTTTCAACTTTACATTCATGCAATGATATATTATGTACATAAATTCAAAATTTTCCCCACTAATTTTTAAAATATGGTCCCTTTTTGATGATATGTCCTACGAGTGGTAATTTTCACGTGGGTCTAGCGGGAATAAAGGAGACAAAGGTATTAGATGCCTCATTGGTTAGTCTCGATAAAATGAAGCTAGTTGGATCGATGTGTTTGCTTCACGATCTTGTGATAATGTGGTCTTCTCATCCTCTATTGCTAGTTAACCTTTGATTATATCCATCGAGATCGCGAGCTCGATCTACTAATATCAATCGATTGCCTTCCCTCGCTGATTATCTTCTAGGGGAGTGGATGGTGATCGATTGCTGATTATGTGCTCCTGAAGTACTAGCTTATGAGCATCAAATATAAATATAAATATAAATAATAATTTTTTTATTTATTATCTTAAACAGGAAATCACAACATACTGGTCATATTCATAATTCATATGCAATTCTATTATTTTTGTGCAGTAGTTAGCTTCTAGAACATGAACAAGATTGGCAAACAAACCTACCATTCTTAATTACCAAGTCCTCTGATATAAGCAATATTTGACTTTCTCACCCTATGACAAAATCATTAGCGTGTCGAGAAGAAAAAATGTATATATATATATATATATATATATATATATATATATATATATATTCTTTTCAAGATTTTTTGATCCATTCTTAAGTCCATTTGCAGGTTGCAGTATCATTTCAATTTTATTTTTTAAATAATTAATGCTGAAAAAAAAGGTGATTAGCAATTTAATTAATAGTGTAATTTATAAAATAATTAATTTTTTTTAATTTAAAAACTCAGCATTATATATTTTTTATTATAAACATTTTAAAAAGTTATTTAGCTTCGATTTTCTCTGCTACTTGATCGATATTACAACTGTTACTAGTGGTTGGAGTTGTCGAGATTAGATTACCGTCGACTATGGCTATATAAACATACATGATGTGTGCGTATATATGTATATATCATTGAAGTTTACTACTAATTAATTATTTTCTCATTTTTAATTATTTTGTACAAGTTATATTCTTTGTATTGACAATTTTGTCATGCAGAAAAATCAAAGATACCGCGTAATACATGAAAATGGTCCACTGTGGAAACACATTATCCTCGATTTTCAAAATTAATTATTATTATTTATAATATTGTGTGGATAATAAAATAAAGAGTCAACGTTCTGTGAACCCGGTTTTAAAATGTCTTGGAAACAGATTTTTCCCATAAAACTTTCCCAACACAGAAAAAAACCAAGTCAATAGTTGTTTTCAATTCAACAGATTTCTAGACTCGAGACTTATCGCCCATTCTTTTATTGGTATTTTTCTGTTTAGCCAATTTTTGTTACATATTATTTTAAATTCACTTTTCTAAAATTCATTTTCAACGATACAATTTCCTAGGGTCCATTTGATTACAAGAGTGGAATTTGGGTGGAAAGAAAATGAATTCCATGGAATTGAATTGCCTAAAATTGTTTTCTTGAAAATTGTCAATTAATTGTGTTTGATTGGTATAATTTTTCTCTTGGAAAATATTGAAATTTTGAATCTTTTGGTGTTCGTTTAGCTTTATATTACATGTAAATTGTCCATTAAAGGGAAACAAACTTTTTACAATTGGAAATATAAATTGTTTCCATTTCAAAAAATAAAAAATAAAAAAAAGATAGAGAACGAAAAACCACCAAAACCATGGAAAAGCAAATTCAGGGAAATGTGGAAAATAGTGTCACGTGATGTGAAGTTGGAAAATCAATCGCCTGGAAAATTTTGGCTATCCAATAACCAAAAAGGTGAAAAATTAAAAATATTTTTCAATTCCCATGAAAAATTTTACACATCATAATAAAATAATTTTGCTCATAAATGCATAACCTTTTTCCTACTTTCCTAATAACACATTTTCTAAAAATATCATTTTTTTTTTTTACCAAAACTAATCAAAGATGTCTTTAGAGCTCGTTTGACAAAACTTTTGAAAAAATATTAAAAAGTTACTTTTAAACCTGTTATGATATTTTACTGAAAGTGCTTTTCGGCTAGAAAAGCTTTTAGGGAAAATGGACGTAAAATAGCTTTCTAGAGAGTTCTTTTACAATAAGTGGAAGCAAAAGTAAATCGTGTCATACATTTCAATTAATGAGCAGGTAATGATTCTAAATTCATATTTCACAATTTTTATAAACATACCATCTACACAATTTCATCTATGTGCGTGGAGACATAAAAGATCTTTACATTTAAATAAATAAATTTGCTCCCTAACTAACAAGTTATTATTCAATATTCTATATGAATTATTCAACTCATAACACGTAAGTAGAATGGTACATGAATTATACCATGCATGTACATGGTATGGTATACATGAAATATAAAAAAAAATTAAATCATTAAAAGAAATAAATGCATAAATAATCTTGGAAAAGAAGTTTCATACAAGTAACTCTACGTTGGATAGATGGATAATCTGGCTGTTTGAATATTTTGTCTTTGCCTTCTCCATATATATATAAACATACAAAAACCTTCCGAAACAAATACATATTTCCCTACAATCAATCTTCAAACTTAGCTTTTGCAGTAAAACAATTGCTTATTCTTGAAGAATTAATCCAAGAAAATCTGATTCAAGAATGAGAGGGAAGAAAACCATGAAATGGAATGTTATATTTCCAAGTTGTTTCAAGATTGATAACCCTACTCCCAAGCCAAAGAAAGTTGTGCCAAAATCATCGTCATCTCCGAGGTTTTCACTGTTGGATTTAAGCAGTTCAACTATTTCGGAAAATCTGTCTATTTCTTTAGCCGGTTCAAATCTTCACGTGTTTACACTTCAAGAACTTAAGGTGATTACACAGAATTTCTCATCAAGTAACTTTCTTGGTGAAGGAGGGTTCGGCCCGGTTCATAAGGGGTTCGTTGATGATAAGATTAGGCCGGGTTTGAAGGCTCAGCCTGTGGCAGTGAAGCTCCTGGATTTGGATGGAACACAAGGGCATCGAGAATGGCTGGTATGTGTTTAAGACTAAATTTTAATAAATAAATCTCTCTCTTCTTTAAAGATCTAAACTTTTAGACGAGGTTGTTCTTCATTAAAATAAATCAAGAACTGTGCTACACGAACTCCTCGGTGGACACCTTGGATGACCGAAATGGGTGTCAAACATACCCTAAAGTTCAATTCATTTGACATCTTAGAGGTTCTAAAAGGACAGTACGCCAAATCCAAAAAAAAAAAAAAAACTCTCTTCTGAAAATGACTTTTTGGATTTTATGCAGTGATTTTTGTTTGATTGTGCATTGGAATTAATTATCTTTTATAATTAACAGACTGAAGTGGTGTTTCTTGGTGAATTGAGACACCCACATTTGGTGAAGTTGATTGGATACTGTTGTGAAGAAGAACACAGGCTTCTGGTATATGAATACATGCCAAGAGGTAGCCTGGAGAATCAACTCTTTAGAAGTAAGTTCTTTTTTTCATTAAATTATAATTAAAATTGCACTTATCACCGTGTGTTGTCACTTGGTGTTTCGTGGGGATTAAAATTAGATTTTTAGTAAATTTTAATAGAAGTTTTTGAAATGTGTGGTTGAAAAGCTATGGAACTCATGAAAGATGTGGTTAATATTGATTGTTTGATTTTGACTTAAAATTAAAATCTGATTTTAATTTGTACCAAACAAGGGTGTTTGGTGTAGATTAAAATCAGATTTTAAGTGGATTGTAATAAAAGTTTTTGAAATGTGTGGTTGAAAAGATGCGGAACCCAAAAAAGATGTGGTTGACATTGATTGTTTGACTTTGAGTTAGTTCGAATTCCAGGTTTCTTGATTCATTTTCCTGTATTTAACTCAAATAATTAGCCACAAGTGCTCAAGTCAATACTGATATTTTCTTGGGTCTTGTTGCTTCTGTGCTGGTAACTTGTCAACAGTACCCCTTTTAACTTTTGAACAAGTCAGCCTTCCTTTAGGTGAACGGTTTCACATACTTGTTATATGGCCAACTCTGCCAATGTTTTAAGAATTGATCCCAAAATAAAATAAAATTTTAAAGTAAATCGACTGATTATTAGTGTGAACTGATTTTTGACTTATTTTGATTGTTTTACAACTATCGATCTTTTGTATATAACAAGATGGGTCTTCGAACTAGTCCTCGATTTTTTCGATTGAATCAACAGTTGGGTCCAGTTTGATTTTGATAATATTAACTTCAACTGCTTGCTGTAGGTTTTTTAAGTAATTTGAGTACGAATTTTCAATAAATTCGATGCCTATAGACCATGTACATGAATTCATATAATACGATGTGAAATTTTATATTGAATGTCGATTTAGTACAAACTCGAAAATTTGACTTATAAACTGATTCCGAAGAATTGAGTAGAGTTAAATTAACAAGGAATTATTTCCCATGATGCAATTAATTGATGATTAAGAAACTTTTTTTTTCTCAAGCAGGATATTCAATGTCTCTTCCATGGTCAACAAGAATGAAAATTGCCATTGGAGCTGCAAAAGGACTTGCCTTCCTCCATGAAGCTGAAAACCCTGTCATCTATAGAGATTTCAAAGCTTCAAACATTTTGCTAGACTCGGTATGTTTCTTCTATAAACTTGTTGGTACAAGACAAAATTTAAATAAATAATATTCGATTAAAATTTTAGATAATATCGCTCAACATGTCTAGTCAAAGCTTACTCTTTTGTCTTGTGTCTAGGATTACACGCCTAAACTCTCGGATTTTGGGCTTGCAAAGGATGGTCCAGAAGGAGACGACACACATGTCACAACACGCATTATGGGCACTCACGGCTATGCTGCACCTGAATACGTCATGACAGGTAATTTAGTTATAATCTTATGCATTTAATTCTCAACGAAAAACAAAATCATTTAAAACTAAATAAATTATCAAACTTTTTGCAGGCCACTTAACAGCAGCAAGTGATGTATATAGTTTTGGAGTCGTACTCTTGGAGCTTCTAACTGGCAGAAGATCGGTAGACAAAACCCGTCCTCACAGAGAACAAAACCTAGTAGAATGGGCAAAACCAATGTTAAAGAATCCTAAGAAACTGCTAAGCAGGTTAATGGACCCTAGACTTGAAGGGCAGTACCCAGAAATGGGGGCTCAAAAGGCAGCTTCCTTGGCTTATCAGTGCTTAAGCCATAACCCAAAACTTAGGCCACAAATGAGTGATGTCATAAAAAATTTGGAGCCCTTGAAAGATCTTAATGACAATATTCCAGTTAGGACATTTGTATATTCGGTTTTCGGGGACAGTGATTTGGAGAGGGAGAGTGAAAAAAAGGGTAGCAAAAACGGTTATTATAAGCAAGAAGGTCAGATTAAGTCTCCTGAATCTCGAGTTATCTTCTCGATGAATAGTCTGCATGAGAACCTAAGAAAAGGGTTGGATTCACCACTGCACAACGGATTGCAGAGAGAATAGATTAGAAGAGTTTTGTGACTCGAATTGTAAATAGTTGTGTGTAATGAATTTGAAAACAAGAGAGAAAAGAATTGAAAAAGTCATGAATTGAATCGAAATTCAATATATTCAACATTTTATAGTCAAACAAGTTATGTTTTCAAATTTTTGTGTCTCATGTTCTTTTTTATTTGTTATTTTCTTATTTCCTCAATCCAATCAAAAAATAAAGTTCAACAAAGAATGAGAAATATAAATAATGAAAAATAAAAATATAAAAATGATTCTCTCTCAATTGAAATGAAGACTCTCGACTGTGTTCAACAACACTCTGTACCCAATTGTTGGTTATCAAACTTAAAAAACGATACCAAAGGCAATTTTTGGCCATGATAGCTTTGATGATATTGAAGAAATTGTGAAGAAGAATGCAGAAATCGAGCGGGTGAAGGAAAGGAATAACAACATAATGGTACAATAAAAAGAAGAAACGTCGCCTGAGAGATTCGAACTCTCGCGGGGAAACCCCATGTACTTAGCAGGCACACGCCTTAACCACTCGGCCAAAGCGACGTTGTTGCTTTACTTCTTCATTTAATAAATAATAAAGAATAAGACTTTTGTCATTTTACAAACATTCCCACCCATCGTTTGCTGATAATTTTTGTAATTTCATGTTCTTGCAAGTTTTTCAATAAATTGTTTTTGTTCCTTTTTTAGTAGATTGTTTCCAATGACTTCGACAATGAATTATACGCAATTTTAGGAATTCGATCATCAAAAAATATGCTAAAAGTCAAAATAGAGTAAAACCAACAAAAGAAAAAAGGAAAGGAAAAATCCAAAATAAGTAGAATACCAATGCCACCTATAAGCATGGTGAGACAAAATGAATTATATTGCACTGTCTTAAGTTACATTTTGAACAAAAATGAAAAAGGCAAATATATCAAGTTTACATTTAAAATTACTGCATAATACACTAGCAACACAAGTAGCAAGGGTAGCAGCAGCAGCAGCAGCAGCTTCTTTTGTCACAAGGGGAACAAATATTTATCTTTGGACATTTAGGATACCAACATGCACATTTTCTGGGAAAACAAAAATAAATCGAGCAGGACGGACATTTGGGAATGCAGCAACACTGTCTACAACAACCGCCACACATGTTACAGCATTGAGTATTGAAACATGACGAACAGTGGCACTTGGGCATTGAACAGCAGATGGGAATGCAGCAACACTGTCTACAACTACAGTCACACATGTTACAGCATTGAGTATTGAAACATGATGAACAGTGGCACTTGGGCATTGAACAGCAGATGCATGGGTCGAGATTACACAAATTGCAGTCGCAACAGTGTGGCATATGAGGACGAGGGCATTTAGGACAACAGCAAAACCATGGAATGTTGAAACAGGATGTTCCACTGAAATACAATAGAACTTGTGTTACATATGGTAAGAATATAATACAAAGAATAATGTTATTTATCATTATGATGATGGAACATCGATAATGTAGCAGTTTATGTGGAATAATGTGATTAGACAGTTCAATTTTTATGAGAGAGGCGGAGGAGAGAGAGAGAAAAATGTGAAAGATAATTGGTTACCACATCATCAATATTCCATCATCATGATAATAAATCACATTACTCTAATATAAAAGAAAACAAACTACTCGAACCAAAACCCCCAAGAAGTACGTATTAAGGAGTAACACTAAAAAGGATGTTCAAGTTTCACAGATAGGCTCAACCATCTCTCGAACTGGGTGCTTCCAATGAATGGGGTTCCTATCTTTACGAGCACACAAAATAATAATCATTTGATGTTGGAGAAAAGAAAGTTTCCAATCTATACGAGAACAAAGGAGATGCTAACAATTTGTTTCTCGACTCGAGATGGTACGAAGTAGATGCTGACAGTACATATTACATAGGACTTTTAACATGATTTGGCTTTGAGTAGCTTCCGAACCCATTTTCTTAATAGTCATGAAGCTGTATTAAGTTTTTCGTGTGAATTAGAAATAATTGTGAAGAGCAAAATCAA
This sequence comes from Fraxinus americana, assembly GCA_035079005.1. Classification (NCBI taxonomy): domain Eukaryota; kingdom Viridiplantae; phylum Streptophyta; class Magnoliopsida; order Lamiales; family Oleaceae; genus Fraxinus; species Fraxinus americana. The sequence goes on along the minus strand of CM068717.1, from coordinate 4,794,405 downwards.
TAATATCAATCTATTGACATAATAGGTCAATGATGGACAAAAAATTTCTAGTCATTGTCTGAAGCAATTGGATTGAATGAGGAAATCTGACTCGTATCCTCGAGAAATCTAGTCTAAAAAACATTGAGTTACAACCACGAGTGCAAGTACTTAGTTAATGATCATCAGCAGAAGTGCAGAACAAATGATTTTTGCCACAAAAGTTTTTTCTCTAATTCTAATTCTGAGACTTTTGATGACAAAAGGTGAACTTGAATAAGAATACTCCACAAATGGAAAGTGATTGGCAGCACATACCTGAGCCATTTCCAGAAGCGACAAGATCTGCGAATCTTCTTCGTTCTGCTTTTAAAAACCCAAGACAAAAATCAACGAGTGAGAGTGAGAAAATAAGAGATTATCTATCAGTGCCATAAAAAAAAGATAGCTGACGTTTTTCTTACGTAGGTATAAAAGGATCCGAGTTTCCAGTTACAAAATCTGCAATCCTGCAAAATCAAAATCAACATGTTCATTTAGTTCCAAACTAATCACGAAGCAGGTGCAAAGCATGTTAAGAAGGGAAAAACAATATATAATTTCTTTAGATATATGATATAGATAAAGAAAACTTAAGGCATTCTGGAAAACAAAACTTGACATACTCTTTACAGGATTGTGAAGCAGGTCGAAGGCCTTCGACTGATTTTAATTCTTCCTGATTGCAATAAATTTTTGGATGAGATTCCGTTTACAAAAAAATAGGGTTTTCATAAAATAGAAGTACATTGCATCCTTCCCCCATCGACAAACTATGACAAAAATAAACCAAATAAGAGAGCTACTTAATATCATCAACCGTCACAGGTTAAATAAATTTGTGAAGTTTTGCTCATTTATCTTAGTTTCACCAAATACTAAAATCCTTTCCTATGTCAGAATGCTTTTTTACATGCCACAATTCCCAACCAAAAGAGACGTATTATGAAGAAGCCAGCACCACCATTCAAAGAATTATCTGGAAGCTGCTGGAATTTGAACATAATAGCTGCCAACATAAGAGAATAAATCTAGAGTGCATCCATGCCTAGAAGATACTAGAAGAGTCCAATTACTATCACCACCGCCATTTATGGATGTATCTAGAATTAGAATTGTAACTTCACCACCATAATAGAAATGTGTAGGAGGAAGCCACCGACATTACTCCTCTATAAATATATTATGCGTGTGTGAAAAAGTGGAGTGATGAGAGAGTGTGTGAAAGAGTGAGCAGAAAGATAGAGAAAGAGAGTGCATATATAGTGAGAGAAATAGTATAGTGGAGAAAATTAGAGATAGTGCTATCAATATAAAATTAGAGAGGTGTAGTGCTAGTGGGATGTGTTTTCAAAACTGTAAAAGTGATTTATATCAATAAAATTATTTTCGTTTGCGGTTTGAACTCAACATATTAGCTGCATAAATTCACATCTCTTAATGTGAGAAGAATGAACAAGAGCGGTCAACATTTGAAAGTTAAAATGCATTCTGCAGTCAAAAAGTATACAATATTTCCATTTTTCTATTGATTACAATAAATTGAACCAAAGGTGCTGACCTGCTTGAACCAATAAATGCACTCCGTTAATTCAGCCAATGTGGAATAAGTTATGCATTAATGACATCCATGCAAGAAGGCTGGAGGGAATTCAGCTAACACAAATACTAAAATGTCATGTGAAACCTCAAAACATTCTGGTTATACAGAGCCAGATTTTGCCCTGCAACTAGAAGAAGATGGCTTTGGGGGTCACTGTGGTTTGGCTGAATGCGGTTTTCCATCAGAGTCTTTGAACAGGAGATTATTTAGAACTTCGGAAGCAAGGATCTTGAGAGAAAGAAGGTTGCTTCGAAAACAGATATACAATCAATCCACATCCCTATATTACGCGATTCTTGGCTTGCCCCAGAATCCTTGTTTTCTAGTCAGGCACAAAACAGTGCAGGATGAGGGCGGATCATCTCACCGAGGCTAAAGCATGGTCCTAAGGCCGCGGAAATTGGAAAATCCCATAGTTTTTTGTGTTATACTTCACGGCAACAAAAACACACCTTGCTGATTTTGTCCTTAGTAATTTATAATTTGTAGCATAATATCAACCAAATACTCCTAAAAGGCAAGTGAAAACACCGCGTGACAAAACGTAATTTCAAACATAATTGATATAAGCTCAAGTAATCCTTGACAACACAAAGCACCACTTGATACAATGTCTGAGCATTGCTGACACTCTAAAAGTTAAACTCAAATGGACTCAAGCATGAGACAAACATTGATATATCAGAATCTAGACCAAAATATATGCAGTATTTGATAACTCTTGCCAGATAATTACTGACTGGAAATATTGTTTCACCGTGCACAATGTCTAAGCTAGTTTGTAGAGTTATGAATACAAACACATAATCTTCCTTTCAAGATTGACAACATCGCTCTCGGCCTCGAAATTAACAAAACTAGACTGCATGAAATTAACATTCAGAACCCTGTTGAGTAACTGTTCAAATTCTTTAACAATTGGCCACTCTCCATCAACTTAAATTTTTAGAGGAATTGTTCAACATGGCAACAGAGTAGTCCGGTCTAAGTGTAACTCTTGCCGCTACCCATTATATTTGTCCCTCTCTAAGGAGAGCTTAAGCGCTTTTAGACGAGGTGTTCAACGTAGACTAAATATTTGAATTCAAGTTGGAAAGCTTGGAATTATCGATGGTCTAATTCATCACCTTCTTTTTCTAATTACAGTCATATCCAATTATCAAATCCTATCTAGTAGCTAATACAAGGGAATTTGAAGATGAAATGACAAAAATTTACATGGTATCTAAATTCCAACTCACCTCAAGAAAACTGATCTCTCTTTCCAGAATCTGAACCTTGGCTAACTCTCGACGTTTCCCATACAAATCTGGGTAGGCCGGCGGCGACTTGGGCCGCGGTGGCACTGAAACAGTGCCGACAGAATCACCCATTTCTCCAATGTTTGCAACACCAATGTTTTTTTCCCTTTATGAATACTGGACATTAATCGAAATTATTGGGAAAAAGAACATGCAAAGAGAGGAAAACTGAAAATTGCAAGGAAACAATAATTACTGGGATTTATGACTTTTGGGATAATTCCGAGGTGCAGAGTGCAGAAAAGCCCAGACCTTAAAAGTTCTGCCACACCCACTCTCACAGCAAACCATGACAGAACTACCAGTACATTACAACAACTATACTGTATACATACATAAATTAATACTATAAAAGTTTAAAATGATATATGAGTGAATGAATTGGTAGTTTATTTCACCAACATTTGGTAATACTTGGTGTAAGGTATGCAACAATCGAACCTCTTTCAAGATTATGCAATCTGCTCCACTCAATTTAATCGACATTACTAGCAATAAAATAAATACTTGAAGGTTCACAAAATAGTGAGATGGGTTTGCAGAAATGTACAGAAATTGCAGAGTCGATTAATGGGGTGGGGAACATCGTACATCAGATCACACGTGACTGCTGTGTAGGATAGAGAAATGACTGTGCTGTTAATTGTACCACCATCCTCCTCGTTTTTACTTTTTACAGTTTTTCTAGAGAGAAAAAAAAGGAAAATGCGATGCCAGGCACCGCTGGTACAAAGTACAGGCCTGGTTGAGTCGGCATAGACTGGACCATTTAACACGTAACTAAGAGTTGTAACATTTACATTTTTTACAATTTAGCCTCGATTTGGCCAGATTTTTAAATTATTTATAAATGAATATACTTATGGAGAACGTATTCGATAGATATTAAAATCGGATTAAAATTGAAAAATTAGCTGTTATTGTTGATTTTTATTAAACGAGTGAGACTCAATAACGACTAATGGAAATAGGTTACTGCTTATAAGAAAGATTCGATATTTCTCATATGTTATATTATTGTGGGGTTTTCATTTATATATCGGAAAATGGTTTTCTAAAGAGTTTTTTGTTGCAGGAAGCAGAAAATATTACCCGGCACACTTAGTCTCGAACTTGGTTCGACCACTTTCTATTTAATCGTATCAGAATCAGGCTGTAGACCATTGTGATTGACTACTGCTCACCAGGGAGCAATCGACACATATTCACCACAAGCTTGGACCAACCTTATCTATGTGCCGGCCCTGAAATTTTGGATGCCCTGTGCAACATTTTCAAATGGTGCCCCTTTCATGAAATAAAAAAAAAAAATCAATAATATTATATCATCGCAAAATTATGAACCTTAAATACTATTTATTTTTTTAAATATCGTGAATAAGAAAAGTACGAATAAAGTTCAAAAGCACCTCTCAAACTTCATCAAAATTCATATCATCAAGAAAGAATCATTCAAGTCCCTAAATTTTTCATGCAATTCCATATGAGAAAACATTGAAATCAGAAACGTCAGATACCTTGTGTAAACTTTGAAATACAACAAATTATGTAAAAATGTTTTTTCTTGCATTTCTAGAAGCAAACTAACTAATTGAACTTTCATTTCTAGCCAATCTTGTTCAATAGATATCAAAAATATTATAACATGGTTGATTATAAATAAGATTTTAATAACTTCAATTTAAAAAAAAAAAAAAATATATATATATATATATATATATATATATATATATATATATATATATATATATATATATATATATATATATATATTCAACAGGTTCAACAATAACATTAATTGTCAGTAATACTTTATAAGCAATAAATGTATTCGAAAAGAGATCAAATCTTTTCAAATAAGTTAATATATCAAAAGCTGTCTTTGTTTATTTTGGTATTTCAAATAAGTTAATATATCAAAAAATGTCTTTGTTTCTTTTGGTAAAAGATTTCACAAATTTTTTTTTAACTCTCGAAGAAAAAATTTGTCATCAAGATAGCAAAAAATTACATATCTTAAAACAATATCAAGATTATCACAACATGCTTTCAAATCAGTATCATTCAATGCGTTTAACTTGTAAAAAAAAAATGAATTGATCGAACATTCGTTCAAGTGATCCAATTACTTGATCTACTATATAAAGGAAATAATTGATTATGAAAGAATTTTCAAATGATTGTGCGTCCTTTATAGTGACATTTTCATCAAAATGTTTCTTCTTAAGAATTATAATTTCTCATATTTTCTATTTTCATTGACATTATTTAAAGTATGATACTATTTAAAAAAAATTATATCTAATCAATTACATTATTCTTAACTTTAGTATCTTAATACAATTGCATATCATACCAAGTCAAATGCATACAATCAATAAAGAAATAATCCATAAATGAAAATACTTAAGAACAACACATTGAAATTAGCTATGAAGGGGTCCAAACCATCTGAATCATTTCCCTTACATTAATAAAAATTTCTTGGTATGATATGTAATTAGGAATAAGAAATACAACAATGTTAAATAAAGATCATCATTTGTCTATCTTTTAACTCATTTATCATAAACATTGTGCACTTTAACTTAACATGATAATTAAATTTTAAAATTTTAAAATTAATAAATATTTTAAATATATAATTATACATATATATACACAAATAAAAAAAATTTTGGTGCCCCTATAATGATGAGGCCCTGTGCGGTCCCTCAACTCGCGCACTCTCAGGGCCGCCTCTAATCTAACCATCCTCAATCCATTGTACAAAAGCACCTGACTCGATTTACACCACAAGGACTAAGCCAATGTTTGTTTCACATTATTTCATACAAGAAAATGAAATTTTTGACCTTATTTTTTTTCAAAAAGTGGATTCCACTATGAGATAAGGTAGTCAAAAATTGCGGTTGATCCATTTTGCAACGGTAAAAATTCTTCTAATAATGTGATACAAACATGGGCTAAATAACATTATTCCTTCCATTGAAAAACTCTTCATTCAATAAAATTGAAACTAGCAGAGATGAGCAATGAATAAGTGTATCAAAACAGGAAAAAATTACACGAAATCAAGAAGAAGCACAAGTATAAACATCCTCTAGTAGGCAAGTCACCATTCCTAAATAGTGCCCCAACAGTAACTCCGTCGATCTCAGCATGATCGATTGCTAATGAGAGCCTGAACTATCGATTCCAGGTGAGTTTGCTTGTGATCAACGACGTGTTAGCTAATAGAAGAAATAAGGAGTTGTTCTCTTTATATTTTAGTTTTGTGTTTTGAATTCATTTTGAGTTTTGTATTTTAAGTGTTCATTTCGAGATTGTTGAAAATGTATTCTTTTTGGCATTTTGAAAACACCAAAAATGCGTTTTGAAAATTTTGGCTTGATTATAACTGAAATTTTCTTTGTAAATTTTTAATTTGTTTTCAAAAATGAATTTTTCGAAAATAGGAAAGAGAACGCGTTTCCACTGTTTTAGAAAATCGAAAACGGTTTGAAAATGGTAAAAAGAACATACCCTAAGTTTTTCGAGGATGATTTGGAAGTGAGAGATTCCAAAGTGAGTCACTGCTCTTCGAGATATAATTCTGCGAGCACAGATAAATGCAAACAATTAATAGGGGGGCTAATTATGGTTTTGATTGATTGAGATGTAGATAGAAATGTAACAAATGTTCGACCTTTCCGACCTCGTGTGGATCCTTATGGTGAGGACATTTTCACATCAGGTTTGGTTTCCCAGCTACAAAAACCACAAAAGCTCGGCAGGATGAATTGGCGAGGCCTGCATCCTTACATCATTGACCTGAGCTAGTTTGGGTTTGGACAAGCATTTACATAGTTAAGGCTCTGTTTGATACACATTATTTTTTTAATTCTCATTTTTCTACTCATTTTCAACCACACATTCTTCAATAAAATAATATTTTCCATCACATCAATAACTTTTCTTTTATTTTTAACTACACATTTTCCATCAATCTACTATTCAATAATACATTCTTTCAAAAGAATGTGTCCCAAACACACTTTAAGCATTCTATTTTTTGATAATGTACACGTACACCACAGACCCATCTGGACAACACCATCAAATATCAAATGCACTAAGATTCAGAAACTTGTACATAATACCTAGAAAGGTAAAATATATATAGGAGAGTGGAAGACATTCTCATATAGTGTTCTTCTTCATACAGATTTCCCTTCAAATTAGGCATAAAAGTCTAAAAACTAAAACTTACATGTCCTCTTTTGGTCTAAGTGGAAGCCTCCATTTTTCATGCCAAAATGGAAACCCATCATAAGTATGTTGCTCTAACAGTTAAAAGAAAGACATACATACCTTGATTTTTTCAACTGTGCCATGAAAATAAATGACCCTTGAATCCCCCCTGGCATCGAAAGCACGAATATACTTTGAGCAAAAAACGTAGCAATCCGAAAAACTTCATTGGCCCCCTTGCAAGGGCTCCATATGGTCTTCTTGGCCACAAAATAGATTTTGCCCCATGCACTAGTGCCTCATTTGGTGTCCAACCACAGCATCCAGGCTTGACCACGTAGTAAATCCCCTGGTGCTTGAACAAAGCCTGTGCTTCCCGACACTGTCCTACAAGTGCCTTAGGCCCTTAGCCACAACATTTGTGACATCAAGATAATCTTCGTTAAGTGGACCGATATGAAGCTCCTTATTCTGAACATAAGAATAGATAAGATATGCTACCTCATCATCATCTTAGAAAATTGTCATGTCCCGAATATGAAATCCGTGAGGCCTTAAGCTATAACGATTTTCAAATGGGCCGGTAGGGGACTTGCTAACGGCTATCCCAACAGAGAATTTAGTGTAGGTGGGGCATCATCAATATGCATCCACATTACATATATACCTGTCTTCTCATTGTAAATCACTTTAGGCCTCTCAAGCACATTCAACTTTTAGAGATCATGTGTCGTATTCTTTTCCTCCCTGGCTAGCACAATCCCCTCGTTTTTCCAAAGTCCATAGATCCTTTGAAGAGTAACAACAAAGACCAATAATATCAACAAGGGCTAGCTCGATAAGTAGGACCATTCTTATACTCTCCACACCAATAGTAAATCTTTGATATCTCGTCATACAAAATGCCACCCCCATGAGCTTGAATAGGATTCCCATCAGTATCCAACCATAGACGTCCTGAACAAAAGTACAAGCTACCGCTGTCTAGACCCTTTCGTGGATCTATATGAGAAAATTAGAGTATAGGTTTTGTTGCTCTATTCATCTGTCACAAATACAACATATAAAGATGTACAAGAGATCGGTCAGCTCTATTTCCGAGGCTAAGAAATCATGATGCAACATTAGTGGGATCTCGTCTATACTAATCAAGGAAAATTGTAGAAAACAAGGAAGGAAACAAAATGAAAATGATATACTGAAAACGGGAAGGAAACAAAATGAAAAAGATAGATTCAACATGATGATTTCATGTTGAAGATTGGAATAGAATCCAATGAATTGAAAGGTATACAAGGTCCTCTATTTATAGACTAATTAACTAACAAACTGACTAACAATTAAACTGACTAAAAAAAAACCTAACTAACACTACAGCTGGAACTGTTGGATGCATAAGCTGATGGACGAGCAGGATAACTTGTGGTTGGATCATGATCCGTATGAGCTGGAGCTTGTAGATTCCAACATGCCCCCTCAAGATGGACGGTAAAGATTGAGAACGTTCATCTTGCATTATAGTCTTCAAGACAAAGTGGAGAAACTTTGGTACTTCCAGTAGATAAGGATAGAAGCAAGCTGGTAGATCTACTCAATAGGAAGTACTAGAGTTTCACAAAAGAGCACACAGTGATTACATATATTACTCCTGAACACTATACTGCATCATCTGCTAGTTAAGCCAAAAAGGAAAACATCCAGAAGGTAGGTATATATATATCAGCAATATACAGCAGCTGATCAGAAGCCAAAAGCTAATCAAGATTTAAACAAATTGCTCCACTTCTTGTTGGCGTTCTCTTTCCATATTGCATCAGTCACTCTTGAAACTTGATCATGCGAAATGCAATGCAGATTTAGGTGATTCAAATAACCAATTAAACTATAGAGAGAGAAGATCTTCCTGCAACCAGAATGCAACTGTGGATGGGATACATATGCATACTCCATAACCTTGAACAATCGATGATGAAGCGGAGAAGGAAATGAAGAACAAAAGAACTGATGAAGATGAATCCAAACAATATTGAAGTCTGCTACATTATAATTGCAAGAATTCAAACTACATAAAAAATGGAGATGACTGATGACACCTCTGTTCTTACTGCACATGCAGGAATCGAAACCGGAGGCTCAAAAATTAAAAACTCAGGAGCAGATGGAATGGACATCAGCTATTGAAACTAAGTGAAAATCAGATGCTGAACAAAGTTCCCCCAATGGCAGACATTCTGGCGGAGATCTAAAATCAGAGTTGTCTTCAGATCTCCATTCCAGAGTTAAATTCAGGATCAATTCCAGAGTCTTCTCAGCGTGAATCCTTACACTCCTTTTCATCATGGTGTTCTTACCCATAAGCACTACAGAATCTCTCCTTTAAACCCTTCCTGATGTTCTGCAGCTGGTTCGATTCCAACACTGAGATCAGAAAGCTTCATTCCAGATTCGATTATTGAAGAAGAAGAAAATAACAGAGAATGAAATGCAGACGAAAGGAGCATATTCTCTGATACCATGTAGAAAACAAGGAAGGAAACAAAATGAAAATGATATACTGAAAGCGGGAAGGAAACAAAATGAAAAAGATAGATTCAACATGATGATTTCATGTTGAAGATTGGAATAGAATCCAATAAATTGAAAGGTATACAAAGTCCTCTATTTATAGACTAATTAACTAACAAACTGACTAACAATTAAACTAACTAAACAAAACCTAACTAACACTACAGCTGGAACCATTGGATGCATAAGCTGATGGATGAGCAGGATCACTTGTGGTTGGATCATGATCCTTGTGAGCTGGAGCTTGTAGATTCCAACAAAAGTCAAACTAAATAAATCGATTATATATCTACAACAATATTTCTTAATACTTCCCCTCAAGTTGAAGAGTGAATATCATGAAGTCCTAACTTGTTACGCAATGTTACAAATTAGTCCTTCCGCATAGCCTTTATGAATACATGTGCCAACTGGAAGCGTGTAGGTTCATATGAAGGACTAATCATTCCAACTTGCAATTTTTCTCGAAATATGTAACAATCTATCTCAATCTGTTTTGTATGCTCATAAAAAAAGGGGATTTACTATAATGTACAAATATGCTCTATTGTCGCAAAACAATGATGTAGGAGCTATCTGTGAGACTTTCAAGTCTTGTAATATATATTACAACCAAGTCAGCTCCAAACACATGTTGGTCATAGCTAGATATTCAACCTCTGCAGATGATCAAGAATCATTGGTTTGTTACTCAGATTTCCATGAGATGAGAGAATTCCAAAGGAAAATACAATATCACGTAACCGATCTTCTTGTGGCACGACAACCTCCCCAGTCTGAATAGCAAATTTAGAGCAAGGGTGTTGGTGGAAGGTAACAATAAACCTTAACCAGGAGTACCTTTTACGTACTTGACAATTCGTGTGGCAACATCCCAATTAGAGTGTGGAGAATCCATTGTGTGCGGAAGACTGTCTGAAGAATCCAGTGCAGGCTGAGAAGAATTTGTAGCATTAGCAGCAGGAAATAAATTGCCAACATTACCTCAAGATTTGCGATGTTGTCTTTGCCGTTGATTTTGTCGATTGCCTTGAGTTCCTATGTTGAGAACCCATGTTCCATTTTTATAATTGCGCATTTCCTCAGTGTGACCTTTTTGTCACAATACTTGAAATGGAATTTGAAAGTTTGACAATTTTCAATTGTATGACTCCTCTATTTGAGGAGTTGTTGGTTCGATTCTGAATTGCAATAGCGATGGAAAAGTTTTTAGTTGATTCTAATGTCATTTTATGCTATATTTCGTCTTAAATGTCCAGAGATTGCGCTTGACGTACATTAGGCAATGACCGGAGTGGACTCAGAAGTTTAAAGTTGGAGGGCATTATCGAACTTGCAAAAAATTTTGGAGAAATTTTACAATCGAAAATTTACGTCCAAAAAAGTCATACCCCATGTAATTTTGCATCTGAAAATTTACATGAGATATGACTTTTTCGGATGTAAAATTTCGAAATTTTTTTATGTCATATTCCATATAAAATTTCCTCATAAAATGATTAAAATTACATCGACAAATTTGTATCGCAAAAATAATAAATGTTAATGAAATAGTTGAATTTTTTTTAAAAAAATGCGAGTTAGACGTCTTTCTTTAAGATTCACGTTTAACTATTTTCGATATATATTTGGACTATTTGATATGCCCATCAACTTAAGCTTTAAGATGATATAAGCAATTTGTAGATTCGATTAGCATGCGCTTGTTGGAGAATTTTTAAAATTAGCTTGTTATCAAAATTCAAATTTATTGTGATTTTGCCCCTATTTGATGGAGATTAAAATCAAATTTTTATTAAATTTTAATAAAAGTTAAATAGTTATGAATTTCATGAAATATGTTATTAGAATTAATTGTTAATTTTGATTTAGATTAAAATTTAGATTTCAATAGATACCAAACATAACTTTACAAAAAAAAAAAAATTCAAAAGTTGGGGGGGCACGTGCCCCCCAGGACCCCCCTTGGGTCCGCCCCTGGCAATGACGACATCATGAGGATATTGGTATGAACAGCATTGTAGGCGTCGTTGAAGCCCGTGAGAAATTGCATCAGCCGAACTTCTTGTCTCTGAACATTATGTTCTTTCATTTGGTTGCAGGTGGGAAGAGATCGATATGTTTCTAATTCATCCCAAAGGCTTTGGATTTTTGTAAAATATGTTCAGATTGTCATAGTACCTTATGAGATACAGGCTAAGGATAATTGGATTTGATAGATTGGTGGTGCATTTTTTTGTGTAAATTGATCTTTGAATTTTTTCCGCACTTGCTGAGCGATATTTTTGCATGAACTACCCCTCTTGTCAGATCATGTTCTACGCAGTGACTCAGCCATGATAAAATCATAAAGTTGCATTGATTCCAGAGAGTATATTTTGGTGTTTGTTTGATTTCTAAAGGTGGCTGAATTGATCAATTGATGAAGCCAGTTTTATTTTTGGCTATGAGAGCATGAATCATAGATTTACTCCATGACGGATAATTGGCGCTGTTCAATATTGTTGGGACGAGCATATGTCCAGGCTGATTTGAATGATGACTCTAAGTATGGATTTATACGAGGACTGACATTACTGGTGTTTGAATAATTGGAATGGGACGTTTGTCATTGTGTTTGATCTTCTCTTGCAAAGGTGTTTACATGTGTCAAAAATAATCAGCACAAGAAAGAGCAGAAAGTTGTTATACCATGAGAAAAATTGAGTGTTGGTTTTGTTGCTCTATTCATCTATTACAAATACCACATAAATAAATATGTACAAGAGATCAATCAATGCTATTTCTATGGCTAAGAAACCGTGATCCAACATTAGTGGGATCTAGTGTATTAGTATCTAGGATAGTAAAAACTGTTTAATCAGTCCAATTTCCAAATCATTTATATTTTCCATGGTTCCATCCTTCCGCTGTTGCTTCTTCCCGCCGTTCTGTCTGGTGACTCCTCCACCACCACCAGTCCAGCTATGCCAGAAGCCGAGAGGTCCAGTGACCAGTTGTAGCTTGTTGAGTTTCCGTCGCTGCCCGTCACCCCTTGAGTATTCTGATTTTATTTTATTATTTTTTGGGGGGTTTTGGTGTTATTTTTTATTTATGAGTTATGACTATCCTTATGGACAGAAATCATGATTTATGTTGTATGAATAATGAATTAATTTGGCGAATTGGCTTTAAAAGTTTGAAATGAGAATTGTGATTTCACTGATTTGTGAATTTGTGATTTGGGGTAAACAATGTATGTTGCACTATAGGAATTGTGGATTTTAATTTATCAATAATGAGTCATTGAGTTGTGATTTGGGAATTACGATTCAGTAATGTGTACTCTGTTTTTTTAATCAATTGCAATTGAATAAAAAAACTGAGACATTTTGCAATTGTAGATTATGGAACGATTTTTTTAACCGATACCTAATTTTTACTTTTTAGTGCGTTTATATATATATTGAATAATTTTTAATATTATTAAACAACATTACTTTTACGATCGTTGATTGTCGACGGTCAATTGTGCTGGGTCTGCCACTAAAATGATATAAGAATCATTTGTTGAAGATTTTCCTATATTTATTGTCTCATTTTCTATTTGATATTAGAAGTGGACATCACGAAAATGAAATGTGGTCACTTTATAAATATTTTTATCTCTATATATTAATTAATTTGAGAATTAACTTTTTTTTTCTAGTGTGCGTATTATTACCACGGTTCAACCGCAGTTCGACTCAATTCGACCTATTGATCATTAATCATTTTACATTTTCAGGTAAATGATTGGATCGATTTTAAAAACATTGATATACAACAAAAAATGCATTAGGGACATACGTGTCAGCTTGTACAAGAAGCGGAGAGATTCGATTATATATATTCCTAGGGAACATAAAAAGTCTTGAGATTCAACAACTGCATTTTAAATAGGTGATTCTCCAACATGACTTTGTCATAAGCATAGTTTTAATACACAATTTACCCTTAATCTCGTTTTTCTTAGTCCAGCCTAAAAAATAAAATCAAAGCACGTTGAAGATGCCTCTCGAAGAGATAAGGAAATTTCTATTTTAGAGTAACAAGGAAGCATATCCTTCAAGTCGCAGTATTTTTTATTTGAATGGATTGTACTCGAGATCCTAAAATATATTCACAATTTGATGCTGATTGTGAGGATGTTGACTGCGAGGATATGCTTCCTTAGTTTTCTCACTACTTTTTCGACGTTCGACCAATTTGTCATCCATTTGCACTGTTGGTGGCTGCAATTGTTGAGTAATGACAATACTATCCATTTCAACCTTTCTCCTAGTTTTAGGTATGTTTTTTTGTAAAAGACGAGTTAACGTGCTTCTTTACTGCTCACAGCAACACACAGCACGGTGCCATGGACCCAGGGGAGGACGCATACTTTTTATGTTGGGGGCACAATCAAACTTTCAAAAAGTGTCGAAAAAATTAAAGTAAAAGATATTTTATTACAATTGTTCTCTACGTGTTCTCATATTTTGATAACGTTCTATAATTAAAGTGAGAAATAGAGAAAAATTTAATGTAGTTTCATAATTCAAATCAACGAAGAAATTGAGTATACAATCTTGATCATCAAGAGTTACACAAACTTTGATAGAATCAAAGCCACATATTTATATGTACATTTCTTAAATGTAAACTAGAGTGGATTTAAAGGAAACTTAAAAAGGAAATTACAAAGTTTGGTTTAGCATTTGAGAGGCTCGACTCGCTCCCCAACCCATTCCCTATTATCAAATGTCAGCCGCAGTATTATACGTATATTAATTGAATTCAACTGGAATGAAATTGCAAAGGAAACTTAAAGGAAATTACAAACTTCTGTCAAGCATTAGAGAGGCCCGATTCGATTTGGAATGGAGAGAACATTTATTTGAAATGAATGTAGATTCCTTTTCCTTTCATATAAAAAAAAAAAATGAAATTCAAAATTTAGGTGGGATAGGTCACCCCCCAAGTCCGCCCATGCATGGACCAAGCTACCTTGAGAGGGCCCATGGCAGAATGGATTAACCCCGGTGCCATAGTGCACAACAGTTAGTGATGTTGAAGTGGATAGTGCATAGCAGTTAGAGCATCTCCAAAAGACTCTCTATTTTTAAAGAGCACATATTCTATCATTTGGAGATCATCTATAAATTTAGAGAGTTAAAAATTTGAAGTGATCAAACAAACTCTTTATATTTAATACTTAATTTTACTACTCCCAAAAAATATTTATTATTTTTTCTTTTTCTTTTATTTTAACTAGCTTTTCTTTAGATTATTTTATTGTTTTCCTACATTGAAAATTGAAACACTTTGAATGCATTTAATTATAGAGAATGAGTCTCTAAATTAAAATGTTAATTTAAAAAGTCTCTTAAAACATAATTTTAAATGTTGACTCTTTAAAATAGAGAGTAACTTATGTTTAAAAAATCTCTTGGAGATGCTCTCAGTGACGTTGAAGTGGATGAACTATGACTTATTAAGTGAATTTGAATAAATTTCCTCATAATCCTCAAAATATTTAGAGCCTGCTTGTTTCCCATTTTATTGTAAGAAAGCATTTCGGAATAGTAGATTGATGGAAAATGTGTAGTTAAAAAATAAAAAATAAAAATTTTGAATTTGCGTATAATATTATTTTATTAAAAAATATCGTTAAAAAGAAGAGAGGAAAAAAAATATTTTGGGAATAATGGAATAAACCAAAGGCCTAATAAATTATGTGACTTTTAAATGATTTCGTTGAAAAAGTTTCAGACACGTGAATCCAGAAGAACCATTAAAATCTCAAATCGAAAACCCCTCATCTTCAATCTCGTGTCCATCTTCATCACACCACTACCCAAGAAGAGACTTATCCAATTTTTTGAAGTCAGGGTTGATGTCAGCAAATTTAGATTTCCTCACCATCTGAACTCTAAATTAAAAGCCTTGCATCATAGCCTCCACTGAATCTAGTGTCAAGTCATGGACATAAGAACATGTTCAGCCATTCTGTTAGCTTCTGCACTGGCAATTGCGTTCCAAGTCTTTGTTTTATCTCCAATATCACCTGATATACTCCTTCTTCCAACCTCTTCAATCCCATCAAACAGCAAGTTACAGGTGAATATATACCCTAGTCTTAATGTGTGTGTGTGTGTGTGTGTGTGTGTGTGTAACCAATGGTCGATGCTACTAGCTAGTTTCTTTTTGGCCCAATATATAGGAAGTGAGTAAACTTGGAGAAGGGCTTCTAAACAGACCAGAAGCCATTGCTGTCGACAAAACGGGCGTGCTTTATACGGCTACAAGAGATGGTTGGATCACAAGACTGCACAGAAATGGATCCTGGGAGAAATGGAGGCATATTGACAGTGATAATTTACTTGGAGTAACTGCAACAGCAGCTGGTGATCTCGTTGTCTGCGACGCAGAGAAGGTAAATCGTGTTGAAGAGTAACATTTCCTAATAATTTTTAGCTTTTCGATGAGGTGGTCGGAAACAACATCCGGTGAAAACAGTTAAAAGTCTCGCCTCTAACCATTTACGAAAAACTTGCACCTTTTTCAACAATTTTAGCTTTTTGATGAGGTGGAAAGACACGACGTAAGTAAAAGCAGTTCAAGTATTGTTTCTATCCATTTAGGAAAACTGTGTACCTTTCTTAGTAATTTTAGCTTTTGGACGAGGTGGTTAGACACAACATCACGTAAAAGGGTTCATTATGACATGTACTTGTCAAGAAGTTTGTTCATGTTGTCGAGTATGGCGCAGGGTTTGCTCAAGGTTGGAGAAGATGGTGTAACCGTTCTTGCATCCCATGTCAATGGCGCCAAAATTTTGTAAGATCCCTTGTAAATTCAATGTCACGTACACAAATTACTAAAAAATTGATCCTCTAGTTTTGTGTTAAACAAGTTTTTGTCTAGAAGCTTCAATGTTCGGTAGAAATACTTTTCTCCTCTAGCCTTTTCAAATCCTCTTTGGGACCATTTACTTGGGTAATTTATAAAAGTGATTGTGACTACCGCATGAAGTCTCCGGCTAATTGATGTCTATTTGAATACGCAACTCTATCATCTCACTCTTATTCAATGACACTATAATTGAAGAGCGAGACGGTATTATTAACAATTAGGAGGCTCATCAGGTCACTCACATGGTGGGTCCCACCGTGTAGTAAAATATAGAATTTAAGGGTGGCCCCACATGTGTGAGCGAACATCTGTGGGTTTTCTTTTCGTACGTGTAGCGCGGTTCTATTATACAAGTATCAATCTTCTATTGGGTACTATCAAGAAAATTCAATCATGCATCTATGTAAATCCTGAAGCTTGAAAAGCTACAAAAAAATTCATGTCGATTATATACTATTTTAATTCAGTTCGGTTAGTATTTATTTACCTTATCCTCTTTATTTAAAAAAAATGCTTTTATAGCCCTAATAAATTTTTTTTATATTTAAACTTTATTTTCTAAAAAAAATAAAAGAAAAATTGGCCCCATCTATTTTACACCTCTAGATTGTATCATCAATTTGATAAAAATAGGCAAACATGCTATGTATTCAATTAATTTATGTCCCTGATTGTCTACCATTATTCAATGAAAATGAAATTTGAAATAATGAATTTTCTAAGAATGTGTGAATAAAAGTAGGAAATTTTTTTGATTTACATATAAATAAGCAGTTCAAAATGAATTTTTTTTTTTAATTTTTTTTTGAAATAATGTTAGGCAAACAGGACTATGTTATGAAGTTTGGATATTTACCTATATATTATTTGAAATATTTAAAAGGTTTGCAGATGATGTGATAGAATTAGCAGATGGTAGTTTGTACTTCAGCATCGCAACTACGAAATATGAGCCCCATAATTGGCACCTTGAAGTGCTCGAGGCAAAGTCGCATGGACAACTTGCAAAGTACGATCCTTCATCGAAGGAGACGTCTATTTTGCTTGATAATCTTGCCTTTGCAAATGGTGTTGCCCTCTCAGCAGATCAAGATTACTTGGTCGTATGTGAAACTTGGAAGTAAGTATTTTTCAACAATAAATGCTTAGTTTATCTCAGTTTACTCGGACGAAATCGATTACATATTTAGGCATGTCTGCATTAACAATAACAAATTAAGTCCATATTTGATCCCGATTTTCTAAAATTTATTTTCAACTATATATTTAATTATTTTTTATTGAGATCTAATGAAAATCTAATTTTGTGGAACAAACGGGGTCTAAATTTTATTTTCAACAAATTTGACGTAGGTTACATGAATCCTTTTTATCTAGTCAATTCTACTCATTGTTAGATATATTGAAAATTTTTAAAAATTCGGTCATTTTATCTTATCACTTCCTCTTTATGACTGGTACCTTGAGATATATGATGATTTAGAGTATTCTTTTTAACAAGATTGAACATCAAGTCTTAATACAGTATCGGAGCCTTTAAGGTCAAATAATAATTCGATCCGATTAATACTCAACTGAGTACATGAATTTCAAGATTAACGTGATCAAACGAAGCAACATCTTGAGGGCATGCTATATAAAAGTTTACACAGGTAGATTTGCCCCTTCAGGAGGTATGAAATTTAATGGACTTCCTATTTGTGCTTTTGTGGGCAGATATAGGTGCTTAAAATATTGGCTAAAAGAGGAAAACAGAGGACAAACTGAGGTATTTGTGGATAATCTTCCTGGTGGACCTGACAACATAAATCTTGCTCCAGATGGGTCTTTTTGGATTGCTGTGTTAGAGGTAAAACTTACTATAAAGCATATGACGTGATTGTTTTACAAAGCATTTCATACGAGTTTTTCGCAAATTTTGATAAAAATCAACGTTAAAAGTTGATAAAAATTGACTTCATAAAATATATGGTTAAAATTTTCTTGGGTTCCTTTAAATGTTTAACGAATTCAACACGAGAAAGCTAAAAACTTGTCGAACTAAGCTTTCTTTTTAATTTCCATGTATTCCTTTCCCTATTTCATCATATTCATAACTGAAGACTTTCTCTGCTGCTGCAGGTGGTTCCTAAAAGGCTGGCATTTGTACACAGATCAAGAGCAATAAAACGCATTATAGGGCGTTCCTCAAAATTAAGCAGATGGGTAATTGGTTTCAACAACAATGCAATGGTTATCAATGTAGCAAGTGATGGCAAGATTATAAGGAGCTTTGACGATCCAACAGGAAAGGTTATGTCCTTTGTAACATCTGCACTGGAGTTTGAAAATCATTTGTATTTAGGAAATCTTAATTGTGACTTCATAGGAAAACTGCAGTTGACAACTCCATGAAAATAGCACTGTTTGAGTTAGGATTGCACACATCAATAATATTGTAAAAAAGAGTCGTAAATCATAATCTAGTTTTGTTCCCTTGGTGCTGGTTATATTTTCATCAAATTGATGAAATACAGGTTTTGAGTTGGAAGAAGGGAAAGTACTAAGAGAACTTTTATGCGTAGTATTAGACGAGACTAGAAGTGAAATGAACAAACTTTTACGTTGGGATGTCTTTAAAACAGCGCAAAAATCCCTTAATATCTGTTGATGAGCCTGTCATTATTTATGTTCTTTCTACAAAATCAGATAAAAGGGTCCAAAACCTTTTTTAATAAGGAGGCCTCTCTTTCACGCCTCTGAAATTGAGGTATATCACTTTGCACTTCTTCTTTTTCACGTTGGTTCATCCATAGGCCTTGGAAGCCCGGGAAGAAACCCGGTTGATGCATACTTGGGGGAATATGCTTATCCGCTTGTGTTTGCTTTTGTTGGAGTTGCATGGTGAAGTTTTTGTTAGAAATATAAATCATATCTAAAATCGAAATCAAATCTAGATGCAAACATCCTAAATTAAAATCACCAAAAGTTTAGGATCTACATCATGCCAATAAGGTCATGCCCCCGACTGGGAAATAACAGCTGACCGTCCTTGAGTACAGTTTTCTTTCATGTGGCCTATAAGGTCGTGCCTCAGCTGGACAACCCCAAATATGCAAGTGTCTAATGCTAGGCTTCTTGCCTGTCTAAAGCTCATACAGGGTTTTGGCAACTGCTTTGCTCAGTACCCTATTAAGGATGTACAATGCAGTTTTCAAAACTCTGGTAAGGAGGAATGACTAATCATACTCCTTACCATATCCTTAAGAGTTTGGTTTCGTCGCTCTGCAACACCATTCATGCTGGGTTTGCCAGACATGGTGTATTGTGGAACTATTCCACACTCATTGAGAAAAATAGCGTAGGGTCCTGGACGTTGTTCTCCCGATCCATCATACTTTCCGTAGTATTCACCACCACGGTCAGATCTGACAGCCTTTATTTTCTTTCCAAGTTGAAGTTCAACTTCAGCTTTGAAACGTCTAGGGATTGTGACTTCTTGTGTATCAAATATAGGTAACTGAATTTAGAGTAATCATCTATGAACGTAATGAAGTATTGTTGTCCATTCCAAGAAGCCGTAGGGAATGGACCGCATATATCAGTATGTATTAGTTCTAAGAAGTCTGTAGCTCTCTCGGCACCTAATTTTCTAATATTTGTTTGTTTCCCCTTGATGCACTCAACGCAAACTTGGAAGTTTGTTAAATCTAGGGGCTCAAGAATTCTATCTAACACAAGTGTCTGAATTCTCTGCTTAGAGATATAACATAAACTCTTGTACCCTAAGGTGGCGGAATTTTCACTTAAATTTCGCTTTATACCACGTGAACTGGTTTGCAATATTTCGTTATAGGAACTAACAACATCAAGCATATAGAGATTATTAATCAAATAACCGAAACCAACAAAAATTGAATTTCGATAGAGACTAACTTTATTATTTCCAAATGAACTAGAAAAGCCTGATTTGTCTAAACCAGAGATAGAAATTAAGTGCTTATTTGGTAGAGATTTTTGGGTGAAGAATTGATTTTTGAATAGTGATATGATGGGAAATGTGTGATTGAAAAAGAAGAAAAAATTATTGATGTGACGGAAAATATTATTTTATTGAAAAATGCGTGGTTGAAAATAAGAATTGATTTATTGTAGAATTTGAGAATAAAAAACAAATAGGACCTAAATTCCGTCTAATGGACGATGCAACAAAAGTCTCAAACAAATCCAAATAAAACCCAATTTTTAATTGTAATCTAAAAGTCCCTATAGCCTCCACTACAACTTTATTACCGTCGTCCACAAAGATGAATCTTTCAGTATAACTTGGCAGTCAGCTCCACAGGCAACCTTGCATAGACATACTTATGTGAGTAGTAGCACTAGAATCTATCCACCAAGTATCCTTAGTTACAGAAGTTAAATTAACTTCATAACAAACTAAAGTTAGAAGCATACCCTTCTATACACGCCAGGTTGCGTACTTGGAACACTCCTTTTTCATGTGTCCCAACTTCTTGCAGAAGTAGCAGGAAAATTCCTTATCCTGCTTCTTTTGTTGCTTCTACTTAGAAAGTCCTTCCACAGTATCCTTAGCTCTCTTCATTTTCTTGTTCTGAGAAGTTGACGTCAAGTGAGCACTGTCAATCTTATCACTATTTTGTCTTTCTTCTTCTTGTACACAGTGAGATATAAGCTCATTGAGGGACCATTTGTCCTTCTGAGTCTGAGTGTTATAGCTCACTTTGAATTGCCCAAAGTGTAAAGGAAGAGATATCAAAACCAAGTGCATGAGCAAGTCCTCAGATAGCTCCAACTTAAGATACTTGAGTTTCGATGCGAGATGAGACATCTCCATGATGTATTCTCTTATGTTTCCTTTGCCCTAATACTTCATCGCGACGAGTTTAGCCAAAATGTTACTCGCCTTCGATTTTTCGTTCTTAGCAAAATATAGCTTAATTTCCTCAAGGAACTTCTGGCGCTTTCGCTCTCAGTAATAGAGCCTCGAAACGCTTCCGGAATGGAACTTTTCATGATCGTCAAGCACATTCGGTTAGAGCAATTCCACCTCTCAGTGTTAACCTCATTTGGGTTTTCCGGAGTAAAAGTAGGTCAATCTGAACGAAGTGCTAGATCCAAATCCATACAACCGAGGACAATCTCCATTGTTTCTTTCCAGACCTTAAAGTTCATTCCGCTCAGCATCGGGATGTTATAGACTTGGGTAGAAACGTTAGTAGCAGTAGCAACAGAAAATGGATAAAGAACAAAGTAAAGAAAAATAAGACATGCACAAATAATCCAAATGGGGTCCATCTTAAGATACCTAGCACGACATTGATTCCTAGTCTTTGGATAGAGAAATTAACTGTAAGTGGTACTCTCAATACAATGATCAAATACTGACAATCAGTTCTGTCAAACAATAGCCTGTCTTTGGACCGACTGTTGTTTACATGAAATATCTTTATAATTGTCACACATTTATTATCGTATGTGCGTTGTTATTTGGTCAAACTATGTCTTTCTTTGGGTCGAGCATAGTTTGCATAAATGACACTGCACAAAGAATTTATGTATTTTCAGTCAAACTAATCTACATAACAGGGGTTACTTTGACAACATGTTGCTTTAATCAATTTAATTAAAACTACTAGACATCCAAACGAAATAATCAAAATCAAAGTTTGAATTTATTCTAAACTTTAAATATTTTTCAAGTCCAAATGGGCTCGCCCACAAAATAGGATAGTAGGTCACTCAAATCCAAGCAAATGTGGCCATCACGTTTCGTGTCCAACAATTCAACAAACTGAATAATTCAAAAAAAATAAAAATAAAAATAAAAAAAATATATATATATATACACACACACTGTAATTTCCTCCTTTTTTTTAAGTCTTTCACAAAATTGAAACTTGATTCAATGGCCGAATGCATAAAAAACAACCAACAATCATTATATTATGAATCAAAATCCAATTTAGATATCCTTGAATCTGAAAAAAAATGACCTCAATTATTCTTAAACTTTAAGGAATTTCACAAAATTCAAACATTGTATTCGAGAAAAATAATACAAACATCATATGAATAGAATATGCACAAATCCTAATAATCTAACAATGATGACCGTCTCTGATACTACTTGTTAGAAATATAAATCATATCTAAAATCGAAATCAAAACTAGATGCAAACATCCTAGATTAAAATCACCAAAAGCCTAGGATCTACATCATGCCAGAATATTAGAATTCACAGATTCGGGTTATATACCTGGATCCATTATGAAGGATTATTAAATGTTGCATAATTATTACGACAATCGACGACTTATCGATGAACACGAACGAAAGGGTGTGGTTTGTGATCTTCCTCAACCAAATCGCTTTATTTCCTCAATAAGACGGTCGTCTCTCTTCCAAATGGAAAGAAGGGAAACTATGTATGATTTGATATGTTTGGGACCCTAACCAAAAAAATCTTTTTATATTGCATAATTAGAGTTCACATAATCCCCTATTTATAACAATATTGATATCTACTCAATTAGCCAATATTTATTAAATATAATTGAATTAAATATATTGTCATTAAATAGAAAAATCATCGATTTTCCTAACCTCCTAAATATTTAGGAATTGCCATTAAATAGAAAAACATTTGTTTTTTCTAACCTCCTAAATAATTATTGGGAAAACAATTGGTTTTCCTAACAGTTTTGCCCAGTATGCTCATTGTACGTTGATGGCCATAGCGGTCACCGCTCTGGTGAGGGGTGTAACGACTCTTCCACCTCTTCAATAATGGGAGCGGTGATGGTTGGCTCGGTTAGGAAGGGGCATCTTCTTCAAAGATCTCCCTCAAACACTTTGTGAATTTATGTCTCCTTCACTGGCATTCATATTGGTAAAACGTCTCTTTTCTTCCAAAGGAGTTTTCTTGAGCAAAATTTTCTTTGAAGTTTCTTCTTTCTTCAAGGAAAACTGAAAACACTTTACCTTTTTGAACTTTTGGAGATTAAAAGGTTGAAAATGAAGAAAGCTAAGAACTTTTTTCTCCAAAACATTAACTTTTTCTTTCTTCAAGAAGATAATATTTTCCGAAGGGTTGATGTATTTTTCGGTGAGCTTTCCTCATGGAGTTTGTTCGTGGTTGAAATGTGGTTTTCCACAAACAGAACCAATATGTGACCTTGACTTGTGGATGGACAGCGTGGTCAACAGATTTCGACTCTACTCACATCTACGTTTAAAGCTCATGCACACTTGGAAAAATCATTAGAAGACATAGTGCTCTTCGATGATGGAATTAATAAAGACTTTAGAAGGAATTAATAATTGCAATCAGAAAATGGCCATGTACACAGATTTCTTAAGAAAAATGAATTGAATATTTTGGAAATTAAATATATCCAAAATAGAGAAGTACCTGATTAGAGCAAAATCTGGAAGGTTGAATTCTGAAGTTACTGGAAGCCAATTTTCACATTGTGCCTCCAAACGTCATTTGATGAATATTTGAATATGCATTTGGAAAATTTTAGGTAACAGAGCTATTGAGTCTAATTCCTCCTACAATTGAACAAATCAAAGTAATTAGTTTATGGAATTAACAATATAAGGAAATCAAAATTAAGAAATCAAATCAAGAAACTAATTTCAATAAGAACAATTAATTCCCTTTCGCGTAAGCTCAGAAAACTTAATCCAATCACCACAAATGCAACACTAAGCTTTGGAGAAACACAAAAGGCACACCAAGGAACGAAGGACAGAAGCTGGACTAAAGAAAATTGCACAAAGCAAAAAGAGGTTTTAGCACAAAGCAGAAATCGATTTTTGTCTTCTCAAAAGCACAAAGCAAAGAACTTTTTGGTGTGTTGAATTGTGGGCGAGAGGTTTCAACTTATAGGAAAGGAGTTGAACCAATTTCCCAGATTTTCCTCTCCAAGGATAGACATTATCAAAATCGAAGATTGGTTAAATAAAATGATAGAGTTCTACAAATTTGAATGAAAAAGAAAAACGACCCTTATCAAATTATCTCCAAGAATTGGGTATTGAGCATCTAGCCCAATGGGCTGATTACGTCTAAATACCCAATAAGACTTGAGATACATCGTTTGTGATGTGGACTTTAATTATTCTTCAATCCCAGGCTTATAGCCTTCGAAGTTAAACGAGCCATTATTTTTCATTATCACCTACCAGATTGTTGGGAGTAAAAGAAGTCTCACGTCGACTAGACATGTGAAATATGATGGGTTTATAAGTGTAGGATAATACTCCATTGGTATGAGGCATTTTGGATAGTATCCAAAAGCAAATCGTAAGGGTCCAAGCCCAAAGCGAATAATATCATACCAATGTGGAGTGGCAGGCCTTAATAATTGGTATCAGAGCCCAGGGCCCAAAAGTTAGTTAGAGGAATGCAGCGGAAAGCATGGTGGACATGTGGCTATAAATCATCAGCATTTGGGGTGCGTTGTGTTGAAAGTCTTCCTGACATAAAATATGATGGTCAGGATGCGGGTCCCATTTGGCGAGGGCGACGACAATAACGGCAGTACAAGATGATTGGCTGATGGATTATCGTTTGAGGGGAGGCCACAATGATGTGGTCCTTCGTTTGAGGGGAGAATTGTTGGGAGTAAAAGAAGTCCCACATCGGCTAGATATGGGAAATATAATGGGTTTATAAGTGTAGGATAATACTTCATTGATATGATGCCTTTTAGGTAGTATCCAAAAGCAAATTCGTGAGGATCCGGCCCAAAGTGAACAATATCATACCAATGTGGAGTTTGGCGGGTCCTAACAAGAGCGAACAAAACACTTTATTCCTATTTTTGATGGAAACGATTACGACCATTGAAATTCTAGATAAGAATAATTCCATGTAGACGATGGATCATTAATAAACAAGCCCTTCGTAGAGATTTTCAAAATTAAAAAATGAAGGATTTGAAAAATGAGTTTCACGTTGACCCATTCGTCGAACACCTTTTACCGAACATGGTCGACCTCGCAGAAGAGACTGGGGAACGCCCTGTCCAAGAACGTCCTTCTCTTCGCCTCGACCGTGAAGGAGGAAATGATGTAATATGACGGCAATCTACGTTTCTTACCAACAACCAGCAATGTCACATCAACAACACGCTTTGTACCCTTCCTCACCTTCGTCGCCCCTTCGACACGAAAATTACGTCGTCTGCCTCAGCCTCCGTCGGTACCCTCTCCATTGGTACCCCATCCACCTCCGCTGGTACCCCCTCATCCATCTCATCTGGTACTCCCTCAAAAAATGAGTTGTAATCTCTCCCCGGCCACGACAGATCATCATACCCCATCTAACTCGCTCTACCGTCTCCCCCTCCATCTTGATGACTGTAAGTCCCTCGTAGGGCTGCTATCTCGCCCTACAGATCTACCACGTGGCGACATAGAGCTCCAACATCATTATATACATCGTTTACAGCCCCAGAGCTCTTGTTACATCTCGCCCATCTCTTCCGACGGTTTGGCATAATGATTGTCGACCTGCCGTCCCAACTCTTGATGCATCGCACCCATCTGACCAGCTATAAATTCAGTAAGGCGGTCGTACAGATCAGTAGACGGGGGAGAAGGAGACCTGATCGGCGGTGGTGAGGCCTACGGCAACGGTGGTTCCCTCGATGGCGGCGATGAGGCCCTCGGCTGAGACGGTGATCTCAGAGGAGAAGGTGATCTCCGTGGCGAAGGTGATACTGGACTCCTAAAAAAATAACCAGTCCGAATTATTAATTTAATTAAAAAATCATAACAATAATCAACATATTTTATTCAATGAACTTACCCTATCTTGATCAACGATGGACTCAGGCATCTGATCATCTGACGCGGTTGGGATGGACAGGCAACACATGTAACTCTGACCCTCATCCTCTATCGACCGGGTCAACTCAGTGAGGACTTCAACATAACATATTGACATTTTACCGAGTCAATGATCATGTATCGATATTTTAAAATAACATACAATATAAATCGCAAAATGTATAATACGTACATCAGGATCGTCGATGAGAACTAATATTTGTTTTGCAAGTGGCTTGTCTTGTGCTTGCCATTGATAAATCTGAGGACAGCACGCCTCCACTCTAATCGCATGCCGGCCAGCCAATATGGGGACAGTCTCATACACCTATATCTGCAACAATTACAATTATTATATATAGAATTTAATAAAATAGATAACTCATTATGTTGAACATTTACCAGCAAAGCCAATGGCAGGCAGTATGCATCGTACTTGCGCTCGAGTCTATCCCCCTTAGTCATCGAATACCCCCTTCTAAAGTGTCGTAAGGTATCCACAAAACATCTCTACCCCCAATGATAGCTATTGAAGATATCAATGTCATCAACAACCTCCAAATAAAAAAGGTCGATCGACGTCTTCTTGTTATGACACTTGAGTATGCTCTCGAGGATAAGCTCCATACTCAGCTTCAACCTGTCAGACATATTCTCGCATGCCCTGAATGCATCTACCAATTGCCACGGAGTGATCGTCGTCTACCCATGAAAATATTCAGTCACGGCCTCTTATTTCTCGGAATACGGGCCCGGGCTGCTTCTTCACCCGTACACATCAATCCAGTGATGAGGGAAAACTCAAATATAGAAAATCTAACTACCTTGCCCCCAAGATCAAAATGGAGGGCATCTCCGTCAACTGGTTTAAGCAGCCGACATAGCAACGCATCGAGCATCTGACTAGAAAACTGTACGCCGCGCAATGAATAGTGGTCGTTTGAAAACCCGCAAGTGAGCGAGGTCGTGATTAAGTAATATAGTAGTAATATAGGATTACGTGTTTGATCGAGTTAAAGTTAATAATACTATTAATCGAATAGCAATAATAGTCTATAATAAATCTATATCTAATTTATCACGTACAAGAAATTAAAGTAAGAGTTTATCAAATTTATGAGATATATTGTTAAGATCTAGAATCCCCCTTGTTCATCAATTTTTAGTTTAACAAATAAATTGACAATTTGTTATCATGTGAGTTGGTTGACGTTCCAAATTTATTTAAAAGTCTCTCTCGATAGTAATTAAATTTAATCATATATGTGATTTTTTTATATCTCTATAAAAGATACCAACATATAAGAAAGTATTAAACGAGTTAGAATATCTAAAAAAATCATGCAAGGCATAAATGTATATTTCTATCCTCTATCGAACCTCACAATATTTATTACTATGTGCTAATGATTTTATTACCTCTCTCGATGATAATAAAATTCACAAACAATTCAACTGGTGGTCAATTAATTGAAAAACAAGCTAAACCATAATAAACATCTGCGCATTCAAACAAATTAACGTCAAAATAATTAATTAATACTAAAAATTTCAAAACGAGTGTTCATATATATCTTTAGTAATATAAAAATCTAGCCCAATATAATATTAAAATTAAACACACAAAAGTGAAACAACATCACCAGAAATTGACCAAACGTGAACAAATATGGAATTAATTGAATATGCTGTTTTCTTCAATTCCATGTCTCTGTTTGCATGAATAGTCTCTTTTCTAGTTCTGTTATGGTTTCTGTGTGTAATATAAATATAAGGGTAATTGGCGCAAAACGTCCCTACTTATGATGGGTCTTGTGGAAAACGTCCATACGTATGAGTTTTTGGTGCAGGACGTCCCTACCTTTGCATTTTCTTGCGCAAAACGTCATTTTCGTCTCGTTTTTACCATTTTACCCTTCCATTAGAATAAAACAAACACAAAAGAAAAGAAAAATAAAGATTAAATTACAATTATAGGTTCAAACTTTCAAAAAGAACAAAAAAAAAAATCTATCTTGGATGAACACGCACCAAAAACTGGTCGGCCAAACAGACCTTCACGCACGATTTTCTTCCAATTTCGACCCAATTCATGGATGCCCATGTTAATTACACTCTACAGGTTCCTCAAGCTCACCTAGATGCATCCATTCGTGTTCAAATTACAGCAAATAACCAAAAAATAAAAATAAAAATCTGCAGCTATTTTTTGAAACAGCGTGTTCCCAGTCGAAAAATCTAAATTCCGGCGATGGTGGTGGTCCCCATGATCGCGAACCACCTGGGCTAGCATCCTCTCTTCATGGCACAACTATTCCACCCTTGGGTCATCACCAATTTGGGAGAAATTTGCATGAATTTCACATGGTAGATCGCGACCACGCTTAGTCGGTTGAATCTGGTTTTGGTTCAAATTTGTCATGTTCATTCGCAATTGGCCAAGACCCGTATGTTCCAGAATTCTTGGTGGAAGGGGCCGACCGTTTTGTGGAGGAAAAGTTTTGCATCTTTGGTTTTGGTTCAAATTCTGGTCATACTATATCATTAATTTGTCTTTCATAAACAAAATTACCCACAAGAATCTCAAATCAAAAGGAAAATCAAGAAGCTAATTGAATATCTCCAATCTCCAACTGAGCAGCAATTTCTTCAAGCTGTGTCTTCACACTTATGCCAATCAATTTGGACCCAGAGTTTCCATACCTTATGGTGAATCCAGCCACCAGTGAAGGGTCAATTACGGTATTGATTCTCACATTCTTTGCGCCAGTCAATTTCTGCACTTCTTTCGCGATATGGGACAAATGCTGGGAGTCCAAATTCACCACTGAAGTGACAATTGCGAGTTCACTATCCTTCAATTTGTTGTAAACAACTTCGAATTCCTTCACAATGTCCTTAATCAATTCAAAGATATATAGTTTTGGCTTTCTTTGGTGGCCGGAAGATGGCTGAAAATGGCCGGCAGGCGGCGGTGGAACGGGGGTGAGTTTTGGGAAGAATGTGAAGTTTGGTGTATTATTTACACTTTTTAAAAAGTTTGGGCAATTTGTTCTTTACTTTTATTTTATTTTCTTTTGTTTTATTTAAATATGAGGGTATATTGGTCATTTTATATTAAAAATTGGTGAAAATGAAGTTTTGAGCAAGAAAATGCAAAGGTATGGACGTCCTGCACTAAAAAATCATACGTATGGACGTTTTCCACAAGACCCATCATAGGTAGGGACGTTTTGCGCCAATTACCCTAAATATAATATTTCCCACCTTCCAACTTCCACACTGCTAGTATATATTCTGTCCTTATTTTATTTTTTTAATTCCCACCAGCAGTAGCCTTTTTCTTCTATGCGTCCCTCCTTTTCTGTTTCTGTGCCGTGTGTATATATATATATATATATATATATATATATATATATATATATATATATATATAACTTAATTTTTAACCCAACAAAAATCCATCCAAATTGAGGCCAGATTAATTATGTTTGCTTTTCAAATCACCAACTCTTTCACGTGATGCAAGTTAGTCTTCGTACTTTGAGTTTTGCCGTTTTTCGCCAACTTTTGCTTCAATTCAATTCCTTTTCTATTCAAAGAGTTTTACTTATTAAACATAAAATACAACAATTTAGAATATATTTTATCAAAAGAACTATCAAATGTTGTTATTTAAGTTTCCGAATAAGTGCAAAAATTACACTTATCAAATAGAATGGCCATAAGCTGGATTGGCTCAATATGTCTGCGTGCTTCTCGTCCAGCAAATCTAATACAGTTCAATGTAACTTTGCCTTGGATCTGTAATCCATACTGCAACATTTCAAATGTTAGAATCTTGTGTAATATATAATAGATAAAACATAATATAAGAAAATTAAACTAATTGAATGACATTAATTACTATCTGCAAGAATCAATAGATAATGAAACAACAAATAATGCAATAATGAAATAACTAAATGACATTAACTACTATACTCTTTTTTGTAATTAAATATTAAACAAACTATTAAATTTTTTATTATTTAGAACTAAACAATTAAATGAAATAATTTATTCTAAATAATTTATTTAATATTTTTTTGAACAATTTCAATAAGTAATTTAAAATAAATTATTTTAATTGTTCACTTAATATTTCAAAGTACAAGAAGAATTTATAATTAAATTCTTTATTTTAATTGTCTATATAATATTTAATTATAATTATTAGAATATTAAATAAACAATTTATTTTGTTTATTTAATTTGCTATTATTTATAACTAAACAATTAAAATGAAATAATTTATTTTAAATTGTTTATTTAATTTTTTTGAACATTTTCAGTAAGTAATTTAAAATAATTAATTTAACAGACGCACATATTTTAATTGTTCACTTAATATTTCAAAATAAAAAAAGAATTTATAATTAAATTTCTTATTTTAATTGTTTGTATAATATTTAATTAAAATTATTAGAATATTAAATAAACAATTTATTTTGTTTATTATTTATAATTAAACAATTAAACGAAATAATTTATTTTAAATTGTTTATTTATAATTTATAATGTTAGATAAATAATCGAATATTTAATAGTTTATTATTTATAAATAAATAATACTTTATTATTTATAAACTCTTTTTTCGTGAATTTTTCAAGTTGTTTACAAAAACATTTAATTGTTTATGCAATATTTATATTAATTTTCTATTTTAATTGTTAAATAAGTTAATTATTTATTTCAATTAAATATTAAATAAATAATTAAAAATTCAAGACAAAATTAAAATATAATTAATATTAAATAATATAATTCTAAATTAATATATAAAACAAGCCCAAATTTAAGTAAAATAAAAAAGCCCAGCATATGGGCCCAGACGGGTATCGGGCCCAGATGCCAGACTCCTGGTTGGGCATCTAGGCCCAGATTCACGTCTGGGCGTCTGGCCCGAATGTCGTTCAGGCATTTTCGCCGAGCGACACTGGTGCAGGTGCTCGACGGCCAGACGGAGATCGCCATTTCCGACGATCTCCACCTCTCAAACACGCCAAAAACAAGTATTTTATTCAAAAATTCGTAGATCTACAACAAATTCTACAAAGATAATCAACAAATCTTATATTTCTTGCTTTATATATTCGGTTAAATACAATAATCATTTGTAAAAAATACATATTATTGTTCTCAACACTCACCTTCTTCAAGTGAAAATGGTGATCTCGACGTCCAGGTCGTCGATTTTTGGTTGTCGGTTAGTCAAATGGGTGGTTCTCGTCGGTGAATCAACTTTCTTTCTCTCCTCTCTCTTACTCTTCCTAGGTTCACGTGAGGGGTAAAATTGGGAAAGTCTTTGTCTTTCCTTGTTTTTTAACATGGTCAACGACTATTTTGCAAAAATGGCGCAGGTCAACCGGGTATTTTCCACTATTTCCTCATACACTGTCATGGCCCCATGGGCCCTGGCAGAATCGATTAAACCCAGTGCCATAGTGCACAACACTTGTGATGTTGAATTCGTTGTACATTCACTAATTTATATCTATTTTTTTTATTAATTATTAGTAGGTGTCTTCAATAATTGTTAGGAATATAGGGACTAAAAGTGCATTTTTTATTACGATTTAGCATTAGGAATTATTCTAAAAAGCTCGCATAAAGTTCACCTCGCTTGAAGCATTACTTTGTCGTCTAACCACGCTTTATATTTTTTTACGCACAAGACTTTGCTTAGCTTTCCTTAGACTCGTGAAAGTTTGAAACGTGGCTTTACCATCCAGCCACATTATATGCTTTCTATAATACTGATATTATGTTTATATATTGCCATAAAAGAGTCATACTGAATCTTTCTGCAATTGGGCCGTAAATCGAGTTGATACCACATAGGCAGAAGTGTAGAAACGATGAACCAACACAAGTCGAAGTTTTGAATACCACGATTAGATCACCTTTTAGTTTTTGTTGATTTCTAATAATGCCAAAGAACTGACATCATATACTCGTTGATTTGCATATAATTTGAATAGAAAATTGGAGAAAACAAATTCACAATTCTTCTATATTTATCAAATTCAACAAATCAAGAAAAGTTATTGACGGCGTCTCCCATTAAATTGAAACCAAAACCAAATTCCCAACTTAATAAAAAATTGCATTCTAGGTCCCTATATTCTAAATAAATAATCAAGCCACCTAATAATTACCATTAATAAAAGGATAAATAAAATAGCAAAATATTAAATTCGAGGATGCCTTATCTGAAATTTTAATGAATTTGAAATGATTATGGGCTTGTGTGGGAGGGATTAAAATCAGATTAAAATTGAAAATATAGCCGTTATTGTTGACTTTTATTAGACGAGTGGGGCCCAATAACGGTCATATTTTCAATTTTAATTGGCTTTTAATCCCTCCCGAACTGGGCCTAAAAGTTCTAAAGAATTAAGTGAATTTGCATAAATTTCCTCATAATCCTCAAAATATTTAGAGCCTGCTTGTTTCCCATTTTAGTGTAAGAATGCATTTTAAAATAGTAGATTGATGAAAAATATGTAATTAGAAAATAAAGAAAAGTTTTGAATAAGCGTGTAATATTATTTTGTCGAAAATGTGAGATCGAAAAAAAGAGAGAAAAAAAATATTTTGGGAATAATATGATAAAACGAAGGCCTAATAGATTATGTGAATTTTAAATGATTTCATTGAAATCCATTAAAAGTTTAGAAGAACTTTTAAAATCAATTAAAATCTCAATCGAAAGCCCCTCATCTTCAATCTTGTATCCATCTTCATCACACCACTACCCAAGAAGAGACTTATCCAATTTTTTGAAGTCAGGTTGATGTCAGCAATTTTAGATTTCCTCACCATCTGATCTTTAAATTGAAAGCCTTGCATCATAGCCTCCATTGAATCTGGTGTCAAGTTATGGACATGAGAACGTGTTCAGCCATTCTCTTAGCTTCTGCACTGGCAATTGCGTTCCAGGTCTTTGTTTTATCTCCAATATCACCTGATATACTCCTTCTTCCAACCTCTTCAATCCCATCAAACAGCAAGTTACAGGTGAATATATACCTTAAGTCTTAATTTTTTGTGTGTGTGTAACCAATGGTTGATGCTACTAGTTTTTTATTTTGGCCCAATATATAGGAAGTGAGTAAACTTGGAGAAGGGCTTCTAAACAAACCAGAAGACATTGCTGTTGACAAAACGGGCGTGCTTTATACGGCTACAAGAGATGGTTGGATCACAAGATTGCACAGAAATGGATCCTGGGAGAAATGGAGGCATATTGACAGTGATAATTTATTTGGAGTAACTGCAACAGCAGCTGGTGATCTTGTCGTCTGCGACGCAGAGAAGGTAAATCGTGTTGAAGAGTAACATTTCCTAATAATTTTAGCTTTTCGATGAGGTGGTCGGAAACAACATCCGGTGAAAACAGTTCAAGTCTGGCCTCTAATCATTTATGAAAAACGTGCACCTTTTTCAACAATTTTAGCTTTTTTTATGAGGTGGTTAGACACAAGTGAAAGCAGTTTAAGTATTGTTTCTATCCCTTTATTTGATTGCAAGTGTAGAAAATGGGTGGAAATAAAATGAATTTCAAGAAAAATAATTGTCTAGAAAGTATTTTGTAGGGAATTGTTAATTAAGTGTATTTGATTGATATAATTTTCCACCCGAAAAATTTTTAAATTGTGTTCGTTTGGTTTTATTTTTCATGAAAATTGTCCATTAAAGTGATTTTTTTTTCCACAATTGATTATAAAATTTGTTTACATTGCCAAAAATTTAAAAAAGGAAAAAAAAATACCTAAAAAAATCATTTTTTCATTAAAGTTTAGTATTCGTTTGGTTTTGTTTTACATGAAAATTGTCTATTAAAGTGAAAAAAATTTGCAACTGGTTATGAAATTTGTTTTCATTACCAAAAAAAAAAATCCAGAATCTGGAATTCAGTTTTCCCACCAAACGTGGGAAAACACTTTCATTATTTGGGTGGAAAATCATGCGCGTGGGTTCAAAGGAGGAAATCATTTGGGTGGCAAAATATTGTCCATCAAACACTACCAAAAGTGGAAAATGGAATTTGAATTCCATGAATTCCATTTTCCATGGAATTTAATGCCTATCAAACGTTACCTTAGGAAAATTGTGTACCTTTCTTAATAATTTTAGTTTTTCGATGAGGTTGTTAGTATTAGAATCTCATATTGTTTGGAAAAATATAAATGATCCACTTAATAAGGTAAAGGCAATCATCTCTTAATAAGTCGATTTTATTAGATGGAGTCAGACTCAATATTCCTAACATGGTATCAAAGATAGGCCCAATTATGCAATGTTGGGTGCCACCCAATATCGATTTGTTCACAGTTGTTTGGCATGGTCCACGCTGTACGTGAGGGGGCGTATTAGAATCTCACATTGGTTGGAAAAATATAAATGATCCACTTAATAAGGTGAGGGCAATCCTCCTCTAATAAACAGGTTTATTAGGTGGAGTTAGACTCAATATTCCTAACAGTTAGACATAGCATCACGTGAAAGGGTTTATTATGACATATACTTCTCAAGACGTTTGTTCATGTTGTCAAGTATGGCACAGGGTTTGCTCAAGGTTGGAGAAGATGGCGTAACCGTTCTTGCATCCCATGTTAATGGTGCCAAAATTTTGTAAGTTCCCTTGTAAATTCAATATCACGTACACAATTTTCATAACGATTTACTAAAAAATCGATCCTCTAGTTTTGTGTTAAACAAGTTTGTCTAGAAACTTCAATGTTGGGTAGAAATACTTGTCTCCTTTTGCTTTTTCAAATCCTCTTTGGGACCATTTACTTGGGCAATTTATAAAAGTGATTGTGACTACCGCGTTAAGTCTCCGGCTAATTCATGTCTATTTGAATGCGCAACTCTATCATCTCACTCACATTCAGTGATACTAATAATTGAAGAGAGAGACGATATTATTAACAATTAATCCCCATTGAAGAGTGAGACGATATTATTAACAATTAATCCCCATGCATAGGGGATTAATTCACAGGGGCCCATCAGGTCACTCACATGGGTGGGTCCCACTGTGTATTAAAAAAAAAAGTACTCCCTCCGTCCCATATATATAGGCTGAGTTTCCTTTTTTTCTTGTCTCAAATATGTAGGCTTGTTTCTTAATTGGGAATGTTATGTTTTGTTCTTTTACTAATTTATCCTTATTTAATTTGCGTAGTTACTAATTCCAACAATAATTTACTTCTAGTTGTTGAAAATTAAATAGGGATAAACTTGGAAAGTTCTTGATAAAAATTGCTTTTCCAATAACATTAAATAAGATTTCTTAATCCGTGTGAAAAATGAAACAAGCCTATATATATGGGACGGAGGGAGTAATATTATTTATTCTCAATGGGGATGAAAACACAGTTTAGGTGGCTTTAAATAATAGGTTAAAAGAAAGGTAAAATTAAATGATTTATTTAATTTCACCTATCATTTAATGCCACATTAACGTCACGTAGACTGTGTTTTCATCCCCAGTAGGGATGAATAGCATTACTCTAAAAAGAAATTTATGCATGGCCCCATATGTGTGAGTGCTACAGTTGTGAGTTTTCTTTCTGTACATGTGGCGCGATTCTATTATTAAAAGAAGAAAAAATGTTAAAAATGTTATTTATTATACAGATATCAATCTTCTATTGGGTACTATCAAGAAAATTCAATCATGCATCTATGTAAATCCTGAACCTTGAAAAGCTAAAAACAATCATGTCGATTATATACTTTTTAATTCAGTTCGGTTAGTATTTATTTACCTTATCCTCTTTAAAAAAAAAAAAAAAGCTTTTATAGCCCTAATCATTTTTTTATATTTAAACTTTTTTTTTTTTATAAACTTTGTTTTCTTAAAAAAAATAAAAAAATTGGCCCTATCTATTTTACACCTCTATATTGTATATTATAAATTTGATAAAAAAAAGGCAAACATGCTATGTATTCAATTAATTTAGATTAATATGTGCCTGTTTATCTATCATTATTCAATAAAAATGAGTTTTGGAATAATAAATTTTTGAAAAATGTGTGAATAGAAGTTGAATTTTTTTTTTTAATTTACATACAAAATATTTTATTATGAAAATATGCAGTGAAAATTGAGTTTTAAAAAAAATTGAAATAATGGCAGGCAAACATGACCACGCTGCGAAATCAACGTCATAGATTTTGTCACATCATTTTGTAAATCCACTTTTGTCATTTACTTTTGTACAAGTAGGTTAATCCATATGTTATTTCAAATATTTAAAAGGTTTGCAGATGATGTGATAGAATCAGCAGATGGTAGTTTGTACTTCAGCATCGCAACTACGAAATTTGAGCCCCATAATTGGCACCTTGCAGTGCTCGAGGCAAAGTCGCATGGGCAACTTGCAAAGTACGATCCTTCATCGAAGGAGACGTCTATTTTGCTTGATAATCTTGCCTTTGCAAATGGTGTTGCCCTCTCAGCAGATCAAGATTACTTGGTCGTGTGTGAAACTTGGAAGTAAGTATTTTTCAACAATAAATGCTTAGTTTTTCTCAGTTTACTCGGACGAAATCGATAACATATTTAGGCTTGTCTGCTTTAACAATAATTATTAAGTCCATATTTGATCCCGATTTTCTAAAATTTATTTTCAACTATATATTTAATTATTTTTTATTAAGATCTAATAAAAATCTAATTTTGTGGAACAAACGGGGGCTAAATTTTATTTTCAACAAATTTGACGTAGGTTACATGAATCCTTTTTATCTAGTCAACTCTACTCATTGTTAGATGTATATTGAAAAATTTTAAAAATTCGCTCATTTTATCCTACCACTTCCTCTTTATGACTGGTACCTTGAAGATATTGAAATATGAGGATTTGGATTATTCCTTTAACAAGATTGATATTTTTAAGATGAAACGTCAATTCTTAGTATAGTATCAGAGCCTTTAAGGTCAAATAAATAATTTGATCCGATTAATACTCAAGCAAGTACATGAATTTCAAGATTAACGTGATCAAAAGAAGCAACATCTTGAGTGCATGTTATGAATAGGGATAATTGCAGCAACGGTCTCAAACATTTCACTTTTTTGAAGACTTTACCATAACCTTCACTTTGTGCAACCCACAGTTCCAAACCTTTTAAAAATTTGCACCAGAGGTCCAAATGGATGATTTCTGTTAGTTTGACTGTTAATTGACGGGTTAATTACCCCAATAGTCACTGAACTTTACCGAAAGTTTCCACCAGGTCACTGAACTTTAAAAACTACGTGGTTAGTCACTGAACTTTACAAAAATCACCACATCCATCATTGAACTTTACAAATCACCCCATTAGTCACTGAACTTTGCAAAAAGTTTCCCATCAGTCACTGAATCAGTGACCATTGGAGAAACTTTTTGCAAAGTTTAGTGACCCCGTAGAAATCTTTTGCAAAGTTCAGTGATTAATGGGGTGATTTTTAAAGTTCAGTGATGGATGTGGTGATTTTTACAAAGTTCAGTGACTAACCACGTAGTTTTTAAAGTTCAGTGACCTGGTGGAAACCTTTCAGTAAAGTTCAGTGACTATTGGGGTAATTAACCCTTAATTGACCCAATAAAATAACTTTGACCAATTTTAAAAGATGTATAATGGTAACTTTGAACTTTCCTAACTAAATAATTAAACAAAAACCCAAATACCCCTCCCCCCCACCCCAAGTCGCCCACCGTTAAGTTCACCTAACCCCCAACCAAAAAATCCAACCCACGTCCACCGCGCCGACAACTACCACTCACCATCCCATTCACACTCATCGATTCAAAATAATCATCAACAAGGTCCAAGAGTTCTTTATTTTTTCAAGGTTCGCTAGTATGGTGGTGCAAGCAACGTGGGAGAAATCCATCTTGTTTTTTTCTGTAACTTCTTGACTTTGGTCGTGGTGGCGAGTTTTTGGTAGATCCGGTGGTGGCGGGTTTCGGAGGCTGCTATTTTGCTCAATTTTGCTGTTGATTTGACTACCCATTTTCAAGAAGTTTTGAATTTTAGTGATCGTTTGTGCGTATATGGCTTTGATTTGTGTGGGAGGTGGGGTGGATTTGTTCAAAATGGTGAATGTAAAAGGAAATTGATGGAGTGTGACAGATAGGAGGCCCCCACGATGGTGCTAGTAGCAATTGTTGGCTCTATGTGTGAGTAGCAGTCGCTAGCTCCATGGTGGAGATGGGTTGGATTTTGGTTGGGGCATGGTGGTGACAATGCTTGATGCGACATGGTGATTTAGATATGGTAGGTGGTCATCATTGGCATTGGGTGGTATTGATATCGATGGATGTAGACGGCGGCGATGATAAACTGTAGGGGTGGGTTTCTTGGTTGGTTTTAGGAGGAGGTGGGGTGTAGGGGTGGGTTTGGGAAGGAGGAGGTGAACAATGAATTAGTTTTTTGTTATTTTTATTTTTTGGTTTTTTAATTTTAATTCAAAGTTACCATTATACCCCATTTAAAATTAGTCAAAGTTAATTTATTGGGTCAACTAAAGGTCAAACTAACAGAAATCGTCCATTTAGACCCCGAATGCTAATTTTTAAGAGGTTTGGGGCTGTGATGACACAAAGTGAAGGTTAGGGTAAAGTCTACAAAAAGGTAAAAGGTTTGGGACCGATGCTGCAATTATCCCTTATAAATACCTTCATTAAAGGTTTACACAGGTAGCTTTGCCCTTCAGGAGGTATGAAATTTAATGGACTTCCTATTTGTGCTTTTGTGGGCAGATATAGGTGCTTAAAATATTGGCTAAAAGAGGAAAAGAGAGGACAAACTGAGGTATTTGTTGATAATCTTCCTGGTGGACCTGACAACATAAATCTTGCTCCAGATGGGTCTTTTTGGATTGCTGTGTTAGAGGTAAAACTTACTATAAAGCTTATCACG
Source organism: Fraxinus americana (assembly GCA_035079005.1). Taxonomy (NCBI): domain Eukaryota; kingdom Viridiplantae; phylum Streptophyta; class Magnoliopsida; order Lamiales; family Oleaceae; genus Fraxinus; species Fraxinus americana. Next base: position 4,754,959 of record CM068717.1, on the reverse strand, counting down.
TGATTGTTTTACAAAGCTTTGTATACAAGTTTTTAGCAAATTTTGATGAAAGTTGACGTAATATTTGGTTACAAGTTGGTAAAAATTGACTTCATAAAATATATGGTTAAAATTGAAATTTGTCACATGAGGAATTATTCCAAGAAAAGCTACAAAATTTCTTGTGTTCCTCGAAATGTTTAACGAAATTTCAATTCGAGAGAGCTAAAACCTTGCCGAACTAAGCTTTCCTTTTAATTTCCATGTATTCCTTTCCCTATTTCATCATATTCACAACTGAAGACTTTCTCTGCTGCTGCAGGTGGTTCCTAAAAGGCTGGCATTTGTGCACAGATCAAGAGCAATAAAACACATTATAGCGCGTTCCTCTAAATTAAGCAGATGGGTAACTGGTTTCTACAACAAAGCAATGGTTATCAATGTAGCAAGTGATGGCAAGATTACAAGGAGCTTTGACGATCCAACAGGAAAGGTTATGTCTTTTGTAACATCTGCACTGGAGTTTGAAAATCATTTGTATTTAGGAAATCTTAATTGTGACTTCATAGGAAAACTGCAGTTGACAACTCCATGAAAATAGCACTGTTTGAGTTAGGATTGCACACATCAATAATATTGTAAAAAAGAGTCGTAAATCATGATCTAGTTTTGTTCCCTTGGCGCTGGTTATATTTTCATCAAATTGATAAAATACGGGTTTTGAGTTGGAAGAAGGGAAAGTTCTAAGAGAACTTTTATGTGTAGTATTAGACGAGATTAGAAGTGAAATGAACCAAATTTTACGTTGGGATGTGTTTAAAACAGCGCAGAAATCCCTTAATATCTGTTGATGAGCCTGTCATTATTTATGTTCTTTCTACAAAATCAGTTATAAGGAGGCCTCTCTTTCACGCCTCTGAAATTGAGGTCTATCACTTTGCACCTCTTCTTTTTCATGTTGGTTCATCCATAGGCCTTGGAAGCCCTGGAAGAAACCTGGTTGATGCATACTTGGGGGCATATGCTTATCCGCTTGTGTTTGCTTTTGTTGGAGTTGCATGGTGAAGTTTTGCTCCTTGTATGCTGATACTCATTGCTGTCACCGCTCTGGGGAGGGGTGTAACGACTCTTTCACCTCTTCGATAATGGGAATGGTGATGGTTGGCTCGGTTAGGAGGGGCATCTTCTTCAAAGATCTCCCTCATCGCTCTCTGTGAATTTGTGTCTCCAAACGTCTCTTTTCTTCCAAAGGAGTTTTCTTGACAGGGGCGGAGCCCAGTACAGCCCAGGATGGGCACAGGCCCACCCTGAACTTTGGGCTAAATTTTTTTTTTTTTTTTTTAGTTAAAACTCCAGCCGGACAGCCCAACCCAAGGGAGAAAGCCCAAACATTTAAACCCATTTCATTTCCTTCCTCAAGCCTAAACCCACTTCATTTCCTTCCTCAATCAAAATCGACTCCTGCTCTCGCCTCTCAGCCTCCAATTCGCCTCCGCCTCCGGCAAGTCGTAGCTTCCATTTCCGGACAGTCGCCTCCATTGCAGACTCAGTCACTCAACTCAACAACTCCATCCTAGTCCACGCCACCATTACCACCTCCATTGCGGACTTCCGGCCTCCTCTGCTCGCTCTCCTCGCACTCGCAGCAGACCGCCTCCTCTGCTCTCCTCCTCTACCGGACCACCTCCACCTCCGCTCTATTGATCATGCGTCACGTATTTTCTTTAGGCTTTAGTAATTTGTTATTTGGATTATTGGCATTTGGCGATAGCACCAGAAATGAGACCGAAAATCTGAAATACGTGATTTTAATTAATACTATGTTTGGGTATTGTTGTTTGCTATGTGCAGTAGATGAATATATTGCTAAGTATGGTTGAAATGGAAATTGGGTATTGTTGAAAACTTGAATTGCAGTAGCCAGTAAAGTAGACTGTGTTGAAATGGAAATTGGGTATGGAAGAAATTTGGGTATTGCTGACTTCTGAGTAGAAATTGGGTATTGTTGAAATTTGGGTGTTGTCCCGTTGATGAGTTGAAATTGCTAAAATTTGGGTATTGTTGAAATTTGGGTATTGTTGGTTGAATTGAAATTGTTGAAATCTCATGAAGAGATTCTTTCAGAGAATAATTGATTTGGACAATGTAAATGTTGTTGGGGCGACGTCGAATAATGTGGAATTTGACGTCAATAAACTTCCTACTGATCAAGTTCTAAGGATACCCATTATGGATTACAATGCTAACATCCATGACAAAACTCGACGTTGATTATCAGGTAAATTGTGCCTCCCCGACCAAAAATCCTGGCTCCGCCCCTGTTCTTGAGCAAACTTTTCTTTGAAGTTTCTTCTTTCTTCAAGGAAAACTGAAAACACTTTGCCTTTCTGAACTTTTGGAGATTAAAAGGTTGAAAATGAAGAAAACTTAGAACTTTTTTCTCCAAAACATTGACTTTTTCTTTCTTCAAGAAGAAAATATTTTCCAAAGGAATGGTTGATGTATTTTTCAGTAAGCTTTCCTCATGGGATTTGTTCGTGGTTGAAATGTGGTTTTCCACAAACAGAACCAATATGTTGACCTTGACTCGTGGATGGACAGTGTGGTCAATAGATCTCAACTCTACTCACATCCACATTTAAAGCTCATGCACACTTGGAAAAATCATTAGAAGACGCAGCTCTCTTCGATGATGGAGGGAGCAGCTGCAAGTATTCAGAGGGCAAGTCAATCAACTATAGATTGGGTATGGGATGAATAGAAGACGTGAGCCACAAGGATGCATACGTGCACCAAGTTCAAGAGAGAAAATATCAAGCTAAGTTACAAATTGAAAGTGTAAAATAACATTACTTAGAAATGATATTAATCGTGAACTTTTATAATTGAAGAGGTGAAATGGTTACAGGTTGGCTGAAAGACGCATCATCTTTATATATGTCACTTCTATAACCCTAGATTCAAAAGCAATTAATAATTTTGAAAAGTCGCCACTCTATAACTTTGGCTTCCAATTTAATGGCCTCGATTAGACCGGGTAAGCAAGTAATGTAGAGTGTGGACCTATTTTCCAATTAAGAATAATATAGACGTCACTTCTATAATCCTAGGTTCAAGGAAGCTTGGGGACTACATTGAACGTTTCAATAAATTGGAGAGCTTAATTGTGAGTCCGGAAAGGATTGAGTACTCCATTAAAGTCCCTTAAGATTTGTGGGACTTAGGGCTGTCCGTGGGTCGGTTCGGTTCGGTTCTGAAGAGACCCGAACTGACCCAAAACTTTCGGGTATTTAATAAATGGACCCGTCGGGTCCAAATATAATTATGGAACCGTTCGGGTTCGGTTCCGTTCGATTCGGTTCGGGTCGGTTCGGTTCGGTTCCGTACCTAATTAAATTTTTTAATATTTACAGCAACACTATATAAATACAACTAATTACATTTCATTCGTAACTTTTACAAATTAACGTAGTCCAATTAAAAAACATATAAATAATTAGCCGTCCAATAAGATTAATTCAATGCATACAAATACCAAAAAGTAGATATTAATATTACAACAACACTACATAAAGTATATTCATTTACTTCAAATTAAAATGGGCTAATGAGTTTTAAAAATGATTTGAGCTTTAAAATTAAAATTATGAAATAATCTGATTTATTTAATTAATTTGCTAATTTGTTTAAAAAAAATAAAATAATTTAATTAATTCAATATAAAAAATAAAAAAATTATTTAGTTTCGGTTCTTATTCGGTTCTTCGGTTCTTCGTCTAGACTCGAGACCCGACCCAAACACATCGGTTCTCGATTCGGGTACCCGTTCGGGTATTTAATTTATGAAGAACCACTCGGTTCGGTTCGGTTCGGGTTCGGTTCGGGACTTTTGGACACCCCTAGTGGGACTCAATTGAAGTTTATAGTAACTTGAAGGATTAAATTGAAGATAACAGTAATTTGAAGCACTCAATTGAAGTGCAATGTAAAATTGGAGGACTCCGTTGAAATTATACAAGAGTTATGGGACTCAATTGAAGTTCAACGTAAGTTGGAGTACTCAATTGAAGTTTATATGAAGTTTGGGGACTACATTAGACGTTTCAGTGAACTTGGAGCTTAATTGTGGATCTTGAAAAGATAAAGGACTCCATTGAAGTTGTGCAAGAGTTGTGGGACTCAACTGAAGTTCAAAGTAACTTGAAGGAAGATAATATTAAGTTAGAGGACTCAAATGAAGTTTTAAGGAAGTCTGCTGACTACATTGAATGTTTCAATAAATTTGAGGGCTTATCTGTGGATAATCAAAGATTGAGGAAACCATTAAGAGCTTGTTTGGTAGAAATTAAAATCGGATTAAAATTGAAAAACTAGCCGTTATTGTTGACTTTTATTAGACGAACCCAATAATGGCTATATTTTTAATTTTAATTGGATTTTAATTGCTACCAAACAAGCTCTAAAGCCGTGCAAGAGATGTGGGGACCCAAATGAAGTTTAAAGTAACTGACGGATTGAATTATAGATAACAGTAATTTGGAGAACTCAGTCGAAGCTTTTAGAAAGTTTGAGGACAACATTAAATATTTCAGTAAAATCTTGGGCTCAATTATTCATCATAAGATTGAGGACTCTATTCACCTTTTCTTAAACTACAATTTCGTCATCCATTTATACAATAATCGCAATTTCATCCTTCAAGTTTTAATGAATTTCAATTTGGACATCAGTCTATCCTAATCTAGTTCTGTTCCCTTGATGCCAGTAATAATATTTTGTTTATTTGATTGATGAAATCCGTACATTATATTGAACAAGACTACAATACAATGCAATGCTCAGATGAAATCAGATAACAACATTGTCAAATAAAATTAGAAAGTGTGCGTGTTGAATGAGATTATTGCCATGAACAACACAAGGCTCAGATGAAATCTGGAGTCAATTGACAATAATCATGGAGCACGATAAAGAGAAACGCTGAAACAGAATTCGATGTAGTAATCCATATGCAAAAACAAACTCGTTTGCCTATCCTACCTACGATGACATAAAGGAATTATAGCAGAATGTTTTGCAAATCAGTCACGCTCACTAATGGCAGTCAGGTGCTCATCGATTTCCTCAGTCGACAAAACTTTGAAGACCGGATCTTCTTTCCTCACGACACCCACCTGTTAAAGAAAGATTTAATGCACAGTTAGACATACTTAAACCACTCAAAAATGTAATCCATTCGTGCTAATATCAAACTCGAGATTTTCCCCTAGAAATGGTCACTGTCACACAGTGGGCAAAATGTATCATCAAAATGGAATACAGAATTGATATCAGAAGCCAAACATTAGACATTGGAAACATAACTACATGTAATAAGTTATCCCATTCAAAGTAGTTATTAGGTCGTGGAGTAAAATATCTTAAAGGTATTGTGTGACGTGTTGTCGTAGAGATAAGAGCAGAGCAAGTGAGCAACTATCCGTCATATAAAATAAAATAATGGGAAACAAATAATTAACAGGAACGAGGAATTGCTATTGTCAGGTGCGTTAACTACCTCAATCTCGCTGGCCTTGAAATCCTCCTGTAGAACAGATTGCAGAGCAGAAATTGCAGTCTACAAAAGGAGGAGCAATATTACAAAATTACAACTCAAAACATTACTGTAATACAAGAGTCAAAAGTATCTATACAGATGTGATAATATGGAACGAACTCAAACATAAAATACTCTAATTGGAAGAATTTCCAAGACTGAAGAAAATATCATCTCCGTCAGCTTGGCAAGATATAAAAATTCCACATGGCTTTCCAAGCAACGTCCTTCATCATTTTTTTTAATTTTCTTTCCAGCCGGCATCTCTTCAAACACTAAAGATATTGTACTCCTCAATTTTTTGGTAACACGTACTATGATTCTTAACTCCAGAGTTTTATTCAATTCAAACTAAAGTTTACTTTCTGAGATTTGTCAGTGTTCATGTGTTATCAATGTAAATAAGGGCAATTCAAGGTATAAAACTTTTCCATGCTTCGTAAGCCTGGTCATTCTACAAAAAAGTACTGGACCTCTACCAATTTTATTCAATATAGTAGTATCGGATTAGGTTTCAAAACATCACTTCTTTTTATTCACCAGGTAAAATGCAAAACTTAAATACAAAACATATTCATGATGTGACTTTTCTTTACCTGTACAGTTTCCTCATAGGAAAATGAAGCGTCATTTTTCATCTTCTTTTCCAAAAAGTTAATTGCCTCTTGTTCTTTCGATCCGGCACTTGTTGCCTAAAAATTCAAGATGAAAGTAAATGGTCACTCAACCACCAAATGATGCTACAACAAAGCGTCCTTTTTATTTGAGATATTTGATCATCAGAGCATTATTAATCAGTTACATCCCATCTTGTTTGTTTGGTACTAGGAAAATATTGGCAAAGCTTAAATGATAATTTAAACATGTCAAACATACTTCTTTTTCTTTAACACATTTGGTAGGATCCAAAACTTACTATCCAATTATTATCCGCACATTCCATATGAACCACTGCTTATAAGCCCTTAAAAGCATTACTAAAGAAGCACTAGATATACAACTAGCAAAACGATTTTGAGTAGCTTTTGAGCCAAAACTAGGATTCGGTGAAGATACAATCAGTTAAAACATTGGATTTCAAGAATTCAAACAAACTAGCAATATTTTGGTTGCTTGGAAATGAAAACACGACTTAAAACAAAGCCAAATTCATCAGATTCTATCTACAATAGGGCCTAAGCCAAGCCAAGCTAAGAAAGCACACACTGTAACCTGATTCTTTCATTTAACCAAAATACAAATTTCTTTCAGTCTCAAAGGGAATAAGGTAGAAATGATAAAAATATACCTAGATATTGATGCTATGAATCTACAATTAAGGATCAATAGCCAAGGGTTGGCTATTATTACTTGGATCCACTTTCCAATTTCCCTCAAGCTCAAATTACAGTGACAAAGCCTCCTTGACACTACAACAGAAAATGCTTACGAAAACGGTTTTAGAACTTGTGAGTTCTAGGTCACAAGAAGTCCCCAGCCACATTAAAGCTGGTAGAGGTCTGATAGGAAAACCAACTTTGATGGCATTGAAAGAGAGAATTCATTAGTTTTTTAATATATTTTTCCAGGTAATCAAGGCTTGGGAGCAAGCAACAAAACCCTATCGGCGAGAAATGGCCTTGGTTAGTAATCAATATTCAATTTTTCATTTTGGATGATCACAAACACCTGGAGCAATAGCTTCTACAGACAATGGAAACAATATTTCAGAATTTTGCATCATGCATCAGAAGCAACAATTATGAAATTCCTTAGAAATAAATATTGCAATTACCTTATGACCATAAAAATGGCCAGCAGGGTCACATTTAAAGAGCTGAGGTCCTTTCTCCTCATCAATACCCAATATCATTGCAACTTTACAATGAAAACAAAATATAATTACAAAAACATAATGTGAATAAACAGAATAGTGAATCCTTTCATTAAGTTTACAAATGACTAGCAACAAACCTATTCCAAGGGGTCTCATATAGGCATGCTGTGTATAAACCTGAGACTTGTCTGCAATCCTGTAATTAATTGGCCAAGCTTATCGTCAATGGCCAAAAAAAAATACTATATCCAACATCCGAGAGCAACTATACATATCCCATGTTAAAACATCTGAATGAAATTTCCCAAATTGCTTAGTTCACAAACCAATAACCGGTTTCTTATAAGACTTCAGAAGTTGAAAAGTAGTGGAGATTATTATATACTGCAGAATATGGAATGGTATCAATTATCCTATAAGCAATTTATTATTTACTGCAGAATCCTAGGGCTCCACCGTTAGAAGTTCTGGACTTCTGGTCATTATAACAGTCAGATCACGGAAAAACAGAAGCAATAGGCACAAAATACAGGGAAAGATCAAAGCAAAGCCCAAATGTCAGGCCTTTCCTTGCACAAAATTGCCAACAGCAACATGAAATAAAGTTATCGTACCATTTGGCCAATATGTCAACAGGCATTTCATATCCATATTTAAAACGGAACTCAGCAGCTTCATTCCTGGCTTGTTGGACCAAGGTCCTTGAATCAGCTTGAAAGTGAGAAGGAAAATGAAAAGAAAACAGACATCAGATCCTAATCTTCGAAGCAACCAAGTCACAAAGGAAAATCTAAACCAAACTCTAAGTCTAAAAAGGATTTCTTATACCAAAATTGCATTCAAAATAAAGAGAACATTCCATGTAAGCTAAAAAGAAAACATAACGCGTGTCTAGGATTCATGCAATGAATCGCTGCACTGTCATGTCACATTTTTCTAGATACATTCATATATAGAGATCTCGGAGAAAGATGAATTGGCATACAATCTATATGGTTCTTTCTCTAGTAATTGGTAATAATGCTATAGCATCACCTAATAATTAATAATCAATTGCACAATCAACATTTTCTTGATTTCAAAATCTTCTTCCAATTACTAATGAACTAGCTCCCCAAGCCAAAAGCAAAGGCAGATAGTTAATTCACCAAAATCCCATACCTCGACTAAAAAACGTTTTAGCCAACAATTTGCACTTAGTTGAGATTAAACAATACTCCAGAGCATACATATAATTACATACAATAAAAAAAAAAAACTGGGTCAAGGTAGATGTACCTGTCATTCCGGTAGCCAATAGTCCAAGATACTTAGTAATGGGAAACAAATGTGTCACGCTTGACTGATCCAAAAGCTTGTCCTGTTCCAACATTTCACAAAATGGTAAAATATAATGTCAAACAAGCTCTCCAATCTAATACTCTCGCCGCCCCCATTAAAGATGTCGTACTATAAAAAAAACAGTATCTATATAAGCACGATTATATGATCCATAGCTATTTTTTCTATTTTTCCCCTTTATTTAACCGCCTTTTCAAGCCCATTATTTCATATGCAGCAAATAGTGAATTCCAACTGTTAAAATCAATCACAAGATGTTTGTGCACTAGGAAATAATCTATATTTCAATCCCCAAATCAATCTTTATAAAAATCAAAACTAAAAAATAAATACTAATTGGTTACATGTACCGACCGGAACTTTCTTCTGAGTAACTACACAAACAGAGTCATTTCCGCGCACACCAATGGAGGTGATTCCGCTAGCCTTAACGGCTTTGAAAGCGTACTCTGCAAATTTAAATTAAACATAGATGTAAAACCCTAACAAATTACATAACGCAATAACAAAATAAAAACAAAGCAAAATGAAAAATATACAGGCTAGAAGTTCTTACCCACTTGGAAGAGACGACCTTCGGGAGAGAAGATCGTTATGTGACGATCGTAGCCGCCTCCGCTTCCTCGACTCATTTTTCAGATTCGATTAAGGATTTTGAGTTTGTGGAGTTTTGGTGGTTAACTTATTTGTGATTTTGAAGTGTGAGAGGCAGATTGGGGTTAAATTGAGGAGAAAGCAGGAAGCTTTTTGTCCAAGAAAGTGAATCTGACTACAGGGAAGGGAAGAAGAGAGTGGTACAAGTTCGAAAATGCCCCTTGTAGTTAATTTCAAATGTGGTCACTGAAGTTTATGTCATTCTTCAAATTGATTTTTAAAGTATGTTTCTGACTCATTTAGTCACTAAATCTAATTAATATTACACCATTGGTCACTCTACTAGTGAAAATAATTTTCGAAATATTACTAATTTACGTCAACTTTTTTTATACTGGACATCCTCAACCTTTCGAAAATGTAGCAAAATTTGTCCTTGAGACCTATTTAAAAAATACAAAAAAAAAAACGACTAAAAAGAATCTTGAATTTTTTAAATATGAACAAATAAGTCATATTCTCCAAACGCCACATCATTCTTTTAGAGTAATATTATTTATCATCATGATGATAGAATATTAGTTACATGAAAACCCACACAACCCTCCTAAAATCCATGCCGTTTGCAATAAAAATCTCATATCCACCATCAACCCACCCCCGTTGAATCAAACACAGACCAAGCCTCCGTTCGTTTCTCATTTTTATCCATAAAAATGAAAAATATGACCTCTATTCATCATATCAAGTCATCAATTTTGAATTTTTATCTCTTGTATGGGACCCAATAATCACTATATTTTCATTCTCATTCTACAATAATGAGGGCCCGCTTGATTTTCATTATTAAAAAATGAGTAGTTAAAAAATAAGAAAAAGAAAAATATATTTTGAAAATAATATGAACCAAACAAGAGCGTAATAACACATTTTATGAGTTTATATAATTTTGTAACTATATATTTTATTAACTTTTATCAAATTCGCTAAAAATTGTATGCTAAAGCTCGTGTTCTCACTATTTTCTTTTTTTTTTGTTTTTGCCCATTTTGCAATTCGTATTTCATATCCCTGTTTGGCAATCACTTTCAAACTTACCCACTTTCCTCGTTTTTCTTTCTTTTTCAACTTGACTAGCTTTTCGTCATGATTCTTTTGCAACTAAAATTGTGCTCGAGAGTTGAAAATTAAGAGTAATATTGAAAATTATCAGTAATTGTCCAGCGTAATATGTATATGACAGTTTATTATTTAATGCATGAGATAATAAAAAACTATCACATCAATGCATCAAATAATAAACTACCACATGTCAACTACATATATCCTCGCCATGAATAACAATATTTGAAAAATAATCCAATACAGATGTATTGTGTCATTTATGCCCTTAATTTTATTTTTTTTGGTCGAATTTTTATTTACAAATCTTGGTTAACTGGCATAACTCATTGTTGTTGATTGTTTATGTCAAAATGTTCACTTTGCATAAAAATATTTGGGTCTTGCTACATGTATCATTTGAATTACACTTTGGGTTACTCGGACCCACCCCCTCTCTCACATGGGAGGGTTGGGTCCCACATATTTATTGGATGTGGGACCCGATCTCCATGCGAGAGAGGAGGTGGGGTCGGGTAATCAAAAGTGGTTGAGTAGCATAATTCAAAATATTTTATCGTGATTCGAAAATAAGTCTTTTTATTTACTTTCAACGAACTTTTTGGATGAAAATTATTAATAGATTAATTCATGAAACGTTGGAAAAGAATGTATTTACCTATTTTGCCTCTGTGTTTGAGCCACATTATTTTTTTATTCATTCTTCTACTCATTTTCAACCACACATTTTTTAATAAAATAATATTTTTCTATTATATCAATAATTTTTCATTCTTTTTGAACCACATATTTCTTATCACATCAAACAAAAAAAAGTATTATTGGACTCAAAATGTGCACCAAACGTGGCTTTATCGTTGTCGTCAATATTAAAGTCTAAACTAATTTGATTAAATTAACCAAATTCTTGACGTATAATGGGGTTCTTGTCAGAATTAATAACCAATTATTTATGTTAATTAAAAATTAATAACTTAATTTAAGGAATCTCAGACACATTGTCAAAATAATTTAGACTCCGACCCTATTCGGCACCACTAATCTCCGATCCATTCTTTCTCCGCCACACTGCTGACTGCACCGTACCGCCACCTGTATCAATTCCATCATATTTAATTCCGCCGCCGTGGCATCAGCTCTACTTTTTTCATCTCCATCTGTTTAACTTATTCTTTGCTTTGTAAGTAATACCAATTACTGTATAATAGGAAGCAAAAGAAGAAGAAAAATTATTGCAGTTTGCATAGGTGGAAGTTGTAGTGAATTTCGCAGTACTTGTTGGAGATCCAGGGATTTTGGAGGTTTTGAATTGGGAATTTTTTGTTAAAGGTATAAGGTTTACGTGACGTTGTTTGCTTTCGATACTCTCTATGATTCAGTTGTGATTTGTGTGTGAACAATGTTGTACTCTCTTTCGTTCCGATCGATCCAGTTTTGGAATTCATTGATAATTCTGTACAATTGATGATTCATTGTAACAGATTCTAGCTTTTATACTTTCTTTTAATTTTGTATTTTAATCTGTTCTTCATGATCTACATTAACTTTTTTCCCCATATACTGAATCGTTTCAAATAAATAAATAAATAAATATATATATATATATACTCATCTCATGAAAATGTGATGAGAGCTGCGATCTGTTTGGGAAATGTGATTTGTGTGTTGTTTTGAATTGGATGTTTTTGTATGAAGTACACGGATATTTAGTTAACTAAGCTCTAGAGCGTAGGAGTACATGAGATGGTGGAGGAATATGTTCTTGTGGTGTGTATAACAAACTTGATTTTTTGTGCAAGTGGGACAAGAAGCTAGGTTAACTAATGAAGCAATATTTCGTTTGGTCAAAGATTGGGTAAAGAGTATCGAGGCTAAAGAAAGACGCGGTTAAGTGGTTGAATTTTGATCGTATGGCAGCATTGATTGGTTCATGACTGCAATTAGTTTGAGGCCAGCTGTTCCCCATCTCAATTGGTATTCTTTTTCCTTTTATGGCATCCACATCTAAGGTTTGAATTTGATTATTTTCAAGAAAATAATGTTGTACGTTCTAAAATTTGTTTAACGTGCCTTGAATTTGTTTGGATTAGATATCTAAAATTTGCTTAACATGCCTTGAATTTGTTTGTATTTTTCTCATTGCTGACTGAACTTTTAAATTGAAAATAGTGATTACTGATGTGTTATGTTTTGTATGTTTGCCCTTCTCCATTATTGTGTGATGGTTTAGATATGCTGATTTGATGGAAATGCCACGAGTAGACATTTAAATGATTTTGAGTTCAGTGTAATTTGCGGTATCAAGGATGAAAGGAGCCTTTTATGGGCTGAAGATTACACAGGCCTCTCTCATCCTCATCAGTTTTGTTTGTGCAACGGTGCTTATACTGGCATGGACGAAAACTACATTCCTCACTTCTTTAATCCCATCTCAGAGTAGTATTTTGCTGTTGAATCCAGGTTTGCCTTTACTTGTGATATTTATCTAGCTGGTTAAGCCATTCATTTTCGGGTTTTTTTGGGATCTGACTGGCAACATATAGACCTCAAGATTGCTTTTTTAGTAGTGTTTAAGATGGTATATTTTGGCTGGCAAATGTGCACTGACATCTTTAGTGTGCTTAAACTTTATCACACACTTGATTTTTCTGATAGCAATGTGTTGCAAAGTAAATGATAAACTGTAGTGGATCCTTACCTGCTCTTACTTGTGTACTTTGTCCTACGACAATCAAGTTAAATTTGGTAGAAGTGTAGAACAAATATTTTCTATGCACTCAAGCTCATTTGGGAGGAAATAAGTTTTCTTCAGCGCACAATAAAAGATTAGGTTTTTCCTTGAATACCACCAGAATTCCCAACCCTGCATTGCCCTGGATTCTTGGGAGTATCATGAATTTCTTTATCTGCTTAAAACATTAATCAGATATCTGGCGCACTCTGGTTTTTCTCCTTCTGAGAATGAGTGGTGCTTTACTTTTCTAAAGTTCCTTTCATCTTGCATTTCCATCCATTTTAGAGGTAGTGAGCTTAGGACAAGTTTAGTTGGAATTATTCACTTTTCTAAATTCTCTTGCTTGATGCTACTTATTCCAGTATATTTTTTATTATCACGCTTCATTTATCAAATAGTTTTGTAATAATGAGTTGTGCCTGCTGAAGCATAAATTTTGAAGTGGGGTTTTTACTATTACTGTGGCAAATTGAATTGTTGCAACTTGCCTCTACATAACATCTGAAATTAGAATTTCAGATTGTGGTATATTTGGTGATGGTGCAGAAATCCCTCCTGATCTTACGGATGGAGCAGTTTCAGAAAAAGTTTTAGAAGGAAAAAACAGTTCAAAAGAAGCTGGAAGGGACAAAGTAGCAGTAGTAGGCGTGTCAAGCAATAAGTCTACCATTAAGGGAGAACACAGTAATGTTTTGGTGACAGATGATGGCGCTGAACTCCCTTCGGGTATTATGAATGCAGGTTCAGAAAAAGCTTTAGGAGGAAAGAACAGTTCAATCGAATCTGACAGGGACAAAGAAGAACCAGTAAGATTGTCAAGCTCAGAGTCTACTATTAAGGAAGAACCCAGTAAAAATTTGGTGACAGATGACAAAAAGAAAGGTGGAATGTTCATCTTGAGATTTTTAATCTAAATAACCTCATCATTCAATTGGATTGCTCAATGAGTTTAGTTGCCTCAGGCCTTTAAAAGACTGTCGTGATGTTTGATGTTTTTCATTTGTACATGATGCAACATTTACTAGTACTGCTTTGTTGAAAAGTAATCTTTTTGATAGACTATGGCCTTTTTTTTTCCCCTTCTACTATATTAAATTGGTTGTATTGTCTATTTAGGAATCATAAGTTATGGTGTCTTTATTTGTTCGCGTGTCTATATTGAGTTGCTATATTCATAAGATCAGCATCAATTTTGCTTATTGTCGCATAATTTTCCTTCAGAGTTATTGTTTTTGCAGTTCGAATCTAATTTCAAGGGAATTCCTGTTTAAAAGATTATCTCATCTATGAGGCTTCAGATTTTAATAATGTACTGCTTGTGCAGAAATTCCTCCAAGTATTACAGGATCAGAATCAGACAAGCTGTTGGAAGCAAAAAATAGTTCAAAACCAGCAGAAAAGGATGTAGTTGGAACTAGAAGCTCAAAGCAAAGTAAAAGTTCGTCAACTCTGACTGAGAAGAAAGGTTGGATACAAAACTTCAATTTGATTTATTTTGGAATAGTAGATTGATGGAAAATGTGTGGTTGAAAAAAAAATGAAAAGTTATTAATGTGATAGAAAATATTATTTTAGTGAAGAATGCGTGGTTGAAAATGAGTAGAAGAATGAGAATGAAAATTTTAATGTGTACCAAACAGGGGCTCAGTTGTCTCTGGAATGTCCATTGCTCCTTTCTTATGAATAAACAACTACGAAACGTGATTTGTAATAGATTGTATATTCTCTCTTATGAAACAAGCACTAGTGAACGGAATTTGTAATGGAGCCAACTTAATTTCTTGGAGTTGTAGCCTTAAATATTTTATGCCATACGAAAAATCAAAGAAGTCAAAATAATATTGGGATAGGTTTCCTCGTCACAGAAGTGAAGAGAGCTGTGGGAAAAGAGAACACGTCATTTGAAAATTGCCTGTGGTTGGTATTGTCCTTGGATAGCCTGCATTTGGTTTTCCTATCTGTAATTATTCTTATATATACTCTTCCATATTGATCTATGATTCGTAATGGATACATTTAACTGGATGCTGTACACATATATTATAATAGAACTTGTATTGCCATATTTTCTGATCATCATTACATTTTTCAGGGTGTAATTATGCCAAAGGTAAATGGGTCATAGATGATAGTCGACCCCTATATTCTGGCTTTGGTTGTAAGCAATGGTTGTCTTCAATGTGGGCTTGTCGCCTGACACAACGCACAGATTTTGAATACGAGAGACTACGTTGGCAACCCAAAGAATGTAGAATGGAAGAATTCATGGGATCTAAGTTCCTGAAGAGGTATATATTAGATTTTCTTATACGATATTTGTTTGGGGAACTTAAAATATCTCGAAAGTTTGCAATGTTGTGTCAGCATTTTGCTTATGCCCATCCCTAGAATATTGATTATTATTTTTTAAATAACAAGTGCAGGATGCAGGACAAAACTCTGGCCTTTATTGGCGATTCATTAGGTAGACAGCAGTTCCAGTCACTGATGTGTATGGTAACCGGCGGTGAAGAGAGACACGATGTTCTTGACGTGGGAAAGGAGTATGGCCTTGTCAAAGCCCGTGGTTCTGTACGTCCTGATGGATGGGCTTATCGATTCCCAATTACCAACACTACCATCCTTTACTATTGGTCTGCAAGTCTCTGCGACTTGGAGCCACTCGACCCGTCTAATCCAGCCACTGATTATGCTATGCACCTGGATCGTCCCCCAGCATTTTTGCACCGTTTCCTTCACAAATTTGACGTTCTTGTTCTGAACACAGGACACCACTGGAATAGAGGGAAACTTAATGCCAACCGGTGGATCATGTACATTGGGGGTTTGCCTAATACCAATAGGAAGATTGCAAGTATTTCTGGTGCAAAAAATTTTACAGTTTACAGTATTGTAAGATGGGTGAACTCACAGCTTCCGAAATATCCAGGTCTGAAAGCATTTTTCAGGTCAATATCACCAAGGCATTTCTTCCATGGAGATTGGAACACGGGAGGTACTTGTGACAATACTACCCCTCTATCTGGTGGGAAGGAAGTTTTACAAGATGAGTCTAGCGATCATCTTGCTTCAGGGGCAGTGAACGGAACGGATGTTAAGCTGTTGGACATAACGGCATTATCTGAGCTTAGGGACGAGGGTCATATATCTCGTTACAGCATTAAAGCCACACCTGGAGTGCAGGATTGCTTGCATTGGTGTTTACCAGGTTTACCTGATACCTGGAATGAGATTTTGTTCGCCCAACTCTAGTTCAGCAAAGCTAACAACTGATATGAAACATTTCCCAGCTTCCTTTTCTGGAAAAGGAGTCACCAAATGTCCCGTTGGATGAAGTATTCAGATGATTCTTAACTGATTATGTGATAGAAATTCCGTTCCAAACTCGAAAATAGTTCAAAGAATAAAAGTTTTGATACCAAAACATAGGCTATTTTTCTCTTCAATTAGGTGATTAGAAATGAGAAAATGGGGAAACTAGAGAAAGGTCCCTAAATTATAGTCTGTATCTGATTCACGTTCTATTCTATGACTTTCTGTATTTTTTAATGACTATGCTAATTATTACATAAATAGCAAGCAAATATAGCTTTAGTTACCTGAGGACATGTGACATTTTGATTTTGTTCTGTACATCTTGTTTTCAAATGGATTCAGAGATTGACATGAAAATGTTGATACTGTACCCAAGAGAATTCTAATTCTTCTAAATCAAGACACGTCTGATAATAAGACATTATTATTTATTAAAGAAGATATAAGTATGATGATTCATCGTTAGCGTCGTTTAATTCTGTTCAATCTAACATACATGCGCTATAAAAATTGGCTGTATAGATATTGTTGGAGAGATGTGTAGACAGTCGAGGTTCAACAATGGCAACAAGTGGGTATTTTCTACGCGGAGCTAGCCCGTAAATTTCGTCCATGCTCAACTCTTCCATTTTCATATCTTCTGTCAACTTCCACTCAAATCCATGCAACATATTAGCCAAGCTTAACCAAATCATCTTCAACCCTAAACTATATCCAGGGCACATTCTCCGACCTCACCCGAATGGCAATAACTCAAAACTCTGCCCTTTAACATCCATTTCCAGCCCCGAAAACCTCTCTGGACGAAACTTTTCAGGATCATCCCATGTTGCACCATCCCTCCCAATGCTCCAAGTGTTAATAAAAAGGGGAATTTGGCCATATAACCTCCCTAGACAGTGTATTTGGTTAAATGGCCTTTGACCAATGATAAAAACAAATAACAAAATGTAAAATATTTTACTTGGCAAAATGACAAAGTTCTCCTCTAATTGTTAACATAATATCCTCCATTTTTTCTCATTTCATTCTCTTCCACCTTAAAACCCTAATTTCTATTTTTTTTTTAAATAACGTCTTCTTCTTCTTCCCATTTTCATCTTCTTCAATTTTAGGTCCTCAAGATTACAATCACCTATTTCTTCTCTTCCATCTTCATTCTTGCTACCCTAAAATTATGTTTGTTATCATATTTTTCACTTGTTTTGGGTATCTTGTGAGTATTTGAACAAGAGCTTGGTTAGCATATCATCTACATTGAAAAATCACACACTTGAAAAAAGAAGAAAGAAGATCTTAGAAATCTCGTGTAGATTGTATTTTTATCATTAAATATAGTATTAAATAATATTTAGTTGCTATTGTTTTCGTATTTAGTGTGGGTTTTGTGTTGTTTGCAATCATTGGATAATATTAACACACCAGCTGCTAGCTAAAATGTAAAACGACACTCAAGTCGTTATCTGCAAAGTAAAACGACACTACAGTCGTTATCTGCTGTAGTTCGATTTTTTGAACTAGATGACCTCTAATAATGTCAATTCTACCGTTGTTTGTCACGTAATCATCATTTAAGACTTTCTTAAGTTAGAGGGTCCAATACTCGAGGTCGTGGTGAAAAAGAAGCAAAATACTGAAAAAAAATCAACAGAACGACACAAGTGTCGTTACTGGTCACATATGTCGTTTTGTCGATAAACATGAGTATGAGCAGCCACGAACAGTCCGAACCCCGGTATTCGATAAGTTTAACTATTTTATGTTGCAAGATGGAGGTGTCGTTTACAAAATTTGAGAGATACGCTCGTTTACAAAATTTGAATGACACTTGTGCCGTTACGTATTTTATACAAGTCCATGGAACGACACTTGTGTTATTACTAATATTGAAAAAATATGAGAGAACACAGTTATGACAATACATTGTTCCTCATAACGACACAAGTGCCGTTACTGTTACTATAACGACACAAGTGTCGTTACTGTTACTATAACGACACTTGTGTCGTTCTACCCATAAACACGAGTATGGGCGCCCAAGACCTCTCCAAACCTCGTTAATTAATAATTCGAACTCATTTACATTGAAAGATGGACATGCTAGTGATGGCAAAAAAACCCGCCCCGTCCCGCCCTGCCCCGCCCCGCCCCCGCTCCTACCCATAAAAAAATAATTAGCTACAAATTAAAAACAAAAAAATAGTTAATTTGAAATTTTTGAAAAAAATATTTATATATAAACGGGGCAGGAAACGGGGCAATCCCTCGCCCCTAACCCGCCCCGCCCCGCCTAAAGTGGGGCAGGGCGAGGCGGGACGGGGTGGGGCGAGGGTGCCCCGCCCCGTTGCCATCTCTAAGACATGCCATTATTTTGTTATAAAAGTCCATGAGAACGACACTTATGTCGTTACTGAAATTGAAAAATCTGAGAGAACGACACAAGTGTCGTTATGACAATAGACAGTTGGTTCTTTAGAAAGGCACAAGTGTCGTAACTGTTACTATAACGAAGCTTGTGTCGTTCTATAAATAAACACGAGTATGGGCGTACATGAGTAAAATGCTTGAGGTCGTAGCGGTGGAAATGAATCAAAATATTTCAGAATCATCATAATGGCACATGTGCAGAAAATCAAGATAGACATGCCGTGCAGAAAATTTAAGAAAAATGGATTGTTTCTTATCTTTGTTAAAGAAAATACAATTACAAATATTCTTCAAGCTAGATTGTGTAAGTTAAATGTTTATAAGCGTTCATAAGAACGATAGAAGTTCTGTTACAGGAGTTAATCAACAAGAAAGACAAGAAAGACACAAGTGTCGTTCTGCCTCTGAACAAGTGTATTAAGCGCTACAATCCTTCCGAGCCACGATAATCGATAAGTTGAACGCATTTTGGTTACAAGATGGGCACGCCTCTTACAACATTCAATAGATATGGTCATTACTTAATAAAAAAGAAAGACGAGAACGACACAACCGCCGTACTGTTTAGAAAACGGTACAAGTGTCGTTTTGCCTCTGAACAAGTGTATTAAACGCCACGATCCTTCCGAGCCACGATAATCGATAAGCTGAACAAGTGTATTATGATGTGTAAATGAATTTCAATGAGAACGGCACTAGTGTCGTTACTGTCAAGAAAACGACACTTGTGTCGTTCTGCTTGGGAAGATAACATTTATTTGTACAAATATAACTATAATGAGAAAGACACTTGATGAAATATTGAGTCATGAAAATAAAAGCAAATTTAACGGCACAGTGTAGAAAAAGACATTTGTGCCGTTACTGATATCAAAACGGCACAAGTGTCGTTATGCTGTGTGAATGAATTTCAATGAGAACGGCACTACTGTGATTTCACCATTTCATACCTTATATCCTATATCAATTACACCGTTAGTTGTCACACAATCAACATTTTCATCCTTCTTAGGTTAGTTGTTTTGAATAGGGCACAAGTGTCGTTCTGGCTCTAAAATCGATTTTGAAGAGTTGTAACCCGTCCAAACCACGATAATGATGAGTTGAACTCATTTAAGTTGCAGGCTGAACACGCCGCTTACAACATTTGAAATTTATGCTCATTACTTAATCAAGAGGAAAAAAGAAAACGACACAACTGCCGTTACTGTTTTGAAAACGGCACAAGTGTCGTTCTGGCTCTAAAATCGATTTTGAAGAGCCGCGACCCGTCCAAACCACGATAATCGATAAACTGAACCCATTTAAGTTGCAGACTGGACACGCCACTTACAAAAGTCGTGATATATGCTCATTACTTGTACTTTGAAACGAATCTAGACTAAAACTTGTGTTTTCACCGATTGATGCCTTATATTCTATATCAATTCCACCGTTAGTTATCATACAATCAACATTTTCATCCTTCTTAGGTTGGGGGGTTCAATACTTGATGTCCTTGCCTTGAAAAGCAGCAAAATATTGAAAAAATCTACAGAACGACACAAGTGTCGTTTAACGGCACAAGTGTCGTTCTGCCACTAAAATCGATTTTGAAGAGTCGCGACCCGTCCGAACCACGATAATCGATAAACTGAACCCATTTAAGTTGCAGGTTCAACATGCCGCTTACAAAATTCTTGAGATACGCTCGTTAATTATGTTTTTCTAACGAATGTAGATAGTGACTTGTGATTTAACCAACTCAATATCTATAATCGATGTCAATTCGGCCGTTGTTTGTCACACAATAAACATTTTTGATTGTCCTAAGGTAGGGAGTCCAATGCTCGAGGTCGTTGCGATGGAAATAAGGCAAAATATTGGAGGAATCAACAGAACGACACAAGTGCCGTTACTGGTCACATGTGTCGTTCTGTTGATAAACAGGAGTATGAGCAGTCACGAACCGTCCGAATCTCGGTATTAGATAAATCGAACCCATTTAAATTGTAAGATGGAGGTGTCGTTTACAAAATTTGAGAGATACGCTCGTTACTTATATTTTCTAACGAATGTAGCTAGTACCTTGTGCTTTCACTAACTCAATATCTATAATCGATGTCAATTCCACCGTAATCTGTCATACAATCAACATTCCTAGTTTTCTTAAGGTATGGGGTCCAATGCTAGAGGTCATTACGATGAAAATGAGACAAAATATTGAGGAAATCAACAGAACGACAGAAGTGTCGTTAAACGTTTCAAGTGTCGTTTTGCCTATAAACACGATTTTGAAGAGCCCACGACCGTCCGAGCCACGATAATCGATAATCTTAACTCATTTAAGGTGCGGACTGGACATGCCGCTTACAACATTCGGGAGTTATGCTCATTACTTATAATTTCAAACGAATCTAGACCAAGACTTGTGATTTTACCGTTTGATACCTTATATTCTATATCAATTACACTGTTAGTTGTCACACAATCAACATTTTCGACATTCTTAGGTTAGGAGGTCCAATCCTTGAGGTCGTTCCCTTGAAAAGTAGCAAAAAACTTGAAAAATCAACAGAACGACACCAGTGTCGTATAACGACACAAGTGTCGTTCTGCCTCTAAACACGATTTTGAAGAGCCGCGACCCGTCCGAACCACGATAATCGATAAATCGAACCCATTTAAGTTGTAGACTAAACACACCGCTTACAAAATTCTTGAGATATGCCAATTACTTGTACTTTCAAACGAATCTAGAGTAAGACTTGTGTTTTCACCGATTGATACCTTATATTCTATATCAATTCCACCGTTAGTTGTCACGCAATCAACATTTTCGTCCTTCTTAGGTTGGGGGTCCAATGCTTAATGTCCTTGCCTTGAAAAGTAACAAAATATTAGAAAAATCTACAGAACGACACAAGTATCGTTCTCCCACTAAAATCGATTTTGAAGAGTCGCGACCCTTCCGAACCACGATAATCGATAAACTGAACTCATTTAAGTTGCAAGATGGAGATATCGTTTACAAAATTTGAGAGATACGATCGTCACTTATATTTTCTAACGAATGTAGATAGTGACTTGTGATTTCACCAACTCAATATCTATAATCGATGTCAATTCCGCCGTTGTTTGTCACACAATCAACATTTCTGATTTTCCTAAGGTAGGGAGTCCAATGCTCAAGGTTGTTGCGATGGAAATGAGGCAAAATATTGGAGGAATCAACAGAACGACACAAGTGCCGTTACTGGTCACGTGTGTCGTTCTGTTGATAAACATGAGTATGAAAGGCCAAAAATCGTCCGAGCCTTGGTATTCGATAAATTGAACTTATTTAAGTTGCAAACGTGCAGTTTACAAAATTGAACTTATTTAAGTTGCAAGATACGCTCATTACTTAATCAACATGAAAGTGAGAATAGCACAAGTGTCGTTACTGTTACGAAAACGACACAAGTGTCGTTATTGTTATGAAAACAACACAAGTGCCGTTACGTATACAATACAAATAATTGATACCGTATATATTTTGAAATTAATTGATATAAATAAATAATATTTAATTTTTGAACATCATTTCTATATTTTTTAGGTAAAATATTCAAATCGACTTATATGAATAGAACAATTTGTGCTTTCACCATTTTTATAATATAAAATCTATATAATTTCAATCGTTATTTGTGACATAGTCAATTGTTCTGTATTATATATGTTATGAAATCCATTATTAGAGGTCATTTCATTGAAAAAATAAACTACAGAAGATAAAGACAGTAGTGTCGTTTTACGTAGCAGATAACGGCTGGACTGTCGTTCTATATTCTAGTTAACAATTGGAGTGCTATGATCATTCAATAGATCTTGGCAACACAAAAAAAAGCTAAATAGGTAAACAACACCAACTTAACGCATGAGACTTCTAAAAATACATTTATTTTTTCTTCAAATATAGTAGAGATTTCAATGTACATAATATGAAAATCAAGAATCTTGTTCAAATGCTCAAAATATTGGAGAAAAAAGTTGAAGAATATAATAAATAATAAGATTTTAGGTAGCGACCACATGGAAACGTCGATGTGTTTTGGAGACGGATTGAAGATTTTTTTTTTATCGGAAGATTGTAAAGGAAAGGAAAGGTTGATTGAGGAATTTAATTGGATTCAAAGGGGTGTTTGGGTATTTTCCATGGTGAGGGCATTTTGGATATTTGATATTGTTTATTTATTGTTTTTTATAATTGAAGGTCATTTGGCCAAGAAACATTGAGATGAGATTTTTTAACCAAAATCATTGTTTGACTGGACTTTTTAACAAAGACTCCCTAATAAAAACTGTAGTCCCTTTAGAAATGTGAAGTTTTGATATATTGCAGTCTTGAAGGGAAAAATATGGATCCTCGCAAAACATGAACAACTCAGTTAGTCAAGAAGACAGCATGACATGACGATAAGTAGGTCCTACAAAATGTACGGTCATAATTAATGTTTGACTTAGAGCCCGTTTGGTACATATTAAAATGAGATAATGCATTTTTTTGAAGCGATGTGATGGAAAATATATGGTTGAAAAAGAAGGAAAAGTTATTGATGTGATGGAAAATATTATTTTATTGAAGAATGTGTGGTATCAAATTTCTTGCGCAAAATCTTCATCCTCTTCACATACCCGTGCAAATCAAAGAAATCAAGCCATGGAATCCAATCTCCAATGTTCAACACACCATTGAGCAACATCAGTTTAACATTTCTTGACATCCTTCGAGTGTAAAAATTTCATCGCCATTTTCTGATTTGCTGAAGTACTTCTGATGCGGACAACCATCTAGAATTATTTTCTTGTATTATGGGTTAGCCCAAGCCCCTTTATTTTAGGGTTGTTTATTTGATTATTTATATGGTTTTCGATTTGAAAGAGAAGGCAGATGATGAATGAATGAAATGAATTGTGGTTTGTTGCCAAAGTCTTCTCCCTTCCCCTATTCTTCTTCTCCTTCTTCTACCGTTTTCTTCTTCTGCTATTTCTGCTTCTGAATTCTTCTTCTCTGTAGAATTGTTTCACATTCTCCGTTGGGTATTTCAATTGGTGCTGCACCAACTTCTGTCCCAATACTATTCTGCTTATAATGCAGAGAGTTGGACGTGAGAGATGATCCTTTATGCACATTGGTTGCCCCGAAACTGCGTATAATCTCGAGATGAAAGCACGCCTTTCTTCGACTCAGATATATTCATAAGACTCGAGACGTTTTGAACAAAACAACTCATTGAGGAAAATTTTACGGCCTTGTTTCCAATATGGACCATAGGGTGTCATGTCACATCACAATAGTTATAAGTAGTGTACTTTCAAGAAGCAGTTGCAGGGCGAGAAGCAAAGATATGAATCATATGATCATATGTTCTTAATAATAGTTTAGCCTTGTCGGCCGATGAGACGAGGACAACTGATTTTGAGCCAAATTTGAGTTACATAATGAGGCCATATGTTTGGGACAACCTGTGGAGGGATTGATGGGGAGAGCACCAATGAATTTTGAATTTTTTTTATTTTTTTTTAAAGTTATGTTTGGTATCGATTAAAATCTAAATTTTAATATAAATCAAAGTTCACAATTAATTCTAATAACATATTTCATGTAATCCATAACTATTTAACTTTTATCAAAATTTACTAAAAATTTGATTTTAATTTCCACCAAACAGAGGCAAAATCACAATAAATTCAAAGTTCGATAACAAACTAATTTTAAAAATTCTCTAACAATCATACGCTAATCGAATCTACAAATTACTTATATCATTTTAAAGCTTATTTTGAAAACGACATTATTAGCATATCGAATAGTCCAAACAGATATCGAAAATAATTAAACGTGAGTCTTAAAGAAAGACGTCTAACTCGCATTTTTTTTTAAAAAAAATCAATTATTTCATTAAAATTTATTATTTTTGCGATACAAATTTCTCAATTTAGTTTTCATCATTTTATTAGGAAATTTTATATGGAATATGACATAAAAAAATTTCGAAATTTTACATCTGAAAAAGTTATATTTCATGTAAATTTTCAGATGCAAAATCACATGGAGTATGATTTTTTTGGACGTAAATTTTCGATTGTAAAATTTCTCCCAACTTCTTTTCAAGTTCGATTGTGCCCCCCTAACTTTAAACTTCTGTGTCAGCCCCTGCCAATGAGGTTAAGGTTGCCAATGATGGGCACAGGTTTCGGACCCGGTTGTACGTTTTTCGCCCCACGACGGTGGAAAAGGGAATAATTTTTAGAGAGAATGTAAAATGCCAAAGCTAAGACCATCCATAGCAGGATCTCCATTGGCGATGAGGAAGTTGACTGATTTTCCAATTAAAAAGACAATATCCTATGTTTATTTTATCAGAGGAAATGATTTTGAGGACCCTCAATTAACAAGTCTATGGTCCTATAGTTTGCCATCTTATCTTCCTCGATCTCATCCAATTTCCTGCATTTACTATCTTCATTGAAAGGTGTTAGGGTTGATCAGTGATTTAAAGTGAACAGCACAAAGGCTCGACGTTAGATTTTCATCAACTCTGAAAGTCCTGATCGTTAAGGGATAAATCTTAAATCAAATTACGTCGACAAAAAAAATACACGGTCGATAGTTTAACTTATCTAAAAAACATGTTGTGGATCGTTGATGTGGGCTGATTTGGCAAGATACTAAATATGGATTGGAGGCAATACCTTGCACTTGTAATCAAATCCTCAACGTCCCTCAACTTCCTATAACCTCTCTACATGTGTAGTATTGAGATAGAAGAGAAATGAATCTCTTGAAATGGTGGAACTTGTATAGCAAACTGAATCTAAAGTAGAAAGGACTTAAAGCCATATTTTTGCTAGAAATCTCACAAATCTTGGAACTTATATTGTGGTTAATGATCTTCTTCAATTGTTATCGAGATTGAGAACGTAAAAGTGCAATAAAATGCATATTTTGGAGCATGGTAAAGTATAGTGATTCAACCATGAAAAATCTTGGAAATTCATTCTTTTCCTCTTTGTTTGACGCACATTAATTTCTCATTTTAATAAAAAATGCTACCGTTGCAACAGTAAATGCTATGGTGACGTAGCCGCAATATTTGAAAACGCAAAAGTCAGCCGTCTTTTGGCATTTGAAATGTCATAATTGTCCTTTTTTTAATTTGGCATAGAACAAGTGAGGGGCAACATGATATTTTCACAAATTTTTTCAACTAATTTAGGCAACACAGTCAAACATGATTGCCAAAGTGGGCCAGGTTCCCTATATAACGACAGAATTTTTCATTCTCATTTTCGGAAAAATGCACACCAAACAGGGGTTTATGTAAGAATTCTTGAATCGAAACTTATGTTTGGCATGATGTGTATTCTTACTTTCTAACGCTGGAAGCTTTTGGTTGAGGTAATTTAACAAATACAAGAACAAAACATCGTCCTTCATCCCAATATTGCTTGTAGGGGAGAATAAAATGTCTATTTTAGTCATCACGAGATATCTAAGAAACTGGTTTGCAATGCCTAGGGTTGTCAATTGGGGCCGCCGGCTGCCTCAGGTTCGGCACATCCCTCATTTTCCGGTGGTTCAGGCAGGGCTTCGGCCAGGGCCAACACACCTCTCAACATGCCATTTGACTCTTTTTTAATTAAATTATTGTTCATGCTATATTAATCCTCATAATTTTATTAATTCAGACATTTCCTTTTCCTACGTTGTGGCAGTCCCAAATAGTTTGTGTAATGTCAATGTGAATGACAACTGGAACGACCTAAACGATAAGCCCTCCTTAATTAGATGAAAAAAGATGTAACAATGACTGGAGAAAATTCCATCCTGCTACTCGCACATTGATATTCGCCCTTATGATCATCCATGTCTAATAATGTCCACATATCACTTCGTGTCGAAATTTTTCGGTGTATACAATTTTTTCGATTAGTTTGGAAGATGAACTATACTTTATTTATAGCATTTCTCGACTTTAATGAGATCATTATTTATTTATTGATGATGGGTATCAAATGATGATATCAAATCAAAAGACAATGATGATATAGAGGAACGTTTTCGATGAGACCAAGAACACTTAAAACTTTGAACTCATTGATTTCCTTCAATTGTGATTGAGATTGAGAATGTGAAAGTGCAATAAAATGCATATCCCAAGCATAAAAAGCAAGGTGATTTAATCACGTGAATCTTGAAAATTCATACTTTTCAAGTAAGAATTCTTGAATCAAAACTTATGTTCGAGCATGATGTGTATTCTTACATTCTCTAACGGTTGAAGCTTTCAGTTGAAGTGATTTGACAAATTAATACGAGGACAAAATACTCCTCCATCATCCCAATATTGCTTATAGGGGAGAATAGAATGTCATGTTATAGTTAGTTATCTCAAGAGATATCTTTATAATTATCTCAGGATTGTATTGATACGAAGACCCAACGAACTTGCATTCTTAAGAAATTTGTTTGTGATACCTAGGGTTGTCAAATAGGATCGCTGGCTGCCTCGGGAGTGGCTCATCCCTTGTTTTTTTGTGGTTCAGGTAGGGCTTTGTCCAAGGCCAACACACGTCAACGGGCAGTTCTACTCTTTTAATTATTGGACATGTCATATTTATATCATAATTTACTATAACATATGTTCCTGCGTAATAATCGAACTATTAAATAGAACAATTTTAACTTATAGTTCACCGATAAGTAATGTGAAAATGATTCGAGTCAATTGAATTTGCAGTATCTCCTTCAAATAATTTTACTCCCTCTAGTGTCAAGGTTACGAGCAATTGTTTTCCACGTTAGTGTGGATTTCGTTCCTACCTGAGAGGCACCTCAATCACATAGAAGTTAGGAAATGGGACGCTAAAGATACAAAAGCATCTTTCAACAAAATTGGGCCTAGTTGCGGGCATACATGGCTAGGCCCATATACGAGGTTGACTGGACCAAATTGTAGAGCGAGCCTAAAGGCTCCGTCCAGTGAAGGTTAGGACCCCTAGGATCGGTTCCGCTGGGCCATGTGAAAATTATCACAGACCAA
Organism: Fraxinus americana; assembly: GCA_035079005.1. Lineage (NCBI taxonomy): Eukaryota > Viridiplantae > Streptophyta > Magnoliopsida > Lamiales > Oleaceae > Fraxinus > Fraxinus americana. The sequence continues at coordinate 4,726,964 of CM068717.1, read as the reverse complement.
TCAATACTACTCTCACGGATCAGATATGAATGTTGTACCAAAGCCATGTGCATGTAATAACTGCACCTTACGCTGAATGGTACCACGTGTAAAGTCATCGTTGGCGGAAGAAACGTGCGCTCGTGGTTTTGCTTAATTTGAAAGTTTTAAAAATATCGGAGTATGTTAATTTGGACCACCTTTTGGCCGTATTTTTGTCTGTTGACCTGCATAACACAACGGCGTTACTTCTGACGCCGTTAAATTCTTAACTTTTCCTTGCAATTAACAAATCTTATTCTCGATGATGGATTTCATCAATAGATTCCGTTAATACGTTTAAAATGGAGGATAAATATTTAGTCATCATTTTGTGATATTATTATTTTTTAATTAAAAATAGAGGAAAAAATAAATCTTCTACTCTCTCTTATAGGAATACTCGGATAAAAATCGTCACCAATGACCAAATATGTTAATTAAAGGAAGATCGAAGAAATAAACATGTTATAAAAGGAAGTTGCGACGCATGAAAATAAGTATAAGTTATGTACTTTTATGTAATTATAAAATATGGTGTACATATATTTAATCAAGACAAGCTGTCTATAAAAAGAATTCGTGCTCGAAAGATTTTACACTTTTTAAAAGGAAACTGAGTTTTCAATTCAACTAAACAAGATAATATATTTGTTTGAGAAAAAGTGCTTAAAGTCACAACGATCCCGAAAATTCCGAAAATCTTCTATTCTACACATAAAGTTCATTGTCCTCTTATAATTTTTCTTAACCTACTCTAGAGCTAGGGATCAAGACTCATGAAACGTGATGCATGCCTAAGTATAAAAACTTGACTAGCCACAAGCATGTGATGTTGGAAATGTTAAAAGAGGAGATGATGAAGATGAAAACATGAATAAGATGAAATGAAGAATGAGGCTCGAACATGTATATGATACACTGTCCTAAAAACGATTTTTGCCTCATCTAGCATATTCTTAAGATTTCCGACAAATAATTTAGATTGACAAGCCTTCAAGGAACGAATATAAAAGCACAATTGATTCTTCCTAGTTAAACTTGTTGAAAACTTTACGAAGTTTGAATATTTGATGAATAAATTATAATATCTCGAGTAATGATTTACTTGTTGTTTCTACTATTTGGAAATAAAAATTTATCATCTATTTATAGTATTTACATCCATATGCTTCGAACGGGTTCCAACAATTCATAAATAAATGAAAATTTTTCATGAATCAACACCAGATTTCAAATGAAAAACAGCCCTACGGCTAAATTTTTTAATTATGCGTACACATAGTTATATCCTTGAGTACGCATAGTAGAAGTAAATTGCTTTAATTTCCTGCAAACTTCTTGTGTACACAAAGCGATTTAGCCTGTGCTTACACATGGTTAAGAAGAAATTAGGGGTGTAAGCGGTCCGGTTTTTGCGGTTTTTGACAAATTTTCAAATCAAACCGTTTTGATCGGTTTGAGAAAAACTCAAACCTAAACCAAACCGTTTTGACCGGTTTGAAAAAAACTCAAATCTAAACATAACGGTTTGGTCCGGTTTTAAACCGCCGGTTTCGCTTATATTTTTTTCTAGTCTAGTATCTACTTTTATGCCATTAATTCAATATATATTTATATCTTACTAGAAATAAATCTAAAATAAACTAAATATATTTACTATAAATTTAAATAACAACAAAATAAAAGTAAAATCACAATAAATTAAAGCATAGTTTTTTATTCGCCCTTTTGACGGTTTAGGATAATACTTTATGATAAAGATACAATACAAGTCCACTAAAATAAATATAATGTCCAAAAAAACATAATAATGTCCATTTTCAACTAGCAAAAGGAATAAACGAATTAATTTTGTCACAGACTCAAGAAACATCAAATTTTATCACAAAACTCACAGAACTAACAAAAGGAAGAAACATTCACATACTCAAGAAGCCACAGAACTCATGATCAATTTTGTCCTTCATACACAAAAATAATTTTAATTAGTAAATTGGAAAAAAAAAAGAATTAAGACACGGATTCATCTAATAAGGCTTCCAAAAGACAAGCTGCAAATATTTTTTCTCCTCCATTCCACTATATATACCCATCTTCATCTTTTGCAATTTAACACGGAATTATACATATTCTCTCGTATGTAAACAAATGTCTTTTGAGCACCTGATAGCCCAAATTTCAACTTTAAGCCTTACTCATGATCAATAAAAATGTAAACAAATTTCAACTAGAAAGTGACAAAATTTCAATTTTAAGCCTTACTCACGATCAAATAAATATGCAAGAACTTGAAATAGTCCGGCGAACGTACACTACCGGCGATAGGGAGGTTTGAGATTTCAAGGGCGTGACGATTTGGGAGAAACCAGGAGGCGCCGCAGGGAGCGAGGCTGCGACCAGCGAGTTGCGAGTGAGAGAAATGGAAATTAGAAGATTAGGGTTGTGACTTGTGAGTATATGGACTTGGGTTGAGTTGTTTAGTGCTACTTCTTTCAAATTTGGGCTTATAAATAATTAGGCTTGGGCAGGTCGTAAATCTTAATAATTAATAGGAAATTAGAAATTAATAAAAATACCTACAAAATGACAAAATTATTTAATTTTACAAAGTTGAAATTTTGGATAAATTTTCAAAAAAAATCAATTTTTTATTATTTTTTTATATATTTTTCGCCGGTCCGGTTTGATTTCAAACCATAATTAAAATTCTCAAACCTAAACCAAACCCTTTTTGACTGGTTTGGTTTAGTTCAAAACCATTTCGTTGACGGGTCCACGTGGCACCAAACCGCCAGTTTCGAAATTGCGGTTTCGGTTCGATTTTCCGGTTTGACGATTTTTGCTTACAGCTCTAGAAGAAATCACTCAACATTGCTTTCCAATTTCATCATTAATTCATTCATATTTCAAGTCAAATTTTGAATAACAAATTATTATAATAATTATAAAACATGTGACCTAATGAAATTTCTAGACACATAATGGCTGTTAAATTATTGGCTACTGTTTATGTTATTTACACGTGATTGTTTGCTAGTTTTCTCTTTGGTCAATATGCCATTGCCGCCCCTTTTCATTTTCATTTTTTTTTTTTTACTAGTTTTCTTGGAAGTTTAACTCTTGGACCACGTTTGGCTTGGCATAAAAGTCCGCTTAAAAGCCCTAAGTGATAAAAATCATAGTATTTTCCCGTTCGTAACGGAACCGTTCCTCCTACTCATTAATTTGACAAATAATCGTGACATTCAATTTAAGTCAATTCAACGCTCAATATTTTATAGATATCAAGTGGTTATAATAAACTCTCATATGATCTTAGTGAAATACATATTGAGCATTGGATTGTTTGTCAAATAAGTGTGTCAAATGAATGAGTAGGATGAACGATCCCGTTTTCCTAATTAATAAATAACATAAAAATTAGCCCTAATAAATCAGTCTTACATAACTGAGAAACGTCGAATTTTGCTACATAAGGGGTTACATATATATGATATAGAGGAAAAAGATTTGATAAAAAGGGTTGATCGTATTTACTAAATGATAAGGTGCAATATTACAATATGTAACGTATTGATGTACACGTAACAAGATTCAAAAAGTCGAAAATGCCGTCACGACTGAGCCAATAGTATTCAGCCACGTTTTGGTGCAAATTATCTGCTGTTCCAAGACCATGTGCATCCCAATTCCCACCAACTACACTTTATGCGCTAAACGGTACCACTTGTTAATTTGTAATTGGCTAACGTTTTCAATGCCGTTTGCTTCATTTAAAAGAATAATGATGATTGAACAAACTCAAAGACGAAAAAATGATAAACGGACTAATTTGACACTATCTGTTTGGGTTTTTATTTTTATTTTTTTTAAACTAACCAGTTATGTATCGACACACGTTTCTTTATTTTTGAACCTATGTGTATAGCTTGATTGTGACAATGGTGTTTGTGTGTCCCACTTTTGGCCGTACTGTTGACCTGATTACTATTACGCAAAATGTGGCGCTAGTTCTAACGCCGTTAATCCTTTTCCCTTTGATTAGGCCATTATGCTATTATGCTATTATTACTTTGATTATTAAAGAAATATAAATTATGTACTAGTTAATAAGACCTTGTTTGAACTCCATTTTAGTGAAATTTTGGGGAAAAAATGTATTTTAGAATTGTAATTTTGTAGAAAATGTATGGTTAAACGGTAAGGAAATTTTTTGAATTTATATATAATATTAAAAATGAAAAAAGAGAAAAATATATTAAATTAAAATGGAGCCCAGACATGGACTAAGAATTAAAAGATGTTGATATTTAATGTCGAGATTGTAAGGGAAAAAATTGAAATTGGAATAAAATTCGATTATATAATTATAATCAAGAACTAGGTTGCAAGTTGCAACCGCCGATGTTTGATATTAAAAATCAAAACCAGCTAAATTTTAATTTGAATAGTCTAATAGGCTAGTTTGATTTGAATCTTGTTCAATTCTAGATATAAATTCCCACCCAACATTTAACACGTTTGGAATAAGATAAGTGACAACACATATTAATTATATTAGGGCTTAACAATATTGACCTACATATTATTGATTTATGGGAGGAATCAACCATGAAATAAATTGGGTGGGTCGTATATATTATTCAATTAATTTGTTCATTGACTAATATGATTAATTAATTGAATTAATAAAGGAATTGAGTAGGTGTTTAATGAAGACGAACAAGTCTTTGTAAAAAAAAGGTTGAACCCCTCCCTCCCCTAGAGCATCGTGATCTGTGGAGGAGGTAAATCGCGAGATGTGTTTCACCAGGTTAGGGTACAAGAGCTGTCATATTGATACACACAAAGAGTCTAATTTCATATCTTATAAGAGGCAGAAATCTAACTCTCACACTGTGGTGCCAGCTCAGCTAAAATTAGCTTACTCCTGTCCTTTGCACCACTAAGCTATATCCTGAGGGCACAAGTCTTTGTAGTTATTAGTATGAGGTGATGATTTGACTATTATAAATTATATAATGAGTAGGGCTGGGCTTGGAACCCGAAAAATTGAATAAATCTAAAATAATTGTGGGTCGGGTCGGTTAACCGACCCAACCCACTGAAACCCAAATATCCCCAATCCTGCAGTGAAAGCAAGCTGGGTAGAAATAATAAGAGAAGAGGTCGAAACTAGTAGTTTTGCAACACCGTAGGCTGTAAGGTAGTCATCGAACCCGATCAAAACTCCGATGGCTGCTAAGGCGATAAATAAGCGAGGTTTCATTGAAAAGAACTGGGTTTTGGTGGTGGAGCCGCCGGTTGTACGGCGGTGGATGTATGCTATTGTGAGAGGGATGAAAATGATTGGCCAGCTTGAAACCCAGATTATTTTGCCTCCTCGAATGAAGTAGAGGCGTATGGTTAAAGGACCGCCACAATTGCCTATGGCTAGTATTATGCAATTGAGGCACAAAAGGGCTTTCTTCATGGCGATGCTAGCTCGAGTTTCCGTGTTTGCTATATCCACGATGCTAGATTGGAGTCAGAAAAGAAAGAGGCATAGATGGATTATTTGAGAATATTTGAGAGAGGTTTTATTCAACCCGACCCGACCCATTTCGGGTTGGGCCGATTTGGGATTGAAGTCGGGTCGGGTCTGTTTGTAAAAGAGCCCAAAACAGGATATGTCGGGTCGGGTCGATTTTGAGCCAAATCTAGCCCGACCCAACCCATTGTCCACCCCTAATAACGAGCGTCTATTTGGCATGATTTCTATTTTTTATGTTGCTTATTGTACAAGATTTTTTCTTAAAAAGCTACCTTAAGCCTCCGTTTGGTAACTATTAAAATTTTCATTCTCATTCTTCTACTCATTTTTAACCACACATTCTTCAATAAAATAATATTTTCCATCACATCAATAACTTTTCCTTCTTTTTCAACCACACATTCTCCATGGACCCCACTTGATGTGAAAGATAAAATGTATTATTTGAAGAAAAATGGCTCCCAAACGGAGCCTAAGTAAGTTTTAGTCAAACAAAATACTTTCGAAAAATTATTTAAATATTTTTAAAAGCAACTTACGAATCTTAAAAATAATTTTTGACTTTTAAAAGCCAAGCCAATCAGGCCTTAATCATTTTTAGCTTTGACTTAGAAACACTGCAATTGGACTTCAAATAAATTTATGGCAGAATTTTCAATCCCATTTTTATTATTATTTATGAGGAATTTGTTATGAGTTATGTCTGACCATTTCAAAAAGTGTACGCGTCTTGAAATGTTCACACGTTTTTTATGGTTTTGCTTTGTTACTTTGAAATTTCCTTTTAGCTTTTTACTTTTACTTTTCTATTTTACTTTTTATTTTGAATTTCTTAAAAGAAATATAATGGGATCTAAAAAGGACAAGGTGGTATATGAATATTTAACAGAATTTCGAACAAATTACGTAAAAAAATGATTTATCTACACTTAAATCGAAAGTTCCAAAATTATAAAGAAGATTCGGGACTACATTTAAAGACAACAATTACAAAATCTCCCTAAACAGTAAAAACAATGTAGAGAGGTTCTCTCTTATGATCTTGTTTTATGAGAAATATCATGCAACTCGATTTTTTATTTTTCTTTAAATTTAGATCTTAACTATACAAGCGGGCCAGGACAAAAAAATATATATATTTTATACTGAATCGATACATAAAAAAATTCCACTAAGAACGAAATTTTCTTTTAAAAAAATTGCTTCCCTTATAAAACTAAAGGACCAACCTTGGTGTATAGGAACCCCTACCGAAAACACACAAACAGATGTCGGGTGGGTATTTTTAGGGTGATTTTTTGATGAAGCGGATCCTGCACGTGAGAGGCTCGGCTCTGTCAGACCTTTTACAAGCCTGACAGAGCAGCATAATTCAAAACTAAATAGGTCTAGGAATAGGGCTACCTCCTCCCTCCGTAGTTCGTCCCTGTGTACAAGCACTATTATTACCTTGTTTGGTGTAATTAAAAATTAATTTTTTATAAAAATTGATGAATTGTATAATTAAAAAAATGATAAAAATCACGAATTTCATAAAATATATTATTAAAATTGATTATTGATTTTAAATTAAAATTTTATACGCTAGTAATAACGGGAAAGAAGTCGGCACGTCAAGGGGACAAACGGCGTAAATTTGCAGAGAAAACGAGGGCATCAACAAGAAAATACAAAAAACTATACACAAATAAAGAACCAATAGGGCCCTCTAAATAGAGCCCCATATGTTCCTCGTGCTTTTTTTTTTTCATCTTTAAATCCTTCATTTTCGGTTCATTTAAATTCTACTACTTGTTCACACATATGGAGTCCAACAACCATTGAATTTATTAATTATTTTCAAAGTGCAAGTTGCAGTCTTAATTTTTTCAGATGGGTTCATCGGAAATTATGGATTCCGGCAGGTTTTCCGGCCAGAGGTCCAATTTCTCACAGACCTGTAGTTTGTTGAGCCAATACTTGAAAGAGAAGGGTAGCTTTGGAGATATTACTCTAGGTCTTACTCAGAATTTTGAACCAAAAGGTATGAATAAAGCTCGCGCAGATGGATGGATCTGTTTTTATTTCTTTCTTTTTCTGGGTTCTTTTATTGAATGAATGAATTTCCTAAAATTTCTTCTTCTTGTTTTTTTTTTGATGAAAAAAGGAGCTCCAGCAGCAACTGAGACCATGAATTTTTTCCCACTAATGGAGAAATCTGAAGCTCCGACCCACGAAAAACTCAACATGCCCATTATCCCTCAGAAGAAAACTGATATCAGGTTTAATTTGTTGTCTATTATCAGCCTTGAATATATGGCTTGATTATGTTAAGCTTTTACCTTATTAACTTTTTGATTTGATTTTATGTGGCAGCGGGACAAAATTTGAGCCTGAAACTGCACAAATGACCATATTCTACGGCGGTCAAGTGATAGTTTTCGATGGTTTTCCGGCGGAAAAGGCAAACGAAATCATGATTTTGGCTAGCAAGTCAAGTTCACAAAACCACTCCACTGCCGCCGCCTTAGCTCCGCCAAGTATGGTCCAAAGTCCAGCTGAATCCGCCACAAACACCCCAGTTGCTGCACCTATTTCAAAGGCTGTTCCCACTTTGGTCCATAACCCTCCTCAGCCCTCCCTTGCCTCTGGTAATTAACTATAATTTCTCAATATTTTGTTGATTTTATGTTCTTGAATTCTTGTCTAAATTACATGTAATTTCTTTCTGTTGGCAGATTTACCAATTACAAGGAAACATTCGCTAACCCGGTTCCTTGAGAAGAGAAAAGATAGGTAAGTAATCGAAAATTCACTAAATTTATTATTAAAAAAAAAAAAAATTTAATTTATCATTTTGGTGGCTTAAGATATATTCTGATGTTTCAGGATCACATCAAAAGCAGCACCATACGAAGCAATGGCACCTCCAAAGCCAATTAAAACTGAAGAATGGCTGGGATTGGCTCCTCGATATCCAACTTCAAATTGAGCTTTAATTAATCTAATATTTGTTTACTTGTATTGATTTAAATCCAGCTTGGCTTCGTCATTAGTAAAGTTTCTAACTAATTAATCTGTGTAATTAAGATTAGAGAGAATATTTCCCTTTTCCTTTCATATAGTTTTTTGAATAAATTCTTTTAATCTCTATATATTGTATTCTCTTTGAATGGATGTTTGCTGTGTATTGTATTCCTTTTTATCACATAATACTATATTATTGTCGATTTTCATGGATTGATTTTGTTATTTGATTGATATTGGCTGCATGTTCGTGACATTTTGGAATAATGATTTGATGAAAAATGCGTGGTAAGAAAAATTTTTAGATTTACGTACAATATTATTTTATTTAAGAATGTGCAGTTGAAAATAAGAAAGAAAAATGTATTTTCGGAATAATTGAACAAAACGAAGGCTGAAATTCAATATGGTATCAAAGTTTAAATAATTAATTCAATCAAACTAAGGACTTGTTTGATAACGTTTTTGAAAATTCAAAATGTATTTTTGGAAATTCAAATGTTTGAATAATTTTTTGGAAACGTTTTGAAAGTTGACCAAGGGTGTCAAATGAGTCCTTAAGTTCAAATTTTAAATAGGTGTTTTCAGATAAATCAATATATTTTGTGGCACGGGTTAATCACTCAACAATGAAAAGGGAAAAAGAGAGGGAAGGAAAAGGCAAAAGCATTTTTGGTACTCAAGAAACTGCGAAATTGTTCTCCTGCCTATAGTGGATAGAATAAGACTGTTCACTTGTTGATATGGCAAGATAACGTTATTTACGATTCTCGCCAAATTTGAGAACCGTAAGTAAGATTTTCTCCAAGTAAACAAGATAAAAGACTTTCCACTTTAGGTAGAAAAACAATTCTGCCTTTAATAAATAGTTAAATAATTTAACTTTTTTCTTGTTTCTTTGACACTTTTCCCTTATCTTAAAATTATACTTTCATTTTATTTGAAAGTTTAAATAATTAAAAAGATGATGAAATTAGAGTTAACATGGGGGTTCATATCTTTTTGATTTTTTTTTTTTTTGCATTCACTGTTCAAGAATTTTTTATAATTAAGTAATAATATGACATTGATTCATATGTTCAAAGAATAAAAGAGGCAATCGGATTTTTCTTTGTATTATAATAAATCAACTTTTATAAGAGTTTAAGAAGCTTTTTTATTCATAATATTATATGTTTTTCTCTCATTTTTTTCAAAATTATTTTTTCCGCAAACTCATTTTTCAATCACATATTTACACAATAAATATTTTACACGTAAATTCAAAAATTTGTCTACTTTTTAACCTCACATTCTCCAAAAAATCATTATTTAAAACAATGTTTGCCCAAAAAAAAAATAGCCACCAAACAGGGCATAATATATCTACGTATAACATTTGACAATTTATTTTAAACGGATCCAACGTCTCTTTTTAGCACGACTCAAGTTAAACCTAAACCCTAAACTCTATTTACCTAAAAATGGATAATATTTTTTAAATCTAAAGGAGTAGAATTTCCCTCCAAATTTTGGTAGGGTTTTACTCTTTTGGGGGGATTTTTGTATGTTTTGAAACCAATTTTCGTAAGAGAAAAAAAAGAAAAAGATTTAGATATCCTTTGCTGTCGAAAATCGTCTCTTGATTGCAGGTCTTATTTCAATTTTCGAGAGTTCGACTTGAAATACTCTTTCAATCTGAGGCGTTGTAGGGGAGAGATTCTTTTAATCTCGAAAAGAAGTTAGGATCCTTTTTTTCATTGTGCAATTCTACTTAGATGTGATTTATTAGGCGTTTTAGTAATTTTCTATGTTCACATTTTTTCGTTATTATGTTGGAAGTCATGATTATGTCTCATTTTTAAAAACTTGTAGATGTTTGTGCTTTTGTAACATTTATCGAGAATCTCATTGTTTGTATGCAATGGTTTAATGCACTCACTTTAAGATTGATTTTGTCAAAATTCGCAAGGATTGTCGAACTTCACGTTCATCTAGGTCGAGGAAGGTTAGACATTCAGTTCGATGAGGGCAGGTTCCTACACATTAATTTGAATTGATTGGGAAAGCTGGTTCCGTAGCATTAGAAACTTAAGTATCCGGAAAGAAGGAGGAATGAGGATGTGGCAGGAACGAGCTTCCGCTTTATCTAAAGATAAAACCTATTCATTCATTTCTCTCTTCCTGATCACTCAGAATCCGCTGATCAGGTGAAGCCCGCCTTCTCTTCTCGTTGGCACGGATGAATCAGTTACATCTTGTTCCTACTACTACCGAGTAGAGGACATTTCATTCACAGACCTTGATCTTTAAGGTGAAAGTGGGCCTTAGCTATGCAATGGTTTAATGCACTAACTTTAAGATTGATTTTGTCAAAATTCACACTAAGGTTTTCATGAAGGTCCAAATAGCCCTTAATCATATTGCTTACCGAGGCCTCCAATCATGTTTTCGTTCAAGTGTTATAAGCTTGACATATATCTTTTCTAAATGGAGTCTCGATAATCGATGGCATTTCTTTGGTCAACATAGAATATAGAAGATATCGAGATTTATTTATCCCATTGTCTACTTGTCAGGCTAGATTCCATCTGATCTTCTTTGACTACTCATATACATAATTAGTAGAACTCTAACCTTGGTGATCGATGCTTAAATTTTCATCCCATGATGCGTGAGTACGTGACGGGGTCCTTGTCCATGATAATGTGATAGTCGATGCACCGTAACTATTTCATTACATAGAAAGTCATTAAATATGAGGGTATATTCGTCATTCACAGCTTTTATTGAGAGATTGGATGAAAATATATAGAAATGATGGTTCGCGAAATTAAATATGTAATTAAGTGTGAAAATACAAAAAAAATAGGTATAGACTTTTTTGCAATAATAGTGAAAGGTAGGAACATTATGTGATAATTACCCTTTTAATAATTTATTCCTGAATTGTTTGCGCTTTTTTAAAAAAATTGGGACTGTAATTGCAATTAGTTTTTTTCTCATTTTTTTGTTTTATTTGAAGATAATGGTATATTCGTCATTTTATATTTTTTAATTGAGAAAATAAGTGAAATGGACCTTTTGCGCAGTGAAAGGTGAAAATAAGGGTGAATGTTAAAAAATGAAAGGTATGGACGTTTTTCACAATAACAATGAAATGTGGGGACGTTATGTGCTAATTACATTTTTTTTTATCTTTCTTTTTCTGAAAAATATATACTTCGACCAGTTAACGTCTTTTGTATTTTTCTCATCAATTGTGGATGTGAAACCCATAATTTCTTTTTACCTTTTAATTACATATTCTTTAAAAAAATTATTCTCCACTTCAAATAATGTATCCCAAACAAACACAAAATCGCACCTTGGCATTTATAAAAGTTGTACACGTGTTTGATCAATTATTATAAAATGAACTAAGTCTACACCTCAAGGAGTGTATTGAAGGCAAAACTTAAATGAATATGTACAATCTCTCTTTAATAACTTCACATTTAAATGAAATAATTCAACATAATATCACATTTGACTAAGTTATAAACACCTTAGAAGCTTAGCCACGCATGATATTATATTCGTATTATTAAATTTGAGGGTTGGGAAGGATTTATAAAAATACGTTGTTGAAAGTGAATATTAACCATATTTATAAAATTTGCCAATCGGAGGCTTAAAATTTAGCTACTAAAGATGAGCTTCGTATATCCATTTAAGTGTAGTTTTCAATTTAACACATTGAACTTTTATACAAGACAACATGTTTTCTAACTTTTGAGTATTTTAAATAATGTATACATTTTAATATTTTACGACTATAAAAGGTTATACTACAAAATCGTTATTTCAAAATTTTTTAATTTTCATATTTATTTTTAACCACACATTTATACAATCGTGTAAATCCAAAAATAAAATAAAATTTAACTACACATTATCCAAAAAATCATTTTTCAAAGAGAAATGCTATTCATCCCACTGAGGATGCATCCCCAGTCTATGTGGTGTTAATGTGACATTAAATGGTATGTGAAATTAAATAAATTATTTAATTTCACCTACTGGGATGAATAATATTTTTCTTTTTCAAAACTTCGTCCTCTTGAAACAATGGTCATAAAACGTGGGCTAAATAATAATCATTAATCATGGATCATGGCGTGGCAAGTGGGTAGGGAAATGTTTGGTGGAGACTCACATCTTCACCCTTGTTGACATTATATTAAAAGAAAATTTTGCCCTTGTTTGGTACCCATTATTTATAAAATGCATTTTTCTCTTTTTTATTTTCAGTCTTTGTTTGAACCCGATTTTTGGGCAAAAAATACATTTTTAATAGTGTTTTGTTGGAGATTGTGTACTTAAAAAGTAAATAAAATTTTGATTTACGTGCAATATTATTTTATAAAAGAATGTGTGGTTAAAAATGAGTTTTGAAAAAATGAATTTTTGAAAAAATGAGGGTCAAACAAAATCACACATTGTTCAATAAAATAATATTACACGTAAACTCCAATTTTTTCTTTATCTTTTAACTACAAATTGTCTATCAAATCACTGTTTTAAAATGCATTTTTTTTAAAACATGGGGCTCAAGCATGTTCTTAATATTGTCACGTTGTTCACGTCTTGTCTTATGGCCATTAACAATTGATGGATTGGGGTGGGTAAAGTAAGGCATGGGGGAGAATATATTTATTTTAGGGATAATTGTAACAACAGTTCCAAACCTTTCAGTTTTTTGCAAACTTTACTTTAACTTTCACTTTGCACCCTCCTTAGTCCCAAACCTTTTATAAATTCGCACCTAAAGTCCAACCATTTGACTGTTAGTTGACAAAGAAATTAGATTTTGACCCAATCAAAACCATAAAATCACACCACCACCACAACTCCCCTCAGCCACCATCGGCTCACACCATCACCACAACTCCCCCTACCCAAACCAAACACCCACCATAAGTTATTATAATTTTTTTCATTTTAATTTTTTAACTTATTTTATGTATAAAATGCAAAATTACTATTTTACCCTTTAAATGGTCTAAATTTGGTCGAAATCAAATTTCTTGGTAGACATTTGGACCTCGGGTGCAAATTTATGAAAGGATTGGAACAATGGATGACACAAAGTGAAGGTTATGACAAAGTCTACAAAAAACTCAAAGATTTGAGATCGATGTTGCAATTATCCCTTTATTTTATTAGCAATCACATGGTGAGTTTGAATTTTGGGGTGGATAGTTTCAAAAATGCTTTCTACTAGATAAGGGTCACCTTCATTGACCCATTCTCCTTGTGAAATGTACACATGCAACCTCTCTCTTGCTCTACACGCGATTCTAAATCTATAGTTGGTCATCAAATTTTAAAAGTGCGCAAGTTGATCCTCCAATTTCATTTAGAGGCTTGAGGGGGGCTTTGATTCCCATCGAAAATGAGCTCTCCTATTTAATGAAGTGAACTAATGGAGCAAATTTCCCCCTTGTGTTGAGGTAGAGTAGAAAGAGTGAAGCACGTTTATGCATCATCTAGTTGTACAATTAGTTCTCATTGACGAGAACTGTTCAAATTTCTATACATATTTGAATAACTTCTTATTCACCGTAAATATTCAACAAAATAATATCTAATATCTAGTATAGTAACATTTAGTTCCATCTATTGCCATCCATGTGACATCAAAGATGGGTTTGTGAGCGAAGTGCATGAAGTGAGATCAAAAGTGGCTACAAACGAAAATACTTTGATTCAAATATTCAAAATCTTATTAACTGTGGTACTTACTACTCGGGCCATACAAAGAGGGGCGGAAGGGAGGCAAGTGACCCACCAAATTCTTTTTTTTTTTTCCTTGAGAAGAAATAGAGATTCAAGATGAAGTGCAGTAAAATTAACGAGTATTTTTATTTCTTAAGCAATCCACCATTTCTTGACTAAACTTAAAAATTACTCAATAACTTGTTAAAATGTAAGTTGAGGCCTATTTTTTAAGAGATCCACTTGTTAAGTAACTTTTAATTATCATATTGAGTACAATCTAACTTAAAAAATTCATTTTCAAAATATCCATAAACAACTCAGATACGCCTACATTTGTCCAATGTTGTCTAATGCAACACCACCTATAGTTCAAAATGTTGGCTTCATAAAAAATTCTAGGTAATATAGTTATATATCCTCTTTGATTTTTATTCTCTTACATTATACTAAATTCTTTTCGATCCAAGCAAAGATTCTACTAGACGCTAGAGGTTTCTTACTTAGAGAATCTTGGCTTAGCTTAGTTGAATTGTCATGGTTTTATTATGATATTATTTCAAAACAATCGATTGGAGAATTGAATCTACCCACAAATCTGTAAAGCATACATACTATTTTTAAAAAGACCGCTTTCATCATCTATCCATTTATAAAAGGAAAAAAATTATTCATCTGCTCTACATAATCCATGTTGATGCTTTAATTCAAACTCAAGATAGCTCTATTTCGTATTCATCTGCTCTACATAATTCATGTTGCTGCCTTAGTTCAAACTCAAGATAGCTTTGTTACGTATTCACCAAAAGTTTTATTCGTGTCACAAATGAGTGACTAAACAAGGAAAAAGAAACAAAAGAAGCCGGTCAACTTAAGTTATTTATTTCTAAAAATTGAAAGTAACTAGTATCCAACAACAAATTATTATTTTCTTTGGCCAAAATTCAAAGTGATAGAGAAAATGGGTTTGGATTATATCTATAGTTTGTGTCATTGTGTTAAATTGATTTGGAATGAGTGAGATCAAAAGTGGCTACAAACGAAAATACTTTGATTCAAATATTCAAAATCTTATTAACTATGGTACTTATTACTCGGGCCATACAAACAGGGGTGGAAGGGAGGCAAGTGACCCACCAAATTATTGTTATTATTATTTTTTGAAAATTATTTATTTCTTGAGAAGAAATAGAGATTCAAGATGAAGTGCAGTAAAATTAATGAGTAATTTTATTTCTTAAGCAATGCACCATTTATTGGCTAAACTTAAAAATTACTCAATAACTTGTTAAAATGTAAGTTGATGCCTATTTTTCAAGAGATCCACTTGTTAAGTAATTTTTAATTATCATATTGAGTACAATCTAACTTAAAAAATTCATTTTCAAAATATCCATAAACAACTTAGATACTCCTACTTTTGTCCAATGTTGTCTAATGCAACACCACCTATAGTTCAAAATGTTGGCTTCATAAAAAATTCTAGGTAATATAGTTATATATCCTCTTTGATTTTTATTCTCTTACATTATACTAAATTCTTTTCGATCCAAGCAAAGATTCTACTAGACGCTAGAGGTTTCTTACTTAGAGAATCTTGGCTTAGCTTAGTTGAATTGTCATGGTTTTATTATGATATTATTTCAAAACAATCGATTGGAGAATTGAATCTGCCCACAAATATGCAAAGCATACATACTATTTTTAAAAAGACCACTTTCATCATCTATCCATTTATAAAAGGAAAAAAATTATTCATCTGCTCTACATAATCCATGTTGCTGCTTTAATTCAAACTCAAGATAGCTCTATTTCGTATTCATCTGCTCTACATAATTCATGTTCCTGCCTTAGTTCAAACTCAAGATAGCTCTATTTCGTATTCATCTGCTCTACATAATTCATGTTCCTGCCTTAGTTCAAACTCAAGATAGCTTTGTTACGTATTCACCAAAAGTTTTATTCATGTCACAAATGAGTGACTAAACAAGGAAAAAGAAACAAAAGAAGCCGGACAACTTAAGTTATTTATTTCTAAAAATTGAAAGGTACTAGTATCCAACAACAACTTATAATTTCAAATTATTATTTTCTTTGGCCAAAATTCAAAGTGAGAGAGAAAATGGGTTTGTGTTATATTTATAGTTTGTTTCATTGTGTTAAATTGATTTGGAATGAGTTTGGAATGATTTATGTTTTCACAAATTTTTTATACGTTCGATTGTGCCCCTCTAACTCAAAATGTATGTGTTCGTCACATTGTACAAACTTGCTCATTGCTAGACCTTGCAAACTTGGAACTTGTTGGTCGATGTGAATAAAATGTTAAAAATTACAAATTCATCTCAAGAACCAAAAATTGTCCAGGACCTAGTTGGTTCTCAGTTTCGATTCCTAATTTTTGGAATCAGATTGAAATCTCCGATTTCAGTTTAGGAGGTTTGATTCTGGTCAAATACACAACCCTAGATCCTTGTATGTCTAACTTTACGAAATTAGAATTTGATTATCAACTTGGATTGGAGTTCGAAAATTTGAAGTTAAGACAAGTTTTTACTTTTTATGAGAGCTAAGTGATATTTAATGAATATTTAGATGATTTATGCCAACTAATTAGTCAACTAAGTGAAACAATAAGGACCAAATTTATCATCACCAAAAGTAGGAGACTGACTTACCACTTGGCCAATAGGTTAAAAACCGATAGAGCAAATATTATACATCTGGACAAGCACTGGTAGGCCCGTGTTTTCCTGGCGTAAAATTATAGGATAGAATTAGAACCTACCCTTTGTAGACATCCAAATCTTTGGATATTTTATTCTTGAAAATTTATGATAAGGGCTGAAATAATATTTTATTCACTGTAATGTCTGGCTTTATTTGTTTTATTATATATATTCTGTACATCTCCAAGAAAAACTTCATGTTAATTTGGCATAATTTGTAATTGAAGTTAGGAGAGTAAGTGATCATGTTTGGTTGATTTTTTTATACATTTTAAAATTAATTCGTTTAAAAAAATTGAAAAATATTCAAACCTAAATTAAATAATTTAAAATAATTTGAGATTTTTCTCAAATT
Organism: Fraxinus americana; assembly: GCA_035079005.1. Lineage (NCBI taxonomy): Eukaryota > Viridiplantae > Streptophyta > Magnoliopsida > Lamiales > Oleaceae > Fraxinus > Fraxinus americana. The sequence continues at coordinate 4,709,581 of CM068717.1, read as the reverse complement.
TAAACCTAATCATTTGATTCAGTTTTAATCTATATTATGATCGTTATATTTTTCTCTTCACGATCACTTTATCATCGCTAGGTCAATGATTAATAGTTTCATACTTTATTGGATATATGTATATCAAAATTCTAAATTTAAATACCAACAAAATTAAGAAATTTCTCAGCAATGAAGTTGTGAAATAAGGGTAATCAAATGATTAATAGCATTTGTATTAAAAGATGTGAACAATACATAATTCCTAATTTTAAAGTTTACATTTCTTAAATAATAAACTTATTAAAATATTTCAAAAATCAGGTGATAAATAAATTTATTAAATATTAAAATATAATATAATATACCTAAATTATTTATACCCCATGACATCTCGCCCACCCCACAACACCACCTTCCCTCCATCTCTGGCACCTTCTCCGGCGATTTCTCCAGCGACTGTTTAGGCGATCACTCTGATGGCCGCTCCGACGACTTCAAAATTTCCAGAAAACTAAAAATTGGAAATCACAACTCCCAATCCACGGATCCACCTACCACCACCCCCGCTGCCTCCACTTTCTAAAAAAAAAAATTGTGTTCAGTGTGACTGTATGTGACTAATTGTGACCAAGTGTTGTATTCAATGTGACTAACTGTGACCAAATTTGTGTTGAGTGTGACTGTCTGTAACCAGGTCAATCTCAAGTCACAATTGGTCACAATCAACACAAAATCGGTCACAATCAAACGACTGAGAAGACAACTAACCTTACCACCAACACAATCCCCGCAACACTAACTACTACTGAAACTCAAACAATTGGGCAAGCCGACAACCCCTCCTCCACTACTAACACCTTCATCATTCCACTTATAGATCAAACCCAAATTCAAACACACAACCAGCCAAACACAAAGGTATCTGCAAAATTTAACCATGGAAATCTCATTGAGAATTATAAAATTCCTGTGATGGACTACAACTATGATGAGACAAGGCTGTGCAATAACAGAAATAGATGCTTCATTTAGAGATGCAGAGAGAACGACTTGATTGTCCACTATTGTAGCTTCAGCCACACATGCGTCAACATTCAAGTAGCAATAAAACAAATATATTTTCAACCCTCTTTTTCTTCCCAGAATTCAACTTCAAATTCCTCCAAAAGTCAACCGTAATGTTGGACTTTTCTTCTCCTCATTTTTTTTTCTTTTTTTTTTTTCTAATTGGCTGCGTGTGTGTTTGTGTGTATATAATCCCCAAAATCTGCTTTCTCTTTGTCGGATTACCTTAATCTCTCCAACAATGGCTTCAACTCAAGCTTTTCGATACAGCTTTCCCGCCTCAAAAACCTCCAAGTTCTCGATCCATATAATAATAATATGACTGGTGAGTTTCCAGCACAACTGTATTTACTCATTACTCTTCGTCATTTAGATTCCGGGGAAAATTTCTTCACCGATTAGATTTCGCCGATTTTCGGCACCACCGCCACCATCGCCCCTCTACGCCACCACCATTACCAGAGAGAGTGTGTGTGTAGGCTGGAGAGAGTGGGCGAGTGTGCGGTGGGGAGGAGGGAGAGAGAGAAAAGATACAGAGAGAAGAAAGAGGGGAAATTATTGAAAATACCCTAAATTCAACCATACCCTTTCCAAAATACCCCTTTTACTATTCAACCTTAAAACTACCTAAAATACCCTTAAAATAACAAGTTTTAAAACAAATCATTTTAGTCCTTAAACTTTAAATCTAATTTTGGATTTGACAAAATTGTTTGCCGCCTGCAATAAAAAATTAACTTCTCTTCACCATCAACTCTTTCCACCTATCTTGAGCCAAAAAATTTAATTAATAATTTTATTTTTGAATTAATTGTTTTTATTTTATTTTTGCATTTTAGGTTATTTTTGCATTTTAGGTCACCTAATAATGGTAAATTATTAGGTGACCTAATAATGGTATCAGAGCCCTATATCTTGAGGAATTAGAGAGAATGGAAGATAATAACGAAATTTGCATAGGATGGTACGTTAACAGTTCTACTGAATATTTAGATACTGATAGTTATATTCAACATCTTATTAATAAATCAAGAAATTTGATTAATAAAATAAAAGACTCTGATAGTCTTAAATTAAAGAAAAAATTTGAAAAGAAAATTACTTTTCTTTTAATAGATTTTGATGAAGTTTTAGACGAAGATATAGGATATCTTGTTAAAATGCCTATTCTTATAGAAATGAAAACTTTAAAAAGAATACAAAGAGTTCTTAATAATGAAATTAGGAGAATTGAAGAATTAGATACCTAAGAATCATGGAAATTGAAAATTCAGAAAATTTAGAAAGCTGAAGTATACGAAGGAGTAGAGGGATATGCCTTAAAAGGAAAATTTGATTGGGAAAAATTTAGAAAAATTAATAAAGCAGAATTAAGTCTAAAACCTCCAGGAGAAAATAAATTATTTAATATTTTAGGATCAGCCTTTAGAAGAAAGAAGTTAGTCATTAATGAATATCATGAAATAGAAAAAGCCATAGATATTAAACATACACAAGGAAAAATAAAATTAAATCTTATAACAAAAAGAAATATTAATGAATTCCTAGGAAAATTAAAACAAGAAAAACGAGATAAAATATCTTATGTTTACCTTGCTGGAATACAAATAATAATAAAATCATGTTTTAAAGAAGGAATTAATAGTCCTATAATACTTAATTTACAAGATGAAAGATGTATAACTATGAGAAAATGGAAATTTAGGAATAGTAAAAGGAAACTTAGCCTATAAAAAATTAAAATTTACTTGTTATCCAAGATATTGTGTGCATATAAATGATAAAAATTTAGATGATTGTCTTAGTCTACATTTTAAGATGACTAATAAAATATTAAAAGATGATAATAAAGTCTTTACTATATTATATCAAGGATTATATTGTTATACAAATAGTAATTATGGAAATATATATAAGGAAAAGCCTTTTATAGAAATTGACGAAGAATTTAGGGATATAGGTGAAGCAATCTTACCTATAGAACAAGACATAGAAGAAATAGAAAATTTTGAGATAGGACATGAAGATGCTATAAGTATTGATCAACCTATAATACCAAAACAAATAACATATAAAGAAAATAAAATAATTATAGGAAATAATACAGTAAGACATAGTATTTCAAAAATAATACAAAATAAAAATAATAGTGTCTATGGAATCAAAGGAAAATTCTTTAATGGAAGTAAATGGATAAATGAAATTAAAATACTTATTGATACTGGAGCAAGTCAGAATCATATTTGCTCTCTTATTGATGAAGGAATTAAAAAGAAAAAAGTTGAACCTTATAGTTATAGAGATTTTGAAGGAAAAATAAACTCTTGTGATATCATAGGACAAGTTCAAATTAAATTAGGAAATCTATTATTAAGCATAGAATGCTATATTGATAACAATATGAATTTTGATGAACATCCAATATTATTAGGAAATTCATTTTTAAATAGTTTTGATAATTATAAAATAGACAAGGAAGGAATTCTTATTATACATCAAGGAATAACTACATATTGCCCTAAAGAAAAATGAGTAGAGAAATAAAATTCCCAATAAGTGTATATATACAAATAACTGTATTTGAATCAAAAATAACTACTTGTGCTCTAATTGATACAGGAGCTGAGATAACTGTCTTTAAAGAATTTTTATTACCAAAATGGATAGAAAATAAACAACAATTAACTCTACAAGGAATAACTGGAGTAAGAGAATCTTTAAAATATAAAAATGAAAATATAGAAATTATAATAGGATCTAAAATAGTAACTATAAGAAATGTTTACCAATATAATATTAATGATTGTGATATTATTCTTGGAAATGACTTTTTACAACAGTTTAGTCAATATAGTCAAAATATTTATACTATTCAATTAAAAACCCCATGTGGACATTTACTAAAAATTGCTAGAGAATTCAAACCATTCGGAGTTCAGCCCACTCAGCGTGGTGAAAAAATAGAATTTATACCAAAATTACTCAATTATTCAATCAAAACAATTACTCTTGATCAAATAAAAGATCTTTTAGCTAAAAATTATAATGAAAACCCACTTGAAAAATGGGAAAAATCAAAAACAACAGCTAAAATAGAACTATTAGAACCAACAATCATTATTAGAGTCAAACCTATGCTCTATAATCAAGAAGATAAGGAAGAATTTCAAATACAAATTCAAGAACTTCTTAATCAAAAACTTATAAGGAGAAGTAATAGCCCTCATAGTAGCCCAGCTTTTATGGTTAGAAATCATTCAGAGATAAAAAGAGGAAAACCTAGGATGGTAGTAAATTATAAAGAACTTAATAAAAACACTAAGTTTGATGGATATTATTTACCAAATAAAGAAGTATTAATAAATATAGCTAAAAATAAAAAATATTATTCAAAATTTGATTGTAAATCTGGATTTTGGCAAATTAAACTAGAAGAAAATAGTATACCATTAACAGCATTTAGTACCCCTCAAGGACATTATGAATGGATAGTTATGCCATTTGGATTAAAAAATGCACCACAAATTTATCAAAGAAGAATGGATGAAGTTTTTAAAACCTATAATTTTCTTATTGTTTATGTTGATGATATACTTGTTTGCTCAGAAACATATGAAGATCATCTTAAACATCTTAGAATTTTTGCTACACTTTGCTCAAAAGAAGGTATAATACTTAGTCAGAAAAAGGCAGAAGTAGCAAAACATGAAATTGAATTCTTAGGAATGATAATAAATAGTGATGGAATAAAATTGCAACCTCATATTTCAGAAAAAATAATTTTATTTCTGATAAATTAGAAAATAAGCAACAAATTCAAAAGTTTTTGGGTTGTCTTAATTATCTTTGAAGGATTTATAGAAAAACTTGCGAAAAAAGAAATAAACTTCGAAACTATTAAGAAAATCAAATAAATTAGGTTGGAATGAAGAACATACTCTTTGTGTTAAAAATTTAAAAGAAAAGCTGTAGAAATTTACCTAAACTTAGACTTCCCGATGAAAAAGATAAATTAATAGTTCAAACCGATGCTTGATTTATATTGGAGTGCTTTATTAAAAAGCTGATTTAAATGAAATTTGCAGTATACTAGTGGAACATTTAATAATCAAGTAAATTATTCAACCAATGAGAAAGAATTATTAGCAGTTGTTAAAGGAATAAACAAATTTAAAATGTTTTTATTACCCAATGAATTTATTGTTCAAACTGATAATACACAACTTAACGGACTAGTAAATAATAAATTACCAAATTCACCTCAACATAGAAGATTACATAGATGGCAAGTGTTACTATCTTTTTATAATTTTAAATTTGAATATATTAAAGGAAAAGATAATTTATTTGCTGATTTCTTGAGCAGGAATCATGAATATGGAAAAGATTGAAACATTTACAAAGGAATTACAAGATCTTCTAACAGATTTTAATGCAGATTATCTTGCTGTTCAAGAAGATCATCTTGATATTCGACAAACTTTGTGTGATTTATCAAGCAAAGTTGTTGAAAGTGGGAAAAAGATTGAAAAATTGAATGATAACAAAGAAAAAATAGTTGAAAAATTGTCAGAATGTTTAGACTTTTTTGCAAATTGTAGCCAGGAGTATCCTCCTTTAAAAGGTGAATACAGCCGAAAGGCTAGTCACATCCCATTTCGGGAGATTAATACATCCACGTCGAGTGGAGAATCAAAATTTAAGAGAAATGACTCTCTTACCTCGCAAGAGGAAAAAGTCATGAAAAATGGTCCACAACAACTACCTGTCAGTATGGACAAATTGTTGGAAAGATTTACAAGTGGAAAAGGAGCCGCTGAGTCTAGTACTCAAACATCCTTATCAAAAGGCCCATTGGAACAGCCTACTGTTATCAGTGAATTCCAAGAAGATAAAAAATCACCAGTTGGTGACCTTAAATCACCAAAGGGAATAATTGCTACTCATCACATCAGAGCCAATCTACATCCAATGGAAAAGGAGTATTATGAATTCTCAGAATGGGTATATAATTTCAGAGAAGGAAGTTCTCTATATTTGTGACCCTTCCAACGGCGATTTATCCAAGGATCGGTGCGATTCAAGGAGCAGATCCTAATATTGTTCGAAAATTAGCAAGATTTGGATTTTTAGATCGACTCTTCCCAGGGATAGATCTAAAAGAAATCGAACAATTTGACAAAGAATTTGTTAATTGTGTTAAAAAATTCAGTGATAAACAACCGATTGAACTAAGATTTTACACAATTAGTCCTGAATATAAAGAACCAGAGTGGTATGGAGAACATCATCTCATCACAATTCGAAAAAATAATGGAAATCCACTCAAGGAGATTCAGATTTTTAAAGAATTGCCCACTATTAATAGAAAATGGATGATTTACAGACGAGCTCTCGGAATAAAATCAGTCTGCTCAACAATGCAGTTCTTTTATGGAGAAAGATACATGGTCTATGGTATGAGTAATAATTGGATCCTTATCTGTAGAGGAGATAAAGAATCAAAAATTCTTGAAGAAAAAATGCGTGGAATTATGAACGATCAATTTTCTGGAAGTGAAGAATGCATTAAAGAAGCCTGCCGACTAATGGGACACGTCCACAAGTAAAGGACGATTAAGAAAAACGTGACTGACAGCACCATGTGAACTTTGAAGATAAGAAGACAGCTGTCAAGTGGAATCAAAAGAAATTGCCGACATCGGAATAAAGACAATCAACAACCACTTTTAATATTTTCAACCACATTTGAAATTATTGTACTTTTTACTTTTGTGTTGTAAAAATCTGATTGGCCGAAGCTTCTCGGTGAAGTGCGAGCCTTTCTATAAATTGAGACTTTTCTCATTAGGAAGGATCATCGAAAATTAGCCATACGAAATCTCATCCTGAACTACCATCTAAAAACCCTCAACAATGATCTTTGTAATCATTCTCTTTAGAGAGTAGAAACCACTCTTCGGAGTATCAATCTCTGTAAAAATCTTTGTATAATAACTTTCAAGCTATCTTCAGATCAATAAAATCTTTGAGTTTGAAATAAATCTTTTATTACGCTTTGAGTGTTGTTCTACACAGTGAGTCTGTTTGAGAGTTTTGAGTGCCTTTGTGTCCATTTTCTTTGTGATCTTTGTCGGACTTTGGCCAACTCTTGTGACGAAGGTGACCAGGAACATATAACATTCTTGCTATTTGGCGAAGCGTGGTAAGGCCCTTATTTTAAGCTACAAGAAAATTTATTGTCTGAAAATTTGCATGAAAATTATTATATAAGAATTTTTATGAGATTGTTTACTTTGAAAAACTTTTATCATGGCAAGTTACGAGTTTTATTATAGATCTGTACCTTTTAGATATACTAATAGTATTGATTATAGTCACATAATAGAAATTCCAGAAACTTATGATAGTTATACTAGAGGAATAAATTTCATAAAAAGAGATAGTAGATATTATGAAAAATGTCTTACAATTGTATCATTTGGATTAAAAGAAAAATTGCCTAAAGAAATAATAAAAATGATTATATTTTAATGGTTAGATAGAGAAAATAGTGAAAGAACTTTTGAAACTACAGAACATGTAAGTTATAATGAAGTTTCTGAATTATATGATTTTGATCTTAGTTTTGACGATATAGAATAAAAATATGCCTGGAATAACTAGAAAATTTTGTGATAATAAAATAAAAATTTTAGAAGAACAGATAATAACTGACAACAATCGTAGAGAAATAGAAAGGGAAATTTCTAATTGGAATAAAATTAAAAGAGAATTATTAAGGAATGAAATTACAAGAGAATTAAGAAGAGAAGAACAATTTAGAAGAGAAATAAGACAAATGATAAATAATATAATAATTAATTCCTTAAATATACCAGACTAATATGAGTTTACCAACAAAGATAAGATTTGATAAACAAGAAATAGAAAATATTAGATTACCAATAGGAAGTTATCAGACTAAAAAATGGAATACAACTCTATTTCAACCTTTAAGCTCATGGGGAAATACAGATGAATGGTTAAATATGACTACAAATTGGACTAATGCATTTTTATGGCAACAATTAGGACAATTAAAATCTAAAGATATAGAGGCTATAGACGAAATAAATAATATAGATCCAAAAGATGAAATAGCTAAAGAAAGGTTAGAAGTTTTAAGCAAAAATATGTCTAAACAATTTAATAAAATAAAAGAACAAATAAATAATTTAGAAATACTTGATGAAGCTAAACTTGAAGAAATTCAAAATCGAATATCAAAAATTGCATAGAAAAATAGTATTAATAAAATAGCAACTTTAGAAGAAAAAGTAGACATTATTAATTATAAACTTGATATTCTATTAAATAAATTAGGATTTGAAATTGAAAAACCATCTTATAAAAAACCTAAAATATGAGTATGAATGATAAAATCAATTTAATTGAGAAAAATATAAAAGCAATTGATGAAAAAATAACTAGAATTGAAATAGACTACGAAGAAGAAAAAGAAAAGCTACAAAATAATTTTTTAAGAATAGAAAATCTTTTAAATAGAATAATAGAAAATCTAAATAAAGAAAAACCATTTAAACCAGATTATGCCAAAGAACTTAAAGAAGTTAGAAAGAAAATTGAAAAATATGAAGAATTAATAAAACTTAATGGAGGATTAAAAGAAGATATAGAAAGATTATTGATTGATCTTAGAAAGCAAGAAGAAAATCTTATAGAAAAAGAAGAAGGAAAATTAATCATAGAAGAACAATGAACGAAGAAATGGAAAATTTAATATTTGACTTAGAAGACTTGAAAATTTGTGAAGAAATAACTAAAAATCATATGGTTGGAAAAACAGGAGGACCACGAAAGCGATTAAACAAGAAGAATATGGAGAAACTAGTACAAATTAGATATGAAGCAGAAATAGACCCTAGAAGATATGTTAATACAAAAGTAGATTTTAAAACTAGCAAAGAAAGAATGTATAGAGACCAATTTAAACCAGTTTTAAGAGAATCAAACCCAATGAAAATTGCAGGATCATATTTAAATTTAGATTGTGAATTAGATGTTAGAAGAGCTATAAATGAATGGAGTACTAATATGATAGCACACTTTAATTATAATCGAAGTAATACCGATAATAAAAATAGAACTGAATATTTATTAGCAACATTTAAAGGAAATGTATTTAATTGGTATAGAGGATTAGAAGAAACAACAAAAGGAATTTGGAAAGATAGTATTGAAGCGAGGATTTGGAATTAGTATAATAGAAGGAATAAATAGAGTCGCTACAAGAATCTATAGAGAATTTCTTTGGAGAAGACTGGTAAATGAAAGTACTAAAGCTAGATTAGAAGAAATAGAAGATGCTAAAAATGTAATGGAACATTTACAAATCAGTAATATGTGTTACCTTAACGAATATTGTTGTGAATATAGTAAATATTATTATATGATGTTTGGGAGTGGAGCTGATAATAATTATTATAAAGAAGTTTTTATTAGGAAATTACCACCACCATGGAATAATTATTTTCAAAATAAGATTAAAGAAAAACAATTAGGAAGAAATGAAGAAGGTTATACATTAGGATTTATTATAAGAACTATAAAAGATGAAATAAGTACTATGTGTAGTAATCAAATGATTTATAAAAAATCAGGATTTATACAAGATAGGATTTGTTGTAGAGATACCGAAGTACCAGGAAACTGGGGATGTTATGATTATAAAAGAAAAAGAAAAATAAGACCCAAAAAATATAAAAAATATAATAAGTTTAAAAAGAAATATTTTAAACCAAAGAGAAAATATTTTAGAAGAAAATATAAACCTTATAATAAAAAACCATTAGATAAAAAACGATGTAAATGTTGGAATTGTAATGAAGAAGGACATATAAGCACTGAATGTCCAAAAAAGAAAGTTAGGATATTAATTACGGACTTTGAACAAATTAGAGATGAATGTGAAGAAGTTAATATTGAAGAAATAGAAGTAAATGAAGAAATATTTGAGGAAAAATCAGATTTAGAAGAGACATCTAGTGATGACGAATAAAAATAAGAATAAAACTAGTTTCTAAAAAATATAAAGTATGAGGACTTAATTTACAATAACAAAATATTTCATTAAGGGCAAAATTGACTTTTACACGAAAAATCCAAATGGGTCATTTGACCCGGCTATTTTGAAAAATCCCCCGAAGAAAGAGGGCTTTCTGAATGGGTTTGGGGATGAATGGGGGGTGGGGTGATGAAATATGTAGATTTTAAATTTTATTAATTATAATTAATAATTCTATTTACCACCTAATTTTTGAATTGTAAAATGTATCCCATCATTTTTGAATTGTAATCTTGAAAAGAAGAGTTTTAAGTAATTTTCTCTTAAAAGATCGCAACTCTTTTAAGTTAACCTTGATCTGCTTCTTCATTGAACAAAAGTAAAGTATTTAATTATCATACAAAAGGGATCGTCGATCCAAACCCAAAATTCACAAACCCTTTTTACATATACAAACCATCCACGTTGAAATCAATGAGAACAACTAAATAAAAGAGGAAGCGTACCTTGATCCATATGTTTGATTGTTTGTCTGAATGAGTTATGATCTTCCAATTTAATTTGTGATCTTCTTTTCAATTTCGATCTCTGTTGATGGGGATGCAGAAAATTTAGAAGAACACAACAAATTGGGGACCATGACCCCATATAACCATAAGATAATGAATGGTCATTATCTTTCATTTGTTTCAAATCGACCTCTCATCAATCTAAAACAAACATTCGGTCTCTACACTTTAGTTAAAATTCATCTTTAGTGGTCACTTTAATTGACTAATATCCTGTAAATAATAGCACCACACATTTTAATATACAACGTGTGGCCCCAAATATGATGAAATTATCCAACATTTAAAAGTTATATTTTATTTTGGAGAAGATTGTAATTTATCAGTTTAATTTCTGACAAACCTTCAAAATATTTTATTCTTATTTTATTTTCTAATTGTTTGGTTTTGTTTCAAACCACCGTTACAAGTTTGAAACCTAAACTAAACCGATTTAGAACGATTTAACTTATTTCAAAACCATTTCATTAACGATCCAGGTGACACTAAACCTCTGGTTTCAAAAAAAAAATGTTTCAGTTCCATTTTAGCTTATTGCCCTAATTCGAATATTGGCCTACCAAAGTTTTTGTAATATACTAGTCAATGTTTAGAAACATCCTTACAACAAATTTAAACGAAATAATTTTTGGCAAAACAAAAACCAAGTAGCCTGAAAGAGGCAGTGACACGAATTAATAATCCTATGTCGACTCATCCTAAAATAAGTTATCGCGTTCTTCTAATGTTGGCAAATTTTTTTTGTCACGAGCAAATACACATGACACCGATATTATCCATGACATCATCCTCAAAAACTAAGGCAAGAAATTTTCAAATGAGACTAGGGATTAGTAGGTTTTGTTTAGTAGGTTTGTTCAATTGAAACAAAGTTAAAATCACTTCACTCCTAGTTGAGTTGAGATACTAGGAATTGTGTAATTTGGTTGACCTAAATATTGTGTTGAATAACACATGCTACTCGAGACATGTTAATGTATTATTGAACGATGCAATTTGACATATATATTATGCGTCAAATGAATTTATCCACTTAAAAGTATATTAGAAAAGGTAGTTCGAGACCCTCAAATAGAAGTGCTAAGGTTGAATAAGTTTGGTCATGTGATAAATTTAGTGAGAGATGCAATTTGACTTACACTCGAATAGAAGTGTTATGTGAGAGTTTTGGCACCATTCAAACATCTAGAATAAACTTAAAACATATATATAATTTTTCTCTTATGTACAATGTTAGATCACCAAATGTGTACTTAGTTGACAACATATTTTGATTTGGTCGAGTTGATATTTTAAAAATTTTAAGTAAATTATACCCCTACGATATTTAACCAACTCAACTCTAAGTACTCTACTCGATTAGAGGTTGATATCCATATTCAATATAATTCCCAAATAAAGAATCATACTCAACCCATATCACATCAATTCGACTGAGCTCGAAATGCTGTAATATGGGTTTATTTTTATTCAGGACAAGCTTAACTATCATGCAACATTTATAAGGTTAAATGCACTACATGTCACCCAACTTTGATACAAGGTACATTTAGGTCGCATATTCAGTTTGGTGCAATCACATCACCTAAATTCAATTTGCTTACAGATTTAGTCACTCGTCTTTGATTTGGTGCAATCAACTCACATGAGACATTATTAACTGTCAAATCCGATTTGGTGCACCCAGCATCGATTTGTTTGCAAATCCAATCACTTTGTCGAAAATTGTCAATTTAACTAATGAAATATACTTATCTAGAAGTTAAAAAATAATGAATAGTTGATATGTAAAAAAGTTACTTTTAGTTTAAATGGTTATTTTAAGAAAAATAATTTAAGATGGACGATAGGCATTATTAATTGCAGTGGATATATATGGTTGGTATACGTTAGTTTTAACGCCTAGGTCAGTATATAACATAAGTCAAATTAACGTGGATAATTACAAATCGAAGTTGAGTTACTTGATTGCACCAAATTGTTGAAATTAAAGTTCGACCCAATAGACTTAAAGCATATTAAGAAGGATAGTTGCTAGACACACCTCTAATTGTTGATGATGAAGATGATCTCTTGTAGCCAAAGTCATTGCAAAAGGTAAGAAAAGCCCATGGTAGAGGTTGTCACCAAAGGAAACCAGTCCACAAGCCCAATTAGAGGTCCAAGTAAAAATGGTGACTAGATTTAAAAGTAAATTACACCAAATTAAATATGAGCTCAACTTATTTTTAAAAAGAACATATGCACAATTAACATAAAAATTCAATTAAATCAATTTTATACTTCAAATTTTATGAGCAAAATTAACATAAAAGTTGGATTGAGTCGTGAAATGTTAAAAATGTCTTTTATACCTCCAATTTTATGAATTTTTCAATTTTTTATTCCACTAATTTTACTCTCATTATTGCGTGTAGTCGCTATTGATAGTTAGAAATCTTTATCATGTAATAGACATCTGTCTACCAAAAGTGTGTGACAAATAAGTTCAAAATTGATGTAAATGGCATTAGAATTACGAATTTAACGATTTTTTGTCATTCTATTTTTAGACTATCTGGTCGACACGTTTGTGTATAAAATTTAATTGAACGTTCAACAAACTTTGACTCAAAAAACATTTGACATAACTCGTTTGAAAATTAGTTTTTCAAAATCATATTTAACCACTTTCAATAAAATAATTTTACACGCGGATCCAGGGGTGGACCTACTTGAGGACCAGTGGGGGCCGTCGCCCCCACTTAATTTTCAGATTTCTCGATTTTTCTTCAGATTTTTTAGTTTTTCTGTCCAGGTTTTTTAAGGTTTTCAAATTTTTTATCAAATTTTTTTGATTTCGCCTCCACTGAACTTCCTTTTTGTGTCTGCCCCTGCGTGGATCCATAAACTTTACTTTCAACGTGGAGATAGATACTTGAGATTTTCCAAATTTGCCCAACTAGATATTAGTTGAGCTGATTTTGAGGGATTGAGTACTCTAGCTGATATTAAACCCGTCCTAGTTGAGTGGAGATACATGGTAGGGATCATTTAAAATAAGTATTATATGCCTTTCTTGATTAATATTACAAATGAATTTATAGAATTTACAATTAAACAGTTCGATCAGACAAAGTAATGGTAGTCAGAGTCAAATAACTTCTTGACAACCACTATAGTAGTCCAAATCAAGCATAATTTGTAAGAGATATTTATAAACGAATTCCCATAAAACATCCTAAACGAATTCACATGATGTTTTTTACGGGGTACACGTGGCGGCATTTCATTAGAAGTTGGGAGTGGGAGCCATCGCAGCACCTGTAGAAGGCGAGGGAAATTGTCTTTAAAAATGAATCATGGGATAGAGTCACATTGTTTTGTTCATTGGCGTGGAATTAGCTTGGCTTTAGAAAAAAAAAAGTCAGATAAAAAAATAAACTGATACGTATATGTATCGTTTAATACTGCTTGGCAAATATGTCGTAGAAGTATGAGAAATATTCACTTTTTCGCGTATGAAATTTATATTTCTAAAGAAGTAAAAAGGAAACACAGAGGGAGAGACCTATTTGTACAACCACAGAAGCTAGCACTCAAAATTGTACATGTACATGAATATATGTCTTTGCTATGGAGCTTCTTCTCACACAAGCGACATGAACTGAGAAAATCAGAAGACAGAATGCCATAACGGATCCAATCTTGCCGGAGATATTTCAAAAATGCTGGGGGTTTTTGCTCTTTGTGCTTCGTTCTTGAAGGGTTTATGTAGGACTTCTTCGATCAATGAGAAGTCACAACTTTTCTAAAATTCCAACTAATCTTGCCATTCCATTAAAATTATGTTTAATTGAAATAAATAAAAGATTTAATTCTCATGAGAACGATACTTCTCTTATTCTTTATTACTCGAGATGTCGGTGATGAATAATGCATTGACTTCCTTAAAAACTTTGTTCAGCAAAGCACAGGAGACACCAGTTCTGTTTTAATTGTTGGAGAGAATAAAATTCAAGAAGTTTGACTTTCCTCTAATCTCATTTTATAATATTATTCGAGACTTGAGCGGCAGCAGAATGCATCAAAAAAAAAAAAAAAAAAACGGAAAATCTATAAACCGATCCCATCATCAACTGAATACCGACAATTTCGAAGGGAAGATTTGAACTAAGCAAATTTATATAGCCTTACAAAATATAGAAACCGTCATAGACAAAATCCATGATAACTCTTTATACGATACTACAATATGGTGTAAACCTCAAAAGTTGTACACTACGTGTGACGAATGAATGTTTTTGAATAAGATAAGCTTTAAAAAAATGAAATTAGTTTTAAGCAATTTTTTTTATTATCATACAATTTGTTAGGTCTAAATGTATTGGCAAGTTCCGCATCCAAACATCATTTAATCGAATTAAAATTGGTGTTGAGTTATCGAGTATTAGGAGCGTCTTTGGAAGGGCTCAATGTCTGCTCAAGAAGATCAAGTAATGACCAAAAGAGCTCAAAGAACGCCAAGTGAAGATTCAAGTGATTTTTGGAGTAGCTAACCGCCCTAGGGACGCTCAAGCGATCTCTTTACTGGGGGAAACGTTAATTCATGATTTTCAGCCTTTAAACAATCTCAATCAACCTATAATTTCTAATGAAAGTTCGTCTCTATGGTGTGTTGAACAAATTATTCATTGAATAGAATATCCCGTTGAGAAGCATACAATTGATCATTTCATAATTCTCTTGCCTAAACCACAAAATCAAAACACTAAAATATCAAAAGCACCATAAAATCCTCTACTAAATATCTTTCAGAGTTCTGAAGATCCCAAGAGGTGACTAGAGTTCTAGTTATTGAAGAATGAGCTCATTCTTGATGATCCATGAAGATAAAAGAAGTCCAGAGATTGTGGAGCTAGAGCGCACAAATGAGAAGTTTTTCGGGGATTACAAATTATGAATCAAAGTCAAATAGGTTTAATTTTGTTTGGACCAATTCTATAAATTCAATCTTTTCTAGTGAATTATTTAGTGATGCGTATGTCTGAAAAAAATTTCTTTTTTCTTTTTTCCCCTCTTGAAGAATTCTTCAATGATTTTTCCTTTATAGCCAAAAAAATATTGGTATTGTTTACTCTCTACTTTCACTTTTATTCTTGAATGAATGCATGCTTTAATTGATGCCATTGACGAACATACCCTAAATAGAATATATATATGTAACTGTTATTTTAAAAGGGTTTACTGATTCTGATTATGCAGGTGATAGGGATAACAGAAAATCTACTTCTTCATACATGTATACTTTGTGTAATTCTTGCATAAGCTGGAAATCCCAGCTTCAAAAGATTGTGGTTTTGTCTTCAACTGAGACTGAATACATTGCAGCCACCGATACTGTAAAAGAAGGATTTTAGTAAAAAGACCGGAGGGTAAGAGGGTTGTGGATTGTAAATGGATTTTTAAAATAAAGAGGGGTGAACAAAGTGAGAATGACATAAGATACAAATCCCGTTTGATAGCAAAAGGTTTTACTCAAAAAGAAGGAGTTGATTTCAATGAAATTTTTTCACTTGTAGTAAAATTTACTACAGTTAGAGTCATTCTTGCCTTGGCCACTCAATTTAATTGGGAATTAGACCAATTAGATGTAAAACTGCTTTTCTAAATGGAGACTTAGAAGAAACCATTTACATGAAACAACCTAGAGGATTTGAAGTGACTAACAAATCTGACTTAGTATGCCTTCTTGAGAAATCTCTATATGGCTTAAAACAAGCTCCAAGACAATGGTATAAAAAATTTGACAATTTTGTGCTTGGACTTGGGTTTAAGAGAAATAACTTTGATACTTGTCTTTATTGTAAGGGTCAAGGTGGAGCTAATTCACTTTACCTACTCCTTTATGTGGATGTCATGATATTAGCTAGTCATGACATAAAAGAGATTGAAGATATTAAAGGCAAACTAAAATCTGAATTTGAAATGAAAGACTTAGGTCTGGTGAGAAAGATTTTAGGTATGGAAGTTAAGAGAAATAGAAGAGAAGGCACACTAAATCTTAGTCAAAAATCATATATTTTGAAATTACTTAGTAAGTTTTCTATGGCTGAATCCAAAAGTGTTAGTGTCCCTTTGGCTAATCATTTTAAACTATCAAATGATTTATGTCCTAAACTAATGAAAAGTTTGAAAGAATGGCCCAAGTACTATATCCTAATGCAGTTGAGTCTGTAATGTATCTCATGGTGTGTTCTAGGCTTGATTTGGCATATTCTATTAGTGTCTTGAGTAGATATATGGCAAATCCAGGTGAAATACATTGGGAAGCTATGAATGGCTTCTTAGATACATTAAGGGGACCTCAAACTTAGGGATTCA
This sequence comes from Fraxinus americana, assembly GCA_035079005.1. NCBI lineage: Eukaryota > Viridiplantae > Streptophyta > Magnoliopsida > Lamiales > Oleaceae > Fraxinus > Fraxinus americana. The sequence continues at coordinate 4,692,535 of CM068717.1, read as the reverse complement.
GTTTAGAAAACAGACTGAGGGTGTTATTTTGAAAGGGTTTACTAATTCTGATTATGCAGGTGATAGGGATAACAGAAAATCTACTTCTTCATACATGTATACTTTGTGTAATTCTTGCATAAGTTGGAAATCCCAGTTTCAAAAGATTGTGGCTTTGTCTTCAACTGAGGCTTTGTCTTCAACTTAGGCTGAATACATTGCAGCCACTGATGCTATAAAAGAAGGAATTTGGTTAAAAGGGTTACTTAATGAATTTAGTTTTGTTAAAGAAGTGGTTCTTTATTCTGATAGCCAATCTGCAATTCATTTAAGTAGAAATCCTATTGTACACAATAGATCTAAACATGTTGATGTTAGATTTCATTTTATTAGAAATGTTATTTCACAAAGTGTTGTGAAACTTGAAAAGATATCCACTAACTACAACCCTGCTGATGCAGGTACCAAAGTTTTGTCTTTAAACAAATTCCTGGATTGCTTGACCTTACTAAATGTGGTGCCCGCTGATCTGTGAATGCAGCTACTGAGATTATGAGTTCTGAATCTGATGAATAACCACTAATGAGCTTGAATCATTGTACCAAGGTGGAGATTGTGGAGAAAAATTGGCACTATGATGCAATTGCCCTTTGGGCCTGATGAATTGGCCCAGCTGGTTTATATAATTAAGCCCAGCTTGTGTTTCTAATTGGAGCAGAAAGCGTGAAGGGGAAGGCTGAAATCATGTTTCTACTTACCTGATGAAAATGGACGATAATGGAGTCACCACGTGTCGCCTCCAACACCATTGGATGGGCGACTGTAGAGTGTAGAGTGACCCATTTAAAAGCCCATTCTAGGGTTTGAGATCATTATTCTGATCTTCGAGATTCTTCTAATTCCTCTCACTCTCTCTGTGTCGTTCTTCGTGTTCTCTCTGTTTCTCACTGATGAAATCGAATAACCTCATTTGATTTTTGGTTTCTTTTCAACAGCTTGCAATCTTGAGTGATTTACCTGTATTGAGTACTGATTCTTGAGTGAATCGTGTTGTTAGTGAAAGAGAGTTCCGTTTATGATATTTAGGGCTTGTCTGAGTGTCGATCTATGTAATCTGTACCTTGGGGTTTGATTCGAACATTGTGGTGTTCATTCTTGAGTGTTTGAACTGAGGATTGTATGAAATCTTTGTCTGTGGGCTTTATAATGAACACCACATCGGTTGTGGGAAGAAAATAAATCCACCATACCCATTACCAATTGATTTTGGGATGGAACCTCATTTGGGCCTGGTGGAATGGGCTTGGGTCTTGGGTAATTGCTTTCAATAATTCCCTAACAAGTGGTATCAGAGCCCAAGTTGTGTGGCTAGATAAATCGAGGTGGTGAAAAATTCTCATGAGATGGTAGATCCATGGTAACGTAGTGGGTGCAGGCTACGATATATTATCTCGATGAGTTGTGATTTATCTCGTGAGCCTTGTTTGAGGGAGGGATTGTTGGGGCAAACAAGTCCCACATCGGTTGTGGGAAGAAAATAAGGGAACAATACATAAGTCCTGTAGTTACTTTACTACATTTCAAAACTACAGTATATGTTTTGTAGTTTCAAATATCAGGTTCTAATTTGGAATATTATTTCTAATTTAATTATATATATAATTAAGGAATGATTAACCGATGCCTTTAATTTAGGAATCAGTTACATTCAAACAGAATTTTCCAAAACCCAGCATATCTCACTGGAAACAGGCCAGACATATCAATATGGCACAATTCTTCCCCGATTTTGACTTGCTGAAACTACAATCGGAAAAATTGTTGTTTTCGACGATCACAACAGTAGTATCCAAAATATGTGCAATCCCCTCTCTGGAAAGAAGCCGGAAACTTGTGACTTGTGACCGAATCAAAATCCTGTGACCCAGTCCTCGAAAAATCAAAATCCTGTAAATCAAAATGTGACTTGTGACCCAGTCACCCAAAAATAAAAAATCCTGTGACCCAGACCCATGAATCGATGAATTGTGACCTCTGACCATAAATCAAAAACCTGTGACCCAGCCCTCCAAAATGGAATTCGAAATAGGAACACAGATATGTGACCATGTGATGAATGTAGACAAAGTTGTGACCACAGGGCAAACCCAAAATTGTTGTTTTCGACGGTTACAACAGTAGTATCCAAAATATGTGCAACCCCCTCTCTGGAAAGAAGCCGGAAACTTGTGACTTGTGACCCAGTCAAAATCCTGTGACCCAGTCCTCCAAAAATCAAAATCCTGTAAATCAAAATGTGACTTGTGACCCAGTAACCCAAAAATCAAAAATCCTGTGACACAGACCCATGAATTGATGAATTGTGACCTCTGACCATAAATCAAAAACCTGTGACCCAGCCCTCCAAAATAGAATTCGAAATAGGAACACAGATATGTGACCATGTGATGAATGTAGACAAAGTTGTGACCACAGGGCAAACCCATCACCATAGCACCCACAAAACCATCACACCAAACTCCAGCAACACCACACACCCACCGTATACTTCCCCTTCCCCCAGCCCGCACACAACCAGCTCACCACCACACAACCAAGGAATGGCAGCTCCACCAACAAAAAGACCGCCAGCCAGCCACCATCATCACAAACAAAAAGACTGCCAGCCACCATCACAAACGCCGCCAGCAAAGCACAGAGAAATCTCACCGGCGGCTTTGCTCGGCCTCGTCCGGCGCTGAATCTCACTCTCTGGACAATGATTCACCCTGGCCGGCGACTCCAAATCCAGTACACAAAGCCACCGCCACCATTTTGGTGCACCGTCGCGTAGCAAGGGACAATCTTTGGAGATGACGGTGACTGTTGCTGGTTTTCCAGTGGTGGTGGAGAGAGAGTGACGAGAGAGAGATTCAATTACAAATGAATTAGGGTAAGGATCAATTTAGGATATTTTAGGAAGGGGCGAGATTTAATTTCTCTCTCCAATCTTCACGTAAAAACGGATTGGATATTATAAATAAAATTTCCTTTTTTTTATTCCTAAAAACCTGATTAGTGAAATTTCAAAGTTAAACTTGGAATTATGAAAAATGGAAATCTAAAATCAGGGTTGGGTGTAATTTCGTCAGAAAATAAATCCACCATATAACTCAAGTGGGCTACTTCACCCATTACCAATTGGTTTTGGGATGGAACCTCACTTGGGCCTGATGGAGTGGGCTTAAATTTTGGGTAATTGCTCTCAATAATTCCCTAACAGTAACAGATTCTATGAAATTGAACTCTGAAAAATTGTTTCACGATTATGAAATAATAATTCACATCTACAGCTTTTAATAAAATCCAAACAAGAACTCGAAAGCTCGAAAGCATATCCTAAGTTTGATAGAACGGTCGAATCTCAACACTGATATCATTTAATCGAATTTCAAGCTTATATTTTATCATCTTGCATGTAAAATTTAATCAATTAAAATATGAAAATAATAGGATAAAACTCGAAGGCGAACTACACGTCGAACTAATTAATTATAAAAACTGTGACTTTCTTTTTTCTTCGGAGGGATGGCAATGGAGCTCACTTGTTCGTCATACTGTCGTACCATTAAAAACTCCACATACTTTGTGTCCCAAAATATGCTCCCTCAATACTAACACCGCTGCCTCCTTCTCCTCCGCCTCTCTCCCCCGCTGTCAAGTAACAATCAGCACTGGAATAATCACAAGAAGAACCTATATCTACACACTCTCCAAAAAACCCAGTTCTAGTCTCCGGCTGTTTCAACTCCAACTCCACCGCACTGCTTCCCAACTCAGTCGACTCAGGCGAAACTCTCCTTGCGTGTCTCGAGGCAGCAACCTGTATCTGAGGCGGAGACAGTTCACCAGCCGACAGAATATCCGGCGGGTCATCGGGAAAATTTATCACCGCTGAAGGACCACGCAAACAAAACACAGCGGCATCATAAGCTCTCGCCGCCTCCTCCGCCGTTTCGTATGACCCTAACCAAATCCTGTCACGGCTGTTGGGTTGGCGAACCTCCGCCACCCATTTCCCCCACTTCCTCATCCTCACACCCTTGAACCGGCCGGTACTAATTCTGTCACGTCTCTCTCCTCCTTGAGGCCTTGCCATTTTCACACCTCACTTGCACATTCCTTGCTCAATTATGAAATTTGCTTACAAATTCACAGTACGGATACCGGAGTCTGCATTTATAGTAATTTACGAAAACACGTGGGACGGTACACGGGTGCCACGCAGTTTGTGTTTTTGCTGCTAAAGTGACAGCTGATGGATACGTGGTTGATGCAACGTGAACCGTCGATGAGTGATTTATAATTAAGCTATAGTATACACGCGTCCACGATGTGGTTAGGGTTTGACCGATGATTGACACGTGGATTTGTGGGAAGAAATTTTAATGCTTGACTAATTTTGTTTTCAACACTTTGAAATAAAAATTGTTAAAAGGAAGGAATAATTTTTGAGTTGTGCTTCTTGTACATCAAGTGTTACATCAGGGTGTCCATAATGGACACCAGGCACAATCCTATTGGATGGAGTGTATGTCCCACATGCACTCCATCCAATAGGATTGTGCCGGGTGTCCATTATGGACACCCTGATGTAACACTTGATGTACTTCTAGCATTTCTCATAATTTTTTAGCCGTCTTTCGGTGCCGACTCTTGAATTAGAAGAGTAGACTCTAATTACATTGCCAAATTTTGAACCTTTTGATGTGACCTTTTATTTGAATTATGGTGCAGGAAATGCTACATGTACAACATATGTGTTACAACATTATATTATAGAATAATGTTAAGTGTACACAATTTTTTACACAATCTTTTACACCTCTCTCACATGGAAGGGGGCCCACACATAATAAAATAATCGTGGACCCCCCTCCATCTGAGAGATGTGTAAAAGATTGTGTAAAAGTGTGTGTGTACATGTAGCATTACCCTATATTATAACCTCTCATAAGGGAGGTGGGCCCCGCGATTTGTTAAGATATATATATCCCACATCGATAAATGATGTTGACACAAACCAATTAATAAAGATTTTGAGTTACTCCTCTTAATAAGGTTGACATTTTAAGATAGAACCACAATTCTTAACACGATTAAAATAATAGTGGGTCTCACCTGATTATTTTAAATATTTAAGAGCATGTTTACCTCAAATTATAAGCAACTTTTTTTTTTTACAGTTTACTTTTTGATATATGACAAAAATTTATACAATTTCACGATCAAACATAGCGAAAAAATAAGAATCTTGCTTTGCGTACAGGGAAACGAGTTCCTCACAGGACACTCACACATGTGGGATCAACGCATAATTTTTTTTAAATACGTTGTAGGGCCTACCATGTGAGTGACCTGGTGAATTAGCCCATGTTTGGCCCCCATTATTGTAGATTTTTAGGGGGTTGAAAATTTTTAGAATAGTGATTGATGGGAGATGTGTGGTTGAAAAGTTTTAGATTTGTGTGTATTATTATTTTATTTGATGAATGTATGGTTGAGATGAAGAGATAGAAAAATTTAATGTAATGTAATGAGATATAATGGGGGGCAAACAAGGGCTTAATCCCATGTACATGGGGATTAATTCAAAAAATAATTACAAATGTGCAACTTTCTTGCAGCACACAAATGAAATAAAAGCATTGCTACGTTCTTTTAATAATTTAGGAGTTTAACTCTGATATAAATATTGTTATAATAAGTCTAATTATAGTGACAATTGCTCAAATCTAGATATTCATTCATTACTATTACTTAGGTCTTGTTTGGTCAACGTTATATTTTTCATTCTTATTCTTCTACTCATTTTCAATTACACATTCTTAAATAAAATAATATTTTTCATCATATTAATAACTTTTCATTCTTTTTCAATCACATATTCACCATCACATCAGCAGTAAAAATACATTCTTACCTTTAAAATATGCACCAAACACGACTTATAAGTGAATTAAATAAAGTTACATAAAAATATTTAGCCTCTGTTTGGTATCCATTCTTTTTTTCATTCTCATTCTTCTACTAATTTTCTACCACACATTCATCAATAAAATAATATTTTCCATCACATCAATAACTTTTCCTTCATTTTCAACCACAAAAAAGGTGTGATTTGACACAAAGAATGCATTTTTTTCTAGAATAATGGTTACCAAACGGTGCCTTATTTTCAAATTCAATGAAATAGGCAATAGGTGTACGACCGACAAACAAATTGAAAAGATGGGGACAACTTTAATGAATGGTGCCTTGAAGGGTTGGCACTATACACGTGGTCCTCGAAAACGACGTTGTTAGATTTAGCCCCTGTTTGACATCCATTCTTTTCCCATTCTCTTTCTCATTTTTTTCTCTTTCTTCATTTCAACCACACATTCTATCAATAAAATAATATTACACATAAACCCAAAAATTCTTCTTACTTTTTAACCACACATTCTTCCCATCAATCACTATTCCAGAATTTATTCTTCTCCAAAATGGGTGTCAAACACACCTTTAATAACTGAGTTGCTGGACACCATTGGATCAAATCAAGACTCATTTTGACCGCTGGTTCCCTCCTCACTTCTAAGGCACGAGAGAAATTGAGAGAGAATTCAGTGTTCTTCGTGTATCTTTTATCTTCATCTCTTCCTTCTTGTTTTGACCGCTGGTTCCCTCATGACTTCTGGGGCACAAGCGAAATGTGTGTTTGAACCACATTATTTTGAAAAAACGTATTTCGAAATAGTAGATTGATGAAAAATGTGCTGTTGAAAGAGAAGAAAAAGTTATTGATGTGATGAAAAATATTATTTTATTGAAGAATGTGTGACTGAAAATGAGTAGAAGAATGCGAATGAAAATTTTAATGTGGCTCAAACAGGGACTGAGAGAGAATTCAATGTTCTTCGTCTATCTTTTATCTTCATCTCTTCCTTCTTGTTTTCTGTTTTCCGAGTAAAATCGTGAGAAAAAGGAAGGTTTCATTAAGAGGTAGTGAGCAATAACCTTGTAGTATTGGTTTGTACGAGAACCGACAACAATTCTTTTGCAAGAAAATTACGATTACTTGATTTGCTACTGTCTAACACTTTGCTCAAATTTCCCTTAGATTGCATATCGTTTAACCCGTTTGTAAGAACTAAACTTTACTAATTGAGACTTGCATGTTGAAAATCATAGTTTTTTTTTTAGAATTTGGGCTCCTAAATCTTAGCAAGTAATCAATTTTTTTCATTTATAAGAGTTTTACAGAACTAAATTTGTTAACTCAAAATCAACAGCAAAATAACAAAATGAAATATTTAATATATATATTACAATCAAATAAGGAACTAAATTTGTTAACTCAAAATCAACAACAAAATAACAAAATGAAATATTTAATATATATAATACAATCAAATAAGAATGCGAAAATATTCTACATGTTCACTTAAATACAACTCGTGTTGCGGTCTTAGATGTAAAAATATCAATCAATTTTGAATAGTCGAGTTGTTCAATCATTTCTTTTTCAATAGATAATATGGTCAATCCGTTCAATTTTTGTTGTGACATAGTTGATCGGAGATAAATCTTGATCAATTTCAAGTTGGAGAAACTTTTTTATGTTGATGCAACTGTAATCAATATGGCATTTGACTCACTTGTTTGACCATTCGCTACTTTCCTAAATATTCCATTCCATATGTACAAAATCAAACCAAAATTTTTGTTTCTATTCTATAATATGGTTTTAAGATATTTATGAAGCTAAATTTGTGTGTATATAAAAAGAAGTGTCCAAACAATTTATAAACAGAAAAGGAAAAAAATAAAATAATAAGTGATTATCAATGTTACTAAATTAGCTATAGCGGGAGAAGCTTTCATTCAATTACGTGTATGATAAATACACGTCGCACTGATAATTAATTCAATTTTACACGAAATAGGAAATAAACTTCTTGTCTGTAAAAATGGTTAAATTTCAAACATTTCTCACTTTGCACAGGGCTCACAACTTTTAGAGAGAAAAAAATTGTTATTACAACAACAATAACGATATATCATCCAAGAATATAAATATTTTCATAATGTAACAAAATAAAATTAAAAAAATTAAATTATATCATATTTAGCCATATATTGCACCAAATTATCCCATAGAAGGCGCACATTCACATTAACTAATAAGGGATCATAGATCGAGAAAAAAATTATAAACAAAACTATACAGTAATCAACTATATATATATATATATATATATATATATATATATATAATTTGTGATTCACAATATCATTTTTTAAGAAGTCTCATTGTTCGGAATAATCGCACAAGAATGGACGAGTATAAACGACAATGAATTTTTAAAGTAAAAAAGGAAACAAATTTTTATTTTTTTTGCGCCCCCCCTAAAGAGCCAAGCTTGAGGCGGCGAACTCATGGGCCTCTCCTCATGTACCGCTATGGTACACACACAATTTCTCCAAATTGTTGCAAGGCAAATTTGAAGTTTAATTTTCATGCATGAATAGTAACTATTTTATTTTGAACATGTAACTTACGCAAACAATTCAACTCAAGTAATATGACCACAATTTGAATTGCAACGCGTGCATCGTACGAGGCTGCACCTACACTAGTAATCAACAAAAATCTCTTTACGTAAACAGCAAAAAAAAAAAAAAAATTGATTAAAGAACCTCCCACGTGGAAACATAGTTTTCAAATTTTTAGGAAAATTCTCGCTTTGACTTCCCTATTTTCGTCTCTAACGTGTTCGAAAAACTTTTATATATATCACTTCCGATGCTCAAGTGAAGTGTAAAAAATAAAATAAAATCATATGCATGCATACAGGGGCGGACCCGGGGGTCCTGGGGGGCATGTCCCCCCCCCCCCCCCCACTTTTTATTTTTTTTTTATATATAAAATTATATTTGGTATCGATTAAAATCTAAATTTTAATCTAAATCAAAGTTAACAATTAATTCTAATAACATATTTCATGGAATCCATAACTATTTAACTTTTATCAAAATTTACTAAAAAATTGATTTTAATCTCCACCAAATAGAGGCAAAATCACAATAAATTTGAATTTTGATAACAAGCTAATTTTAAAAATTCTCTAACAATCGTACGCTAATCGAATCTACAAATTATTTATGTCATCTTAAAACTTATTTCGAGAACTACATTATGGACATATCGAATAGTCCAAACAGATATCGAAAATAGTTAAAAGTACGTGAAACACGAGTCTTAAAAAAAAAGTCTAACTCGCATTTAAAAAAAAAAATTAATTATTTCATTAACATTTATTATTTTTGCGATGCAAATTTCTCAATATAATTTTCATCATTTTATTGGGAAATTTTATATGGAATATGACATCAAAAAATTTCGAAATTTTACATCCGAAAAAGTCATATTTCATATAAATTTTCGAATGGAAAATTACATAGGATATGATTTTTTTGGACGTAAATTTTCGATTGTAAAATTTTTCCTAACTTCTTTGTAAGTAGGATTGTGCCCCTAACTTTAAATTTTTGCGTCCGCCCCTGCATGCATATTGAAAAATTATGAAAACTTAGCAAAACTAAAAGCATACACTCCTTTTCTCAACAAAAACGTGGTTGAAAAACATTCTTTGGTACGCTTCAATCAAGCTTTCTTCAATTAACTAATCACCGACTTTTCGTCCTTTTTGACTATTTTATTCTTTATAGGTGGGCGATGGTGAATTTATTAGAGTAAAACATTAGAATGTGTAGGACGGTATTGAACGTGTATTCGACTATTAATTATCGACTCACCACATCTTCTAAACTTTTAAAAAATTTAAAATTATTGTCATTTAAATAATTAAGACAATATTATAAAGGATTACACAAATAAATGAGTAGAACGATATTAATGTGAGAACATATCCTTCGGGAATAATTCCCCATGTACATGGGATAGTTTCACAGGGGCCATACGGCCCCTCACAGTGAGGCGGGCCCCACATGTATTAAAAAAAAGTTGCACGGGCCACACCATGTGTATTGTTTGTAGAACCCTGCAAAAAAAATTATGTAGCCCAAACATTGTTCATCTTTCGGATGTAGACAGAATCCTTAGAGAGTCTTTTTTGTTTTTGTGTGTTATATCAACTTAATAGATTTTTAATTACTGGAAAAATTAACTAGAAAAAACTATAATTCAAATACATTTCAAAGAATGAGTTATTACATTTATAATATATGACATAATTTTATACAATTTCAGAACCAACAAGAAAAATACATTTAAAATAACTAAAAGAATAATTATAGGCAACACACGTGCATCACACGGCAAAATTAATATTATATAATCATAGTAGCATGACCCACAAGTCAAGTGTGTATTTATATACTACATAATATAATTGTTTTTCTTCTCTTTTGAAATAAAAATTGTTAGAAGGAAGGAATATTTTTAAGGCTCTTTCGGTGCCAAATCTTAGAATTAGAGGAGAAGATTCTAATTCCAATGCCCACTTAATCAATTTTGAACTATTTGATGAGATCTTTTATTAGAAATATGGAGCAACTCTAAAATTATTGTTTTAAATATTTAAGAGCATGTTTTGCTAAAATTATAAGCAATCTTTTTGCAGCTTATCGTGTTAGCTTTAGAAAAAAAAAAAAAAAGGAAATTAGAAATGCTAATGGAATTTTATAACTAAAATAATGGAAGGAAATCTTACAATAAATAGAGTAACAGTAAAATTAAAGAAAATAGTTGTTGAGGTAGTAGCGGTATTGAAATGAACCAGTGATTGTATTGCACACAGTTTTCTTAAAACGGATTCGTCCACATCGATTCCTGTATTGCACAAAGTTTTCTAAAAACAGATTCACCCACACTGTGGTGTAAGAGAATTGATGACGTCTGTCTCTCAAGATACAAATTGACTAGCACATCATCACTACTTTAAGCAAACTAAGAATGCTCACAATTCTATCATCAAATTAGAACAAAGAATTAAACTATCTAAGTTATTAAGAACTAAACTCTTGAAACAAAGAGAAGAAAGCAACTTAGAGTGGAGAAATAACTCTTAAATTATAAATTTGTTTGTGTTTGCAAATCTTCGTTGAATATTTGTCTTACGGGTTTTCCTTGGTGTACGGGTAGGGGTTCTGTACCCCTACCGAACACACACAAACATGAGTGAGGTGGGTATTTTTTGAATAATTTTTTAATGAGGCGGGTCCCATGTGTGAGACACTCGGCTCTGCCAGGCCTTTTACAGGCCTAGCAAAGGAGCATAATTCTTTGTCTTACTCCATCCACATCATAATTATTTTCAAATAAAATTACTTCTAAACACGTTTTTGTTTTAAGATAAAGTTGGATAAGTTAAATTTATTTTTACCTTTAAGCGTTGGACCAACACTCGGGCCCCTCGGGCCCACATTAGACACAGACAAGTCTTCTTAGTCAACAAATCTACAAAAGCACAAATAAAGAGAGAACGATATCACTGGAATATAAAGCATGATGTAAGAATTTTTTATTTTATTTTTTTGAATCGCTTCAATAGGTATTGAATAATCTTTCCTGCTTTTCTTTTCTTTCCTATATTCTGATGGTCGACTCTTGATCTTTACTTCAAAACATCGAGTCATCTTATTTTCTTGTAGATTTCACCAATGTGACTTAAATTTAAAGATTTGTCCTACAATCACGAGAATGAACATAAACTCTAAACATTCGGAACAATAATGAAAGTCTTGATCAAAGGACATAAACATTACAAACTCATAATAGTAGCTATTCAGACAACTTCATGTTTACGCTTGTGTTTGCTGATCTAAATCCTTCGAATGAAAAGCGTAATTCGCCTTTAACATATGATGAATTAAGTCATTAATGTTTGTAATCACTTGCGTTCGATCAAATATTGATCTTTACTTCTTTGTTATGTTGATTTCTCCCTCAATTAGATCTACTTTGATTACTTGGTAAAAATGTAGGTAAGTCAAAAAGGTATTACTTTTTTTTTTTTTTTGTTGACGTAAGAACCTGCAGCCGCTACTCGTCAGCGGAGGCCCGACCACCCCAAAGGACGGAGGTCCGACCACTATGAGTGCGCACTAAGTAAACCCTGATCCATGTGCAATAGCCCACAAATCACACAGGAGAGGTAAATCGCACTAGGCAAGCTCGGTGCGACGGACTCGACCAAAGAAGAGTTGCCAGGGGATTCGAACTTGTAACATTTGGTCTTCGCGTTCATCACTCCACCAACTCGGCCACCCCGAAGGGGTAAAAAAAAATAAAGGTGCTACTTTTCCTACATAAATAAAGAGAATCACTTGGTGGTTACTGTTCATAAGTCGAGACGAGACAAATGGCTTTATGGCTCGGCTGGGTTAAGGCCCCCTCCCCCCTTTATACGTTTGATTAGTTTTGATTACTGTTTACAAGCCAAATGGCTTGACGGCTTGACTCGGCTAAGTCTTTTTTTTTTTTTAAGTTTGACTGAGTATTTTAAGTTACAAATATTCATTTTAAGCGATTTAAAATTTGTTGAAAATGTTGAAGTGCGATCATGATAAATATATGATCGATAAGTTTTAAATATCAAAAATAATTTTACACTTGTGAAACGTAAAGTCGTGATTATTTATATTTCTTTTCAATCCCAACATAATTCCAATGTCCTTTTTTCGAACTTTATTTTTTTACAATTTTTCGTTTGATTTGATATTTCACGATATGAATATCCATTTGAATCAATTTAAATTTTTTAAAAAAAACTTAAAATGTGATAATAATAATAATAAATATATTGTCGATTAAGTTTAAATATAAAAATTATCTTAAATTATAATAATTATTTTTCTTTTCTACCCCACCCTCAACACCCATACTCACACCAATTTCTCTCAATTTCATTTTTCTTCAATTTTTACGGTTAAAAATTGTAAATTTATGGTGTCAAAATGGATATTGAAGGAACTTAATGATTTTCGGAAGAATCCTCCTACATCATGCAGTGCTGGTAGACAAACATCTTCTATGAAGTTGATTATTTTGATTTTTATAAAATAGATTTAATGTCAGTATCATTAGAACATGTTGAAAAAATATTCGACGGAATTTATGAAGTTAGGTGATCGGTTGTCATTCTTTATGCCTCTATGATGAAAGTTTTCGTTGTGTTGTGGTTTTAATATTGATAGAGACTCTTGATTTGTCCTAAATTCTGCACTATATTATTATTAATTAATTAGTCTTGACTACTACGTCCTGCATAGGGTATTGGTAAAAAAAATTAAATATTGGTGCAACTGATACATGTAATTGGAGAGATTCTATGAGCACGAGATGAATGAGACATAATGTCTTAACTCAATAGGTTGAAAAATGAGGGTTATGTTGAATTTCATTATCTCTTTAGCATGGCATCAACACCTAATCATATATGTCCTGACTTTTTTTAAAAAGAACAGAGAGACCTTCAAACGCAAATGCTAGAAAATAAGTTTGAATCAAATATCTTAATATTATTCTTGTCACCTATCATCATTTCAAGTGTTTTAAGTTTAATGTAACTAATGTTTAAGACAAATAATTTTTTTTTTATATTTACGCTATCATATAGCCAACTGTACTATACCACGTGCATTGCACGTGCGTCTTACAAGTGATATAATAAAAGGTTGTCTTTGTTACTTTATATCCTCTAAGTTACAATTTATAATAAAAATATTGGTAGACATCCCATTGGATAAAGAATGTAATTTGTTACATTTTCGCGAACAATGGAAACTGAATTCCACGTGAGCGGGGACCACAACATTCACTTCATCGTATTACTTGTCGACTCTTGGGATTACTAACTAATATTAATCTAATATATAGTAGAAAATAATAATATAAATGAATATTACGAAAAGACCCAAAAATAACGAATAATGAAACAATTCATATATTGACATTTCGTGATGCTTGAATAATGAACTATTAATCACTACGAAAGATATTCTACGTAGATGACCTTAAAAAATAAATTCTCTCTACTTCATCACAAAATTGGGATTTTTTTTTTTATCAAAATACCTTCCAGTAAACAGTATGCTTATGTAGCTTAAAAAGTCGCTATTAAGCACGACCAAACAAGCCTCCGTAATTCTGACAAAAAAATATAGATTTACGGCTTCAAAAATTCCAAAGGGATGAATGCTGTGAATTTAGTTCATCGGCGGTTTCTTCCATATAATCAGCACTACTCAATGGTGGTATAAAAAATTCACCATTCAAATCATCAAATCCCGGATATATCCCGAAATCATGAACATTATTCTCTGTCCCCATACTAAAAAAAGAGTCCATAAATGCATTGTCTTGGGGTAATACAGTCATTTCACTGTCCAAATGCATTGCACTACCAGAAACTGAGGGAGAAGGGGACTCTGCATGAACATCAGAAGACGAGTACGACTGGGGACCCGAACTCTCAACCCGACCCGGATGGATATTCATTGGTTCCGAGTGGGCAAACTGAGCTGCCGCCACCCGGATTTCCACAGGCGTCATCGAAGTCCCTTTGACTATCTCCGGTGGCGGTGGGTTATTCGGGAAATTGAACTTAGCATTACTGCCACGCAGACACAACAGCGCAGCATCGAATGCACGCGCCGCCTTTTCCCCCGTGTCGTAAGAACCGAGCCAAATTCTCTCCCTGCTATTGGGCAACCGGATTTCAGATACATATTTTCCCCACTTTCTCTTCCTCACACCCTTATACTTTAATTGATCACTGGTTCCTTCTGATTTCATCATTATATCTTAATCGCTTCCGAAAATAGATTAATTTTCGAAATGGTTTTTTTTGTGGCTTCACTGAGTGTTGTTCGTGTGCCGGTAGTGTTGGAAATGGCGGCTCAGCCGTGCATATATATGTGTGGGGGCCGAGTGAGTGACGAGTCTGGTGAGTCAAAGGTCAACCTAACGTGTTGATTAAGAGAAAAAGAGTGACACGTGGAATTTTGAAGAGCGTTGAATTTTGCTATAACGCGGTGACGTCTGGTATTTGATACTTACACATTGGTTTGAAGTTTCTCGTGCATTATATACAGATATGTCGTGGAAGGTCCATAAGTCATAAATGGCTTGTTTTTTATTTCAATTTTGTGGGCCCACGTTTTCAGGACCATTGCAACTTTACACTCACGAAAAGGCAAAATGTCCCGATGCGGCGATGCGGCGGAAGTAGGGTTATTTCGGTCCCAACTCATCTCCTTTTCATCTCTAATTACTCTTCACTGGACAATATGAAATTAGAATCGCACTATTCGTACCGGGGGTGTACAACCCCCCTACCGGCCACCTCACATGAGGGGAATGTGAGGTGGCCGGTAGGGGGGTTGTACACCCCCCCGGTACAAGGAGATTTTTCCATGAAATTATGATTAATCTAGTTGTAAAAGATAGGTTGACAAAATGAGTGTGACAAAATCTATGCTTTTTGAAATTAATGGTCTAAATATTGTCAACGCATATTTTGTAAACCAATTTTGTCAACATGTTTTGTACACATAGCATGACTCATGAAATTATGACAAATTCTACTCCCCAAACATATATATCAATTTTAGCAAATTATCTTGCGAGCACCATATTGTTCCTCCAAATGGGGATGGACAAAACTTTCAAACCGAATCGATCGAACCAGACCGATCGGTTCTTTTTAAATTAAATACACGAACGGGTATTTGAATCAAGAATCAACGGGTTCAGTTCGGTTCTCGATTCTAGACCTAGAACCGAATATTCTTAATTTTTTTTTTAAATCTTAAATAAGTCAATTTATTTGTTTTCTAAATAAATTTGCTAACTAATTAATTTATCTCAAACTTAAAATATGATTTTCCTATTTTTAATTTTCGGCCCAAGTCCAATTAATCAAATCGACATAAATTTTACCAAAATCTCTTATTCTACCGTATTGTCATTTCTGTCCAGAGAAATCGAATTAAAAACATCTATTTATTATTGTGAGCTCGTAATCTTTCCCTTAATTGTCAAATTTATGAGAAGTCCATAAATGGAGATGTAAAAGATATTCCGGGATTGAACTACGTTATTTTATAAGAGCTAAAATTGAACATATCATCAGTTAAATTAATGTAGTGTGGTTGTAAATATAAAAAAAAAAAAATTATTGGGTAGTAAAGGTTTTGAAGGGACAAAATTGAATTTGAATTTCAATCAGACTCTACTTCGATATCCCATTTGAATTGTACCATCATGGTTCTAGATATTGGAAAGTTCTATGGTCCCTCCTCATTAGTTGCCAGAGGTATACTTTTCTACTTGTTCAATCAAATGTGCTTTTTTAGAAAAAGAATGATGTTTCTTCTATAGTGAAATTGACCCATAAGCTCAGGCCATAAAAATAAAGCTTCTACGAAATTCAATTGAAACGCGGTTGGTTAATTGTTAATGTAGGAAGTATATAAACTTGATGGAATGAATAGTAAGTAATAAAATTCTACTTGTAAAAGCTCTATTTAGGACTGTACGTGGTCCAAAATCAAATCGAACTTGAATTTTCGAGTATTTAGTGAGTGAAACCGTCGAATCCAAATTTAATTATAGGATCGATTTGGTTTGATTCCATTCAATTCCTAGGTTCTATACAATAATTACATTTGTTAATATTTACAACAATACTACATTAATTCAACTAATAATATATTTAATCTTAACTCTTACAAAATAACGTAGTTCAATCTCATGATATATTTTTGCTCATTTCTTTGTTGAGTTTTCATAGATTTGACTATTAAGGGTGTGTTTGATGGATATTATTGAGAAAAAAATGTATTTTAAATAGTGATATGATGTGAAATATATTGTTGAAAAATAAGGAAAAATTATTGATGTGATGAAAAATATTACTTTATTGAAAAATGTGTGGTGTATTTTGAAAGAATATGTACCAAACATAGGCTAAAATCACATGAAGAGAAAAGTAGCGATCTCACAATAATGACGAGAGGTGCAATCGAGTTTTCTGTTCGATTTCTCCAGGACAACAGTTGCGACACGATAGAATGAGAGATTTGGATAAATCTTAAATCAATTTGATTGTGTTGGACTTGTGCCGAAAATTAGAAATAGGAAAATCATCTTTTGTATTTGGGTTAAATTAATTACTCATCAAATTTATTTAGAAAAAATAAAATAATTGACTTATTTAATTAAAAAAAAATTAGGGAGATTCGATTCTTATTCTATTTTTCGATTCTTGGTCTATAATTGCGAATTGAATCAAATATGTTGATTCTCGATTCAGATATCCGTTCGAATATTTAACTTAATAAAAATCGCTCAATTCAGTTCGATTCGAAAATTTTGTCCAACCCTAATTTTATTGACAAAAGTTTACTCATAATAATGTGTCATACAAACTAAGATGTTCACTTTCCTTGTACACGTCCGTATAAAACACTACACGAAGTGGGGTCAAATATATTTACATTTTCCAATTTTAAAAGGTTGCACATTAAACGTATATGAAAAAATAAAATAAAAAACAATTACACACTCTCGACATTGAAATTTGCACCACATCTCTCGTTAATGTCGTGAACATAAAAATATGTTAGAAATCTACAAAATACAACTGACGAAGCCACCTCAAATAATTTGAGCTGATCATCAACTACTGCATTTCCACTATCAAATGCAACTATGCAAGTCTTGAAAAGTAAAAAAGCATCCCAATTGTTGAAGTATTTTCGTATGAGTAATGTTATTCATTTTCAGTGGAGATGAAAATACAGTTTAGATAGCTTTAAATGATAGGTTAAATGAAATGTGATCATTTAATGTCACATTAACGCCACGTAAACTGTGTTTTCATCCACAGTAAGGATGAATAGCATTACTCTTTTCGTATTGACTTTCACAAGTTCATTCCTACAATAATTTGGTTTGCTAGAAGGGTTTCTAGTGTAGATCCTTCGACGCTCAAGCCTCAAGTCAGGATTGAATAGAAAAGGAAAGTCGAGATAATTAATACCCGTGATTATGGAACGTTTATATTTTCCTCACATACCTCAGAATTCGTTATTTTTGGTTATTGATGTGGTTCTCAGCATTATTAATTGAGTTATTAATTTTCTCTACGATTGTTTTAGTATTCTACATATTAAGTTTGAGTTTCAAGTTTCAACCAATCAAATTGAGATAAAATTTGTCAAACTTAGTTTTAAAAGTGAAGTTCACTAAGCCCTGTTTGGTTTGAATACAAATTAAATTTTAGTAAATTTTGATAAAAGATGGTGAAATGTGTGGTGGAAAAGTTAATAAAAATTTGAGTTCTCATGAAACATATAATTAAAAATAAAATTGAAAAAAAAATGAATTTTAAGAAACGGAAATCAAACATGGACTTAATAATACAAAACATATCAAGAGGTCAATGTTTTCTTCCAATTAGTGCTATTTGTGAAACTTTCCCTTGACAAAAACAAATAAGGGATAATTAGGCCCACTACCCTCTAAAATTAATCAATTAGAATAATACCATGAAACTAATTAAAACTTTTACTCCCGTAATTAATACTCTCAAATCCTCCCCCACTTAATCACCTGAACATCCTAAATCATCTTTCCTAAAAATTCATGGAGGAATTCAGAACTCATTCATTTCTCCCAAATTGAAAACCCTCCAAACCTCTCCATTATCATCTCCGATTTCCTCCGTTCACAACAGCGAGACAACATCGTCGAACTCATCTCCGCCTCTGATCGGCGCCAAAATCGATGAAGAACAAAAGTCGTTACTGTATCCAAACGTTTTCGTCGACATCTAAAATTGTCGAATCCTGCTTTGAACTTCCACTTCCACTGCCACAAAACCACCACCACAATTATGTCCTTCTCCGACGGCACCGAACCTGCAAACCATTAGCATTGTCATCAGCTATGGGAAGATGACTCTCTAAGTTTGGCCCAAACGATCTTGGATTATTTTCATGGTTTTCTTGCACCAGCCCGTTCATGTTGTTAGCCATGCCTCAAAGAGATAACCTCATCTGGGTAGTTATGAATATATCATCACCGTATTTTCTAGGACTGTAGCTTGGAGAATCGCTGTACTCAGCAAAAAAAAGGATCCTGCCCAGGGACTTTGGTAAACGACGGCTCCCTAACTCTGCATTTTCATCCCCATTGTTCAACATCTCAGAAAGATGTTTCTTAGCCTCCATATAGATATTAGACGCCCCTTTCCTCTGATAATTAAAGGTTTCGTTTGCCATTTCTGCACTATTAACTTTTGATTTTCCCAATTGTTCACTGCTCTTAAAGCCAGTTGGGGATTTGGCAAATCTTTTAGAATAGAAATGGTCCCTGTTTGGAGAACTCCAGCTAACAATTTCTCCACTAGCACCTTTTTCATTATCGTTCCCATTTTGGTGCTTAGAGTAACTAATGTTTGCTATAAGATTGCATTTGCAAGTTTTGTAGGCCATAGAAAAATCTCTAGAATTTTCACAATAGAAATGGAAAGTTTCGCTCTTGGTTCTGTTGCATGTGTATGAAGTGTTTGTTTGATAATTTATTTCAATGGGAGTAATTGGCTTTGTTCAATTTTATTTGTTTGCTTCAAATAATATTCTAATTTGTTGGTTGTGTTCTGTGTAGTGTGAAATTTGAGAAGAAAAATTGGATTTGCAAAATAATCATATTGCACAAGGTATTCTGCCATGCCTCGACCGGGAAAATAATAACTCAATTATGTTACACTAACATGAAAATTGCAAACTTGTCACTTTTGTTAGCATTCGTCACTTTTTTGGGTTTGTATCAGCTTTTTTGAATTTCGGTCACTTTTTATAGTGTTTGTCACTATTTTCTATTACTTTTTTGATTTTTTGGTCACTTTTTTTTTTTTTATAAAAGTGAGATTGTGTCACACTACTTAATTTTACGCACTACCATATAGGGATGTCAAAGTTGCTCGTCAATTTTATAAAAGTGATATTGTGTTACTTTTTAAAATTTTGTCACTTGTTTTTTAGTTTTTTGTCACTTTTTAAGAAAATAAAAAAAATGAAATATATGTTATATTTTCCTAATATAATCAGTATGTGGATTGACCTAGATGTGCTGATTATTTTAAGAACATGATTACTGGTACTGCACAAATGGATGGTGCTATTTTGGTATGTCACTTTTTTGAATTTATGTCACTTTTTGAGAATGTGTGCATCATTTTTTTTTTATTTTTGTCACTTTTTTTGAGTTTGTCACTTTTTTCACTTTTTTTAAAAAAAGAAATATTGTATCATTTTCTCATTTTACACAATATTTTTTATTTCCTAAAAATCTTTCATATGATTTTGCAAAACATACCTAATTTTAAGGGTATTTTTGCAACTACCCCCATCAAATAAATAAAGCACAGAAGAGAGAGCCACAAATACCAAAAATTGCACCATCCAAAACAAAAGAACCATCTTATCCTTGTAGAAAACCTCCTCCCTAATCCAATCAGAACTTTCTAGGGTTTTGTTATCTCTTTTATTGAACCCACCAACAAATTCTTCTCAACTCATACTTAATCACTTCCCCTTGAAGGTACTTTCAAGTCTTCCCATTTCAGATGCTCTATTTTGCATTGTATTTCTCGAATAATTGATTAATTTAATTGGTTTATTGTTTTCTTTATTTTTGGAAGAAATGGCAGCGATACAGTTGACAGCATCTACAGTTTCAGCGAAAGAGTTTGCATCATTTGAAGGGCTGAGGCAAAATTCTGTAAAAGTTTCATCCTTTTCACCTCTTAAGCAAAGTGGGGTCTCCCGCAGGTCATTCCGTGGACTTCTTGTTAAGGCTGCCACCGTTGTTTCACCCAAGGTTTGTATTCAGTTTATAGTTGAATTTTCCGTTATCTAATCTTAAAAATTGTATTTCCCCCCTTAAATTTCAGTTCATATTTGTGGCTAGTCAAATTCTTATTTGACACAAGGAAATAGCATTTCTTGTTAGTTAGTTTTGTAGTAGTGCTAGTATGATGCTGTTCAGTGGTTACTGTTGGGGCAAACAAGTCCCACATCGGTTGTGGGAAGAAAATAAATCCACCATATAACTCAAGTGGGCTACTCCACCCATTACCAATTGGTTTTGGGATGGAACCTCACTTGGGCCTGGTGGTGTGGGCTTGGGCCTTGGGTAATTGCTCTCAATAATTCCCTAACAGTGGTATCAGAGCCCAGGGTCGGAGGAACGCAGTAGAAAGCGTGGTGGCGATCGGGCTAAAAATCATTCGCGTTTGAGGTGCCTTGTGTCGAAAGTCTTCTTAACATTGGTGGTTAGGCGGCGGGTCCCGTTTGGTCGAGGGCGACGGTAATAACGGCGGTACGAGATGATTGGCGAATGGATTATCGTTTGAGGGGAGGCCACAATGATGTGGTCCTTCGTTTGAGGGGAGGATTGTTGGGGCAAACAAGTCCCACATCGGTTGTGGGAAGAAAATAAATCCACCATATAACTCAAGTGGGCTACTCCACCCATTACCAATTGGTTTTGGGATGGAACCTCACTTGGGCCTGGTGGTGTGGGCTTGGGCCTTGGGTAATTGCTCTCAATAATTCCCTAACAGTTACTTTTACCTAAAAAAAGATGTAATTGTAAAATGAAAACCGCATTTTTATGTTGATGATGAATTGGTATGAAGTTAAGAAGCGTAGGATTTAGTCTGCCCTTAACTGTATTACTTGCTTGACTCGCCTTAGCTTCTGTATCTCCTCTCTACAGCTTCATCAATTTTATCACTGTATTGCGTTTGCCTAAATGAGATAAGAGGTGTTACTGTGTACAAGCAATTTATAGCAATCTAATTATTAGGCTAGGAATACTTGTTTTGTTTATATATTAATTGTAATAGCTGACTCATAATTTTGTTGTAGCTGTTCCCTTAGTTCTAAATGTTGTTTGAACCATAGTGACAACTTGAATGTGTACATGTGAATTGATATTAATATTGTTTTCTTTAAGCAAATTTCAATTTAGATTAGTTGTATGTGTGATTTTTCTTCTGTCTTGTTTACTATATTTGCTTTCTGATCCTGCAGTACACTGCACTCAAACCCTTGGGTGATAGAGTTTTAGTGAAGATTAAGACTGCAGAGGAGAAGACAACAGGTGGCATCTTACTGCCAACAACAGCACAAACAAAACCACAGGGAGGTGAAGTAGTTGCTGTTGGAGAGGGTCGTACAATTGGAAGGAGCAAGGTGGACATTAGTGTGAAGGTAATAGCATAGTCTAATGCATTCCAGTTTGTGCCATCTCCTTGAATGATTTCATTTGCTGACTGAATGACATCTCTAGAATGGCACCCAAGTGGTGTACTCCAAGTATGCGGGGACAGAAGTCGAGTTCAATGGATCAAATCATCTCATTTTGAAGGAGGATGATATTGTTGGAATCCTTGATACTGATGATGTCAAGGATATGAAGCCACTGAATGACAGAGTTCTCATTAAGGTTTGGTAATACTTAATAGTCTAGTTACATTATTATTCAGCTTTGTGCATTGTGCTGGGGACTCTGATCTTTCGACTAATCCTCATATGCAGTGTGCAAATATTTTAAGCTTTGATCTAATAATTTGCTAAAAGTGATCTTGGAGAGGCCTTTTTTTTCCCTGGAAAGGTGATGTAACAAATTTGTCTTTTGTGGCTATATCAATGAAGTTGTGCATAACCCTTATGGATTGTGGATTTATCCAGAAACACAACTTGAGCATATATTCATTTTACAATTGATAGATTCTGCATTTTTCTTTTTTCTTTTCGTTCTATACATTCTTTTTTCCATTGCCATTGAGGTCAATATGACCTAAGGATATACAAGCTCTGCCTTATACAACAATTCCTATTCAGGTAGCTGAGGCTGAAGTGAAAACTTCTGGTGGCTTGTTTCTAACGGAGGCTAGCAAGGAGAAGCCATCAATTGGCACGGTAAGTAATATCTCTCAAGCTTTGAAGTTTAGGAGTGTTTCTGACTGCAGAATGAGTACTTTGCTCAGCATGCAAACGCTATCCTCAGTATTTGCCATCTTTGATTACAGGTGATTGCAGTCGGGCCTGGCCCCCTTGACGAGGAAGGAAATAGGAAGCCGTTGTCAGTTGCCCCTGAGAACACAGTTTTGTACTCCAAATATGCAGGCAACGACTTCAAGGGCATTGATGGTTCAGAGTACATAGCACTAAGGGCTTCTGATGTCATGGCTGTCCTTTCTTAGTTTGTAACCTCTATTTTCAACGAAAGTGAAACTTCAGAAAATTGTTGTAGTCTGGATCTATAATACAAACTTTTTGCGGCAGTATCGAATGAAGTACAAGTGTAATGATTTTTGGATTTGTTTTGGTCTTTGTTGTTTAAAGAGCTTCCTGCTCATCCGTGTTTCTAGCTCTACAGGGCCTTCGCAGTTTCCAGTTTCTGATATCTCAAGTGAAAATTTATGTCGAAATTCCAGTCCTATAACTGAATGTTTTCTTGCACCGTCCATTTGCAATTTATTGCGAAGAATATGAAGATACCTCCATTTGAGAATTAACGCGCTTACAATTTTGATGTGGGGAAAGAATTTTCGATTCGGTTCAGGAGGTTATGATGTGGAGCAAACATTTTTCATTCAGTCCAAGAATCAAAAATTGTCCGGTGAATTGTGTCCTCAAATTTTGTGCAAATAATAACATCCTCGATTTTGTCGCTCAATAAGCATAAATGGTTTCCTGGAGTTTCGCTGCAAGAATGGTGAAGCACTTCAAGAAATTCTGATGATGAGTTTAACCTTCGATGATACAAGAAATTTACATAGATAGTTTCCTGGAGTTTCGCTGCAAGAATGCTCAAGCACTTCAAGAAATTCTGATGATGAGTGTAACCTTCGATGATACAAGAAATTTACATCTAACTTCTTACATTTCCTGCTAGTAAAAGGTTAGTCTTTACATGCCACCTATTGTATGATCGTTGAGAAAGCAACTCCAAGCGTCAAATCTATCCAATTGCCTCCAGAGAAATCTCAAATTGCTCAAATTCAACCACTCAAAATAACTCAACAAAAACAAAGACAAATAACTCAGCTCAAATTTGGACTACGCGTGCCTGTGCTCAACCAGAGCCTTCTGAAAGGGTCCTGTTACCGATTTTTGATTGTTCAGAGGTGCTCAGCATTTTAAGTGATCCATCATTTTATGCAGACCAAGTTAGTTTCTGAATTTAAAATGCATTTACCGATTGAAAGAGTTGGCAGAATTATCGTCATACTGTCCTCTCCATGCATTACCACTGTCTGTTCCACTGAATGCTTGGTTTGGGGCAGGAAGTTGAGCTAAATCTCCATCTAAACTCATTTGCTGTACCTCGGCAGAGGACAGTATCTTTATACTCTGGACGCAGCTCACAAACTCCCTGAGAAAAGTTTTCAGTTATTTGTGTTCGTTCAACGACAAACTAAGAAGATAAGGACAGTTGCTAAACACTTACTCCCAAGGGTCATCGCCAACAAGTAATATGTCATTCTCATGGTCTACATAGACAAGTTTCCATTCGGATCTATGTGGATCTTCGAGTAGTATCTTGATGCCAAACATACGGGCCAGATCATGCCTAAGTTCATCATACCCCTTGTAACGAGTGACATCAATAGTTCTACCAACAGATCCCCGTTTTTGAACCTGCATAATTTCTAGTAATCAGGTGACTCGTGTTGTTTCCAAACCTTAAAAAGAGAGAAATTAGATATAATCTAATTCATATTACAGTTCCGTAGTGTTCTCAAAGAGAATGAAGATTAATACTATTATGAATTTTTTTTCCTTTTTTTGTGGCAAGGGGAGATTAGGAGGGGAGCAGTTTGAAGCATGAGAGAGAGAGAGAAGAAAACCTTCGTGTATGTTCGCATGCGCTGAGTCTGGTTTGGCAACAACCCACTATTTAAAACACCAGCCTCATTGATTGCAACATCATTTGAACAACCGGCATTAAATGACATATTTGGCATCCCAAATGTTTGAGAGTTGATTCCAGCAGAGGAAAATTCCGTCTCAATATCCCTTGGATTACCACTGTAATTAGAGAGCAAGTTTTGGATATCCTTTCCGGAATCACAGCCCCTTGACAGCAAAGCATCGGGGGTCAATCCATCAATATTTCCTGTGAAAGGAAGACTGCTCCGGGGATGGGATTGAACGTCACCATCCAAGCCAGTAAGTGAAAAGTTCTGCTGCCCACTGGCATCCAAGCAATATGATGTCGCAGATGAAGCTGCATCCAAGTGATCATTACCCGTACTTCTGTATTTAGGCTGCTCTGGTCCTTTATAACCGGGTAATTCGTTTTTTACTTGGATATCAGACTTACTATGAGTCTCTGGAACTAAATTAGGAACAGGATGAATAACGGAATTATCCAGTAATGTGGATGACCCTGGTTGACTTCTGTTCAGAAAGTTCAGTGGTGACACTTGCATAATATTTGTACAAGGTGATGTTGAACATGATGCGACAGCCCCATCAGCAGGTTCGGGATGTGATCTGACTGTGAACGTAGACTTTTGCTGGCCATAGAGTTGGTTGACGGGAAATTGTGCTGATTGCACGAGTGTTGATGTTGGAAAGCCTGTGCTGCTGAATTGCTGAGGTTGCTGGTTTTGTTGAAGAGCCTGCTGTTGTTGGGGAAAAGGAGGCTCCAAAAAAGAACTCAAAGGGGACGACAGCTGTTGCTGTTGCTGCTGCTGCTGTTGTTGTTGTTGCTGCTGGAGTTTCTGGAGAATCTGCATTTGCAGCTGATGTTCAGTAAGACTAGGTTGTGATGTCTGTTGCACTTGTGGCTTCTGTGTTGAGACCGGCTGCAGAAATTGTGGCTGAGTTTGTTGCATTTGTGTCTGCTGTTGCTGGGGCCTCTGCATGAGGCTAGATGGCTGTTCAATATGTTGCTGAAACTGCGTATCCTGAGGTAAAGATGTCATGGGAAGTGTTATTTTGTTAGCCAAGGGAACATTTTGTTGCATTTGTGTATTGCCTGTTAGTAACTGTTGTTGCTGAAGTTGTTGGGAGTACATTGCTGTTTGCTGTGAATTTTGATTTGGAATCTGGTTAGGGGCTACACCATTATTTACAGGGTTTATAGAAGATGGTAAAGTTTGCTGCAGCGGCTGCTGTTGGGGCCACCCAGAAGACAGCTGCTGGATTTGTCCAACTTGTTGATTTTGTTGATTGGTTTTGCTGAATTGGAGATTTTGTGAAGAGAAGGCGGGGGATTGGAAGTTCAACAGCTTGGAGCGGTCATCGGTTCCAAGGTTACCATGTAGGTTGGCTGAAGACACCACGTTCGGGAATAGTCCTGACTGATTAGCCGAGAACTGCTGATTCTGCTGCATGTTCATCCACTGGACTAAACTCAGCCCAGGGAAAATTGAGCTCGAGGCATCCTTTAAACCAAACTCGTCCCCAATCCAGGGCATGCCTCTCTTGAAAATATTCTCTATATCTGAATCATCATCTGTAAAACTCGAGTTTGAGGAAAACTAATGCAAGTTCAACAAATATCATTCAGTCTCCCATACCTATACTAATTTAAAGATTTTTAATCCAAGATGCATTCTTTCCTTTGATTGATTTCCTACTCCTTTATCTTAACATGGTTCTGTAAGATTTTCTTTTGAATGTGATATCTGCACACACATGCATGCTTCTGACAGTACTACGTCATGCGCTAGACAAACTATACCAAATAAAGCTCACGATACAATTTTTTTTACCATACAGCTGTTTAACACCCCAGGCATTATAACAGATAGCTAAGTGGTCAGCAAGGATTACCTGGGAAACCTGGTTGTTTTGAAAACTTGGGTCTGAAAAATGGTGGCGGACAAATATAGAAGGGAGTTACAACAGGTTCGATTTCCCAAATTGATACTCGACCAGGACGTTCCCCAGCAGTAGATTCATCCCATCCAACCTAACAAAAGGAATGCTAATTGATTATGAGTTCTAGAACAGAATAAATATGAAGGAAAAGACACTCGTAATAGAATATAACAAGGATAAATATTTTAAATCCATCTAAACCATGATTAGAAATTAACGAAGGTCAGTTATGGCATAGAAGAACATAAAAATTGGAAAGACATAATGCACATATTTGGAGAAGATCCAAACCAAAAAAGAGGATGCAGCTTTTAGCATGGTAAAATGGGAGAAACTAGCCAAAAAACTTGTTATAGACATGACATATTTACCAGTCGAATACTATCCTAGTTGAGCAACGGAAGAATTTTAGATTCAGCGATAGAAGAACTGTGTTCAGATTTTTCCAAGCCTAAATGCTCATGAACATACTTAACATGAGGTAAATGTTGAAGACATTCAGGAAAATGAAAAGAGAACCAGTACTTGAAGATTACGCCACTGTGAATTTTTCCATCGCACTGGATCCAAATCACCAATACCAGTAATGGTACCCATGTACCTTCGGACTCCGGATTCCTCAGTCTCAAACATCATCCTGAAACGCATGCCTAATGAAACTTGGGTATACATTGCTTTGTTGTACTTCGCTAGAGGAATCACAAATTCAGAAGGGCTAGCCCTGTAAAAATCAAAGTTTCATTAGGGGATCAAATTTTTTCACAAAGTTTACTTCTAACAGCTGAAAAAGATATTAATTCGACTACCTTGGGTTGTAGAATATTGTAAATGGGCTATTATTTGCAGCCGCATGAGCTGCAGCTGCAAGAATTCCTATGTGCATGCTATCACTAGATATAACAGACGAGGAGATTGCAGGCTGCTGTCTTGTGGCATGTCTTATACCCAAGAAAAGCTGTGACTTTTCATCTCTACATCACATTTTTGCAGTTCAGTGACAAGAAAGAAAATGCTAAGAACAAACTGAAAGAATGTTTGGATAAGTTTAAAAGCAAGTAAAGATAATTTTTTGTTTCCATGCATGTTCCGCTAAGCTTAAACTTTTTAAGCTTTAGCCAATTATGCTCTTCATTCAAATAGTTTCATACCTTATGAAAAGGACAGAATCGCCCGCTGCAAGTCTTTTAGAGCTAACAAATACACTCCATCCAGTTGTCAACAGGTGCCTTTTGGGTTGACCTGGAATCAAGCACAAGTAGTCTTTTAACTTTCGTTCCAAACTACTATTGACGATCAAGAATGGGTCAGAATTACAACAACAAACTAAGCTTTATACCAAATAAGATATTTCTCAATAGCTTCATTCAAAGAAAGTGTATCCTGATGAGATATGCACAGCATCCTAATATTGAGTAAAGTGAGCAAAAGCATAAAATGAAAGGAACCAAATCTAGAGATTGACACGCAGAAAGGGTACAAATCAAAATGTCACCATAAAATGAACTCGAAATATTTATGCAGTTATATTTGCATATTTTTCATCCTCAAAAGTAAAATCAAATTGGGGCCCCAGCAATACACAAGACATTACCTTATATCATCTTTTAATTGATAAAAAATAATAATTTACATAAAGAGGGAATAGGATACCATTTCTCAGAATCTTAATTTAATGACAAAATTAACATTCAACCAATATGATAATCAGAGGAGCATGTTTGCTCTTAATTTTTCTGAAGATGTACTGACAATTTGCTGCGTACAGTCTATCTAGAAACAATATTCAGGAAGATGGGGATTCTAATATTGTAGAATTATTGTTTTTGTCGTCATCTTTTTCTTGATACATCATTTTTGAATTTCAAAACAAACCCAGCAACAAAGGAGATACATGGAAACAGAAAGTTCTAGAAGAAAATACCCCTATAAATATGTCTGAATGTCCATGATTGGTTATGCAAATCTTTAGCCACTAGCTCCTGAGATGGAGGTTGCATCGAAAAATCCTACAAGACAACTTCCAGGTTAGTAGCAGAATGAGCTGAATTTGAGCATGTCTGGCTGTGCTTAAAATTAGCTTTAAGCTACTTATTAGAAAAGTATGCCACTACTACATACTTCCAATAAAAACAAAAGCACATCCAGACATACTATCAATTTTACCATCTCAATTTTATGACAGAAATGACAAATGCTTAGCACAAACCAGAGGTGGAAAGATCTTCTCGGCCGCTCGACGAGGTACAGAGAAACCGCCATGTGTACTTGTATCACTTGCTGTAAGAGTTTTGCAGAAGAACTCAGAAGGTTGCCTGCTTTGCTTAAGTCCCATCTCAGATAAAAGTAAAGCTTCCTGGTCATACTGTAGAATGAATAAATTCAATGCTTCTTCAGATCGGTTATCATGCCTAACCACATTATTATTTGTTAAGTACTGTTATGTCGATAACTTCTCAAATGAAATACCTGACTTACATTGCTTACAGGTTGAAGAGTCATCTGAGCATAGACTTCATCAGTTTCAGCATCAGCCTGATCAAAATAAATAGATAAATAGAAGATTTTTCACAAAATTATTTATATTATGTCGAAGTTTGGATAATATTCAAGGTCACACAGTTACTTCTCTGTTTTGCTAAGCTTAAAAATAATGAAAAGTTCCTTACTGTTTGAAATAACTTTTTATTTCCAAATATGTATGCTTTGTTGTGCTTAAAACTAAGCTAAACTTCCTATTAAGTTAGTTATTTTGCCAAATAGGATTTTCAAAGTTACTGTATTTTACAAACAAAATTCGCTTAGATTGCAATCTAGAAAAGTAACTTTTAAGCTCAGTCAAGCATTAACCTTTTCTTACTTTTAAGTAAATACATTACTTATTTTAGAAGAATCTCTTGCATCGGTGT
Organism: Fraxinus americana; assembly: GCA_035079005.1. Lineage (NCBI taxonomy): Eukaryota > Viridiplantae > Streptophyta > Magnoliopsida > Lamiales > Oleaceae > Fraxinus > Fraxinus americana. The sequence goes on along the minus strand of CM068717.1, from coordinate 4,662,686 downwards.
CAAAATAAGTAACTTATTTTCAACTCTTACAAAAAAATATTTTGAACATATTATTTACATATAAGTAAACCTTTGAAGGGTTGGCCAAACATGCTCTTTGTTATTATATTTGCACCAATATTGCACGCAACCTCATTGATGTCACTGATACCAATTTACAGATAGATCAAATTGACTATCAACAAGTACTTATCTCGTATTAAAGGCTAAGGAGGAAAATAGATCCCAACACTTGTATATTCTTCTTTATCAGAAAAAAAAGTTTAAAAGTTTCTCTCGTACTATGGAAGCATTCATACATGTAAGGTGACATTATGCAGCATGCAGATCAACTTCGAAGGAAGGTTTGGATAATTTGGGATGCTCTCAGCCTCCTTTTGCATTGACGCTGCCACCTACAAATAGTATTTATACAAGTATTTATCAGGTATCGAGTGTAAAAATTGCAAAATTTCTCGAAATGGAGAGAAAGGACATACTTGTTCACTGTGACCTTGAGGAAAATAGACCACAAGACTTCCCATAGGAGGCAAAGAAACCAATGGGCCCGCACAAGCATGCCATAACTCTGAATTAATCACATTTTTCCCTCCTGTTCCATAAAAACAGAAACTTCAAAAACAACAATAAAATTAAAGATATGTAAATGTAATTTGTGATTTCAAATGGCTACAAAAGGAACTTCTATTAGGCAAATTGAGATTTAAATTGTTACAGAAGGTTTTTCTATGATTTTGAAACTATATTCTCCTATTGTTGAGCGTTTACATCCTGAGCCAATTCTTAAATGTATATTTTATCTATTTTCTTTGTTAATCAATTTAGAAATAGTCATAAACTGCAAAATATAACCGGAAGAGAAGATTTTACAGCAAAGTTCAAAGTTACAGCGTAGAAGTAGCAAACTTAAAAACAGAAAACAGTCACAAATTCAGAATAGACCAGCAATAACTGAATTCCACAGCAGTAAAGATTGATGCCCGACAAGAGGATAATGAAATTCGGACAGTAGATGCCAGCTGATGGGCTTGTGATGAAGTTCATTAAAAAGGTACAAAGTGCCACCGAGATCATGGTATGGAGCTGCAATTGATTTAGGCAAAACTTATAGATCCAACTTCGCAGTATATTCCCAGATGTTGATTTTAGTTTTCAAGACGTTATTTAATCAGCAGCAATTGGTAGTACGAAATGCTTAGAAAACACTCCCTTCCCACCCAGGAAAAAAAAAACAAAAAAATTTTAAGATCTCAAAGAAAGACAGTTAATCGATGAAAATTACAATCTATTACTAATTCGAGTAACGGAATAATCACACAGAATTGAAGTTAGAACTATATAAACAGGTCAAGAAAATGTTATTAACAAACAAAGAATGGAATAACAATATATTCACATTTTCCATCTTTAGCTTCCCTTTGCTGAATATGTAAAACGAATAGGTGTGACTGTAAGTTTATGCTCATACTGTATTAATCCAAGGAATATCAAAACTTTAAGCTCTTGAACTTGCCCAAATTTAAGAATTGACAGAGAACAAAAGCTTTTCACTATCATATAAACAATTGAGAAAAAGCTTCTTAAATCAAATGAATGCAAAAATAAGAAATGTAAAACGACTATTGAAAGTTATCAAACCTTCTCCAGAATTGGCCATATATCCATTGGAAGGAACCTTCATTGTAGTAAAATTCATAGACTAATATCTGCACCAGAATTGAACTTCTTTTTTCGAATTTGCTTCTCTTTGGAATTCCCTTTGGAACCACATAAACTAATTTTTCACGAATCAAATATTTCCAGTTGCAAACTGTTCATCAATAATGCCTCCAAATCTCAGAAAAAATCTTTAGTTTTCTCACAGAACCCAATTCATAAATACCATCTGAAGTCAATCCCAACACCTCAATCCTCGATGAAACTAAATAGGCACTTTGTTTCATTACTATCCCACAAATTTTCGAACTTGGAAAACTCAAATAAACAAAACAAAAAATTGATTCTGTAGGCTTCACCCAAAACCAAGTAAATATCTTCACTCCATTTCTATATCAAAGCACAAGATTGAATATTTTTCACATTATTTTTTTAAAAAATAATCAAATCCTCCATGCCCAAAAGTTTCACAACTGAACCTACATATATTTCACAAGATTCAAGTAAAAACTCAGCCCTATATTGCAAGCAGACCCCTCAAATCTCAGCTTCTTCAGGTAATGATCATACAATTGCACCGCCTGAAACGTCCAAAACCGAAAATACTCAAAAAAAGAAAACAAGATTACTAAAAATGGAAGTTTAGCGGCCTATAATAGAACAAAGGGCAGGCAAGAAAATATTCAGGCGCTGCGGAGAAACCAAGATCAAGGTGGTGGGGTGGTGAGGAATCTTAGAACTCGCCGGAAAATCGGATGCAAATGAAAGCGAAGCAGCTTTATAGTATATAATATAGTACAGAGTACGTTACAGTACAATTGCACCAATAACAAATCATTATTATAAGATTTTGCAACCATAACATAGCATTATTTAAAGAATTTACTGTCTATGGATGGTAAGTCTTGAACAGTTGAATTATTGTGGGTTTTTGTGTAGAGCTAGAGAACAAGCCGACATAAGATGAACTGGAGGTGGTTAGATAAAGAGGGAAATGTTCGGGCGTGTTTGGCTCTTCGATTATTCTCTTGTATAATTACTCCCCAGTTTAATTCTTGACTAACTCGAACGATGGAGTTGACCTAACTTAATACACTTTTGTTGATTTTTCAAAAGTACTTTGTCAAACCGATGATAAAATAAAAATTAAAGAAATAAAATTTTGAAGTAAATAGGCTGATTCTTGACGTAATGCGTGTTTGGATGATGATTAAATTAAAATTTAAGTGACTATAATTTATAGATCCTATAGAATGTGTAGGTAATAAGTAAATAGTTATGAATCTTGCGAAATAAACGAATTAAAAATATGTATAACCAATTTAGATTTATAATTTACAGCGTTTGGAGCCAATTTTTTACCGTTGCTTTTGAAGTTGGTGCCCGCATTTAAAAGATAAAAGTTAACAAAACATGCAAGAATTGATGAAAAAGGGTCAGAAAATCAATTTTTTCCTCCATTAAATTCAGCTCCAGACACGCCCTTGAATCACCTCCCAAACGTGCGCAAATTTCAACGATTTCATTTTTTTGGTTATTTAGCCATAATTGGATCGGTGTCTCGATCAGATTTTTCCTATTGAATTTTCGATATATTGTTAATTGTCTAACATGGTTATCGTTTTTCTTCTTCCCTCAATTCTATCCTCACCGAAAGAATATTCAAAACTAAAAGAATTTTAATAGGTTGTCCACTTATATATCACTTATTTTTACTTATTTATAATTTAAATTAATATAATCATTTCCATTTTCCCATACATGTACTCTAGCAGATGTAGCTAGCTAGGCTGTCAAGAAAAATATATGATTATCTATAAAATTAAAATATGTTATAAGTACAAAAGTTCTTGAAATATTGTCATTTTTAATGAACTCTTTAATTTGTTGGTCCCACCAAAAAATATATTGAGTGATCAATGCGTTTCTTCTTAGTTCTTTCTCTGAGCATTTTCATGGTTAATTTAGCAATAATTTAATAGCAACTTTTTCCCCAAAAAAAAAAATCTTAGTGAGAAAAAGGAAAAATATTCAACTTTTCGATTAAAATTATATTTTAGCAGATTTTAATAAAAGTTGACGAAATATGTAAATGAAAAATTGTGAATCCCATAAAATTTGCGATTAAAATTAATTATTGATTTTGACTTAAATTAGAATTTTAATTCAGTGTGTGCCCCGCCCTGAACCCGTCCCGTGAAAAATAAAAAAAATAATTAATTACGAATTAAAAACATAAAATAATTAATTGGAAGTTTTTGAAAAAAAATAATAATAAACGGGGCAGAAACGGGACAAGTTCGTACCCCGAAAACCTGCCCCATCCCGTCTAAGGCGAGGCGGGGTGGGGTGCGGTGGGGGCTGGGCGGGAATGCCCCGCTCCGAACCCGCCCCGTTGCCATCTCTATGCCTACCTATCGAGAATATGAGGTCAATTTCAATGATAGCATATATTGCACGAGTGACTAAAGTTATTATATTAGTATTGTGTGAGGATATTTTTACTGCCGTAATACTATAAGAGTGTGCTTCGATAGGGAAAATACATGGCTCAGAACAGCTTTTGCATTGTTTAACTGACCAAATAGGTAAAAAGATCCTAAGATCAGTCCATGTCTAGAGATAATTCCATGAGAAGTAGGATCTTTTACTTACTCCATCATAATTCCATCTAGTACTTTTTGTAAAATAAAATATATAGAAAATAATTTTGCCCCCGTTTGAACTTCATTTTTTTCTGAATGAATTTATTTAACAATGAGAAGTTAAAAGGTACGGAAATTTTTTTACTTTACGTGCAAAATTATTTTATTGAGATAATGTATGGTTGAAAATGAGTTTGAAGAAAAAAAATTCTAAAGAATAGGGCTCGAACATAGATTCAATAAAGTGTTACTTCTATAGACAAATTTTATACGAGTTTTATTAATTTTTAGGCGTTTTCGACACCGTAAAAATCTTATCAAGGTTTTTATCATGCAGTATATCTAATCTATGATGTGTCATATAAATTTATTGGTGGATAAACTTATGGTGATTCTCAACATTTGAAATAAATTTAAAATTCATCAGTGAATTTATATGACACGTCACTGTTTTCAAGATATAACTTTTAAAAGCATTAGATTAATAATTTCATTGTCAAATGATTTTGGTCCTATCATAAGATTGAGAAAGATGATGAGGTTAAAGCGCTTCACGCTACATTGATCCATTCACATCAATATTTTGGTTGCATTCATCAATTAAGTCGCCTTATCAAGAAGTTTTGGAGGAAAATGGAATCATGCATATTACAGTTTTAGACTTCAAATTTTGTTGATAGTTCCTTGTCACTTGACTAAATCTATATCAATCTTGAAATTGACTTTTTATTAGCATCCGACGAAGACATAACTCGTGCAACACCCCTTATCAAGATATTGTGTCTAATATCAGTTGTTATCACGATCAATCTCTTCTGAATTGTCAGTTCATTATTGTAATAAAATAAAATGTACTTTGCAATAATCGCCAGAAGTCTTTGACAAAATCTAGAGAGAAGTATATACATCCGCATCACATGACACAGATTACTTGTGAGTATATTGAACCCCCACGGCAAGTAGTGACACACGATGCTAAGATAATAAAAAAAAAACTAGTTTGCTTACACAGAACGTTATTTTTTGACCTATAAGTTCTCACAAACTAGTCCATTGCAAATTGCATTGACAGGCATTCTCGACTCAAAAAATTTTAACCAAAAATATGCTATCTCAAACTCGAACTAGACCGGCACAATCCAATATTATCTTATAAATTGTTTGCTTTGGGTATATACGTCCGCATCACATGACACAGATTACTCGTGAGTATATTGAACCGCCCCACAACAAGTAGTGACACACGATGTTAAGAGAATTAAAAAAAAAAACTAGTTTGCTTACAGAACGTTACTTTTTGACCTACAAGTTCGCACAAACTAGTCCATCGCAAATTGCATCGACAGGCATTCTCGACTTAAAAAATTTTAACCAAAAAAATGCTATCTCAAACTCGAACTAGACCAGCACAATCCAATTTTATCTTATAAATTGTTTGCTTTGGGTGTGAAAGTGAATTGAATCCAGCTTATGTTGCACTAGCAACTATATGAAATCTTTAATTAACACGCCAATCATAAAGCAAGATCACAGCACTATCGAGCTGAGGTAAAGTAGACAAGACATGACTAATGCTTAAGATTATATGCTTTTGTGTAACCGCCTTTAATTAATTGCTTCAAATATTTGAAGTTTGAAAATTTCGAAAGAGTAAGAATTTAAATTATAAAATTGCAAGAAATTTTAGAAAGAGTTAATTTCACAAATGATCAAGTGGAATTTTACATTGATCATTAAAAAGTATTCTTGTAATCTATTATATTACTAAAGTAAAATAATGTTACATATTCGATCACTTCTTTAGCAGTGGATAGCAGTATCGACTCTGGATATGATGTCGATCCGTTAAACCTTGAGATCGTTGTGTCCATGTTGGGAAATTATAGATGTTTGAAACAAAATGCATTTTTAAGAAAGGAAAATTTCGTGTTCAACAACAAAAAAAAAAAAACCCCCACAATAGCTCAATTTTGTCTCTGACCCAATTTTCATCATTAATAAACAACGAGAAGATCACAATAGCGCTAAAACGGCATGTTAGTTAGAAGGAATCAATCGCTTTAAAGGCCATTAGTCAACATTACTAATAGAGTTGACTACATTTGTTACGATAATACTTTATTGACTCATATGAAATTTTGCTTGATCTTCAATGATCATTATTAAAATTAACTCATCTTAAAAATATAGTTTGATTCTTTTGGGGTTAGGGGGTGAATTTCGAGATTTTTTTTTATTTTTTTTTTTTTTTGAAAAAATCAACTATTATAGAGTTTTTTCTTTTAAAAAAAATTATAAAAATAACTCTATTAATTAAATCTCGTAAAAATTCAAAATATTTTGCATTTATTTTCAAATTTTTTTGAATGTTCAGCTAGAATTATGTAAAAGGAGTGACTTGCGTTACGTGTTCAATAAAATAGGTTGTGTAATTGAAATATATTAAAGAAAAAAAATAAAATTCTTATTTATATTATCGTGTGTGACACATAGCAAACATTACATGCCTCGAAAAGCAACATTTTTTTTTTGAAAGTACACAATTATGAATATCAACACAAGTAAGGGCCGATGGCATTTTATGTCACCGTATCTTATCATTGCTTTCAAGTTTTCGATAGAGTAATACAAATTAGCACTATCAATCTAATTAGCATTACACGATAAATTCAATTAAATGAGTTCCATATTATTTCATATTATTAAATTTATTTAAATTTATCATATAATGTCAGATAAATTGATATTTTAACACAACTGGTGCTCGATGGCATTATTCTTTTTGATAAATTTTACTTTTAAATAACTATGATGTCTAAAGTTGACTATTTTAATTAACAAAAGCTTACTTTTCAAACATAAGTTTTTATTATAGCCAAACATGGCCTAATTTCGTAAGACGGATTACATTGCTAGTCTCGTCGAAGACTACTGAATAACGAAAAATATTAAAATCTTGTACATTATACTGTACAACATTAACAATCGAAGACGCCCTTACAAGTAAGAGTTTTTACAATTCTTTGATGGGGGCAAAGAGAATGATTAAGGGTAAACAAATGTTGCTTTGCACAAGTCATGCGAGTCTAATGATAAATGCACATGCTCTTAATTAAAATGAATTTGATGTGAGTCCTCCTACATGATTAACAGGCTAATCATGAAATTATTCCTTTCTTAACAACTTTATCCCTTGATTTAATTCAATCAATCTCAAAGGCTATATGCCCTACCTATTTTTTATATGGCATCCATGTGTTATTACACTTACATAATATGAAAGTGAAAAGTATTAAGTTTTTTAAGAAAATATGATTATGTAAATTATTATTTTTTAAAATATATAAAATATCTCGCAATGTAATTTTATTTTATATATTAACACGAACAAATTCATTTTCTATTTATGATTTTAAACTTTTTGACGAGATAGTTCTCTTAACCATGTTATTTAAAAGTTAAAACTATACTAAAAACTGTCAGATATCCATTTAACTATTTTCGAACAAATCGTTTTCACGTGTGGCTGAATTCATTTTTTAATCATAGTCGAATATGCACAACTTTTTATAAATATGTGACATCGATATATCTATAAAGTTTAAACTTGATTTCATCATAAAGGTAGAACAGGACTACTTTTAGAAATTCTTTTATCGAGTGAGGCCACCTTCTCTCGTGCCAGCAGTCTTCTACTTCTAGTCGACTGCTTTACGGATTTTGAGGAAGACTTGCATATTAAAGAAAGGAAATTAGGTGCTTTGTAAATTCATAAATAAGAAGGGGATGATAAAAATTGAACTCAAATCTTTTACCAAATTTAAGATTGTATTAATTATCTCGTTTAAAAACTCGTATAGTTAGATAATGATTATCGCACGCATGCACGCACATGCGCACGCACGCACGCACGCCACACGCAGAAAAGAAAAGCGAGATAATTTTGATACGGGAGCCACCAAGGTGAAGAACATCTGTTAGCTGGGATGAAGAAAGTTATCGTGTGGTATCCACAAAGGGAAGATAACGAGGAAAAAGCCCCATTGTGTTTCTCGTGTGGGTCAGTCCATTTTATTGCACCATTATAAGGTGGGGTTGGGTTCAATCAATCATCTTTCACACTCTGTCCTTCCAACTTGAGGATAGAAACAATGGCCTACCTAGCTACGACTCATTTTTATTTGATTCCCTTCTTGATTTGATTTGATTTGATTTTCTGCAAAATATCATTTCAAACTTGATTCAAATCACTTCTTCGTTTTAATCATAAAACATTAAACAAAAATGTGCTACTCTCTGATGGGATAAATTCAAGGAAAATGCTAGATGTACTCCATGAATTACTGCATGGTCGACCCTCCAATAGGAGGTCGCCACTTGTCCCTTAAGTCATCCATGTAGTAATCCATGGAGTAAGTGTAGCATGGTCCTAAATTCAATAGCAAAGAACGTGAATAAAAACTTGTGAATTCTACAAATATTATAGAATTTGAGATTAACGACTCGTTGATTAATTGCAATGAAGTGCCAAATGATATGGAAAAAAAATGAATCTTAGGCCCCGTTTGATTGTAAAAAAAATTTCCAGAAAACACCTTTTCCACCACCACCCCTCGTGCGCCAATTTTTCTCCTTTTCAAGGAATTATTTTTCTTTTTATTTTGGTGGTTTTATGTTTTCCAGTTTTTTTTATTTGCAATTGGAAAAAATTCTATCAACAATAGTAAAAAAAATATTCCTTTTAATAAACAATTTCCATGCAAAATAAAGCCAAACGAATGGTATTCGATATATTAATTTTTAAAATTTTTTTTTTTTGGGCAATCGGAACAAATTCTCCAATGGTAGAAAAAAATTATCAATTTAATGGATAATTTTCATAAAAAACAAAATCAAACGGATATCAAACTTTCAACATTTTCCAGGTGAAAAATTATATCAATCAAACACAATTAATTACAATTCATAGTAAAACAATTTCTAGGCAATTCAATTAACTGTAATTCATTTTATTTCGACCTATTTCCTATATTTGCAATCAAACAGACCCTTAATTCTTGTTTTTTATGGAAAAAAAATTACGACCGAAATTCTTTTTTTATTAAGGAAAAAAAGAAATACGTTAATAGCCTTGTCCCATGAAGATGTTTTTACTACTCAATATATGATGAAGATTGAGTAAAATATAAAGAATAAAATTTTAATGCATTTTCTTCTTTAGTGACGTACAAGGTATAGAGCCACGATAAGATTTGACCCTTATTTTCAGGAAATAAGTGGAGAATACTCTAGAAGAAACGTGGCTGCTAAATCTCCCACACTTCAATTCAAGTGAGCAGCAAGGTTTCCATCTCATGTCAAAATAAATGCTTTTCAAACTCACTCTGCATTACAAAAAAAAAAAGGTTGAACCCCAACCATGAGGGCCCCCACCGACCCTACCCTGGACCATTGTGGAGGAGGTAAATCGCAGGATGTGCCTCCCAGGAGTCAGGGTGGAGAGCTTATGGATAGGCCTGGGCTATTAACCCTATGGTAACTCCCGCTTGCAACAAAGCCAATTCCACCTTGCGGGGAATCGAACTCTGCACACTACCGCGCTGAGCCCTAACCGCCCTCCCCTTTGCCACTGGGAGATTTGCCCTGGGGGCCTCACTCTGCATTACATATACTACACAATGTCTGGGTGTATTATCCATGAATTGGGGCATGATTGATTTTGCTTATAAGTAAGCCTTATAAGTTGCTTATTTTTCAAATGTCTGTCAAAATTATTTTTTCCATGGACCTTACTCTTTTAAGCACAATTTAATATACAAAAAAATTTGAACACTGTATTATTTAGCCCATGTTTGGTTTAACTAAATATCAGATTCTTAATAGATTTTGATGAAATCGACAAATGTATGGTTGAAAAATTAAAATGAATTGATAAAGTGTATATGAGAGAAGAGAATAACATCGATAAAGTTATAACGATATGTTTAGTAAAGTGAATTGATTGTACAAATAACGTGTTCAACTGTTTGATCCTATTTTGTGAGGGATTTTAATCCAATTAAAATTGAAAATATAACCGTTATTAGGTCCCACTCGTCTAATAAAAGTCAACAATAACAGCTAATTTTTCAATTTTAATTCGATTTTAATCTCTACCAAACAAGCAGAAGGCCTAATGAAACCTTACATTTAACTCACCACATTTCATGCAAAGTCGGTCCATTTGGCATGTTATTTTTTTCCTTTGAAACCGACAGTGTGTGTACACATATATATATGTTATATTATTCTCCCCTTCCAATATTTATTTCCAACTTCTATTCCACAGCAGTTTCCTATTATTGCTCTACACATGGTGGTGGGGTGGAGAGGGGGGGAAGGGAGGGATTGGCCCACCCACCCCATTCTAAGAGAATGTATATTATTAGGTTGGCAATTAATTACTAAGTACCAACACAAAGGTGACAAAGTTATTTTTCTATCCTTAAACCTGTTTTTATGTCCATGACCTAGGTTTGCTTTTCAAACAAATGTGTAATTTTGTGTGTGTTTTTTTAGAAAGTCAATTAAATATATAGGCTTTGTGTTGGTGCTTGGTCCTTTACAAGCAAGGTTGTACGGGAGAGAAAATAGAAAATATGATACAGTACGTGGACACGTTGTATCTCTCTTAAAAATAAGATGCGAAATGGATCTCAAGAAACGTTTAGTAGAAAAATTCAATATTTAAGAAATAAGTGTTTTTGAGATTGATTAAATAATATATATATTAAAAAGACCTATTTTGGGTTATCGATTGTAACAAATAAAAATCATGTAGAGGTTATTTAGTGATTTAAATATCTTTATATTTTTGTTTTGTCAAAAAAGATAAATTAAAGTAAAAAATTTGCGAAATTTATAAAAACTTTTAGAAAATAAAAGAAAATGCTTTTAGGTTACGATTCCATTTTGATGTTCCAATGTCCTAAGACCATTAATGAAAACGTCGTGGGCATCTAGACGTATGCTCATGGAATGATTTAGTTTCAAACCCTAAATTACTAATTGTGTTTGAGCCGCATTATTTTGGAAGAATATATTCTGGAATAGTAGATGGATAGAGAATTTGTGGTTGAAAAAGAAGGAAAAGTTATTGATGTGATGGAAAATATTATTTTATTGAAAAATGTGTGGTTGAAAATGAGTAGAAGAATGAAAATGAAAATTTTAATGTGTACGAAACATGGAAATTCTAATTCTAATTTAAACCTTACGAAAAGAAAAATTCCAAAAGTTGATTTGGGAATGGTTTTATCTATCAAATTTAAAATAATTATTTCAAAAAATTGTTATTATTCACCTAAACAAATCCAATACTCAAGAACCCTAATTTTGATTCTTATTCGCGTGATTTGAATATGTAACAAGAACCAAATGAAAATCTACCTAAGATAAATATCAGACCAGATAAACTTTTATATTACCGTCTTTTCTTATACTACGTACCAAATTTTGAGTCTATCTATCAATCATGAAAATCTTTTCCTAGACGTGTCAAAGGAGTCGAATTTCCTTGACTTGAAAAAGTTTAATTGGAATTTATTTTCAGTATATTTCGGCAGGTAAAGAGATAACATAGAAAAACATAGAATAGAATTTTTAAGATGAGGTATAATGAAAAGGCAAGCATATATGACATGAAGTGGACCAAAACAGAAGTTCATGGCCTGCATATTAATTGACATGAGGCCCACATGTTTGAGTATTTCTCAAATTCATTTTCAATTACACGTTCTTGTAATAAAATAATTTCACATGTAAATTCTATTTATTTATTTTTACTTTTTAATCATTCATTCTTCAAAAAATCACTGTTACATATTCTCCCAGAAAATGGTGCTCAAACAAATTTAGTATAAGTTTGGTATAGATTCTTTAAATTTTTTTCAAAACTCATTTTTAATAACATATACTTCCAATAAAATAATTTTGCACATAGATATTTAACTTTTTGATCACACGTTCTAAAAAAATTTCTATTTTAAAAAAATTACATCAAAAAGATCCTTAAATTTATAAGAGGACATAAAGTTTGACCTCTACAATGAAATGAAAACAAAACTATGAGGGTGTTTAGTGGTGATTAAAATTAGATTTTTGGTGGATTGTGATAAAAGTTTTTGAAATGTGTGGTTGAAAAGATGTGGGACCCATGAAAGATGTGGTTAATATTGATTGTTTAACTTTGACTTAGATTAAAATCAGATTTTAACCTCTGTTTGGTATCCATTCTTTTTTTCATTCTCATTCTTCTACTAATTTTCAACCACACATTCATCAATAAAATAATATTTTCCATCACATCAATAACTTTTCCTTCATTTTCAACCACAAAAAAAGTATGATTTGACACAAAGAATGCATTTTTTTCTAGAATAATGGTTACCAAACGGTGCCTTAATCTGGTCTAAACAGGTAATAGGAGTAATGTGGTTTAAGTTGACTTATAGTGATGGTTCTACGATTTATTTTTCTTATAATGATGAAATGTTTGAGTATTGAAAGGATCGATCTTTAAAATCCTCGTTGAATATATAAATTTTAAAGAATGGTTGTAAAAATACTAGTGTAAAAATGTCGAAGTTGGACAAGAATTAGATTTTGACGTTGATGTTGACAGATCGTAATGACATTTTGGGCCATTACAATGGATGGGCTGATTTGAACTGAATACAAAATTTATATGAAATTTACTTTACAAATTATGAAGGAAATTTTGTTTGATGCTTAAGGTAACATTTCTCAGAAGTCAGTACTTTCCGATTATTTGATAACATTTATGCATTTTTGTTTTTTAAGCAAATGCATATGACCGCATCATATAGTACATGTGAACTTGGTGTTACATTGTTGTGACCTTCAATCCCTCGTGTGTGACCTCAATTGTGATTGTAATGCAATTCACACATCCTGTAAACATTCCGATAGATCTGCTAATATCGAATAACTGTGACCTTATATTTCCTATACGTGACCTCCATTATGCACGCTTTTAGAATGTGGAATTTGGCAAGTGTATTGTGAGTTGTTGAATGCTCGTGACTTTTAATCCTCGTGTGACTTCCATCATGATATTAATTGTGACTTTTAATGCCTGTTTTGAATGTGAAGTTTGACTACTGCTTTATCCAACCATGTGAATAGAATTAGGGGATTCCATGGGATTTGGTTAAATTATAGTTTTAATTTAATAAATGGTTAGAGTATTTTTATGAGACATTTTAAAATTTAGATTGTAATTTTTTCTTCCAATTAAAGGTTCGGATAAGTTAGGGGTTGAATTCGTCAATATTTAAAGTAGTATGGAAACGACTTTCTAACGACATTGTGAGATTAAGTTTTTATAGAGTCGAATATTTCACACGAGCGATATTTGACAACTCTCACGTGTACCTCTTCAGACGTTTCTTTGTTTTTCTTGAAAATATTCCAGAGGAACATTTGAACATGAATTGGACTTATTTCATTGAAAAAGCCTTCGATTTAAGGCCCAAACACGTGGCCGAGTCTAATCCATGCAACGAATCCATATATATCACACCCACCTACCACCATTATCTAGAAGTTAGGGTTTAGTTCACAGTAAAATGTTAAAATTACTGCATCGACATTTATTTTTGTTAGCTTTCCTTGTTCCAAGATTTTACCTTCAGAATTGGTTTGCTCTCCAATGGGCACCAGTTCGAGCCATCTCAAGGTCACTCAGGTGACTACCTGACCGTAAATCTCAAGGTGCGCTTAAGTTGGCTCGGACATATACGATTTAAAAAAAAAAAAAAAGATTTTACTTTCAGAATTACCTCGTTAGACTATACATTCTAATTACTTAAATAAGACCAACTAGTGTTATTGAAATAAAATGTCAATTATTCTCAATTTTGTCGCAATTTTTTCATCAACGAATCTTGTTGCCCAATTTAGTATTACTACGAATCATCATAATTTTAGAAGTTGTTCGGGTTTTTCTGCATCTTAAATGTTTCGTACACGCTACATTGCACCCGACATGCTAAATATGTGTTGAACTTGAAAAAAATTTGGGAAAGCAAAAATGCAAATGACACCCGTATCTGGGGGGTTTGTTTTTTCTCCTCCAGTTGAGAGCTCTTATAGCCGAAAGGATGGGAACTTGCGTGCAGGAAGGTCTTTATCAGGTCCTTTGTCGTATGATAGAAATTTGCTTACCAAATTTGACTTTTTGAGTGGATTCTCTTTTACGTTTTCTTTAGTTATAGTCATAAACTTCCATCTTGAGAAAATATAATTAAATTATGCTTCATTTCCACTTATAAATAGTCAAAATAAGTACTTTTTTAATCTCCAAAAATTTATATTCTGTGTCGGTAGATAAACAAATCCACGGCTTTTAAGCAACACGTGAACATCCATGTATGTTGTGTAATAAAATCTCCAACCGTTGGTTTTGTACGTAACTAGGTCTACCAATAAAAGAAAATATGAATATTATGACAATGTTGTTTCAATAAGAAAAGGAAGACAAACATGGCTAGTGAAAGATGTATGTTAATTACATGGATTAAGGATAAATACGAGAATGAAGACTAGAGAAGTCAGCTAAACATAAAATAATTCGATCTTAAGAGTGATTTGATCTTGGTGAAAGTTCCGGCCCAGCGTGTTTTATTTTTTATTTTTACTTATGTGTTGAATCGTACGTTTTATTTAAAAAAAAAAATGAATATATAAAAGGTGAAAAACGAGGATATTTTAATTCACGTTATATATGTTGTCTCAAAAATCCGTCCCACCCCGTATCATGTGCCTACATTGAGATGGGAAATCTTTAACCCATTATTTAGACTTTTAGGTTCATCTTTTTTAATCAAGATTTGACCCGACTCGTGTCATTTTATAAACTAGTAGAAACTAGATCAATGTATAATCGTGCCGTGAGAGTTGTGTAACACTAATACCAATTTCACTAAATCTCACTTCTACGTGTCATGATTGTAAACTTCTACAAGGATATACCCTATTTTCCATAGCATAAATTTTCATTATTGCGACTAATATTTCAATACATGTTTAGCACACACAAAATTTCAATCCACCAACTCGATTTATACAATGTTAAAAATGCTTAACGACATATACCACTAATCACAATATTCACTAAACTTAGAAGTAACCACAACTCAAAATCGCGAAAAACAAGCAGATTTTGCTACAAAAATCAGTTAACAAGCGTAAACTTACAAATATGAATAATCAGTAATCAAAATAGAATTCAATGTAGTTTCAAATCGACTATATATAAGATTTTAATGCTAATACGAGAAAAGCAAACCACATGTACGATCTAAATTGTATAGAATGAATCCTAATAAAAAGCAAAACCACGTGCAAGATCTAAAAGCAAACCACATGGTAGTTATGTTTCATAAACTTGAAAAAGTAAATGTCATTAATAACACCCCAACTGTCACAATTTATAGGACAATTCTTTTTCTTTCTTGTTTTTATGATGTTTATAATATTGGAATAGAAATGTTAATGCAATGTCATGTGAGGGTATTGTTGATCACAAACATAAAATACAAGGACAACATGGAAATCGAATATTTTTCATTTATCCATATTTTGCATGGTATCATGGTTGGCATTCTCTCCTATGAGGAGGAAATCTGTACAGTAATATGATGAATGAGTTCAAAATCAAAAGTGCAGATGTTGTCATATATATATATATATATATATATATATATATATATATATATATATATATATATATATATATATACAGAAATGATCTAATGAGCACCGGTGCTCATCTTATCTTAAACACTGATGAGTTGACACATTAATTCATTGGTGGATAAAGATTTTGTGAGTTCCAATCCACCAATGAATTAATGTGCCAACTCATCGGTGCTTAAGATATAATGATCTAATGATTTTGCTTATATATATATATACATATAGAGAAATGATCTAATGAGCACCGGTGCTCATCTTGAGCACCGGTGCTCATTAGATCATTTCTCTATATGTATATATATATATAAGCAAGACAGAGTGTAAATATAGCAAGATTGATTAATTCCTTAAATAAAAGGAACAATAGATGAAATAAAATGCTAAAGGTATTCATGAATAATGGTTACGGGAGTCTTTCATAAAAAAAAAAAAAAAGAGAGAAGAAGAAGAAGAATTTATCCGGGGGAGAGAAGTAATTATCCCACCCCTTATTGTAAAGCTTTTCTCCAATCGACATTCTTAAACTCTCTAAAAAAAAAAAATTGTTAAAATTTATCTTGAGCACCTATTTCATGCAAATTTAATTTAATCTTTAATTAAAGACTTTACTAGTTGTCGAACAAGTAACAATTTCAACAGGACCTCAGTATCCGTTGGTTCATTGCAAAAAGTTGAACCACTCCTTTGTTTTAATTTAATTAAATTACATAGGATAAAATAAAAATGTAGACTTTTCTATGCTTTATATATTTGAATGGATTCATATTTAAGATAAAATTTATTATGGCTTGAAAAAAAGTTATGAGGTAGAATCAATTTCCACCTTGAAATTTCAAGGAAGAGTTACATTCACAATCCTAACGATTTAACCATTAGGCTTCAATCCATGTTTCAGACTGACTAACCAATGATGATAGGGACGCTTGTCGAGTGTGGACTAGCCCGCTCCCGTCCTATATCAATTATCGATACCAATTTTTACCGGACAAGTGTGGAGTAAGTGTTCCGAATTAACATCTGTAGACTTCACGAATGAACAATTTTTTTTAAAACGAACATATCTAATACCTTTTAATTGTTGTAATACATTTTTAAATTGTTTTTTCTATAAATCAAATAGACTCGGGCTTTTTAACAACTCTGAAAAACATAACATGTTCGGTATTGTTCGATACGTGTATAAAAAAAATGTTCACATGCATAGAGCATGCTTGGTCTAACCTTAAAAGGTAAAGTTTACTTTTAAGTATTTTTACCTAAATTTACTTACTTTCTATTACTTTTAACTGCAAAAAGTTTTTAATTTGAAAGTGATTCTCGAATTACTGTCAATTATAAATCTAAACCATCACTAAATAAAAAAATTGTTTTCAAATTTATTTAGTTCCGGCGAACCTTTTATTAGCTCCTATTCAGTGCAGTGAAATAAATATATTTTTAGTAGATTTTGATAAAAGTTGATGAAATAAATGATTGAAAATCTGTAAATCCCATGAAATGTATGATTAAAATTAATTGTTGACTTTGACTTTAATTTTAATTTACAATTTGAGTTATACCAAATAAAGGTGTTTCCAGAATGCTACTATCTATCTTTACCTACGATGCATTTTAATTTTATTTCATCACATTCTTAAAGGCATTCATAAATGCGAGGCTATGGCACGATTTAGTAAATCAAGATATCGGTATCAAAGATTTCGAGAAGCACATATGTGTCGCACAAATCTCGATATTGTTGAGTTGTGAACTTATTCCACTTCTTTCTTGCACTTGAGAAAGATTTGGGGGTTTCATAAATTATTTTTCTACGACGATAAATTAAATTATATTCTTAATAATTTTATATCCCGTATCCCGTTAGTCGCCTTTTCCCCGTTTTTTCCCTTTTTGTCCCCCCCTTTTTTCCCCCTTTTTCTTCCGTTTTTTCTGTGTTTTTCCTTATTTTGCCCGTGGTTTCGCCGTTTTGCTGGCGGGATTTGGGCGGGGCGGTGGTGTGGTTGGCTTAGCTTTGATGCTGGTGCTCGGGCGTGCTGTCGTCGGTGGGGAGAGGCGAGCGAGGTTTGGCTAGAAAGGGAGGCAGGCCTTGGTCGTTTCTGGCTTCATGTGGACGGAGCAGGCGGGGTGCTGCTGTTGTGGGAGCTTCGCCGGCGGGCCGTTTTGGCTGGGTCTCCAGCGATGGCGTCGGTTGGTGTTGGTGGTGTGTTGATTGTGTTTTGGTGGTCTGTTGGTTGTGTGGTTGTATGGTTGGTTGTGTTGGATTTGGTGGTGTGCTGGTTGGTGGTGTGTTTCTTTTTTGGTTGGGATGTGGTGGTTGTGCGGTGCTTGCTTCGGGTTTTGGGTATTCAATCACCGGTTTGGTGAAGGGCTGCTGTGTATTGATGATTAATGAAGACCTTGATTCCGGTTGTGTTTGCACCTGTTCTGGTTCCTGGGTTTGGTTGGGTCGGTGTTGTCTTGTATAGTTTTTTCTGTTTGTTTGCTGCTCGTTTTTGTTTATCGGTTGGTTGTGATGACCATTGTTTTAGCTTAGGCTCTTGCCTTTGTAGCACTTAATCCCACTTTGGAGGGCTTTGTGTTGGAGGTCTTTCCTCCGTGTACCGTTAGCTATTGCGATATGCAATGAAACTTGTTTCATTTTCAAAAAAAAAAGTGCACCTAGACTTTGCCTAGTTCGATTTTGTCTTTGGGTGAGCTTTACATTTTTTATTTTTTTTTTACATCTAAACATTTAGATCCTTTGAAATTTGATATTACCGTCTAATCGCGATTTACCTTTTTTTAGGGTCCGTTTGATTGCAAAGGTGAAAATGAGTAGAAAGAAAATGTTTTATAGAGAATTGATTTGCCTAGAAATTATTTTACTGAGAATTATAATTAATCGTGTTTGATTGATATAATTTTTCATGGAAAATGTTGAAAGTTTGGTGTCCGTTTGATTTCATTTTTTATGAAAATTGTTCATTAAATTGATAATTTTTTCTACCATTGGGTCTAAAATTTATTCCAATTGCAAAAAAAAAAAAAAAAAATGAAAAAAAAATAATTATACCGCGTACCATTCGTTTGGCTTTGTTTTGAATAGAAATTGTCAATAAAAGTGAAATTTTTTTTTACCAGTGTCTAGAATTTTTCCTAATTGCCAAAAAAAAAAAAAAAGGAAAATATTTACCCACCAAAACATCAATAATTTATTTTCCTAAAAAATGTGAAAAATTTGTAAAGTTGGAAAATATTTACCCGGGAAAATTTTGTTTATCAAACACTACAAAAGTTGGAAAATTTTTCATGAAAAATGTGGTCTTTTTCTGTTTAAATAACTATTTATTCTCTCTGATATCATATTATTATATTAATACTATTATAACCAAAATTTTGTATTCCAATTCCGTCACGGCGTCACTCAAATTTGTAATGGATTTCTGTTACATCTTATGTTCATGTGAACGGGCCAAAGCCAAACTGACAGATTTGCTTATTTGTTTCTTTACCTTCAACTTATGTGTAGGTTTATGAATGGTCCCTAACCTTTTATACTTTAATGAATTTTCGGTTGTGTTTGGTCCTTCCTCTAGTTTCATTTTTTAAAAATTCATTTTTCTAACTCATTTTCAATCACACACTCCCAATAAAAATAATTTTACACGTAAATTCAATTTTTCCTACTTTTTTCTGCACATTTATCAGAAAATCATTGTTACAAAATGTATTTTTCTGAAAAATGAAACTTGAGCAAACCCTTGATATTCACGTTGATCATGCCAAACTAGAAAGATATGGTTTTTGTTCCTTTTTCCGACACGTGTGCATAGAGTTGATGAAACCCTTTGGGCTCCATCAACTTTTGTCTTCACATAAGCAAATCGGTTAGTTTAACCGGTTAGGCATATTTTTATTTTTTCTCGAATAGTAAATTAATTTTCAATGGTATTTTCCACATGTTACACGTTCCAATTCCATTTGAAAATTTACAATTTAGATGACATACAATCGTTAATTTTCAATATTTTTTCCAGCTATCATTAAACTTTAAATTTTTTTACTATATTCAATCATTATTTTTTCCAAACGTTCAGGAGTGATACACAGAAAATAACATTAACTTTGGAGAAGCAACACTAGTTTGGTTTTAGGTCTAAGGACTAACAAAAGATCTAATTACAAAGTTGAATGATTAGATTGGAATTAAAAAAATGTTCAAGGACTATTTACAAACTAACGTAAAAGTTGAGGGACCATTCATGTTTGTTGCCCTCACGTACAGATCTCTCGTGGGGTTGGGTGCGTAGGTGAGTGGGTGAGTGGGTGTAGACTGTGGATTCAGACTCAGATATTCAGCTTAAGCAATTATAAAAATCCAAAGAGAGGAAACCAGTTTGATTCTCTCTCACTCACAGATTCAATTAGCCCACAAACCCTCGTTTTAGAGACTCCATAGCCACTCTACAGTTTGTTGTTCTTCCTGAATGCTACAATAGTACAGAAGATATACAGTTACATATATTTATATACATAAAGATACAATTTTTGAGCAGTAGTGTTGTGGGGATTGGAAATGGCTTCGTTAACGGTTTGTTCGTGGTTAATGGCGGCATGCATGTCAATTACTTGTGAAAAAGACTCTTCCATTTCTATGCTCAGCCACCGCTCTAATACGGCGACGTCGAGTCGCCGCCGGAAAAGGGCTTTTAAGACATGTGCTTTGTCGGAATCATCCGGTATTCGGAATCTTGTGAACTCTTGCCTGGCATTCGAGCCTTGTGATCGGTTCTGTAAATCATCTTCTGACGGAGTCTTCTCTTCTGAATTTTTACTTGGAAACGGATCCAGGAATGTTCCTTTGCATCACAGGCGGAGGAAATTCGCTCGTGCTGCCCGTTCTGGTAATTTTGCCCTCTGTTTCTTCATTTAGTGGGTAACTTTTTGTGTGATTGAGCTGTTGGGGTTGTTCTATTTACAGTAATAATAGATTGAATAACGATCAGTTTAATTAAAAATATTTTGAATCTTGATTTATCATGATTCTATTTTTAGGGCACTCGATTTACTGAATTCAAGGCTCATGTCTCTTGTTGTTTGAATGCGTAAGATTGAGCAACGTATTGTTGATTTTTTTATGCATGAAACATATTTTATCGGTGCTGTTGGACTGGAGGGTAAGTTTGGTAAAACAACACTGACAAACTTCATACAGATGGTGCCCCCGTTATCTCTGTAACATGAGTATGTTAACGAGCGACGAGCAATAAATTTGCAGTTACCTTTTAATCTATGTTTCTGGGTGGGTAAGGTTTTGTGTGTCGATCTTTAATGGTAGTTGCCAATTTTCTTGTTTATCCCAAAAACCTGTGTTAATTGCAAATAGAGTCTTATTTTGAATCTACCTTACTGTCACATGTAGAAGACTCATGTAGTCCCCTCTATGCGCTTAAGCTTTTAGTTTGAGTTGTTCAATATGACATACTTAGCTAATGATACACGGAATTTACAGTAATTGGTAAAGGACACATTGTAACTTGCCTTTGGAAGTTTGAACCCTAAGTTTGAAAAAGAGTTATTAAAATGTTAAATTGGAATTTGGTTTTCTTTAGGAATTCTGAACATGCTGTACAATGATTTCTTGTTACGGGGTTATTTACAATGCCCTTGGCTTCCATCTAAATTATAGGTGAAGCAATGGCCATAGTGGTGCAACCTGCCATGGAAGCTGCAGCGAAAAAGAAACCTCCAACCAAGCAGAGGCGAGTGGTTGTGACAGGTATGGGTGTGGAGACGCCAATTGGTCATGATCCAGATGTGTTTTACAATAACCTGCTTGAAGGTGTTAGTGGCATTAGTGAGATAGAGGCGTTTGATTGTTCCCAGTATCCAACAGTATGTCATCATGATTTCCCCTTCTATTGTTTTGAAGCAACTGGTTTCAATTTTGACTACAGGGGCTTTGAATTGCAGAAAATTGCTGGGGAGATCAAGACATTCTTGACAGATGGTTGGGTTGCACCCAAGCTTTCTAAAAGAATGGACAGATTCATGCTTTACATGCTGACGGCGGGCAAGAAGGCTTTGGCTGATAGCGGGATTACAGAGGAAGTGATGAATGAATTGGACAAAACTAGATGTGGAGTCTTGATTGGCTCAGCCATGGGTGGGATGAAGGTAATTTCAGAATGTTTTTGAGATTAGGATGTGCTTTAGCAAACAAACAAACCAACTAACTAAAAAATTTGAAACAAGGAAAAATTAATTGATGTATAAATCAATGGAAATGATATGAATCTGACTAGAGGTTCCACTAGCTGATGCGAGTTTAGAGTTTCACTTTTTGTAGTCTTAAATTGAAGTGCAACGTTTTCTGCAGTTTTGTTGCATTTATGTTTTGGAACGTTAACATGGGGTATATAAGCTACATAAGCACTTTTTATTTCAGAATTAGACATTAACACATACATTTTCTTTAAAATGGAAGTATTTTGTTTTTATTACCACATGATCCATTGGATTATTGGATTGCTTTTGCTGGTTCAAGCATCCCCTTACGAGAGTTTAAGGACCTGCTAATTCGAAAAGGAAGGATATTTCTAATTGTTAACAAATATTTTTTGTGCTTGTAACTTCAACTTTTTCAATAGACATATTTGTTTTCTTTCCCATTTTTTACTTTCTCCCCTCTCAGTTGCTTTGTGATTTGAACAGGTCTTCCATGATGCAATAGAAGCGTTGCGGATTTCATACAAGAAGATGAATCCATTTTGTGTACCTTTTGCAACAACAAATATGGGTTCGGCTATGCTCGCCATGGATCTGGTTAAATAAATTATATGTCCTAAGCTTAGCAACTTGTAATTTCCATAACCTATTGACATCTCGTAAGATCTAATTAATTTTATGCTCCAGGGATGGATGGGCCCAAACTATTCAATATCTACTGCCTGTGCAACAAGCAACTTCTGTATACTGAATGCCGCTAACCACATTATCAGAGGGGAAGCTGTAAGTGCTTTCCAGTTTCTTTTAAGCTCTAGTGTGGAGCTTCCCATTGTATATTGGTTCTGTTTCATGTTCTTTAAAGAATTAACTGACAATTGCCCAAATGTAAAACCTTCTAGTTTACTGCCATTTTTAGTGATAGTTGTTAAGAATTTGTAGGACATGATGCTTTGTGGTGGCTCAGATGCAGCAATCATTCCAATTGGTATATTTTTAATTCTCAGTTTACATATTTTTTAAAACTCACAATTTTCAGTTTCCTAATCATTACTCTTGTTTGTAGGATTGGGAGGTTTTGTGGCATGCAGAGCACTTTCACAGAGAAATAGTGATCCTACTAAAGCTTCACGTCCCTGGGACGCTGTAATGTTCTTCATCTTTCCACATGATAATTACTAGGTTCAAGGAAACATTACAGAGATGATGGACAGTTAAACAGAAAATCTGCTGAGAATCAGAATGCTAATTCTAAAATGATAAGTAATTCCACTTCAGAAAATAGACATATCTTGTGATTTCTAGATCTTTAATCAACTGAATGGATCTTCAACATCCAATTCCCTTGTTTCTATCTTCTATAATAAATTTTTATTGAGTGAAAATTTGGATTTATGTGTTGGATAATTGAAATATACTATAATTTTTTCTTATATAGCTTAAAATTAAGAATCTAACACTTAAAACGACCTCCATAATTTTTATGCTTGATAATGATGTAAGTAATTTCTTGATTCAGAGTAACAGTATCCCTATACTTATCTTTGACAGAACCGTGATGGGTTTGTTATGGGAGAAGGAGCTGGAGTATTGCTTCTGGAAGAACTTGAACATGCAAAGGTAGTCTAAAAGCACTATCAGCATAACATTCTTTTCTTCTGTATTAAAATTATTTCTTGTTGGCTCCTAGGTTTGTTTCTTCGTTCTGTATTGAGATAAATTTAATGGTGACTAATTTATTCTTTAAATATTTTTCCAATCATATTTTGGATGATTAGAAAAGGGGCGCAAATATATATGCTGAATTTCTTGGTGGAAGCTTCACTTGTGATGCTTATCACATGACAGAGCCTCATCCAGAAGGTAATATACCTTATGGGTCTCAAGTCTCTAGTTATTGATATTCTAGTTTCTATAAATAGTGCAACAAAGAACCTTGAATCAGTGTCTTTCTCACTTGACTCAAATGCAACTTTAACTCATTCATGCCTCAAAGCAGGAACTGGCATCATTCTATGCATCGAGAAAGCTCTGGCTCAATCAGGAGTATCCAGGGAAGATGTGAACTACATAAATGCCCATGCAACATCTACTCTAGCCGGTGATCTTAAGGAGTATCAAGCTCTTGTTCGTTGTTTTGGACAGAATTCAGAGGTTTCTTAGTAAATTCAAGTTTTCTTTTCTTTTATTTTTAGAAGTTGCTTGGTATCATTGATTGCTCATTCTGCTTGTTTGCAGTTACGAGTGAACTCCACAAAATCTATGATCGGTCACCTGCTGGGAGCAGCTGGTGCTGTGGAGGCTGTTGCTACTGTGCAGGTTCCTTGCATCTTATTTAGTTTGCAGAAGTCACTTAGAAATCATATCACATCTTTTTAACTTAGTCAGTCTAATACTCTCTTCATGTCACTAGCTAATATAACAGATATGTGTGCATTGCGTCATGACGCTGACGGGATACCACAAGTTGAATGAAAACTATAGTGCGCTTTATTCATTTGATGCCGGCTCGCGCCTGCAGAGGTTATCAGCCTTTTTACATTACAGATACACATAAGAGAACCAGCCAGTCTTTTTTCCTGGGATACATGTTTTCATCCGTACTCATTATGGTTACTTTAGGTTTGGTTCATTTGTCTCGTTCGTGATTGGAAGATGAAAAGTTCCAGTACTGGAAAGAGGAAATAAACTTTTTAGCAAACCAGTAGCCTATACAAGCTCAGTGGCTCAGACCGAGGGGAAAATGGAGTAGAAGTGGCAGTGAAGAACCATATCACTTTGTTTAGCATGGGAGAGAGAGATGAAAGTTGTGGGGTACCCTACCCCTCTTAACTCTCTTCTTCTTTCCTTCCAAATTAGATCATTTGGTGAGGTAAAGCGTTGAAGATGAGAAGAATATTTAGTATAAAGAAACACTTTGTCCTCCCATCAATCTCTCACCTTTCTACCCTTCCCTACCTTGTAACAAACTAGGTGTAGAGAAACATATGTATTGCCATGGGGAGATTATTTCAAACCCTTCCCTGTACCTTTATTGAACCAACGTAGTGTGGATGTAATTTCGTATAGAACTCATCCAGTAATGTCATGGCTGTTCCCATTTTAGTCATGAATCAGTCTGCTTAATGGAGAGCTGGGTGGTTAACTCCAATCTGTTAAAGCTCATCTTGTTGTCTCAGATACTCCAGAATCCTAAGAATACCATGTTCAAGTGTATAATCATTAACGTTAAACAAGGTTAGATAATGATGCAGGTTTTGAGGATGGAATATGTCATAGAATAGAGGCCTCAATGACCTTCTAGGAGGCTTAATTTTGCTGGGTTCCGCTTTTTAATCCATGTTTATTCTTGGCACCTTCATTTGGAGTGACGCAGTCCTTTAATGCATAATAAGACTGAAGGCCTGGCTTGACAATTTGTTTTGGGTGTGTACATCTTTTACGATCTCTCATCATCTCAATTTTTCTTTTCCTCACTTATAGGAGCCCTTTGCCATCCATTTTACAGGAGTCATGCAAGGGTTGATTGTAACTCGAAATATGGGTCCTTCATTAATTGTCTAAGCTCATTCTCTTTGTTCACTATTGATGTATATTTCATTATTATTTCTCACGTCTTTATTTTATTATATTTCAAGATAATATAGATTTCTCAGTTGTTTCACTGCAAACAAGGTCTATCTGTTCATACTATTAGTCTGTATTCCTTATTCGCAAAATTTATCACCGACTTGGAACTGTGTTCTTGATTGTGAACATGGACTTTATCTCCTTGCAGGCAATACGAACAGGCTGGGTTCATCCAAATATCAATCTTGAAAATCCAGACAATGGCGTGGTATGTTCTTTTGTGCCGTTACTTCTGTTGTTTCATCTGCGAAGGTTTATTGTTACAGCATACTGTAATGCTTTGTAGTCAGAAAGAGTGTTTGCCGATTCTTGTATATTTAATTGCAGAAGAGCATTCTTTTTAGATCATGAAACATTGGGATAACCACTTGCATAGCTAGTCAGATTGTCAAATCACTTCATTTTCAATGCCAAATTTCACTTTCAATTGGAGCGACCAGTAGTTGCAACCTTACTAGTTAGTACGATTTAGTTTTGCGCCTTTATTGGTCTCATAGTTTAGTTAGTGTATGTATAGTTAGTATACTTGAACTGTCTACATAGCATAAATGATGATCAAACATCAATTCAGGATATAAATATGCTGGTTGGACCAAAGAAAGAAAAACTGGATATCAAGGTGGCATTATCCAACTCATTTGGATTTGGTGGTCACAACTCATCAATCTTATTCGCTCCATACAAGTAGATCATTTTTGTGCTCTTGAGTTGGCAAAGAATTTCTGCAGAAGGTATGTAGTGGTGTTCATATTGATTTCAAGTGTAATATCTCACTGTCATGTAAATTTTGATGTTGATCTTGTAATCTTGTGGGGGAGAAAAGTAAAAACTGAACCTTTATGTATTAATTTGGTTGTTTCGGCTAATATAAGTACACTTTTTACATTACTGTTGGTTTTTCATCTCTTCTCCGATCCCTGTTTGAGTCGTGCTTTGTGGAAATAATGATTACCTCCATCACATAATCGAGTAAGTTTCTTGCCGCTGCAGTTACTTGGGCATTTCACTATGTCAAATATTGTGCTCAAATGGGATGATTGCTCGAGCCTAATGGGAAGGTGCCTTGAAATGAAGTGGGACGAAAGCTTGGTATTTTTGCCTGGTTATATAATATGGTCTCTTGAAACAACCAACCCTTTTGTTTCCAGTTAGCTGCTTCTAATGTACAATGTACTATTAGAGTGATGATTCCTGATCTGTGATACTGAATTTTGATTATATTTACATGAATTGCATTTCGATACCCTCTTATTAAATTGCTTATTCAACGAGCATTTTCAAGATTATGCCTTGAGAAGGACTCAAATGCTGACCTATATGCATGAAACATCAGCTAAGCATTGTTAATCGAATATATGAATCTTGTTGTTACTTTTTGATTCATTTCTAAGAACTTGTTTCTCTAATCTAAGCCTTAAAAGTCGATTTTTGTAGCTGGAAAATTCCGGCCAAAGTTCTAATCTTTATCCTTTTTGCATTTTCTCGACTTTCGCAAAACTGTCCTCAACCACATTCGTTTTCAAATATTGGTGGTGGGTTAGAGTTAAAGACGGAAATTTGTCATGGATGGCTGAGAGACGTGAGAGACGATGTTCGGGATTAGCACAAGGTTGGAGATGTAGGATTGGATAAATGAAAATGCTGTGGCGCCCCACCAATAGGGGGGGCGTCATTATGGACACCCGGTACAATTATGTATCCATAGCACAACCTTGGATAGAACCATTTGTACAGGGGCCTTTGCCAAGGTCTGGTGCCAGGGAGCCAGATGTAAAAATTGTATTGGGTGTTGGAAAAAAAAAGATAAAAACAGGCCAATGGAATGGTGACGTGTGACAATTTGGCAAAAGAAAATGTACTGTCCTGTACATGAAGCACTATATTTGACCCGTTTGAGTTCCTTTCTCTTGTCAAAATGCATTTTGAAATAGTGATTTGATAGAGAATATGGCTAAAATAGAGTTAATTTAATCAATGGTCACTAAGCTTTGTTATGGTTATTACTTGCTCATCGATTTTTAAAAAGCTACCCGTTGCTCACTAGACTTTACTATTTGTTACTATTTGCTCACTGAAATTTAAAAATTTACTCGTTACTCATCTAAATTTGAACAAGCTACTCGCTGCTCATTAAGCTTTACTATATGTAGCAATTATGGAAATGATACGGCTGATTAATAGGTAACTTTATTTAAATTTAGGTGAGCAACGAGTAACTTTTTAAATTTTGATGAACAAGTAGTAACATATAGTAAAATTTAGTGAGCAAAGAGTAACTTTTTGAATTTCGATGAGTATTTAGTAACCTATCACAAAGTTTAGTGACTATTCATTGAATTAACTCGGCTAAAATATAAAGAAAAATTTTAGATTTTTATGTAATATTATTTTATTGAAGAATGCGTGGTTGAAAATAAGAAAGAAAAATATATTTTGAAATTAATGAGGATCAAATATGTTCATTGTAACGACAACTGATAATTTGTGTAATTCAGAAAAAAATGGTTGGTGGACATTTACTAGGACAATCTAGCTTTTCCATTATAAGTAATTACTGAAAATTAATCACACACGACACGAGGAAGTGCCTTTTTTTCCTCTTAAGAAAAAAAAAGGAGGGCGTGGGTGGGTATTCTTGAACACCCGCTAAAGCATGAACCCGATACATGCGGTGAGATCACATGTTTTTTGGCATCACATTGTTACGTACGTTATCATCCACGTGAAATCGTGTTTTTTTTCCTACGTCAATCCATATCTTCAATAGTCCATTCTTCAATTTAACTATCTTAAATTTATTTTCTTGAGTACTATTTTAAAAGATTTAATGTTTACTTTTAATTGATCGTAATTTTACTATTAACGTACTGATATATTTTACTATTAACATACTGATATTATTTATTTAGTTTCACCTAAATTGGGATTGTAATTGAGTGGGGCTACGTATTATTAATTTATTCTCTTATATAAAAGTCTAATATCTGAGGTGAGTATCCAGTCGTAAACTTTAGGGCTCTGTGGGATTAGTCGAGGTGCGCACAAGTTGACCCGGACAACCAAAAAGCAATGAGAGATATAATAATTAAATATTAAAATTTATTTTGACTTCATATTTTTTTTTTTTTTTTGGGGCCGTAAAATATGTAATGAACACGGCCAAAGATGCGGGTAGTTGAATGTTGGATTTGGCATGTGAGACATCACATCTCACGTCTCTTGGTCGTGTGCTTTGGGCTCCAGTGACACTAAGCTAGAAGGGTTAAATGGATCTAGTCGAGTTGTCCAGTTCGTTCAACGTCGAATTTGATCCATTAATTTTTTTTACTTAAAATTGTATTTTTACTCGCAGCTCGCACGAAAAATTCAATGGTTGATTCGTGCTCGCGTTCGCACCCGCTGCTCGCCCCACTTAAAAATCCCTAAACTAAGCATAAACATTTTCAATTCTTGTGCAAATTTTGTGAAGCATGTCTTCATGTAAATATTAGGGGTGTAAGCGGTCCGATTTTTGCGGTTTTTGACAAATTTTCAAATCAAACCGTTTTGACCGGTTTGAGAAAAGCTCAAATCTAAACCAAACCGTTTTGACCGGTTTGAAAAAAACTCAAACCTAAACCTAACGGTTTGGTCCGGTTTTAAACCGCCGGTTTCGCGTATATTTTTTTCCTATCTAGTATCTACTTTTATGCCATTAATTCAATATATATTTATATCTTACTAGAAATAAATCTAAAACAAACTAAATATATTTACTATAAATTTAAATACCAACAAAATAAAAGTAAAATCACAAAAAACTAAAATATAGTTTTTTATTCGCCCTTTTGACGTTTTAGAATAATATTTTATGATAAAGATACAATACAAGTCCACTAAAATAAATATAAGGTCCAAAAAAACATAATAATGTCCATTTTCAACTAGCAAAAGGAATAAACGAATTAATTTTGTCACAGAACTCAAAAAACATCAAATTTTGTCACAAAACTAGCAAAAGGAAGAAACATTCACATACTCAAGAAGCCACAGAACTCATGATCAATTTTGTCCTTCATATACAAAAAAAATTTTAATTAGCAAATTGAAAAAAAAAAAAAGAATTAAGACACGGATCCTTCTAATAATGGCTTCCAAAAGACAAGTTGCAAATATTTTTTATCCCCCATTCCACTATATATACCCACCTTCATCTTCTGCAATTTAACACGGAATTATATATATTCTCTCATATGTAAACAAATGTCTTTTGCGCACCTGATAGCCCGAATTTCAACTTTAAACCTTACCCACGATCAATAAATATGTAAACAAATTTCAACTAGAAAGTGACAAAATTTCAATTTTTTAAGCCTTACTCACGATCAAATAAATATGCAAGAACCTGAAATAGTCTAATAATACCGGCGAACGTACACTACCGGTGACTGGGAGGTTCAAGATTTCGAGGGCGTTGACGATTTGGGGGAAACTAGGAGGCACCGCGGGGGAGCGAGGCTGCGATCAGCGAGTTGCGAGTGAGAGAAATGGAAATTGGAAGATTAGGGTTGTGACTTGTGAGTATATGGACTTGAGTTGAGCTGTTTAGTGCTACTTCTTTCAAATTTGGGCCTTTTTTTATATATAATTAGGCTTGGGCGGGTCATAAATCTTAATAATTAATAGAAACTTAGAAATTGACAAAAATACCTACAAAATGACAAAATTATTCAATTTTACAAAATTGAAATTTTGGATAAATTTTTTAAAAAAAAATCAATTTTTTATTTTTTTATTTTATATATTTTTCGCCGGTCCGGTTTGGTTTCAAACTATAATTAAAATTCTCAAACCTAAACCAAACCGTTTTTGACCGGTTTGGTTTGGTTCAAAACCATTTTGTTGACGGGTCCACGTGGCACCAAACCGCCGGTTTCGAAATTGCGGTTTCGGTTCGATTTTCCGGTTTGACGGTTTTTGCTTACATCCCTAGTAAATATTAAGCAGTTGTCCGCAAGAGATATAATTTTAATAAAATATGTTAAGTTAGAAAGTGAGATAAATTAAAATTAATATAACTAGTTGTCAATGAGAATGATATAGTTGCATTTGATCTTCTAGTAAGCGTAACAAAAATTTAAGGGTAATGCTACATGTACACACACACTTTTACACCTCTCTCACATGGAGGGGGGTCCACGATTATTTTATTATGTGTGGGCCCCCTTCCATGTGAGAGTGGTGTAAAAGATTGTGTACACTTAGCATTATTCAAAATTTAAAAATAATTTTTAAGGATTTGGGGTTTCATTTTAAAAGTATCATCTCGACTGTTTTGAAACGTTAATCTATCTATTCATACCCTCAAAAAATTGAATTGTCATAATCCAAGTCTTTTATCACTTATGATGCTACTACCTTACATAATCACAACTATCTTGAGACTACTTAGGGGGTGTTTCGAAGAGATTCTCAAATTCTACAGTAAATTAATTCTCATTTTCAACCACACATTTTTCAATAAAATGATATTTTTCATCACATTAATAATTTTTTCTTCTTTTTCAACCGCACATTTCCCATCATATTACTATTCAAAAATCAATTCTTTCTCCAAAAATTCCTCCCAAACAAGCTCTTATTATTCTCAATGCCGATTGGCAATTGAGGTTCACACCTCCTCTAAGTCTAAGATCACTTGCAAAAAACTGAAATTTCATCCCAAAGGATTAACTTATTATATAAAATAACCAAGTCCACTTAAAAGCCATTAACTAATATAGTTGGTGCAAGGTGAAAAATGCAAGTTTGCTAGTAGGACCCACCTCTCTTAATTCTAAGCATGCATCATTTTGTATTTAATAGGGATGTCTTTTCTTTCATATTCATCTAATAATTTCGAAATTTTTTCTCACTTGCAATCCAATGCAATTACAAATGAGATTGTGGTCACTTTCAAATTCTTCATAGTTTTCGTCTGGCTTTGATTTTGGTTCGATTTTGACTACTTTGAGGTGATGCTTTAGTCAAGCTTATGTGCCCCTAAATGTGTTGTGGGCCTAACATGCTTGATTTTTTCCTTTTGTATTCTTACCATTGTTGATGTCCTCAAATTTACTTTTTCACATTTTTTTCGTCGAAAAGTTTTAATAATTTAGGGAAGCAAAAGTCAATCGTTGACAAAGGAGGATGATAGAGAAGAGAGGCAATGATAGGCCTAGAAGCTCAACAAAGATGATATGAGTAGTTGAGAAAATTGTAGAGTGAGAACCTCATTTGGAGAGATGATCTAAAGAGGTTCGTACTCATATAAAAACGACCAATGCCATGTTTGAGGTCAAAAGATAGACAATGTCTGTGTGAAATTCAAAGTAGATTGATTTAGTATTCTATGACTCGTGGAACTTAGCCCCAACCTAGAGAGAAACTAAGAACCATAGAGTCAGAAGCTGGCTAAGTACGATCTACTCTAGCAATTAGCTCGGTAAAGCTACATGGGTCTTGTAGATACTAAAATCGAGAATTGCATACAATAGTAGTGTGAATTTTAGTCTAACAAGACAAGACTCATCCATAAGTTCACCAAAAATAGAAGATGAAGTCGACCAATTTCCCATGTCTAACATTATCTCCACTTTTACATCAATTCACAAATCCCCCAC
Organism: Fraxinus americana; assembly: GCA_035079005.1. Taxonomy (NCBI): domain Eukaryota; kingdom Viridiplantae; phylum Streptophyta; class Magnoliopsida; order Lamiales; family Oleaceae; genus Fraxinus; species Fraxinus americana. The sequence goes on along the minus strand of CM068717.1, from coordinate 4,630,150 downwards.
CTTAACATAAATCTAATTAGTAATTATCGAAGTCTGAGATCTATGTATCTCTTAATCAATCATAGCACGTGTGGTTGTTGAATGGTATAAAATAAAAATAAAATCAATGAGAAAAAGGGAAAATCACTCGAGGCAGCGTGCATGCAACTTGTCGAAGGGTTTCTTCTCAAAGAGAATGATGTTGTGTGTATTGGCCCCACTTACACGTGGGCTGGTTCCCTAGTTTGAAAATAAGGATGAAGTAAAAAATAAAGTGAGCTAATTTAATTTTAAAATTGGAGTCGATATATATTACTTATTTCACTTGTCATGCTGACATTTCTTAATTGTTTTCTTTGAATTGACTAAACTTCAATTTTAACTATACATTTTATAGGATTCATAATTTTTATCAATTTTTTAATTACATATTTCATTAATATTTATCAAAATCCACTAAAAAAGTTTCAAGAATTGCCAAACAACCCCTAAGATTTGATTAGTTTGTCCCTTAAAATAAAAGTTGAGTAACATGTTTGAAAAAGATCAAGCATTTGAAAAAAATTAATTTACTTCGGACATTGGATAATATTAGACAGAGAGCTTATATTGCAATAGAGATTTCGATTCAACTTATGATCAATGATTAAGTCTCTTATAATCGATATTAAAATAGTTTAAGATTCTCATTTTTGTTTCTAGATTTAGAGAATGCATGTTAAACTTGAAAGGATAATGTTATTTGTACATAATGATAATATGAAAGAGACCGACACAGAAAAAAGAGACGGAAAAAAATTTTTCGAGCATATTTAAAAATGTTCTTAAATTATTTATATGGATAAGGTTGTAACTTACCTCTCCATGGTATGATATTAAAATATGAACATACCACGTTAAAAATAAGATAGACATTATCCAATTTTTTGACTTATTGTCCAAACGTTAAATGAGAGAATTATTCTTGCCAAATTTGTGTTGGTGCCAACTATTAGGAATATAATTTATGCCATTGAACATTTCTTTTTCAAGGATTTCTACTAGAAATTCTCATCCACCTTAAATAATTAGCATAAATCACGGTAAAGTGGAGTTCGAGAAAATTCACAATAGGACCTCAAGAAAAATAGAAAACTGAGTCTTATTTTTAACGACTTTTTTATAAAATGTGTTTGGTGGAAATTAAAATTAGATTTCAAGTAGATTGTGATAGAAATTTTTAAAATATGTGGTTCAAAAGTTGTGGGACACATAATATATGTGATTAATATTGATTGTTTGACTTTGACTTAGATGAAAATTTGATTTTAATTCAAAACAAACAGGGCCATAGTGGAAATATCTATAGTAAATTGATTTTGAAAATGTGTGGTGTTCAAACAAATTTTGTTCGACTTTTTGGTAATCAGATATAGTCAATGAGGATTTGTTGATGATAATTTCATGTTAATTTTAGAGCGTCTTTAGTTCCTTATATTAGACTGAATTAAGAACCAAAGAATCCTATCGAGTGCGCCAAATATTTATAGAATGTACTATCTCATTTTAACCATGTTGATTACAAATCAACTTGGACAGTACCATTTGCCACAATCCAAGCCTGCAATTTTTTGATGTCTCGTGTTTTTAGATTCTCATGAACCCTAAACTAATAAATATGTCTTTCTTTCTTAGTCTAATAATCAATTATTTCAAGAATACACGTTAACGTTGTAAGGGCACGTGATCAAATTTGATTGCAAATTCATTATTCGTGATTGTATTTTATTAACCGAGGTCGAGCTTCACGTCACACTCCTTTTTTTTTTTTTTGGAAAATCTAGTAGGAGTTCACATTTAACATCATCTTGAAACTCCAAAAAAGAAAGAAAGAAAGAAAGAATCATCCTTTTAAGTAGGCAATCTACTTTTTTCTTAGTTTTAAGTGATACAAATTACTTTTTCAAAAAATATTCTTATTACATTATCAAAATAAGTAACTCATTAAAAAAAAAAAATCCATCTTGTACAAATTCTTCTAGGCATTCTTGTACACACATAATGGAAACAAAAAACCATAAAAGAAAAATAAATTATGGGCGTGTTCGGTAAAGATTAAAATTGGATTAAAATTGAAAAACTAGCCGTTATTGTTGACTTTTATTAGACGAGTGGGACTCAATAACGGCTATATTTTCAATTAAAATTGGATTTTAATCCTGGGCAAACATGCTCTATATATAAACAACACAAGTAAGCAAATAAAAAAAGTGGAAAATGGGTTAATCAACTCTCAAAAATCACAATTCAAACAACAAACTGCGACTTTCTCTCTTCATAATTTGTTTATCTTCTAAACCGATATTCACACATTGTAAAAATAAAATAAAATATTACAGCAATATATATCCAATTCACCATGCAGTAAATTTTTCAGCATGCATAGAACTCCACCATCTCCTCCAATGAATCCGGCTGAGGATCACCATTTTCAAGCATCCACAGCAAATGTTCAAACATCACGACTTCACATCCAACTTTGATCGTGTCCTCGCCGTCGCTGGAATATTCCACGAGTTCCCGGAACAGGGGATTGTCCAACACGTCGGAACTGATCATATAGCGCCGCCTTGACTTGCCGACGTAAACGGGATGGAGTTTTTTGGCGGCATTGGCGTGAGAGTACTCATCATCGTCGGAGAAGTTGTTGGTGGCAACAACAGAGCTGCTGTTGGCACGTCTAAGCTTGAAAGACTGCATTTTCTTTAGCATCGATTTCAGCTTTGAAAGTTTGCCTCCTTTTGCCATTTTTCCCCTTCTTATGGGCATTGAGAGGAGAATAGAGAAGAAGAGGTTGGGTTTTTGGGAGGGTTGAGAAAGAAGAAAGAAGTTTCGTTATTTAAAGAGGGTTGCGTAGGGGTAGGGGGTAGGGGTATGTATGGAAGTGAATGATACGGAAGTTATATAATTATTTATATATAATTATAATTGAATGGTCTTCCTTAAATCCCTCCGCTCGACCAATCTACATTAATTTTATTGTTTACGCTATATTTGAGTCTTTTTTTTTTTTTTTTTTGTGAAAAATGAGTTTTTTTTATAATGATTTTTTTTAGAATATGTGGTTAAAAAATATGAATTTTTTTTTAGACTTATGTAAAAATTATCTTATTAAAAAAATGTATGTACACACACACGATCATCAACATCAAAATTCTTAGGCCCTGTTTAGTACACATTATTTTTTTCATTCTCATTCTTCTACTCATTTTCAACCACACATTCTTCAATAAAATAATATTTTCAATCACATCAATAACTTTTCCTTCATTTTTAATCACACATTCTCCATTAATCTACTATTCAATAATACATTCTTTCAAAAGAATATGTCACAAACACACTTTTAGTATGAATTCGTAGATTGAGAGCATTTAGAATAGTTCTATCTTGAAGACTGATTGAAATATATATATATATATATATATATATATATATATATATATATATATATATATATATATATATATATATATATATATAATCAATTCTCATTTTTAACCACACATTTTTCAATAAAATAATATTTCCATCACAACAATAATTTTTTCTTCTTTTTCAACCACACATTTCCTATCATATCACTATTCAAAATCAATTCTTCCTCCAAAAATCTCTACCAAATAAGCGCGCGCATACACACACATATAATTAACTTAGCAGCATATGACTTAATTAAAATTATATTGTTACAATTAATTTCGGTGCTTGGGACCCATGTCCAGCTCTAATGGCAATTGACGCCTTTTTTTTTTCAAAGCATTAGAAAAATAAATTCAAATTAAATTAAATTAAATTAAATTAACAATGTCAAAGTCTTTGTTCTCCAAAATCAATCAACCACTACAAAATATAAAATAAAAATAAAAATAAAATATATGTATTTTCTTTTTTTCCAAAGAACTTTATTCTGAAAGCGACAAACACGTGCAATGAAGTTTGTCGTAATTTGAACATTCATATTCTAAAAAATGAATATTCCTTTTATTTTTAAATATTAATTAATAAGGACCCTTTTCCTTTTTAAAACTCCCTTTGGAAATAAAGAAATAACAGATAATTAGCAATTAATGTATATTAATTGGTGATTAGTATTTAATTAAATCGCCGGTGACGGTTGGTTACTTAACTTTTATATACATAAACCAAAGCATAAAATAATTTAACATACGTGTGGTATCATTTGTTTGACTTCATTGTCTTATTATGCAGTTCATAGAATGGCTAACATTTTCAAATATTCACCGAATGCAATCATTTAGATTAGATAAGGTTAAGCAATAGAGCTAATAATATTTTTTTAAATATCGAGTCTATTCGAGTTTAGTCTATGATAACAAACATGTTATCTACAGTTCATAAAATTCAACAACTTTTTTTTTAGTGGTCGGCTTTGCAAGAGGTGAATATGTTGACTTATGGTCAAATCGTATGTTTTGATTATAACAAACAATTTGTGTTTATCTCTAACTTAATCTTTAAATTGATTACACGTTGGAAAATTGAGTCAAAATTATTGAACGAGAAGTCGTCGATCAAGGAAGCTCAAACGAAGATTGATCGAGCACTCATGAAGACAAGCTTTACGTATCAAGCAACAAATCGAACACTTGCACCAAAATTAATCGAAGACTTTTATAACTAGACTTCTCTTGGCTTGGTTGTAAAGGTAAAACACTTAATTCTTGGCAAATGATACTTTGCAAGCTCAAGTAATGGTTTTCCCGTGCACAACAAAACTTACGTCATGAAAATGATTGCACAAAATTATTTTTCAAAAGGAAGTTTTTCAACCCATTTTTTGAAAACTATCAAATCTAACTTACTTTGAAAAATCGAGTAAAAAATTATTATTTATTACAAACAAAATAAAGATTGACTCAAACCACCTCTGGTAATCCGGACATCCGGATGGCGAACCGAACGTTCGGTTTGCCAGCAACGGTTGATTTTTTGACCGTTCTGACAGAGTTCTTTAACGGCTAGTTTGGATCGTCCGGTTCAGAACCGGACGTTCGGATGGTCATTCGGTTTGGCAGAGATATTGGCGTCTTTCAACTGCTATAAATACCAACTTACCTACCATTTGAAAAATAACTTTGAGCATTTAATTGATATTCCTTTGAGCTAACTTTGTATTCTCATATCCTTTATTATCAAATCATTTTGCTCTTGAAACATCTTTGATCAAAGTTAATTCTTGAAAACCTTTTTATACATCAACGATTTACACACAAAACACTTGAACTTCATTCATTGCCATCAATTAAAGTGTGTGCCTACTTCCCTTCTTATACTTAACCTTGTATTCATTTTTCACTGAGAAGAGAAGATTTCATTTGTAAACTCATCTTGAAATTGTGGGTCGTGTTGAGGTCCCGTAAAGTTCAACATTGTATAATGATTGATGCTCCTTGTTTGTAAGTCATTGGAAGCGTTGTAAAGGATTGGATTGCACCATAAGTCAATCAACATAGTGAAAATGCATTGTTCGTGTCGGAGAGTTTGGTAACGGAGGACGTAGATCATGTTTGTGATTGAACCTTCATAACAACATCGTTTGCATTCTATCCCTTTTACCTTTTTTTTTTTTTTTTCGATAATCAAGAATTGCATTCATGAGAGAATCAACGATTACAGACGACTGTTAAGCCAAATAGCTTGAGAGATAGAGTCTGGAAATCCCTCCCACCACATTTGAATGGACTCCACTTCCCACGCATGTCTAGCTAGTTCATGAGCTACCACATTCCCTAGTCTACTTACATGGCATATTGTTACATCCATAAAGGAAAACAAAAGGCGTCTAATATCAACAATGATTGAGCCCCAAGGAGACAGGGTATTAGATTCGGCGTCATTGAGCTGTGAAACAACTAAGAGGCAATCTGATTCAAAGACTAAACGAGATATTCCCATCGGCATAACAAGCTAAAGCCCTCAAAGTACTGCAAGAAACTCTATTATTTAAGTGCAAATTACTCTATTCCCTACTTTTGGAGATCTGAATTCAAAAATCAGATCTCAAGTTTTATTTATCACAAATCAGATATTTTATAAATAGATACAGGTTTTATTATATTTAACTAAATATTAACAATAATATTATAAAAATTAATATATATACACCCACCCCTCCCCTAAATTAATTTCAAACCTAAATCACGTTTCTATCTCTCACTCCTCTCCTCTCCTCTCCTCTCCTCTCACTCACCGGCGACATGGAAGAGGCGGCGGGGTCGTAGTGGTCAAGCTGTCGTTGGTGGCGCACATTGAAGACTCGCAAGGCCGACCGACACTTCTTCTTTCTCGTTCCAGTGACATCGGAGATGTCAATCAGCGACGATGTGGCCTCCTCACCACCTACGGAGCCCCTTCAACAACATGACGAATTCCCTGGATATCAGCAGCCGAAGTCCCCGCTGGTCGCCTCCCCGTTATGATGCAGTCTCAGCTGCTACAGATCCATGCCGCTTCTCCCGTCCGCTGCCATAGATCCATTCTGCTTCTTTTTATTTTTTTGAGTAGTATCGTGGAGGTGTGCAGTACAGTGGTGGTGCGGTGCGTGGTCGATGTGTGCATTGCGGTGGTGGAAGTTATGTGCGGTGCGTGGTGGAAGTTACGACGTTGTACGTCCAGATCTGAGCGGCGCTGCTTTTTTTCTTGTTGTGGGTGGTGGTGGAGGCGTCGTTAGTGTTTGCGGGATGGTGGGTTATGGCTTGTCGGCGGTCGCGACGCTTGTGATGAGGTGCGGCAGTGTTGGCGATGTTAGTTATTGTGGTAGGGTGGTGGTGGTGGATCTGATAGGGTATGTTGGATCTGGCGGTGGTGGATGTGGTTGGCTTGGTGAGTTGCCTATTGTGGAGGTTTCTGTAGTGGTTTGCGGCGTTGTGCGGTGGGTTTTGCATTACTGTTAGTGGTGGAGGTGGTGGTTTCCCGTGGTATTTGGTGGTGTTGCGGTGGTGGTGGGGTGAGGTGGCAGTGACTTTGGCGGCGGTGGTGGTGGTGCAGGTGGATTTGGTGGTGCGGGCGGCAGTTGTTTGAATCTATGTTGTGTTTCGTGACGCGTTGTGCTGCTTGTTTGGTGGGTTTTGTTCCGTGACCTGAGCCATGTGCCGTGACGTGAGCCATGTACTGTGACCGATGCTGTGACTATCAATAAAAACCTGAGCAATGCCTAAAAAATATTTTGTGACCTGTGCTGTGCTGTGGCCATTTGAAATAAACTTGTGACTATCAACCAGAATTTGAGTCATTTGAAAATAAAATGGGATTATGAACAAAATCGTGAGTCATGTGCAATATATTTTGTGACTTGTGCTGTGACCATTTGAAAATAATATGTGACTATTAATAAAAATGTGAGACGTGAGCCTTATTGTGTTATCAATTATTATAAACAAAAAATCATGTGTTGTGACATGTGACCTTGGTCAGTGACTGGATCGCGATTTGTGACCTGGATCGTGACTCGATCGCGACTTGTGACTGACTAATCGTGACTGACTCGTGACCGTACAAAATTCATGTCATCGGAATAGTCGTCGGAATCGAGTTATCACGAATAATCACCGGAATCGGAGTGGTCGCCGGAGAAGTCGTCGGAATCGGAGACGTCGCCGGAGTGGTCGCCGGAGCAGTCGCCGGCGTGGTGGGGTGGTGGTAGTGGGGGTGGGTTAATTTTATATATATATTATATATTTATTTATATCTTTTTATATATTTAAATAAATAAATAAATATTTATAAATATGTGTATATATAGGTTAAAAAATCTGATTTTTGAAATGTAAAAGTTGTTTTGTTATTTTTGAAATAGGGTAAAGATAAAGTAGGGAAAGTGAATTTTTCCCATTATTTATGGATCGGCCACTTCCCATTCTCCTTTTGAGGCAACTATTAACACCTTTCCTGCATGGTCCCTTAGAACAGCACTGATCCCCACTTTGTGAAGGTGATGAAAAGTCGCACCATCTACACTCAGTTTCAAAAAAATTGTCGGAGGAGCTTTCCAAGCACAAAAGTTATTCAAAGCAGAGCCCAATTGAGTTTTGACCCCTTTTACTTTGTGCAAATTACGTTTGTTCCACCTACTCACTTATTTGTGTTGTCTTCTACTATTTGCTTGCTTATTACATTACGAAAAAAGATTTTATAACCAATTCACCCTCCTCTTGGTTAGTCAATCTTGGGTTTTCAGAATATTCATGGTCCATTGTTTATTTTTAACGATGAAATAACAACTCTGCTATAATTCAATTTCATCGAAATATACTTTTATTTATTAATTGATAGATAATTAGTATAAAATTAAAGTTTAGGTAATTATAGTTGTCATAAATTTTATTTGCTACATTAAAATTTTGATTATTTTTCTATACTCGTGTTATCGTTCACGTGAAACCTATTTCACTTTCATAGCAATCTGAAATTTATGGTTTCATATTCGAACGAAGAACTTTCATCGTTAAAAAAGAATGGATTACGAGACAAACTTATAAATGATTGTAAGTAAAAGTGGAAGAAATATAATCTTGAAGCCATGGACTTTGCCCCCAAAATTTCCTCTTTTTCTTCTTGCTTAAACTTCAAATTGAACCGTTTGGCAGGTCTTTTGAAAATTCAAAAACTATTCAGACTAATAACAATTTATTTTTAAATATGCTTGAATAATTTTTTGGAAGCGTTTTGTTTAACTGGAAAGAATTTTTAGAGGATGACCTAAAGGCTTGTTTAGCAACATCTTTGAAAAATCAGAAGTTATTTCTGAGATTAAAAAATTGCTTTTGAACTCATTTAAATAATTTTTTTGCAGTATTTTGTTTTGACTAAAAAAATATTTTTGAAGATTCAATTGAGTATTTTTGTCTCCCAGAAGTGTGTTTCTAACTGTCCAAGGGCTCATGCATATGAACATTATTTTAGGGCTTCAGCGGAATCATAAAGAGGCCTAATGGATTTTATGGCCCAATGGATCGAACTTGCCCATCCGTTTTTAACCCAATTAGTTATTAAAAGCCTTACTAACTCAGCATGAAATGTCCTGACTACTTAAAACCCATTACAACCAACTGGGCTGCCATATGCCTATCTCTTTGGTAGGCTAATCTAATTGATAAATAAAGAGTTATTTGCATGTTTCATCTCCAACTTTTCACAAAGGTAACAAATATACCCCTGACCAATTTTATTAACGCAAATCCATCCTCAATCTTTTGGGAATTAACTCCCTCTTAACAGATTATGTCCCTCAACCTTTTCATTTATAAATTGATGAAATTCAGTGATGAATATTCCCAAGAAATATGTGAACAAGAAGTTGGGTTCGGTTGTAGTTGTGGATTATACTAAATGTATGATTAAAACCGATTCAATTTATAAATTTTCTATTTATAACTATTTGTAAATTTAACAAATCGAGTGCTAAGATTTATCTTTCCTTCTCTTTCTTGTTACTTATTATTTATTTTCTTATCCGAATGCATATTGATTGTACGTTTAGATGGAATGAGTTGATAAAATTTAATATTTTGCTCTCATTCTCACTCGCTCCCTTGTTCCTTAATTTTTGTTTCACGTGTTATTATTATTGTCTCCTATTAAACAACACTAGAGATGAAATTACAATTTCAGACGAAATTTATTGGAGATTAAATTTTAAATTAATGGTCTATTCATTAGATATCAATATCAGAGAGACCAGAAGTATTTTATTTAAATTATGCCAGAAAATGCTCTTAAAGATGAAATTTGAATTTGAATAATGTTAATTATCATTAGATATCTTAGATGTCTCTAATTGATTTATCATTTTAATTGCCATCTTAAATGTATAATTTCAAAAGATATATTAATTAATGTATTGATAAGCACAACATATGATGAATATTATAAGAATGAAATATTTTAGTTTTTTTATTATTAATAATTATATGACGAAATATTGATTGTGTTTTTTCAAGGTAATCTATAAATTGAAAAGGACAATCTTGTTTCTTGGATAGAATTGGGGCATTTCCTACTTGGCAATAGGCTACTTTCTTCTTTCAGCTGATCATTCATATCTCACTAAATCGAACGGCCAGGATTTGTTAGATGATGTGTATTTCGTTGACCTGCAACTCGCCGGAGTCCTCCTCCGCCTATCGGAGGTTTCCAGCGGCGGTGGAGGAGGGTGTCGCCCTGGCTCTGTCGTCGTCTTCCACGTATTCGATCGGGAAGAACAGCGATGAATCAGACGGCGATGGGGAAGAGGTACGGAGTGAATATAAAGGAGGGCCATTGGATGGGTTCGATGCTTTGAAGAAAGTTTTCCTATAAGGTATATATTTGTTTATTTTTTTGAGTTCAAGTTCATTGTTAAATAAGTTTTGGGGAATAATTTAAAAAGATTAATTTTGCTTTTAAATTTGACGTTCCGTTTTTTCATTTTAAGTGTGTTTTAGGGTTTTTATTGTTTCCTCTTCGTTGATTTTGTTGTTTAATTGCATGAAGAGTATCTTTTTACGAAAAATAATGAACCTATGCGCGGCGAAGATAAATAACAGTTACATATATAAAACAACAGAAATGATCTAATGAGCACCGGTGCTCATCTTATCCTAAGCACCGATGAGTTGGCACATTAATTCATTGGTGGATAAAGATTTTGTGAGTTCCAATCCACCAATGAATTAATGTGCCAACTCATTGGTGTTTAGGATAAAATGAGCACCGGTGCTCATTAGATCATTTCTGTATAAAACAAAGTCAATGGGTTTTGTTTGGTATCTTGTCCATATGTCCAACTCATCAGAAGTTTTTAATCAACATAGCTCGATGCCACTGTATTTGAACCTTGGTTTCACATCGCTAGGTAAAAGCTTGTTCGAGATCAGTTAATAGCAAAACAAGTCCGTTTCAGTCAAGAGTTGTTTGCTCCGGGGAAAGCATTGGTCTGAGGGTGCTTCACATTGCATTCAGTGAGGGTAGCTTCTGAGACTAACTAGTTTTCATTTGTCGTTCTAACGAATGGGGTTGACACTTGAACTATAGATAACATGGTGCTCACTTGATCAATGAATTATCTTTCATCAGCTGTTGAGGAGGCAGTACCAGTGCTTTTCTCAGATAGTCAAACAAGGGGGGGGAATAAAGAGGTGAATCGATAACTAATGACTTGTCTAGTTGAAGCTTCAACATTTTGATGGTATAGAGTTCGAAGAGTATTGAAGCCCTGGCAAATAAGGAAATATACAGGAACTTGCTGCTATACAAGCTTGACTTACTTGTTTGATATTCTTTTAACGAATGAAGCCATGTTTGAATTTAATTTAAAGATCATTAAGAATTCAAATTCAGTTTGGCAACCTATTTCTGTTTCAGCTTGATTTGGCCCATCTGCATCCATACTAATGAGTGCTTGGTTTTTCCAAAGATCATAAAAAATAGAAGTTAAGTTAGGACAACCTATTTTAATCTTTCAGCTGTCTGGCTCTTTAGCAACATACTAATGAATGCTTGTTTCTATGCAGTGTGGATGTAACACTGAATATTTATGTTTTCTTGATAACTATGAAGGAAGATTTTATATTTATGCACGTAACATCAAATTATATTAATTTTTTTTTAAAGGTAATCAAATATTTTATTAATCAATGCATAATACACAGGAAGCGAATTATTAATTTAAATCGGAAAGTAACAACATTAAATTAGGCAACCCATCTATATGCCTAGTAGTTGCAACATTAAACTAAGTGTACAATGTAAAATAAAATAATTCCCTATTCTGCTCTATTGTCCGTGATTGACCTTCAAAACATCGACTGTATCGTTCTCTCCACACACACCAAACGATACAGCCTAGAATAAGGTCCCATACAAATTTGCTATCCTTGTCTCGAAAGTTTCTCCTCCATGCATTTAACATGTCCTCCATACGCCTCGGTAACACCCAATCCATGTGTTGCGATACCAGAATATCATTCCATAGTAAACGAGCAACATCACAATGAAGGAATAAGTGATCAATCGTCTCCCCATTCCTCTTACACATATAGCACCACTCTGTGACATAAAAACCCCTTGTACGGAAGTTATCTACCGTTAACACCTGTCATCTGACCACTGTCCATAGTAAAAATGCACGTGTGGGGGCAATTTACACTTCCAAACCATCTTTCAGGGGAAAAATCTCTCTACATGATTCAATAAGGATCTAAGATAAGTGCGAACTGAAAAAATACCATCTCGTGTCAACCTCCTTCTGCTACAATCACCTTCTCCTGCCCTGATATGTACCTCGTATAAAGATGTCAAAAGCAGCGCATAATCATCCAATTCCCAGTGCTGCAAACTCCGGCCAAAAACAATGTTCCAATTAGAGCTCCCATTATGGATATGTAAGATATCGTTCACCATGGCATACGGCTCCAATGTAATACGGTACAAAGAAGGAAATCCTACCTTAAGTGGTTGATCTCCACACCAACAATCATCCCAAAAGCTGATGTATTTCCATTTCCCACTACAAGAGACAATCGATCCCGAAAGTCGTTCCACCCTCGCCGGATATACTGCCACAAACTCACCCCATAAGAACCATGTCTCTCACCTGAGCACCATCCCCCCTCCAAAACATCCTATTTTGCCCCTATAATATCTCTCCAAAAACTAGGGGTGTCCAAAAGTCTCGAACCGAATCGGACCGAATCGAATCGAGTGGTTCTTCATAAATTAAATACCCGAACGGGTACCCGAATCGAGAACCGATGGGTTTGGGTCGGGTCTCGGGTCTAGACCAAGAATTGAAGAACCGAAACTAAATATTTTTTTTATTTTTTATATTGAATTAATTAAATTATTTTATTTTTTTAAAACAAATTAGCAAATTAATTAAATAAATCAGATTATTTCATAATTTTAATTTTAAAGCCCAAATTATTTTTAAAATCCATTAGCCCATTTTAATTTGAAGCAAATGAATATACTTTATGTAGTGCTACTGTAATATTAATATCTACTTTTTGGTATTTGTATGCATTGAATTAATCTTATTGGACGGCTAGTTATATATATGTTTTTGAATTGGGCTACGTTAATTTGTAAAAGTTACGAATGAAATGTCATTAGTTGTATTTATGTAGTGTTACTGTAAATATTAAAAAATTTAATTATGGTACGGAACCGAACCGACCCGAACCGAACGGAACCGAACCCGAACGGTTCCATAATTATATTTGGACCCGACGGGTCCATTTATTAAATATTCGAAAGTTTTGGGTCGGTTCGGGTCTCTTCAGAACCGAACCGAACCGATCCACGGACATCTCTACCAAAAACTCTCCCTCTTCACTCCGAATCTCCTCAACCATTTACCCAACAAGGCCTTATTAAACAGTACAAGATTTCTTATCCCGAGACCATCGAAACCAATAGGATAAAAAACTGTACGCCAGTTAACTAAATTTAGTTTCCTCTCCTCTCCTAATCCTCCCCAAAGAAACTCCCTTTGGAACCTCTCTAATCATTTTACCACTGCAACAGGAATGGGAAACAATGACAAGAAATAAGTAGGGAGATTCGACAAAGTGGACTTTATGAGAGTAAGACGGCCCCCCCTTTGAAAGGTACATATATTTCCATCCCGCTAGCCTTCTCTCCATCCTTTCCATAATACTGTTCCAAATTTGTGTGCTTTTAAACCGAGTTCCTAAAGGAAGCCCAAGATATGTCATAGGTAATTGCGCCACCCTGCAACCCAAGATCGCAGCCAACTTCTCCACGTTATCGACCTTTCCCACTGTGTTAGCCTCAGACTTTCCTAAATTTATTTTCAATCCAGAAACGGTTTCAAAGTACAAGAGTAAACTACGCAAGTTCCTGAATTGCTCATCATCCGCATCACAGAAAATCAGCGTATCATCTGTAAATAGCAAATGAGAAACCTGCAATTGCTCAACAGCAAAGCCCCTTAACAAACTTTGTCCCACGACCTTCTCAAGCAACCTATTAAATGCTTCCATAACAATGACAAACAACAATGGAGACAAAGGATCCTCTTGCCTCAATCCTCTACTACTATGAAAATAATCCTCCGGAATGCCATTCACTATAACTGAGAATGAAACCGTAGAGATACAAAATTGAATCTACTGGCACTACTTTTCCCCAAAGCCACATCGCCTAAGCATATACAAAACAAATCCCCAGTTAACGTGATTATAAGCCTTTTGAATGTCGAGCTTACACAACATTCCTGGAACCCCTAGTCGCAATCTTGAATCAATGCATTCATTTGCTATAAGTACGGAATTCAAAATCTGGCGGCCTTTGACGAAGGCATTTTGAAATTTAGACACTACTTTCCCCAGCACCTTCTTCAATCTATTCGCCAAAATCTTCGCGATAATCTTGTATACCCCACTTACCATGCTAATAGGACGAAAGTCCTTAATATCCGTCGCTCCTGGTTTTTTAGGAACCAGCACAATAAACGTAGCATTGTTACTTTTTAAGAATTTTCCAATGTCTGATAGCACCACTTCCCAGCAAGCCTTATAGAATGAGAAAGAGGATCCATCAGAGGACTTTATCGTCATTCATGCTGAACACCACCTCCTTAATTTCATCATCCCCAAATGGTCTCTCTAACCAATTAGCATCATCCTCAGTAATAGTGGAAAAATCTAGCCCCTCTGGCCTCCAATCCAGCTATTGACGATAAAGATTTGATAAAAGTTTACCATATGGGTCCCGATATGATGTGGATCCTCACGACTGACCCCATACAAGAAAGAGAGTCACCTTATGGATCTATAACAACGGCAAATAAAGCAAACTTTGTAGATACCCTTCACTAAAGAGTCACCTTAAGAATATATATTCAGATAGATGTTCATTGAGGTGGACATATTTTAATTTCTGCCTTGCTTTGTGCTTATATGCTTCTACCTCTTTGTCGTAATTAAAGAGGAAAATCATCTTTTGGGCTTGCCTTGTTTGGGCTTGCCTTGTTTTGGCTTGGACTCACAGAACCTACTTTCAAATTGAGGGAATTGTCTTGACGTATAGCATCTGGTCATTTACTTAGTGTAATTGCTGCTGTATACCCTTTTCGTTTCTGCTGTCTCGGTTAGCTGATAAGTAGCTATATGAAATTCCTGCTAAGAAGATTCGTCCTCCTTCTCTTCCATAGTTTCTTGGCCTTGAAAGTTTCTAATCAAGTCAACTATCCCTATCTAGGAAATAAAGGAATTTCTTTTGATGAGAAAAATATAATTTCCTTAGGAACCTCCTTATTATGCTCGTTTGTGGACTTTGTTTAGGTTTTTTTCCTGATCTTAAAAGTGACTGAAAGGGAGCAAACTTGGTGGCCACTGAAGGGTTTTGGCACTGGTTGCCCAGTGTCAGCTTGTGCATTTGTTTATTGCATATTTAATATTCTTGATTTTTTTCCATATAGTTAGGCGTCTTAAGTAAATAAGGTCTCAAACTTTTTATTTGTGCATGGGAGTGTCGGTGCATGTTGTGCAAAATATTTTCCAGTTTTTTGTCTACTAGGATCTTTAGTTGCCATTGTAGAAGACTTGAAAGGACATGGTGGTACAAAGTGCTGGAGTAACAAAACCTTTGCATTTCAGTTGAAGGCTTCTTTAAGGTATGGAATCAAACCAAACTTTGTTGCTACAAGTAGCAAAATCTTAGTTTGATTATATCTATTTATTTCTTTGTTAATGATCTTAGTCTGTTGCTAATATATTAGCATGCACTTTTGTCCTGGCAGACTATTTGCAGTTTCATGCAATAAATGCTTTGTTATGATTATCATTGCACTATTATACAGGGTAGATAAATTTGAGGTAAATATCCAGACGCTTTTACTGGCAAATGCTGTAAAAGGAAGTTTGAGTTTGCTTTGAATTTCTATATTTGTTCCACATGGACATCTTCAACACTTGCTTTCCATGATGAACTTATGGTACAGAATAACTATAAATTCATGATACTTGTTGGAGTGGTCGGGAACTTTTGAAATCATTTACTAAGCATCACACTGAATGATATAATGGTAAATGCCAAATCAAAAGGATTACACACGATTGTAGATCCGTATTATTGCAGTCATATATAATGTGAACTCTTGTGGACAGAAAATAGACTTCAACCTTGTATAGGAGGAATTTTGATAAGAGCATTTACTCCATGCAGATATTAGAGAAAATAATGACAAACCTAGTTTTGAGCCTAGTAACGACAAGCTAACATCTGCAGTTAGCAGAAATACCGGCTCCTCCATGCAGATATTCGAGAATGTAATGACAAAAACCTGTTTTGAGCCTAGTAACGACAAGCTAACGTCTATGATTAGCAGAAATGCCGGCTTCTTTAGATTTTATTCTCAAAGATTCCTAACAGACGTAGAGCTAATTTATCACAAACATTTTCTTACATAATTGCCCAGGATACGACAAATGAACATTTTTTCGTTGGATAAAGCAGCCATTAGGTTTATGAACAATATTAACGAAATTACTGACGATTCGTGTAGTTAGGATACTGTTCTTGAGCAAATTATTGAACTGAATAACAATATTGGGCCAAGTTATGGTTTTATTCTTGATCGAAGTTATTGAACTGAAAACGAAGTTGAGCCATCAAAATGCCTAGAATTTTATTTGGACAAACATATAGGATTTTAGCTCTTTATCACCATTTACTAGATTTTGAAGAAAAAGCCTTTTTTCATGGTACCTTGGAAATGACTTTAGATTACATTAGCAAGTTTGTAGCCAAAAATTCTTTGCCTACTGTTGTTCAGTAAATAGCAAGAATGGAAGCATCATTATTCAATGTTGATGGTAGAGCCTTAAGTTTTATGTATCTACAGGGGTGACACAGCTAAGAAAAGAGTTATTATTTTTATACACGTGCTCTTGTATTTAATCTTTGGTTCTGAATGTGTGAATTATTTGAAAAAAACAACAATCCATGCCTTTTTCTCAATATATTTGAGGTGAACTACATGAATCACATTTCATTTCGTCATTATGTTCTTCATAGTTAGATCTAGTAGGATATCTAATGCAACTTGTGAATTATTTTAAAAATATACACAAATATCATGAGAAAAAGAGGAGCTTTTGACTGGTCTCACAATTCTGTTCCCTGTTAGGAGCTTGGGTAAAATGTTGAACCTAGCAGGACTAGGTGATCACGAGCTAGGTACTGAACAAATCTATGTGTGCAACTGGCTATAGAAACTGGTTAAAAAGTGAATCACAAAATAGATTACATTACAACTTATTGATGTACTATAATTACCTGGTCATTTCATCTTTAGGACATTGGCTATTTAGGTAAACAGATAATGTCTTGCTTTCTTAATGTACATGTCTCACATTCCCTAGACTGAAATGGCAAAATATAAATGTATCCAAATCTTCCTATAATCTGAGCAAAACGATTTTTACCTGCCAAAGACGATTTATTTTTAAAGTGGTTTGAAGCCATCATAATTATTGCTTGTGGTTTATAGCAGATATGAATGCTTCATGATTCATCTAATTCATAGGCTAAGCATTGAACTGTCTATAAACTGGGGTTGGTTGGTTGGATTGGCCATAGGTGGAGTTTCCATGGTAAAAACATTTATTTCCAGAATTTACCTCAATTTTTGTATAATTTATTAAACAGGTTGTTTTGTGGTATCGGGCGATGAAAACTAGGCTTGGTTTGTGGTTTCAGGATGTGAAAAATTGGTGACACGTGGCATTAGGCTTAGTTTTCTATATAAGGTACTAGAGTATTCTCCAATTCATTACTTGTAGCTACCTTTCTGATACCTGAGTAGGTTGGCTTCCTTACGCTAGTTCATCTTTTGCTATTTTACTGATTTGTGTTACTTTCAGTGTTATGAATTTGCAATTTGTTAGCCTGAAATCTTTAGATCTGTAATGACTGAAGATTGATAGAGAAACTTCGCATTGGGCTTTGTTTCTTGAGTCGTACGTATATTCTCTTGCTCGTTTGTTGCTGCTATTTCTCTGATGTACAGTTTGATGTATCAATCCATTCAATTTTACTTGGGCTATAATAATTTTTCCATCTTATGCAATTTCTTCCTCTGTTCCTGTTTCTGCTCTTTTTCATTTCACCCAAACCACCCTCATCGCCTTGCTTTGTTGGTATATTTCTGAAATTGTTAGGGTTTTACCCTTGCTGGCCTGTCTGTCACGAGTCCTTTCTCTTAGTTCCCTTTTTCAGAGTTCTGTTAATTTTTTTCTTATATAATTTTTCTTGATTTAATCCCTGGGTAAATTCTGTTTTCAGGATTTTTACTAGTCTCAAGTTTTGATCTTCTTATGGATGCTAAACCAATTATAGTCGGACTGGAGGCACTGCGTGCTTACCATTCAATTGACAGGGCTCTTTATGCTATCCTTGCAACTGTACTTTGCCGTGATCCTTTGGAATCGTTGCAGATCATTGCCTTATGGCTTTGGTTAGAGCAGGTGGGTTTTGGAAAAGTCACTAGGAAGATCTTGGCATCTGCTCCGCTGTTCATCAATCAAACTGCTGAAGAGGCTATTATGTGCCTCAAGTGCATAAAGGATTCAAGCTTCATATATTCAGCTGAAGCCACAGATATTCCTATGACTCGTTGCATTATTGAGAAAGATATATCACTTTGGTTTTTTAATGAGAATCGTGTGACTGCATTGCATGAAGTGGGCACGATTATTAATGAAGATTGCCTCCCTGCAATGCAAGACGTCATAAGACAAGCTCATAATGGTTATACTGGAGAAAGTTCATCAAGAAGCCGGATATTAAATCCATTAAATGCTGCTCAGAGTTCGTCCTCTAATCCTACTTTGATGCCATTTAATGGTGGACGAAGTTCACTATCAAACGAGTGGCTTCCATCCAATGCTTCTCGACGTTCTTTACCAAATCCCATTGGACCACTCAATGGTGGGCGAAACTCAGGACATAACCAGATGAGGATTCCAGCCAATGCTACTAATGAAGAAAGTTCATTGAGAAATCAGGTGATGATTCCAGAAAATGCTGCTCGAAGATCTTTATCAAATCCTATTCTTATGCCATCCAATGCTGGACAGAGTTCATCCAATGCTGGACAGAGTTCATCCAATGCTGGACAGAGTTCATCAAATCCTAATGTGATACCATTCAGTGGTAGACAAATATTGGAATCTAACCATATGAGGATGTCACATCATTCCGACGAGTCCATGATCCGTAACTTCTCTAGCATGAGAATCGGAAGGAATGCATTCAGGGGAAATAATCAAGTCATAAATGAGGTACCACCCGAGGATAGGACTATGTTTGTGACATTTTCTAGGGGTTATCCTGTGGCTGAAGCAGAAGTTCGGCACTTCTTCACTACGGTCTTCGGGAATTGCGTGGAGTCCTTCCGCATGCAGGAGGTGGGGCCTTATGAGCAACCGCTTTATGCTTTGGTTGTGTTCCGCAAATCCTCGTTTATTGAGGAAATTCTCGATGGTACAGAGAAGGTCAAGTTTTCCATCTATGGGAAACATGTTTGGATGCGCAAATATGTTCCAAGAAATTCCTCCTCCCCTTAACTGGCTTTGTTGTGCTAGAATGCTGGCTGGATCGTGTTTCCGTGTTTATTTCCTGTCGTTCGCTTTTGTCGTTAATGTAGCCGTTGCCCTGTCGTTAATGTAGCCGTTTACGTGTTAATGCAGTCGTCTTTCCGTTAATGTAATTTCTTTCTTCCGCATGTTGTATTTTCAATTTGACTAGTGAATGTAATATATTTGTGTTGTTACTTGGATTAATTTCAGTTATTTTCAGTGAAGTAGATGGCTTTTTAAGAGGGATATTTGGTACCAGAAAAGAAAATAAGAAACTTGATAACACAGGTTTTTCTATCTTGGAGCTTATTCTGAACTTGCATAGAGTCTGAAGACTCTTTTCAGATGCTATACCAGGAACTGCTTTCACTCAATGAAAGGTTAATTATTTGGACCGAGCTGCTGTGCCAGGTCGGTAAAAGACCTGGCACAGCCATGTGAGATGGGGTGGGTGGGTGTTTTAACATTTTTGGGGGGTTTTTTTAATGAGTTAGGTCCTCGGGATCCACCTCATGTGAGATAGTTTGTACAAAATCTGTGAACCAAAATCTGGTAGAGTAGAATAATTCTAATTATTTTTGTTTTCTGATTGTGGGGCCCGCGTGGGGTTGGGAAGTTACCGAGACTAGCTGTGGTGCGTTACGCACGAGGATAGATGACACAATTTTTTTTGCTTATTATTATCTGTTCAATATATTATTGACATGCGAAAGAAAACTTAATGTCTTATAATGTGATTAACACACCGTGTTGGATGATGAGGAGTTCACTCCATTCAACATTCATTTTTATAAGCTTCTAATTAAGTCAGTATCGATGACATTCGAAGTTAAATTATTTAAAATTGAAACAAATGTTTAACAGTTGAAAGTATGTGTGTGTGAGATTTGTATCTTCGTTAAAACTCTATTGAAAAAAACAAAATAAATAAATGAATAAATAAATGAGTTCGACCTCATCTGAAGCTCACCTAAAACTGCAACAAATTTTGTCTTGCTTCGGTGGTTGGGGGTTGGCGAGAGGTAAATAGCGTTTGAGTCAAAGGCATTGCATTAATTTGGCTTGTTGTGACATGAAAAACGAGTGTTGTTCAGATTTTTATCTTTAAAAAAGTAGATGAATATTAAATAAAGTGAGTGGAAAGCTGACTCATTAGTTACCTCGATAAGTGGTTTTGTAACTGACTACAGTTGGTCATGGTCCAAATGAATATGAATTTATTGAGAATCGTGTTGAGTTAGACAAAATATTGGGTTCTTTTATTTTGTTCTATAAAAAAAATAGTCCATTTGATTTTTTTTAAGGTTTCAAAAGTTGAATTGATTAGGTGGGTTTATAAATGCATTGTAATTGAAACATTAGATGGATGGATCATTTATGTATATAGGAAGAAGCTTTGTAAAGTAATAAAATTTCAATCATTAATGAGAAGTGAACATGTCAAGTCTAGTACTTCAATTAATGACACATTAGTATTTTTATTTGTGATTATTTGACATTTAATCAAATAGAGATTTTATATTAATGTACCCAACTCTATATATGCAAATTATAGAGTATTGCATAATTAACTGAATGGAGTAAAAGAAATTGAGTTGTTTATATTGTTGAGACGAGTCAATGTCCGTCCATCATTTCTAATGTATGGAGATTGATGAATAGAGAAGATGACCCCCTATCAGTCAATCATTCATAAATTTCGAAAGTTTATGGACGATTGTTATTTAAAAAATCACATACCACTTCAATCAATTGCTTGTGCAACCCTTTTGTCGTGTATCATCTTAGAAACTTTTTGTTTTAGATTTCCCACTTATCATATATAAATCAACAGTGTTTGGGAGCTCCTCGCCAAACACGAATCTAGCTATGAACATACTTAGATAAAGACTGAGGTGAACACGCGGCTCACCAATGTGACATCGCAAGCATGTGTAGTATATGTCATGATAGGGCATAGCCGAGTAAGTGTCGTGAAATTGGATATCAGACAATATGGTGACAAGGACCACTCGTGTTGTTTTGAATTGACAGTTATTTTTCGATTAACGCCTAAAATGTGAAACATGAGATATTCAAGGTACTTACCCTTATGCTTTGCCATAGAGCGTCGAGTAGATAAATCAGAGTTTTACTTTGTCATAGAAGTACATAATCTTAGCGCCCAATGGGCTGGCCCACAGGGGTGTCCAACCCAATTGTCACTCCTAACTCTAGTTAGACATGTTTATCTTTAGATATACAATAAATAAATTACTTTCGCAGTATTTATACTTTACTATAGTATCAATCAAATAATCGTACTTCAATCAGTTAACTATAATTTAATTTGATCTCAATAGGGTAAATTCCATCCAATTCCATACAACAAATAAATTACTTTCGCAATACTTTATTCTAGTGTGAATAAAGTAACAATAATTTAATCTCATTCAAGTAATTTCATCCAATTCCGTCACTTAGATTGATAGAAATCGATGAATTGATAGTGAATGGAGTTTGTCATATATTTCAATGAAGTTTCACATACTTCACGCCAACAATTAACAGTTACGTGTGATTACCATTATTTATTGATCGTAACAACATTGATTTCTGTCAAAGAATTGAACAATGATGTCTTAATTGAAATTAAATTTCAATTACTTATCTGATTGAAATCAAATAACTTATAGTTTCTGATTGACATCGTATATTAAATTATAGATAATTGATTAAATAATTGAAGTGTAGTTTCCTAATTGAACTAAATTACATGTACAACACGAATTTAGCACACACGCATTATATCAATTACGTGTAAGTAGGTGTGAACAAAAATTAACATCGAATCGAAATTGCTTTGAAACTGTTGGTTTTGTTCTACATAGACTTGTCAACACTTCTATTCCAATTGAAACAAGAACTGGTCTGATTTAGTTTCAATAGTTAAATAGCTTGAATCCAACCAAAACATTCTCCCAAATAATTTTGTATTTACTTATTTTACTCAAAATATATAACTAAATAGTTCAATTTATACTTCAAAATTTTTGTTTACTAGTTGACTTTTATTTTTGTTGGGGAAATGATGATTTATGATTATATATATATATATATATATATATATATATATATATATATATATATATATATATATATATATATATATATATATATATATATATACAGAAATGATCTAATGAGCACCGGTGCTCATCTTATCCTAAACCCCGATGAGTTGGCACATTAATTCATTGGTGGATAAAGATTTTGTGAGTTCCAATCCACCAATGAATTAATGTGCCAACTCATCGGTGCTTAGGATAAGAAGAGCACCGGTGCTCATTAGATCATTTCTGTATATATATATATATATATATTATCTATTTTACAAACAATGAATTTTCAAGCATAAATTTTATGGTCGATTTTTTTATTAATTTATTGGGTTGATCTCCAACTGAGACAAATTTATTAATACATTAATATTATGTTTAGAAAGTTTCAATTTAAGTTTCATATTGAGATTTTATACCAATATATTTAGCATTTAATTGATAATTTATAAATGAATAATAAGAGGAATAGTAGTGAGCATAAAATGTGTGGATAATAATCAGTCATAGTTATAAATGTGTAGTCGAAATTAATGTTTCATTTTGAATGAATTATAAATCATTTATAAATTATGAATGAGTAGTTAGTCGAAATTAATGTAATCCAAAAAGATATTTATTTTTCACTTGTTAATAATTTATAATTATGAATGAGTTGTTGAAATTAAAGATTGATTTTGACTGAATGTATAAATTGTAATCTAAACAGAGACTTATATTTGTATGTCGTTAAAATCGTGATTTGAAAAAAAAAAAAACCGAATTTGGTTTGAAGATGATTTGGTTTGGTAGATTGAAAGTTTTCCAAATAGTTTTAAATAATTTGATTTGAAAATAGTTCAAAAAATATAAATTCGTATTATATCCATCCCTACTTTTAAATGTAATTAATACTATCCCTAAATATTTTATAGCTAATGAATATGAAGAAGAGAAATGCTATTCATCCCCAGTGGGGATGCATCCTCAGTTTATGTGGCGTTAATGTGGCGTTAAATGATAGGTGAAATTAAATAAGTCATTTAATTTCATCTATAATTTACATTCACATAGATTGGGGATGCATCCCCACTGGGGATGAATAATATGAAGAAACCCACTTACACTAAAGCAATCATTTATGATGAGTACTTGGAACATATTATTTAATATGGTATTTATTTGTGAAATAATCTTTTATTACTCACTTTTTGGGACAAGCAAATAAACATTGGTATAGAAAATAAATAAGGAAACAATACATAAATAAGGTATTTAAGTATCACCATTTCAAAATTAAGGATATCGGTTTTAAATTTCAAAAATCAGGTTTCCATTAAAATTTATTTATAATTTAATTAATTAATTATATATTTTATGAATAGATATTTAAAGGTTATAGATAAATGCAATTTGGTCACAATTCAAAAATTTTCAGGTCATAGTTCAAAAAATTTATAGGCCACAGTTCATTCATCGGTCACAAATTAAAAATTTAAAAGTCACAATTTGTTCATCGATCACAAATCACAAAATTTATAAATCACACAATTTATTTTATGATCATAAAATATCAAATTATAGGTCAAAGATTATTTTTATTAGTCACAACTCGATTATAACTTAATAAAATGTGAGTCACGTCACAATTTTTAGGTCACACAATAATAATTTGTCAAAAATTAACAAATTATTGGTCACAATAAATCAAATAATTGGTCACACCCACATCCATCTCATCCCACCCACGACCATCGTCACGACACCGCACTACCGTCAAACACCACCACCGCACCGTAACGCACACCTCCACTACACCACTAGCGACCTCCGTTTCCACCACCGCCAAAATATCACAGAACCTACACAGATCAGCATACATACCCATAGATCGCCCCCACCTCCACCACCCGCAACCGCACAAACCACCATCCCACCTCTAGTCGCCATCACCGCCACCGCCAAAACAACACAAAACACACAAATCACACACAAAACACATAGATCAGCACACACACAACAACACGCCCAACTCCACCACCTACAACTGCACAAAAACAACCACCATTGCCACCACCTTTAGATCCACAATCCGCCGCAGTACCACCACCACCACTAATCATCGTAATTAAAAATCCACAATCCGCAGTAGCACGACTTCAGATCCGCAATCTGCAATCCAGAATCCACCAACTTCAGATCCACAATCCGCAATAGCACGACTGCCTGAAGTACCAGAGAACTAGTTTGGGAGAATGGGGGTGATTGGGGGTGGAGAGACAGAGAGGAGAAGAGGCAGAGAGAGCGACGATGAGAATAAAGAAGGTGGAGGAAAAATTGGGGATAAAAAATGTATAATTAATAATTAAAACCTTTAATTAAAATATGATTTTTGTATTATGAAACTAGATACCTGATTTATGAAAATGATATTTTAAAACCAGGTGTAGGTGTAATTCCTCAATAAATAATTGTTGGGTATATCATTTCATTTTCACCTGTACAATTGACCCATAGGAAATCTGGATCTAAGCGTTAAACGGACCCCATGAAATATGGGCCGGACGTAATAGTAATGAAAAATCTAGAAGGTATTGGAGATATTACACCGATAATGTGCATATTATATTCAAATCAACACGTACCTTTTATGCTCATGAAATCGAAATAGAATTCGACTTACCAAAATGGGATTTGAGAAGACAAACAATAATTATTGAAGTCGAACACGTGTCGATGGATGTTGTTGGACAAGCTTCACTAATTGTGTACCGGATATACAGAATAGATACCGTATTAGTGAATTTTACTTAAGGCGTGAGCACGCCTTACTGAATTGAAATTCCGCCACAAGTGGATACTTCGAATATAATAGTATGGATTCGTCACTTCCCAATATGAGTGAACGTATGTTGTTCTTTAATTCAAACCTTGCATGAAATCAAAAGAATATTGATTACTTTCTGAAAACAAAATTCTAAATTAGAATGAAATCAGAAAGAAGAAAGAGGAGATGCAAGTGATATGATCGGTCGAGACAAGTATTTGACACTTTGTCCTTAAAATGAATTTGTCCCGCATCGGTTCTAACGATTTCTAGCAATCATCTCCCAAGATACAACGACACGTCAAGCCATATGAGCACTCAAAATGGCTTCGACCAACGAACTCGAACGGAATTCTCTCTCTACCATAACCATGATTTTGATGCAAGTGTTTTATGCAACCTAAATTGTAAACATGAAATTGAATGATATGGAACTATCACTTTAAACTATATGAATCCAAACACATGGGGATCTATATATAGTAGTTGGAAATGTTTGTCAAAAGACACAACCATACCGAGACACATTTCTTGAAATTAAGATTCATAATTATTGGAAAATAATCATATCAAGAGTCATGATCTCCAAAGGTCATGACCTTTCATGTGAAAAGACACATCTTTTCATCTACATATTTTTCTAGAATATTCCACAATATTCTACACGATTTTCCAACAATTTCACGTGTTTATTAGGCTTAATTTCTCATTCACCAAAAAAGAATTCCACTTAAATTGCCGAAGGTAACCTACAGCTTAGTAGACCCTAACCCAAATTTACATTACATCGTTTAAAAATATTTGAGAAAAGAACTAGCCCAATTACACTAGAAAATCTCGAAAAATTAGAACAACAGCTTGAAGAAGATAAAAAAATAAGATGGAAAATGTGCCTTGGTAGAAGGAAGCTGGACTTCTACCAATCCTAATCCTTGCCGCATGAAACAACAAAGCCCCAATTTGACAATCATTATTTGAAAACTCCTGCCATTTTCTTCACCACAACCATTCGTCTTCATTTTCTTCACAACCACCACCCATCACCATCGTGGATCACAATCTCCCCTCCCTCAACGAAAACAACGAAGCCCCCATTTGACATCATTATTTGAAAACTTTTTTTTTTTCCGCATACTCATTTTTAACTACACATTTACATAATAAAATATTTTACACGTAAGCTCAAAACTTTTACCAATTTTTTTTTTCCCAAATAATTACCATCAAACTTGGGTTAAGTACTAACCACCACCACCACCACCACCACCTTCCCTTTCTACACACGTCGCCGTACCATGAAGCTTAGTTTGCAATGTTAGTTGAACATAGATGCTTGTTTTCCATGTATAAAATTTTCATCTTACGTGAAGATCAAGTATGTATACCGTACTCAAATTTTAGTAATCCTTAAAAATTCATGCTCAAATTGATGATAATATCTCGTTAGTCCCAATAAACTTTCGACTTTTGTTTGGATTGATGTTTGGGGCCATCCTAAAATTGCTTTAATTTTATTGGAATTTACCGTAATTCCTCATATTGTTGCTGTTTATTTTAAAAATATCACTTGACCCTATCAATGTTAACACCCCTTGAATTTGGCACTGAACTAATAGGGGAATGCTTCTCTTAAGCATGTTCGATAAGGTTTGGAAAAACATGAAATTTACAATTATAGATAAATATAATACGTCAACAATTTCGTAACTTACTACATTTGTCATTGGCTTGTTGACCCAATTGACATCATTTGGCGAGGGAGGTGGGGTCACTAACCCAAATATATAATATTTTTAATTTTCATTTTAAAAAAATATATTTTTAATTTCGTAGTTAAATTAGGTCCCACCGATTGTGAGACCTTGCTCCATCACTAATTGGCAAAACTCATTTGTTAGAATCGGACGTGTTCGGTAGATATTAAAATCAGATTAAAATTGAAAAATTAGTTGTTATTGTTGACTTTTATTAGACGAGTGTGATCCAATAACGACTATATTTTCAATTTTAATTGGATTTTGATCACTCCCAAACATGCTCTGGATGTGCTCTGATTCAATCACTATTAATTGCAAATACCAAAATTTAAAATGGCTATCACAACTTTACTCAAAGGATCAGCAGGGATTAATTAATTATTAACATTCTACTAAGGAATTTTGGAATATTAAAAAAAAAAAAAATTAATTAGTTGAGTTATTGTGTTCATAGCTTTCTTCATAATAGTGCAAATGATCAATATAGTGAGACCAAAAAGCTATTAACGTATCCCTAAATCTTGAGTTGTAACATAATCTCTAAAACATTAATTGTTACATACAAAAGGAAAACAATTCCAACTCGACTAATTATGATGAGTTGGAGTTGTTCCGGTGATAAAGTTATCTTTAATAGCTAGTAATAAATGATTTTCTTGGAATTATGAAAAGAATTGAATAAATCTCGAATTAGAATAACACCACACTATACGTACATAATCTTTTACATAATTATTTACATCGTGTCACATGACGGCACATCGTTGAACAGTTTCAAAAAAAGAAAATGAACGTACATTTAGCAGTTAAAACATTGGTACATGGTATTCATAGTCACTTCGTTAGTGATGTGATATTTGGATGACTTAAATTGACTTGTCATCTCAATTGAATCTCAAGTGTGGGTTTTAAGAAGACAAATATTGCCCAGAAATCATTAGTTGCTTTGGGGAAAAGATTGCAGATTTTGGCTTGGCGAAGAGAGTAGGAAGAGAAAACGTGAGTGATTTTTGGTGTGAATTGAGGGGTACACCACTTCGGGTAAATCGAAGCCGAGAGATGTGTGTGAAGATTTGTCGTGTATTATCCAGTTGCTAACTTCTTTTCTTGTCTGGTTAAAATTGGGGCTTTTCCTACTTTGCTACTTACTTTCTTTCAACTGATCACTCATCTCTCGCTAAATCAAACGGCTAGGATTTATTCAACATAGATGGCGTGTATATCGTTGACCTGCAACACGCGAGAGTCCGTTTCTGGTGATCAGAGGTTTCCGGCAGTGGCGATGGAGGAGTATCGCTGTAGCTCTTGTCGTCATCATCCTCATCTCCAATCTTCGATTGGGAAGAACAGCGATGAGTCAGACGTCGAGGGGAAGAGGTACAGAGTGAATATAAAGGAGAGCATATGATGGGTTCGATGCTTTGGAGAAAGTTTTGCCTATAAGGTGCATGTTCTCCTTTTATTTTTTTGAGTTAATATTCATTTTTAATAAGTATTCGGTCCTAATTTGAAGAAATTATATTTGCTTTTAAATTAGAGTTTTTTACTTTTTTCATTTTTAATGTGTTTTAGGGTTTTCATTTGTTTCCTATTTGTTGTTTAATTGCAAGAAGAGTATCTTTGTACGAAAATAATGAACTTGTGCACGGCGAAGTTAAATAACAGTTACATACAAAAACAAAGTTAATGGATTTCTTTTTTCTTTATTATTATTATTATTATTATCATCATCATCATCTTGTCCATATGTCCAGGTTAACAGAAGTTTGTAATCAACATAGCTCGAAGCCACTGTAGTTGAACCTTTGTTTGAGATTGCTAGATAAAAGCTTGTTCAAGATCAGTTCAATAGCAAAACAAGTTGATGCTTCAACATTTTGATGTTTGTAGACTTCAGCGATAAGGAATTATATCTATCCTTTCCAACCGCACCTCTTATATCATCCTAATATTATGAAAAAAAAGTATTTGATTTTCATTGATTTGCATCAATTACAATAAGTAATTTCTAACTTATGATAGTTAGCTTAGGAATTCCTTTTGTATTTGTGTTTATATGTTGTTTTTGCATCAATTACAATAAGTAATTTCCAACTTATGATAGTTAGCTTAGGAATTCCTTTTGCATTTATTTTATATGTTGTTTATCCAATAATTTATATTGGCTTATTTCAGGAACGGCATAGCTAAGTTCTACTGTGAAAAATCCAAATCTTTTACCAGCCTGTCTTCCATTAAAGATATTGGTAAGCCTAATTGATGCACTTCTAGAGTTGGCAGGTCTTTTTGATATCCCGCCATTGTTACTTCTTAAAGTACTATTACGATTCTTGTCCCAAAAAGTTATCGTAGGCAAGCAAATTCTTTCGCTTCCTGGTGTATGCATCATCATGAACTCAGGCAGAAACCACGAGCCATTCTGAGAGCAATAACAGCGTAATTTATATCTCAAAGTCGTCATCACCTGGTGGCTGCCCTGTCATCTCCACCGCTCAGTGAGAAGTTTGCCCCTGGCGGTCTTTCTCTTTGTCTGATCTGCAAGGTACAGCTGCTGGAGGTCCCAGCATCAAAGGATTATGGGTCTATATCAAAGACAAATAAAGCAAACTATACAGATGCCCTTCACTTTAGAGTCACCCTAAGAATCTGAAGTCTGATAGATGTTCATTGAGATGGAGACATTTGTAATTTCTGCCTTGCTTTGTGCTTAAAGGCTTCTACCGTTTGTTGTAATTGTCATGTCGTATAGCATCAGGTCGTTTATTTGGTATAACTGCTGCTGTATATTATTATCATTTTCTGCACTCCTGGTCCGCTGTTGTGTAGCTATAAGAAATTCTTGCTAATTCTTAGGATTCATTCTCCTTCTCTTCCTAAGTTTCTTGGCCTCGTAAGTTTCTAACTAAGTCGACTATCATTATCTAGGAAATATAGGAATTTCTTTTAACGAGAAGAATATAATTTCCTAAGGACACCTCCATATTATGCTCGTTTGTGGGACTTTTATTAGGTTTTTTCCTGGGCTTAAAAGTGACTCTTAGTGAGCAAACTTGGTGGCAACTGAAGAGTTCTGGCACTGGTTGTCCAGTGTCAGCTGGTGCACTCGTATATCTAGTATTCTTGCTTTTTCATAAAATTAGGTGTCTCGAGTAATTATGATCTTGAACTTTTTATTTTGTGTGGGAGTGTCCTTGCATGTTGTGCAAAATATTCTCCGAATTTCTGCAGCTACTAGGATCTTAGTTGCCATTGCAGA
This sequence comes from Fraxinus americana, assembly GCA_035079005.1. Taxonomy (NCBI): domain Eukaryota; kingdom Viridiplantae; phylum Streptophyta; class Magnoliopsida; order Lamiales; family Oleaceae; genus Fraxinus; species Fraxinus americana. The sequence goes on along the minus strand of CM068717.1, from coordinate 4,599,608 downwards.
AGCCACGAAAGGACATATTGTTATGAAGTGCTGCAGTAACAAAACCCTTGGATTTCCGTTCACGGCTTCTTTAAGGTGTGGAATCTGACCTAACTTTATTTCTACCAGCAGCAAAATCTTAGTTTGATTATATCTATTTGATTTTGTTAATGATCTTAGTCTGTTGCTAACATATTGGAATGCACTTTTGTCTTGGTAGCCTATATTCAGTTTCATTCAATAAATGCTTTGTTATGATTAGTACTGCTATGTTATACATTGTAGAGAGTAAATATCCAAACACCTTTACAAGCAAATGTTGTAGAAAAGGAAGCTTGGGTTTGCTTCAAATTTCTATATTTGTTCCATATGGACATATTTAGCACTTGCTTTCCGTGACGAACTTATGGTTCAGAATAACTATAAATTCTTGATACTTGTTGGAGTGGTCGTGAACTTTTGAAATCATTTACAAAGCTTCATATTGATACAATGGTAAATGCCAAATCAAAAGGATTACATACACTTATAGGTCCGTATTATTGAAAGTCATATATTATGTAAACTTATTGAAGTCATATATTATGTAAACTCACGTGGACAGTAAATAGACTTCAACCTTGTAATGGAGGAATTTTTCTAAGAGCATTTGCTCCATATACAAATAGTAGAGAAAATAATGATATATACCTGGTTTTGAGCCTAGCAACGACAAGCTAACAAGAATAATTAGCAGAAATTCTTGCTTCTTTAGACTTATTCTCAGAGGCTCCTAACAGAAATAATTTATGGCAAACATTTCTTAAATAAGCGGCCAGGTTATGACGAATGAAAATATTTTGGTTAGATAAGCAGCCATCAGATTGGTAATGAACGGTATCAATGAAGAACAAACCAATTCCTTCAGTTAGGGTACTGTTCTTGAGTAAATTATTGATCTGAGTAACGAAGTTGTGCCAAGTTAGGGCTTTGTCCTTGAGCAAAGTTATTGAACCAAAAAGCGAAGTTGAGCCATACAAACACCAGGAATTTTATTTAGGCTAGCATATATGATTATAGCTCTTTATCCTCGTTTACTAGATTGTAAAGAAAAAGCTTTCATGCTAGTGAATAATTTTGACCTTGGAAATGACTCTTTATTACATTAGAAAGTTTATAGCAAAATATTGTTTTTGCCGACTGTTATTCAATATTCAGTAAATAGGTAATCTAGACAAGAATGGATGTATCATACTTCAATGTCTGTGGTAGAGGCTTAAAGGTTTACGCATTTACAAGAGTGACACAACAAAGAAAAGAGATATATATTTATTTTGGATTTCGCCTTTGGTTCTAATATATGAATTATTTTAAAAATACCAACAATCTAAGTTATTCTCACTAAATTTGAGGTGAATTGTATGAATCACTTTTCATCATTGCATTCACTTCATCATGAGATTATCTGATGCATATTGAATTATTTAAAAATAAAATATCGTGGGTAGAAAAAATGAGTTTAAAATATATTCATAAATCTCGTGAGAAGAAAAAATTGAGTTTTTGACTGCTTTCACAATTTGTTCCCTGTTAGGTGCTTATGTGTAAAATGTGAACATAGCAGGTGTAGGTCACAAGGTAGATACCGAACAAATCTACATGTGAAACTGGCTACGGAAACTGGTGTAAAAGTGAATCAAGAAATGGATTATATTACAACTTATTGACATACTATATTTACCCTGGGCATTTCATCTTTAGATATTGGCTATTGATGTAACCAGATAATTTCTTGCTTTCTTCATGTACATGCGTTTCTTTCCCTAGATTGAAATGGCAAAAATATAAAGGTATCCAGTCTTCCTATAACCTAAGCAAAATATGTTTTACCAGCTACAGATGATTTATTTTAAAATGGTTTGAAGCCATCTTAATTATTGCTTGTGGTTTATAGCATCGATATGAATGCTTCGCGATTCATCTCTTTCGTAGGGTGCGAAGTTATTGATTAAACAGGCTTGATTTGTGGTATTGGGCGGAGAAAATTAGGCTTTGTTTGTGGTGTCGGGCTGTGAAAAATTGGCGACACGTGGCATTAGGCTTAGTATTATAAAAGTCGCTAGAGTATCCTCCAATTCATTACTTGTAGCTACCTTTCAGATACCCGAGTAGGTTGGCTTCCTTGTGCTAGTTCTGGTTTTGCTTGTTTACTGATTTTTGTTTTTTGAGTTTTTTTCCTTCTATACTTTTTCTTGATTTAATCCCTGGGTAAATTCTGTTTTCAGGATTTTCACTAGTCTCAAGTTTTGGATCTTCTTATGGATGCTAAACCTGTTATAGTCAGCTTGGAGGCGCTGCGTGCTTACCATTCAATTGACAGGGCTCTTTATGCTATCCTCGTGACAGAACTTTGGCGTGATCCCGTGGAATCGTTGCAGATTATTGCCTTATGGCTTTGGTTAGAGCATGTGGGTTTTGGCAAGGTCGTAAGGAAGATCTTGGCATCTGCTTCGTTGTTCATCAATCAAACTGCTGAAGAGGCTATTATGTGCATCAAATGCATAAAGGATTCCCACTTCATACATTCAGCTGAAGCCACCGATATTCCTATGACTCGTAGCATCATCGAGAAAGAGATATCACTTCGGTTTTTTAATGAGAATCGTGTGACTGCCTGCCGTGAAATAGACAGAATCATTAATCAAGATTGCCTCCACACTATGCGAGACATCACTGAAAAAGCCCTTCATGGTAATTCTGGAGAAAGTTCATCAAGAAACTGGTTATTAAATCCATTAAATGCTGCTCAGAGTTCTACATCAAATTCTACTATGATGCCATTTAATGGTGGACAAAGTTCACGATTAAACCAGATGATGATTTCATCCAATGCTAAAAGTGAAGGTTCATATAGAAACCAGACGATTCCCTTTATTGCTTCTCGACACTCTTTATCAAATCCCATTGTGATGCCATTCAATGGTGGGCCAAGTTCAGGATATAACCAGATGATGATTCCATTGAATGCTAATGCTGCAGAAAGTTCATCTAGAAATCAGATAATGATGCCATTAAATGGTGGTCGAAGATCTGTATCAAATCCTAATGTGATGCCATTCAATTGTAGAAGAAGATCGGGGTCAAACGAAATGATGATGTCACGTTATTTCCACGAGTCCATAATCCATAACTTCTCTAACATGAGAGTTGGAAGGAATGCATTCCCGAGAAATAACCAACTCATAAATGAGGTACTACCAGAAGACAGGACTATGTTTGTAACATTTTCTAGGGGTTATCCTGTGGCTGAAATGGAAGTTAGGCACTTCTTCGCAACGGTCTATGGGAATTGCATAGAGTCCTTCCGCATGCAGGAGGGGGGGCCTTATGAGCAACCGCTTTATGCTTGGGTCGTGTTCCGCAAAGCCTCGTTTATTGAGGAAATTCTCAATGGTGCGGAGAAGGCCAAGTTTACCATCAATGGAATGCACATTTGGATGCGCAAGTTTGTGCCTAGAAACGAGGGCTCCTCTTAATTGGCGTTGGTGTGATAGAATGCTGGCTGTGTCGTATATCTGTATTTTGATGTTTCTTTCCCTGTTGTTTCCCATTTGACGCTAATGCAATTGTAGCCGTTCGTCGTGTTAATGTAATCATCGTCTTGTCGTAAATGTAATTTCTCTCTTTTATGTTGTATTTTCAAATTGACTAGTGAATGTATTATATTAATTGGTGTTACTTGTGTTAATTTCAGTTATTTTGAGTAGACTTGATGGCTTTTAAGAGTGATGTTTGGTAAATAATGAACAGAAAACAAGTAATGAGTAACTTGATAACATAGGTTCTTCTATCAACTCTGCATTTGAATAAAAAATTAGTAATGAGTAATATGTAACAAGAGAGGTTTTTCTGAACTTGCATCAACTCTGAAGACTGTATTCAGACTACAATACCAAGAACTGCTCTCACACAATCCCTCCGCCTGGTAAAGGTTAATTATTTACTGCTTTCTTGGTTGTGGGACCCGCATGGGTCGGGAAGTTACAGAGACTACCCGGTGACGCATGACGAAAGCTGACAATTTTTTTTACATTTTTTCTCGTATTCTTATCTGTTCAATATAAAATGACAAATTTTTCACAGTTGTTTACTTTATTCAAATCAAGTCCAGTTTAGCATACGAAAGGATGTTTGTTTGGGAGAAATTATAATAGAATTAAATGAAAATAAGTAGTAAGTCCCACAAAATATGTAGATAATGAGTAAGAGTAGGTTTGAAAATTTAAAAATAATAAATGTTTCACTTCAAATTATAATGATATTTATTGACATACCATGTTTTTGATGAACGAGGAGTTCACTTCATTTTAACAAACCTTTTTATAAGCTTCTAATTAAGTCAATATAAATAACATTGGAAACTAAATTATTTAAAATTAAACCAACTGTGTAAACAACTATTGAAAATATGTGTGTGTAGAGGTGTACCTTTGTTCCAACACTACATATAAAAAAAAACCTGAGTTCGACCTCATCTTAAACTCACCTAAAACTGTAATAAATTTTGTCTTGGCTTTGGTGGTTGGGGGGTTGGCGAGGGGTTTTGGGTCAAATGCACAAGCATTAATTTGGCTTGTTGTGACATGAAATACTTGAGTCATTTAATCACAAAAATCTATGTGCGCAGAAGAATATTTGCCTAAAGGGAGTGAAAGGTTGGATTATTAATTATTCCAATTAATGGTTTTGTAACTGACTACGAGTGGTCAAGGTCCAGATGAAAATGATTTTATTAAGAAATGAGTTGCATTGGACAAGGGCTCTTTTTTTTTTTTGGTAAAATGAGAATTTTACTTTTTATTTTCGTATTAGAGTTATAACATGAGATGGAGGAATTTATTTATATAGAAGAAACTTTGTGAGGGAATAGAAAATTTGATCACTAATGAGAAGTGAACATGTTGTAACAAGGAATACCATAACGATCCAAATTATTTATGTAGATTCTAGGATCATGTCTAATAATTCAATTAAGATGACACATTGGTAATTTTATGTGTGATTATTTGTCATGTAAATATCGAATAGAGTAATTATATTAATGTACCAACTTCATAAATGAAAATTTTATAGTATTGCGTAATTAAATGAATGATGTAAAGGAAATCAAATCGTTCTATCCTTAACTTAAAGGGTTAAATCCATCAATGGTTTACACTCAGTATCACCATGACTATCCAATTTTAAATTTAGTGTCACCAAGACCACCTAAAGTTATTTTATTTCATTATGACCACCCAATTTCAGATAACGTTTCACCAAGCTGCCTAACTTCTTTTCACAATTTTCACTAATTTTAAAAGGTGCATTGGAAACTAAATTATTTAAAATTAAACCAACCGTGTAAACAACTATTGAAAATATATGCGTGTGAGAGAGGTGTACGTGTGTTCAAACTCTACATAAAAAAAAAAAACTGAGTTCGACCTCATCTTCAACTCACCTAAAACTGTAACAAATTTTGTCTTGGCTTTGGTGGTTGGGGGGGTTGGCGAGGGGTTTTGGGTCAAAGGCACAAGCATTAATTTGGCTTGTTGTGACATGAAAGACTCGAGTCCTTTAATCACAAAAATCTACGTGCGTAGAAGAATATTCACCTAAAGGGAGTGAAAGATTGGATTATTAATTATTCCAACTAATAGTTTTGTAAATGACTACGAGTGGTCAAGGTTCACATGAAAATGATTTTATTATGAAACGAGTTGCAATGGACAAGGGTTCTTTTTTTTTTTTTTTGTAAAATAAGAATTTTACTTTTTATTTTCGTATTAGAGTTATAACATGAGATGGAGGAATTTATTTATATAGAAGAAACTTTGTGAGGGAATAGAAAATTTGATCATTAACGAGAAGTGAACATGTTGTAACAAGGAATACCATAACGATCCAAATTATTTATGTAGATTCTAGGATCATGTCTAATAGTTCAATTAAGATGACACATTGGCAATTTTATGTGTCATTATTTGTCATATAAATATCGAAAAGAGTAATTATATTAATGTACCAACTTCATAAATGAAAATTTTATAGTATTGCGTAATTAAATGATTGATGTAAAGGAAATCGAATCGTTCTATCCTTAGCTTAAAGGGTTAAATCCATCAATGGTTTACACTCAGTGTCACCATGTTTATCCAATTTTATATTTACTGTCACCATGACCACCTAATTTTATTTTATTTTACCATGGCCACCTAATTTCAGATAACGTTTCACCAGGTCACCTAACTTCTTTTCGTTAATTTTTAAAGGTGCATTGGAAAGTATTATTTAAAATTAAAACAATTGTGGAAACAACTATTGAAAATATATGCGTGTGAACGAGGTGTACCTTTGTTCAAACTCTACATAAAAAAAAAAAAAAACTGAGTTCGACCTCATCTTCAACTCACCTAAAACTGTAACAAATTTTGTCTTGGCTTTGGTGGTTGGGGGGGTTGGCGGGGGGTTTTGGGTCAAAGGCACAAGCATTAATTTGGCTTGTTGTGACATGAAAGACTCGAGTCCTTTAATCACAAAAATCTATGTGCGTAGAAGAATATTTACCTAAAGGGAGTGAAAGGTTGGATTATTAATTATTCCAATTAATGGTTTTGTAAATGACTACGAGTGGTCAAGGTCCAGATGAAAATGATTTTATTATGAAACGAGTTGCATTGGACAAGGGTTCTTTTTTTTCTTTTTTCTTTTTTTTTGTAAAATGAGAATTTTACTTTTTATTTTCGTATGAGAGTTATAACATGAGATGGAGGAATTTATTTATATAGAAGAAACTTTGTGAGGGAATAGAAAATTTGATCATTAACGAGAAGTGAACATGTTGTAACAAGGAATACCATAACGATCCAAATTATTTATGTAGATTCTAGGATCATGTCTAATAGTTCAATTAAGATGACACATTGGCAATTTTATGTGTCATTATTTGTCATATAAATATCGAAAAGAGTAATTATATTAATGTACCAACTTCATAAATGAAAATTTTATAGTATTGCGTAATTAAATGATTGATGTAAAGGAAATCGAATCGTTCTATCCTTAGCTTAAAGGGTTAAATCCATCAATGGTTTACACTCAGTGTCACCATGTTTATCCAATTTTATATTTACTGTCACCATGACCACCTAATTTTATTTTATTTTACCATGGCCACCCAATTTCAAATAACGTTTCACTAGGCCGCCGAACTTCTTTTCGTTAATTTTTAAAGGTGCATTGGAAACTATTATTTAAAATTAAAACAATTGTGGAAACAACTATTGAAAATATATGCGTGTGAGCGTGGTGTACCTTTGTTCAAACTCTACATAAAAAAAAAAAAAAAAAAAACTGAGTTCGACCTCATCTTCAACTCACCTAAAACTGTAACAAATTTTGTCTTGGCTTTGGTGGTTGGGGGGGTTGGCGAGGGGTTTTGGGTCAAAGGCACAAGCATTAATTTGGCTTGTTGTGACATGAAAGACTCGAGTCCTTTAATCACAAAAATCTATGTGCGTAGAAGAATATTTACCTAAAGGGAGTGAAAGGTTGGATTATTAATTATTCCAATTAATGGTTTTGTAAATGACTACGAGTGGTCAAGGTCCATATGAAAATGATTTTATTATGAAACGAGTTGCATTGGACAAGGGTTCTTTTTTTTTTTTTTGTAAAATGAGAATTTTACCTTTTATTTTCGTATCAGAGTTATAACATGAGATGGAGGAATTTATTTATATAGAAGAAACTTTGTGAGGGAATAGAAAATTTGATCATTAATGAGAAGTGAACATGTTGTAACAAGGAATACCATAACGATCCAAATTATTTATGTAGATTCTAGGATCATGTCTAATAGTTCAATTAAGATGACACATTGGCAATTTTATGTGTGATTATTCGTCATATAAATATCGAATAGAGTAATTATGTTAATGTACCAACTTCATAAATGCAAATTTTATAGTATTGCGTAATTAAATGAATGATGTAAAGGAAATCGAATCGTTCTATCCTTAACTTAAAGGGTTAAATCCATCAATGGTTTACACTCGGTGTCACCATATTTATCCAATTTTATATTTACTGTCACCATGACCACCTAATTTTATTTTATTTTACCATGGCCACCTAATTTCAGATAACGTTTCACCAGGTCACCTAACTTCTTTTCTTTAATTTTTAAAGGTGCATTGGAAACTATTATTTAAAATTAAACCAATTGTGTAAACAACTATTGAAAATATATGTGTGTGAGCGAGGTGTACCTTTGTTCAAACTCTACATAAAAAAAAAAAAAAAACTGAGTTCGACCTCATCTTCAACTCACCTAAAACTGTAACAAATTTTGTCTTGGCTTTGGTGGTTGGGGGGGTTGGCGAGGGGTTTTGGGTCAAAGGCACAAGCATTAATTTGGCTTGTTGTGACATGAAAAACTCGAGTCCTTTAGTCACAGAAATATGTGTGCGCAGAAGAATCTTTACCTATAGGGAGTGAGAAGTTGGATTATTAATTATTCCAATTAATGGTTTTGTAACTGACTACGAGTGGCCAAGGTCCACAGGAAAATGATTTTATTAAGAATCGAGTTGCATTGGACAAGAGTTCTTTTTTTTTTTTTTTTGTGTGTGTAAAATGAGAATTTTACTTCTTATTTTCGTATTAGAGTTATAACATGAGATGGAGGAATTTATTCATATAGAATAAACTTCGCAAGGGAATATAAAGTTTGATCATTAATGAGAAGTGAACATGTTGTAACAAGGAATGCCATAACGATCCAAATTATTTATGTAGATTCTAGGATCGTGTCTAATAGTTCAATTAAAATGACACATTGGTAATTTTATGTGTGATTATTTGTCATATAAATATGGAATAGAGTAATTATATTAACGTACCAACTTAATAAATGCAAATTTTATAGTATTGTATAATTAAATGAATGGAGTAAAGGAAATCGAATCGTTCTATCCTTAATTTAAAGGGCTAAATCCATCAATGGTTTACACTCGGTGTCACCATATTTATCCAATTTTATATTTACTGTCACCATGACCACCTAATTTTATTTTATTTCTTTATGACCACCCAATTTCAGATAACGTTTCACCAGGCCGCCTAACTTCTTTTCATAATTTTCATTAATTTTAAAAGGTGCATTGGAAACTAATTATTTAAAATTAAACCAACTGTGGAAACAACTATTGAAAATATGTGTGTGAGAGAGGTGTACCTTTGTTCAAACTCTGCACCGAAAAAAATTGAGTTCGAGCTCATCTTAAACTCACCTAAAACTGTAACAAATTTTGTCTTGGCTTTGGTGGTTGGGGGAGTTGGCGAGGGGTTTTGGGTCAAAGGTACAAGCATTAATTTGGCTTGTTGTGACATGAAAGACTCGAGGCCTTTAATAACAAAAATCTATGTGCGTAGAAGAATATTTACCTAAAGGGAGTGAAAGGTTGGATTATTAATTATTCCAATTAATGGTTTTGTAAATGACTACGAGTGGTCAAGGTCCATATGAAAATGATTTTATTATGAAACGAGTTGCGTTGGACAAGGGTTCTTTTTTTTGTAAAATGAGAATTTTACCTTTTATTTTCGTATCAGAGATATAACATGAGATGGAGGAATTTATTTATATAGAAGAAACTTTGTGAGGGAATAGAAAATTTGATCATTAATGAGAAGTGAACATGTTGTAACAAGGAATACCATAACGATCCAAATTATTTATGTAGATTCTAGGATCATGTCTAATAGTTCAATTAAGATGACACATTGGCAATTTTATGTGTGATTATTCGTCATATAAATATCGAATAGAGTAATTATGTTAATGTACCAACTTCATAAATGCAAATTTTATAGTATTGCGTAATTAAATGAATGATGTAAAGGAAATCGAATCGTTCTATCCTTAGCTTAAAGCGTTAAATCCATCAATGGTTTACACTCGGTGTCACCATATTTATCCAATTTTATATTTACTGTCACCATGACCACCTAATTTTATTTTATTTTACCATGGCCACCTAATTTCAGATAACGTTTCACCAGGCCGCCTAACTTCTTTTCATAATTTTCATTAATTTTAAAAGGTGCATTGGAAACTAAATTATTTAAAATTAAACCAACTGTGTAAACAACTATTGAAAATATGTGTGTGAGAGAGGTGTACCTTTGTTCAAACTCTGCACAGAAAAAAATTGAGTTCGAGCTCATCTTAAACTCACCTAAAACTGTAACAAATTTTGTCTTGGCTTTGGTGGTTGGGGGAGTTGGCGAGGGGTTTTGGGTCAAAGGTACAAGCATTAATTTGGCTTGTTGTGACATGAAAGACTCGAGGCCTTTAATAACAAAAATCTATGTGCGTAGAAGAATATTTACCTAAAGGGAGTGAAAGGTTGGATTATTAATTATTCCAATTAATGGTTTTGTAAATGACTACGAGTGGTCAAGGTCCACATGAAAATGATTTTATTACGAAACGAGTTGCATTGGACAAGGGTTCTTTTTTTTTGTAAAATGTGAATTTTACTTTTTATTTTTGTATTAGAGATATAACATGAGATGGAGTAATTTATTTATATAGAAGAAACTTAGTGAGGGAATAGAAAATTTGATCATTAATGAGAAGTGAACATGTTGTAACAAGGAATACCATAACGATCCAAATTATTTATGTAGATTCTAGGATCATGTCTAATAGTTCAATTAAGATGACACATTGGTAATTTTATGTGTGATTATTTGTCATATAAATATCGAATAGAGTAATTATATTAATGTACCAACTTCATAAATGCAAATTTTATAGTATTACGTAATTAAATGAATGATGTAAAGGAAATCGAATCGTTCTATCCTTAACTTAAAGGGTTAAATCCATCAATGGTTTACACTCGGTATCTCTATGATTATCCAATTTTATATTTACTGTCACCCTGACCACCTAATTTGATTTATTTCATCATCGCCACCCAATTTCAGACAACTTTATCATGGTCACCCAAATTCCGATAACGTTTCACCATGACCACCTAACTTCTCTTCATAATTTTCATTAATTTTAAAAGGGGCATTGGAAACTAAATTATTTAAAATTAAACCAAATGTGTAAAGAAATATTGAAAATCTGTGTGAGAGAAAGGTGTACCTTTGTTCAAACTCTGCATTAAAAAAAAAAAAAAAAACTGAGTTCGACCTCATCTTAAACTCACCTAAAACTGTAACAAATTTTGTCTTGGCTTTGGTGGTTGGGGGGTTGGCGAGGGGTTTTGGGTCCAAGGCACAAGCATTAATTTGGCTTGTTGTGACATGAAAGACTCGAGTCCTTTAATCACAGAAATCTATGTGCGTAGAAGAATCTTTACCTAAAGGGAGTGAGAAGTTGGATTATTAATTATTCTAATAAAAATAACGTTTTTAAAACCTTTTATTTTTGTTTTTTTTAAAAAATATTATATATATATATAATCGAGAGTTAGCATTTTACCCATTTTAAAATAAGTGACAATAGTGTAAAGAATTTGGATAACCATAGTGAAATGTTATATGAAATTCGGTGATCATTGTGACACGTTATATGAAATTGGGTGGCCATAGTAAAATAAATTCAAATGGATGACTATGGTAACGCTAAATATAAAGTTGGGTGACCATAGTCAAACAAAATCAAATTGGGTTGCCATTGCGACACTAAATATATGTTAGATGACCATTGGTGAATTTAACCATTAACTTAAGTGCTGAGATGAGTCCATCTTAATGTTTGAAGATTGAAGAATGGAGACGATGACACCCTCCACGTTGGTCCATTATTCTTAATGTTTGAAGATTTATCTGTTAGAAAAATTCTAACATATGGGGCCACACATGTAATATATTAAAATGTGTGGTGCTATTGTTTAAAGATTAGTCAATTAAAATGATCCGTTAAAGTTAATTTTGACTAATGTGTATTAGATTTTAATGAAAATATAGTGTAGAAACCGAAATGTTGTTTTAAATTGATGAGGGGCTAATTTGATACAATTGAAAAATAATAACTGCATATGCAGTTGTTATTATTATTTTATTGGGTTATGGTCCCCAGTTGATAGTGACTTTTCATTCACTGCATCCCCATCAACAGAGAGAAAATTGAAGAGAAGGTCACGAATCAATTGGAAGATCACAACCCATTCAGGCAATCAGACATCTATGGATCAAGGTATGTTTATACTTTATTCTTTTCTCTGATTTCAATATGTAGTATGTATTAAGTTTTATATGTGAAAATGGTTTGATTAGAGCATATGGATTGATAATCCTTTTCTTATTTTCTAACAAGTGGTATCAGAGTCACTCCATGATTGAATTCTTTAGAAATTGAAGTTTTAAAATTCTGAATTTTTTGAATTTCGAGTTATTGGATCTTCTATCATGTTATTATGGAGTAAAACATGTTATTATATGAATCTTGATATAATTAAGGTTTTTTTTTTCCAAAAAGAAAAATAAAATTGGATTTTAAAATCAAGTTTTTTCAGATCAGTTAATTAAAAAAAATTTTTTTTTTTGGTAATCTGGTCTTACTGCTGCCGGCGACAGCCACTGCCGGGGTAGCTTTGGGCCGCCACACTCAGGCGGCAGCCTTTGGCCACTTGGACATTAGCGGCGCTGGCCCCGCCGCCAAGGAAGAAAACGAAAAAGGAGGGGGGGTTTTAACCCTAATTTTCAATTTTGGAATTTTTGGAGGCGGGGGCTTGGGCTGCAAATTTGAAGTTTTGGGGCCCCTGCTTGCAATTTAATATTAGGGTTAGGGTTGAGTTATTTATATTTCAACCCCTAAAGTTTAAAGTTTATTTAAGTTGGGCCTTAAGGTTGTGGGTTTTAATAATTAAGCCCCTGAAGTTCTAAAATTAATTAATTTGGGCCATTTAAGTTTTGAATTTTATAATTAAGCCCCTACATGTTCATAATTAGTTTAAATTGGCCCCTAATGTTTCGAATAATTGATTTTTGACTCCTAAACTCTCCGATATTTAATTATTGACCCTTAAAGTTTTGAATTACTTAATTTTGATCCATAAAGTATTGAATTATTAATCCTTAGGCTCTTAAAGTTTCAAGATAAATAAAATTAAGTGTTCTGCTTTTCAAATTTTGGTATAAAAGACTTATTTGGGAATATAATATTCAAGAGTGAATTGATTGAAGCAATATGTTACCAAAACAACCCCTTTTGTGGAAATTAATTAACTTACAATATTAGAAGGACTTCGTGTGTATACTAGTTCATGCGGATATTAGTCGGCCCAAAGGAAGGTTAATATTTGGTCAAATTGCATGCACACTTGTGGTGGTAAATATGCGACAATTATATGGTTTCCATGTGAATAATAAATCAATCCAAAGATGTGTTTATTATTTGACAGGAGTTATTGTCAATGTTTGATCACTACACCAAGAGTACCACTTACAATTAATATTACTGTCCAAAAACTTGATACTAATGATGTATTAGGTATCTTGAGATGAGACTTACCATTATTTGAATTTATTAATTATTGAATATTAATATTAATATGAACATAATTTTTCATTGTCTCTCTACAACTAGTTCATCTGCTCCTACTATATCTGCAAATGTTAATTCTATTCCCATGCTCAATGGGACAAACTTCAAGGATTGAAAAGAGAACGTATTAATTGTTCTTGGCTGCATGGATCTAGATATTGCGCTTCGGATTGAGCAACCCACTCCTCTTACGGAAGAAAGTTCATATGATGAAAAGAGGAACTTTGAGAAGTGAGATCACTCAAATCGCATGAGTCTAATGATCATTAAGCGCGTCATTCCGGAAGCCTTTAGAGGCGCAGTATCTGAAGAAGTGACTAACGCCAAGGATTTCCTTGCCTAAATTGAGAAACGTTTTGCAAAAAACAATAAGGCTGAAACAAGCACTCTTCTACAAAACTTGATTTCAATGAGGTATAAAGGCAAAGGAAATATAAGGGAGTATATCATGGAGATGTCTCACATTGCTTCTAAACTTAAGGGACTAAAGCTCGAGTTGTCTGATGACTTGCTCGTATATTTGGTATTAATCTCGCTTCTTACACAATTCAGTCAATTTAAGATCAGTTATAACTGCCGAAGGAGAAATGATCTCTAAATGAGCTCATTTCATATTGTGTGCAAGAGGAAGAAAGGTTGAAGCAAGACAGAACTGAAAATGTTCACTTAGCAAACACTTCTAAGGATAAGGACAAAAAAAGAAAGAATGAATATGAAACTGCTCCTAAGGGTTCAGTACAAAAGAAACGACAGAGGACAAAATGACCAATTTCTTTTGCAACAAGACTAGACATTTGAAGAAGAACTGTACCAAATATCACGCCAGGCATGCAAATAAAGGTACAAATCTTACTTTGGTCTGTTCTGAGGTTAATTTAGCTTCAGTACCTAGAAATACTTGGTGGTTAGATTCTGGTGCTACTACTCACATAAGTGTTTCTATGCAGGGCTGCCTGAGCTACCAAAAGACGAATGATGGTGAAAGACACATCTATGTGGGTGATGGAAAATCGGTGGAAGTTGATATAATAGGCACTTTAGGTTATTGTTAAAAACTGGCCATTATTTGGATTTGAAAGATACTTTTGTTATGCCGTCTTTTAGAAGGAATTTGGTTTCTGGTACTAGATTTAACTTAAGTCTCCCATATGATGGAGATTTTGGGTTCGAATTCTGGGGGACGCGTCGAAAGCCGTGAGGGTAAGATGTGCCTAGGCCCTCTCGAAGCGGACAGTGCGTAAGATATGATAACGGCTCCGGAGCAAGGTCGGGTCGTTACAAAAAAACGCACATTTTTTTTTAAATACTGTATGTAAGGTTTGAAATATTGTATTTCATCTTATCAATTTGAATAACGCACAATCAAAAAGGCTTCCAGATGAGGAGGGGGGGTCACAACAGACCGCTTAAATCCCAGCTCTTTTTAGACAATTTAGGTCTTTTAGACAAAGTCTTTTAACTTTGCAATTATGCAAATCAACAAAACTGTGACAATAGATCGAACATGACATCTCTTAAAATGTAAATTTTTTCTTTGGCTGGTACAAATTTTAAAACATCACCAAGAGCTAAAGCTAAACATAAAAATAATTATCACGTGTGAATCTTAAACTATGAGCATTAAATCATAACAATTTAAATTCCAAACTACTATTATTCACAATTTATCTTTTACAACAAAAAAGAAACAAATAAATAAACATATATTTTCTTTGTTGTTCACAGTAAAACACCCTTTTTTTGGTCACGGCACTGTTCACGTGAACAGTGTCACTGTTCATCTTTTTATTATTATTTTTTTATTTTTTAAACTCAAGTTGTGAAAAAATACACATGGGTCTACAGGAAGTTAAACCTAATGCTCTGATATCAAGCTGTAACGCTTCAAATTTTATTGATTTAAATTTTGAGGTGTTACCGATATCATTTCATAATCATACATAAAGCAGAAATATTTAATTGAAGAATTAAACTTGAATAAATTTAAGTATTCATAATATCCAATTAATTCAATCCAAAACATTAAAGCAGAAACTTTAAGTGTTAAATAGAAGTCTAAGAAATACTAATCTCTAAGCATAAAGAAAAATTACTATTGGTTCCCTTGAAAATATTTTTCTTGGCAACCTACGCACCATTCAGCCACCATCCACGTAGAACCGATCTAACCTGAAAAGTTAAAATTTTGAAGGAATGCGTATTTGAAACTCAGTAGGATACGTGCGTCCAAAACAATATAATAGCTCTTCAAATATAAATTTTTAACATTCCATACCACCATTTCATCAAGAGCAGTCGATGATCAATCGAATACTCTAACACATTTCTGTGCAAACATTTGAGAAAACCCTAAGAAAATCCCACATTTCATTTCATTTCATTGAGACCCGCAGGTTAATTAACATTTCATGAAATAAATCATGTAAAAATAATTATAATATTGTAGGGACAAAAAAGTCACTTGCACATAGTATCCTACGTTGCAAGATCAAATGAGTTTTTTGAATCTAGTATGCTTGGCACGTTCAAAACTTTTCTCAACTTGGTCGTTAACTTTAAATGTGAAAGGAACGAATGAGCTTAATATGAATAAAATCAAAGTTTCATCATTGAACTTTGTGTCTCTATTTATAATAATCAAATGAAGAGTCCCAATGCATGTAAACCATTATTGGGACTGAAGTGTATCCCCAAAAGTTAATAATCGAAACAGTATCTAACCATAAGTACATAAACACACGTGTACCTGCCCTTACAGTGAAAGTGATTAACCCCAATTAAATAATTTTAAAAACACGCATTCTTGTAATTAAAATATCTTGGGCCTAACCTATCCAAATTAACTTTTTCTCGAGTCTAAAATGCATAATTAATTACGAGCTATCCAACAAGTAAAATATTGATATACTAATTCTAGCTCTATTGAAAACTAATTATTTAACCCAAATAAAGTTGAATTAACATATGTATCACTTTAGTCCACCAATTTCAAAATTTAAATATATAGCATAGAAAACAAATTAAATTTTATTCTATAAAATTTTCGGGGTGCTACAATCTCCCCTCCTTAAAACATTTTCGTCCTTGAAAAATTATCTTACCTAAACAAAAAGTCCTGAGTATATAAGAAATAAGCAAGTAATTAGATATTGATAGAATACCTGCCATCATATCTTAATCCTCAATTGCCTCTTGTTGGGTTAAGGCAAACACTCTTGCTTCTCCCTTTTTGTCTTATTCGTTATCCTTCTTTGGTGGGGGTTCGTGGCAATTGGTAGCAATGTGACCATACTTTCCACATCGATAGCACACATTCTTTCCATACCAACACTCGCTTCTATGGGTCTTATTGCACTTAGGACACAGAGTAAAAACATTATTCGGCTTGCTTGACTCTGACCACCTTTCAAAACTAGCCCTCTTGTTTTGTCCATTTCCCTTACCTTCATTCGGCCAATTCCATTTTTTTCCCCAAAAACTCAATACCTTCTCGAACTGTCTCATCAATTTCTAGTCGGTTTGAAATTGTTTGAGCCCGTTGCAGGACTTGACTATACGTGGTGAATTCATGCGATGCCATGATTCCTCCAATTTCTGGTCGTAGACCAAGTTCGAACCTTCTAACCTTCTTTTGCTCTGTATCTACTAGATGTGTTGCATACCTAGAGAGAGTTGTTCGAACTTCCTCTCATAATCGACCAATGCCATCTTTCCTTACTTAAGTTGTAGAAACTCTGTCTATTTTCGATCTCTCAGGACTTGTGAAAAATACTTTTCCATCACCTTCTCTTTGAAACTTGCCCAAGCGAGGTTGCGTTGTTGTGCCTCAGTCCTAGTACGTGAAACAAACTTCCACCAGTGACCTGCAACATCAATGGATTTGCGAGGTTGCGTTGTTGTGCCTCAAGAAAGATGTTTGAAGATTCGCTCCATTCCTCTTATCCATTCCCTAGCTGCCAATGGATTTGCCTTGCCATCGAAAGTTGGGGGTTTGTAGCGATGAAATTGTTCCACAATTGAACTGATGTTGCCAGCCATTCTAGGGACTCGCTTGTGTTTATTGTCTGCCCAAATCTTGTACAGCTTTCAACAAATCCCTGATGACCGTTGCTTGGTTTTGTTGTTGTCTCGACATTTTCTTAACACAATTAAAATTCCAATTTAGGAAAAGTCTGATAACGCAGAAATTAATTATAATATTAATGGTAAAAAAATTAAAATTTTTCGAATATAATATTTGGTTTTTTTTTTAAAAAATAAAAATAAAATCCAATAGATAACTGAATAAACTTTGGCTAAAGGAATAAAACTATCGCTAATCTCTATGAGTCCTAAAAATCTTCTTTTAGTGGAGTCTCATCATCCGAGATAAAGCATGACTCGGGCTCAAAATCTGTAACCAAATCCACTATAGGGTCTTTCGGCTTCGGTTCGACTTCCTCTTCTGGGTCTTCCTTAGGGTCCTCCTCCGAGTTTTCTTCTGGCTTTTCCTCTAGGTCTTCTTTAGAATCTGGCTCCGGCTCAGGTTCCAGTACTAGCTCTTGTTGTCTGTGGTTCCACAAAATTATGACATCCTCACAATATCTTCTAAACTCGATCTTGTCCCAGTCCTCAAATAGAGCTCAAAATCTATATCTCTCACTAAATAAGCTACGTCTCACCATTGAGGTCTCATAGTGTCTATAAGATGATAAATTGAGAAGGTAGTCCCCTCATCATATCCGAACGATCTTTCTTGCTCCCACTTAAGAAGGAAATCTTCAACATGTTCAACAAATGTTCGCTCCCATCTTATTTCGTAATCTATGTATCTCTAAATAGCAATTTGAGCACGTTGTAGGTATGTGGGTCTATATCCAGTCATCCTAGTTACTTTCCCAGTCCTAATCATGTGACAAGTATAATTTCAATTATGCTAAATCTTTGGGGTGACAATTTACTTTATCGCATAAACAAGATTTCAAAAAAAAAAAAAAAAAATTCAACTAATGAGTCAAGCAATGTAAGCATACTTGTACATTTCATAATAGCAAAATGACTCATAATCATACAAAATATTTCATTTCTTACCCGGGAACAATTGGAGAGTGGTCGAATGGTGAGCACCACCTCCACACAGAAAAAGAAAGAAATCGTAGCCGTAACCTCAAATCCACTTCATTTTTCACATTGTGATTTCAGCTGGGAATTGGAAAACCCAAAATCAAGCTCAGAAGGTACCTAACCCCCAAATCCATTTCAAACATCCATTTTGAATCGGTTTGCGGTAGATGAAATTGGCAACCACTATTGCTCACGGTTCACTTCTGCTGAAGGTATTCCATGTTTGCATTTTATTTTTATAAAAATGAAGGGTTGTCGATTTTAAACTAGGCAATGGAAGCTTTGGAACGGTGAATTTAGCCAGCTCTCAAATTCCGCCATTGATGGCCGTGAAATATTCTGGGGGTGTCTCTTTCTGATTCACTTATGAATGAGAAATTGATATTTGATAAGCTTAAAGATTGCCCAAAAATCATTAGTTGCTTTGGGGAAAATTTACTGATGAAAATGGTGAGAAATTGTATAATGTATTGTTGAAGTATGCTTCCGGTGGCGCTTTGGAGGATAAAGTGAAGAATTGACGAGATAATCAGCGGACAGAGAATGAAGTCTGGCGGTATACAAAGGCTTTACTCAAAGGGCTTAGTTATGTTCACAAGTTTTGTTATGTTCATTATGATATTAAGCTTCAGAACATTCTTATGAACCTAAAGTAGGGGCGGATCTAGCACCTGACAAGTCGGGGCGGCTGCCCGTGCAGGATGCGCCGGGAAAAAAATAAATTTAAATAAGATTTATGAAAAATATATATATATATATATATATATATATATATATATATATATATATATATATCCTCCTTTACCTTAAAAGAGGGGATTCCAAATTTACTGTTCATTTGAATCCTCCTTTTCACACTACTGTAGCTAACTGGTGTTTCACTATTCATCCCAGACAAATTAAATTAATGTAGCCGGTTATGTTGAATACAAAATATCTCAGCCACAGTTTTTGACCGAATGGGAATGAGACGGTGGTCACTGTAGCTACTGGTGAAATTATAATGTCTCATGCAAAAAGATAATTATAAATGGAAAGAAAGTGAGGCGGTGGTGGCGGTATGAATAAAACAAATCTTCATTTCTCTTCTTTATCTATTAATCCTAGTCAAATTAAATTAATGTAGCCAGTTATGTTGAATACAAAATATCTCAGCCACAGTTTTTGACTAAATGGGAATGAGGCGGTGGTCACTATATCTGCTGGTGAAATTATAATGTCTCATGCAAAAAGATAATTATAAATTGAAAGAAAGTGAGGCGGTGGTGGCGGTATGAATAAAACAAATCTTCATTTCTCTTCTTCATTCAATCCACACGACCTGACAAGAAAATTTAATAAGAATTCATCTGGTGCTGCATCTGAAGAGGTGGTTAGATCTTGTTACAATGCAAAGTTTTTCCAGTAATTTTGTTTCAATTTCCCATTACATTTTTATTACTTACCTTTCAGAATTTTTAAATGTTCTATATACCCTTCTTGTCCCTGAACTTTGCACTCCCATTCATTTTTATTGCTATGAGAAGAACATCTTCACTGTTTCATGATTGAGTTTCTGCTTGATTCTTGAATTGTTCTTTATTAGAACCTCTTATTTAATTGTATGCACTTCACTAATGTAATTGCACCGTTTTCAGGTTTTTAGTTTCGACGTGGTGGAAGCTATTGCAAAATTTCTCCGAGCAAAAAAAAATTTCAATTCAACTTCTTTTAGATAGAGAGAGACAGAGAATTCAAGGTTTTCTATTTTCCCATAAGGTTCCCTATTATTACTGTAGTTTTTTTTCCCAGTTATTACTACCGTCATGATTGTGTTCGAGATACAATTGTTATCCAAGCATTGCAATTTATATTTTGTAAAATATCTTGTTCCTCATGTATTCATATTTGGAATTTTGGTTTATGATATTTAGTTAATTCTGTTGTGATTTTATTTAATTGGAATAAGAAAGTGTTGTAATTGCGTGAATGTTTCGTTGGAATTTTTTTGTTTGTACATACAGAAAGGGAATCAAACTTAATTGTTTCGTGCAGCTAGAGAAGAAGAAGAAAAAAAAGTGAGTTTATGTTGATATTTGAAATTTTGGTTTATGATATTTAGTTATTTTCTGTTGTTTACCCTTTTGTTTTGAGAAAAATGTTTCACAAATGAACAGTTGGATAAAATGGGAAACAAATTAATTGGTGAGGATAAAATGAGAATGTAAAATGCTTCAAAAATGAATAGTACCCTGCGGAAAGAGGAACAAAAAAAATCCATCTACTTTGAAAAGGAAGAGAAGCAAAAAAAAACAAAAAAAAAACTTTGCTCTGCACAGTGCAGAGCATTTGCTCCACACTCTACGAAGACTTCAAATTTTAAAAAAATTTTTATTTTTATTTTTTGCTTTTTGTTTCTTGCAGTTAAGTCCTCGGGGTAATTGCGTGTAAAGTCCTTAAACTTTAATCTTGTACTTTTTAGTCCTTATATTTTCTCTTTTCTATCAATTTCATCCTTCAAAAATTGCAACCCTAGGTCCTTAAACTTTCGACACTTGTACAATTCGATCCCCGAAGTCATATTTTTATGCAACTTTGGTGTCTTTTTTAGTATTTCGACCATAACTTTTGATACGGTTATCAGAATTGCGTTCATGACCCCAATTCAAAAACGTCTACTCGGTGCGCACGTCGGGGCCACCAAACTTAGCTGGGTGGGAGTCGTTCTCGATGCCAAAATCCGTCATTTTCCCTTCCAAATTTTCAATTTAAGTCATTTTCCCTTACGTACCGCTGATTTAACACAATTATAATATAATAAATAATAATTACTTACCTCAATTAGGAGATTAAAAATCACAATTAGGAGAAAAAATATACATAATTAGCGTAATTTTTTTTTTTACACAATTTTTTGCTTCATTTCAAACATACATAAAATCAGAATTTTTTCTTATTTCCTTTTTACCACTTTATCGCTCCAATGCCTCTCCACTACATTATATACATATACCTTTCTTAACATTCAACATTTTGCATGCAGTTTGTACTCTATAGGCATCTCTCGACTCTTAAGTTCGAAAATTTATTCTATTATAATACAACAATGAATTTGCCTTTGATGTCTTCCCATTCTACACAGCACAGTTGAAATCTTCAAGTAGCCATATGTACAATGTTCATTGTGAAGCAGCCAAGTTATAGAGTATGGAATAATTGAAGCAACCACATACCAAAATCAACTGTTCAAAGGCTGTTATTTTAACATTTATCCTTTTTAATATTCGATAATTTTGTTAGCGTGTAAATTGAAATCAAATTGAGATGGTACAATATTGTTTGAGTCTTCATCTACACCTTTATAAATCTGTTATTTGCTACTGCCGTAGCTTATTTAAAGTAGTAGATGTTGACATTAATCAAGTACAATAACCATCATTTTGAGTCCAGATTGATGTCAAACTGCGGTGTGCATGAAACAAATAATTGTTTGTGGACTGGTTGTTGTGATTATCTTGGGTGTTTATTCGTTTGAATTATTCTCACGTGCATAGATTAACGATATCAATGCTAGTTCATTCATTCTTCATTTAAGTTTGATTACAAATTACATGAAAAATCCATATTTACGGTAAAATTGAAATTCAATGCTGGAGTAAAAGCAAATTATGCCCTACACCAAGGGAGCACTTAAGATATGAGATCGACAACATCTAAATTTACGTAAATGAAATTTTAATAATGTTGACATTAAAATATAATTGAAATTCAATATAATACTAATGATTCAATTGGGATGATTTAAATAGCCCATATCTAACATTCAAAATGTAATTCACGATAATTTAAAATAATTTTACATATTTAACACACTAACATAACCTTCAAAATAACCGATGCACGGGCAAAAACTAGTAATAAATAAACAATTACATATTATTAGTTTTCGAAATAATTTCTTTAAAAATTTTATGGACTCAGATTATTATTCTATGATATATATACTTTTATTGTTAGGTTTTATTAATTTATTTTATAAAATTTAAATTTGGACAATTTAAGTATTGTTCGTTATTCTTTTAAAAGTTCGAAAAATACTTTTACTTTTGTCGTCAAAAATAGTTTTAATTTCAAAATTTTGCATAACCTCCGCCTAAACTCGATAGCTCGTCTTTACTATTTAATCATGCTTTATGTATAAATTGTTTCGTTTGAATTTGTAAAACAATTAAAACTTGATCATACATGTATGATTGAAAAATGTATTTTTTTTCTTTATTATTTTATTTTATATTGTATTGGATTATATTTTCAAATATATATGACTTTTTCACGTGTCAATGCATTTATATATTGCTTGAATTTTACCTTAGCCGACTTCTTATCCTGGAAACGCCACCGACCCAAAGGGTGGCGTAAAGATTGCGGATTTTGGCCTGGTGAAGAGAGTTGGAAGAGAAAATGTGAGTGATTTTTTGTTTGAATTGAGGGGTGCACCATTCGGGTAAATCGAAGCCGAGAAATGTGTTTGAAGATTTGTCGTGTATTATCCAGTTGCTAACTTATTTTCTTGTCTGGTTAAAATTGGGGCTTTTCCTACTTTCTTTCTTTCAACTGATCATTCATCTCTCGCTAAATCGAATTCAACATAGATGGCGTGTATATCGTTGACCTGCAACACGCAAGAGTCCGTTTCTGGTGATCAGAGGTTTCCGGCGGTGGCGATGGAGGAGTATCGCTGTAGCTCTTGTCGTCGTCATCCTCATCTCCAATCTTCGATTGAGAAGAACAGTGATGAGTCAGACGTCGAGGGGAAGAGGTACAGAGTGAATATAAAGGAGAGCATATGATGGGTTCGATTCTTTGGAGAAAGTTTTGCCTATAAGGTGCTTGTTCTCCTTTTATTTTTTTGAGTTAATATTCATTTTTAATAAGTATTCGGTCCTAATTTGAAGAAATTATATTTGCTTTTAAATTAGATTTTTTTACTTTTTTCATTTTTAATGTGTTTTAGGGTTTTCATTTGTTTCCTATTTGTGATTTTGTTGTTTAATTGCAAGAAGAGTATCTTTGTACAAAAATAATGAACTTGTGCACGGCGAAGTTAAATAACAGTTACATACAAAAAACAAAGTTAATGGATTTTTTTTATTTTATTATTATTATCTTGTCCAGGTTAACAGAAGTTTGTAATCAACATAGCTCGAAGCCACTGTAGTTGAACCTTTGTGTGAGATTGCTAGATAAAAGCTCGTTCAAGATCAGTTCAATAGCAAAACAAGTTGATGCTTCATCATTTTGATGTTTGCAGACTTCAGCGAAAAGGAATTATATCAATCCTTTCCAACTGCACCTCTTATATCATCCTAATATTATGAAAAAAAAGTATCTAATTTTCATTGATTTGCATCAATTACATTAAGTAATTTCTAACTTATGATAGTTAGCTTAGGAATTCCTTTTGTATTTATGTTTATATGTTGTTTTTGCATCAATTACAATAAGTAATTTCTAACTTATGATAGTTAGCTTAGGAATTCCTTTTGCATTTATTTTATATGTTGTTTATCCAATAATTTCTATTGGCTTATTTCAGGAACGGCATAGCTAAGTTCTACTGTGAAAAATCCAAATCTTTTACCAGCCTGTCTTCCATTAAAGATATTGGTAAGCCTGATGATGCATACACCAGGAAGCGAAAGAATTTGCTTGCCTATGATAACTTTTGGGACAAGAATCGTAATAGTACTTTAAGAAGTAACAATGGCGGGATATCAAAAAGACCTGCCAACTCTAGAAGTGCATTAACTCAGGCAGAAACCACGAGCCATTCTGAGAGCAATAACAGCGTAATTTATATCTCAAAGTCGTCATCACCTGGTTGCTGCCCTGTCATCGCCACCGCTCAGTGAGAAGTTTGCCCCTGGCGGTCTTTCTCTTTGTCTGATCTGCAAGGTACAGCTGCTGGAGGTCCCAGCATCAAAGGATTATGGGTCTATAACACAGACAAATAAAGCAAACTATACAGATGCCCTTCACTTTAGAGTCACCCTAAGAATCTGAAGTCTGATAGATGTTCATTGAGATGTAGATATTTGTAATTTCTGCCTTGCTTTGTGCTTAAAGGCTTCTACCGTTTGTTGTAATTGTCATGTCGTATAGCATCAGGTCGTTTATTTGGTATAACTCCTGCTGTATATTATTATCATTTTCTGCTCTCCTGGTCAGCTGTTGTGTAGCTATATGAAATTCATGCTAATTCTTAGGATTCATTCTCCTTCTCTTCCTAGGTTTCTTGGCCTCGTAAGTTTCTAACTAAGTTGACTATCCTTATCTAGGAAATATAGGAATTTCTTTTAACGAGAAGAATATAATTTCCTAAGGACACCTCCATATTATGCTCGTTTGTGGGACTTTTATTAGGTTTTTTCCTAGGCTTAAAAGTGACTCATAGTGAGCAAACTTGGTGGAGACTAAAGAGTTCTGGCACCGGTTGCCCAGTGTCAGCTGGTGTACTCGTATATCTAGTATTCTCGCTTTTTCATAAAATTAGGTGTCTTGAGTAATTATGATCTTGAACTTTTTATTTTGTGTGGGAGTGTCCGTGCATGTTGTGCAAAATATTCTCCGGATTTCTGCAGCTACTAGGATCTTAGTTGCCATTGCAGAAGCCACGAAAGGACATATTGTTATGAAGTGCTGCAGTAACAAAACCCTTGGATTTCCGTTCACGGCTTCTTTAAGGTGTGGAATCCGACCTAACTTTATTTCTACCAGCAGCAAAATCTTAGTTTGATTATATCTATTTGATTTTGTTAATGATCTTAGTCTGTTGCTAACATATTAGAATGCACTTTTGTCTTGGTAGCCTATATTCAGTTTCATTCCATAAATGCTTTGTTATGATTAGCAATGCAATGTTATACATAGTAGAGAGTAAGTATCCAAACACCTTTACAAGCAAATGTTGTAGAAAAGGAAGCTTGGGTTTGCTTCAAATTTCTATATTTGTTCCATATGGACATATTTAGCACTTGCTTTCCGTGACGAACTTATGGTGTGGAATAACTATAAATTCTTGATACTTGTTGGAGTGGTCGTGAACTTTTGAAATCATTTATATAGCTTCACACTGAAACAATGGTAAATGCCAAATCAAAAGGATTACATACACTTATAGATCCGTATTATCGAAGTCATATATTATGTAAACTCACGTGGACAGTAAATAGACTTCAACCTTGTATAGGAGGAATTTTTCTAAGAGCATTTGCTCCATATACAGATAGTAGAGAAAATAATGATATATACTTGGTTTTGAGCCTAACAACGACAAGCTAACATGAATAATTAGCAGAAATACCTGCTTCTTTAGACTTATTCTCAGATACTCCTAACAGAAATAATTTATGGCAAACATTTTCTTAAATAAGTGGCCAGGTTATGACGAATGAAAATATTTTGGTTAGATAAGCTGCTATCGGATTGGTAATGAACGGTATCAATGAATAACAGACCAATTCCTTCAGTTAGGGTACTGTTCTTGAGCAAATTTTTGATCTGAGTAACGAAGTTGAGCCAAATTAGGGTTTTGTCCTCGAGCAAAGTTATTGAACCAAAAAGCGAAGTTGAGCCATACAAACACCAGGAATTTTATATAGGCTAACAGATATGATTGTAGCTCTTTATCCTCGCTTACTAGATTGTAAAGAAAAAGCTTTCATGCTAGTGAACATTTTTGACCTTGGCTCTTTATTACATTAGAAAGTTTATAGCAAAATATTGTTTTTGCCAACTCTAATTCAGGGTCTGTTCGATACAGCTTAAAATCCAATTAAAATTGAAAATATAGCCGTTATTGGGTCCCACTCATCTAATAAAAGTAAACAATAACGATTAGTTTTTCAATTTTAATCCGATTTTAATCTCTACCGAACACACCCTCAATATTCAGTAAATAGGTAATCTAGACAAGAATGGATGTGTAATACTTCAATGTTTGTGGTAGAGGCTTAAAGGTTTACGCATCTATAGGAGTGACACAGCAAAGAAAAGAGATATATATTTATTTTGGATTTCGTCTTTGGTTCTAATGTATGAATTATTTTAAAAATACCAACAATCTAAGTTATTCTCACCAAATTTGAGGTGAATTACAAGAATCACTTTTCATCATTGCATTCACTTTATCATGAGATTATATGATGCAAATTGTGAATTATTTAAAAAATAAAATATCGTGGGGAGAAAAAATGAGTTTAAAATATATTCATAATTCTCGTGAGAAGAAAAAATGAGTTTTTGACTGCTTTTACAATTTGTTCCCTGTTAGGAAAATTTGTTCCCTGTTAGGAGCTTATGTGTAAAATGTGAACATAGCAGGTGTAGGTCACAAGGTAGATACCGAACAAATCTACATGTGCAACTGGCTATGGAAACTGGTGTAAAAGTGAATCAAGAAATGGATTACATTACAACTTATTGACATACTATATTTACCCTGGGCATTTCATCTTTAGATATTGGCTATTTAGGTAACCAGATAATTTCTTGCTTTCTTCATGTACATGCGTTTCTTTCCCTAGATTGAAATGGCAAAAATATAAAGGTATCCAGTCTTCCTATAACCTAAGCAAAATATGTTTTACCAGCTACAGATGATTTATTTTAAAATGGTTTGAAGCCATCTTCATTACTGCTTGTGGTTTATAGCATCGATATGAACGCTTCGCGATTCATCTCTTTTGTAGGATGCGAAGTTATTGATTAAACAGGCTTGATTTGTGGTATTGGGCGGAGAAAATTAGGCTTTGTTTGTGGTGTCGGGCTGTGAAAAATTGGCGACACGTGGCATTAGGCTTAGTTTTATAAAAGTCGCTAGAGTATCCTCCAATTCATTACTTGTAGCTACCTTTCAGATACCGGAGTTGGTTGGCTTCCTTATGCTATTTCTGGTTTGCTTGTTTACTGATTTGAGTTACTCTTAATGTTAATAAATTTGCAATATATTAGCTCGAAATCTTTATATCTGTCATGATTGTAAAGATTGTTAGAGAAACATCGCGTCGGGTTTTGTTTATTGAGTTTTTTTCCTTCAATAATTTTTCTTGATTTAATCCCTGGGTAAATTCTGTTATCAGGATTTTCCCTAGTCTCAAATTTGGATCTTCTTATGGATGCTAAACCAGTTATAGTCAGCCTGCGGGCGCTGCTTGCTTACCATTCAATTGACAGGGCTCTTTATGCTATCCTCGTGACAGAACTTTGGCGTGATCCCGTGGAATCGTTGCAGATTATTGCTTTATGGCTTTGGTTAGAGCATGTGGGTTTTGGCAAGGTCATAAGGAAGATCTTGGCATCTGCTTCATTGTTCATCAATCAAACTGCTGAAGAGGCTATTATGTGCATCAAGTGCATAAAGGATTCCCAGTTCACACATTCAGCTGAAGCCACCGATATTCCTATGACACGTAGCATCATCGAGAAAGAGAGATCACTTCGGTTTTTTAATGAGGATCGTGTGACTGCCTACCGTGAAATAGACAGAATCATTAATCAAGATTGCCTCCACACTATGCGAGACATCACTGAAAAAGCCCTTCATGGTAATTCTGGAGAAAGTTCATCAAGAAACTGGTTATTAAGTCCACTAAATGCTGCTCAGAGTTCTACATCAAATTCTACTCTGATGCCATTTAATGGTGGGCAAAGTTCACGATTAAACCAGATGATGGTTTCATCCAATGCTAAAAGTGCAGAAGGTTCATATAGAAACCAGATGATTCTCTTTAATGCTTCTCGACACTCTTTATCAAATCCCATTGTGATGCCATTCAATGGTGGGCCAAGATATAACCAGATGATGATTCCATTGAATGCTAATGCTGCAGAAAGTTCATCTAGAAATCAGATAATGATACCATTAAAATATATTTATAAATCTCATGAGAAGAAAAAATGAGTTTTTGACTGCTTTCACAATTTGTTCCCTGTTAGGTGCTTACAATTCAATTGACAGGGCTCTTTATGCTATCCTTGTGACAGAACTTTGGCGTGATCCTGTGGAATCGTTGCAGATTATTGCCTTATGGCTTTGGTTAGAGCATGTGGGTTTTGGCAAGGTCATAAGGAAGATCTTGGCATCTGCTTCGTTGTTCATCAATCAAACTGCTGAAGAGGCTATTATGTGCATCAAGTGCATAAAGGATTCCCAGTTCATACATTCAGCTGAAGCCTCCAATATTCCTATGACTCGTAGCATCATCGAGAAAGAGAGATCACTTCGATTTTTTAATGAGAATCGTGTGACTGATACCGTGAAATAGACACAATCATTAATCAAGATTGCCTCCACACGATGCGAGACATCACTGAAAAAGCCCTTCATGGTAATTCTGGTGAAAGTTCAACAAGAAACTGGTTATTAAATCCATTAAATGCTGCTCAGAGTTTTGCATCAAATTCTACTCTGATGCCATTTAATGGTGGACAAAGTTCACGATTAAACCAGATGATGATTTCATCCAATGCTAAAAGTGCAGAAGGTTCATATAGAAGCCAGATGATTCCCTTTAATGCTTCTCGACACTCCTTATCAAATCCCATTGTGATGCCATTCGATGGTGGGCCAAGTTCAGGATATAACCAGATGATGATTCCATTGAATGCTAATGCTACAGAAAGTTCATTTAGAAATCATATAATGATACCATTAAATGATGGTCGAAGATCTTTATCAAATCCTACCAGAAGACAGGACTATGTTTGCAACATTTTCTAGGGGTTATCCTGTGGCTGAAATGGAAGTGAGGCACTTCTTCGCAACGGTCTATGGGAATTGCACAGTCCTTCAGAATGCAGGATGTTAGGCCTTACGAGCAACCACTTTATGCTCGAGTCGTGTTCCTTAAAGCGTCGTTTATTCAGGAAATTCTCAATGGTTCGGAGAAGGCCAAACTTACCATCAATGGAAAGCACATTTGGATGAGCAAGTTTGTGCCAATAAACGAGGTTTCCTCGCGTTGGTGTGATAGAATGCTGGTTGTGTCTTATATCTGTATTTTGATGTCTCCGTTTGTCGTGTTAATGTAATCGTTGTCTTGTCGTAAATGTAATTTCTTTCTTTTACGTGTTGTATTTTCAAATTGACTAGTGAATGTATTATGTTAATTGGTGTTACTTGTGTTAATTTCAGTTATTTTGAGTAAACTCGATGGCTTTTAAGAGTGATGTTTGGTAAAGAATGAGCAGAAAATAAGTAACGAGTAACTTGATAACATAGGTTCTTCTATCTTGCAGGTTCTTCTGAACTTGCAGCAACTCTGAAGACTGTCTTCATATTACAATACGAGGAACTGCTCTCGCACAATCCCTCCGCCCGAAAAAGGTTAATTATTTAGGGCGTGTTCGAAAGAGATTAAAATCGGATTAAAATTGAAAAACTAGCCGCTATTGTTGATTTTTATTAGGCGAGTGAAACTCAATATTTTCAATTTTAATTGGATTTTAAGTACGATCGAACACTCCCTTACTGTTTTCTTGGTTGTGGGGCCCGCATGGGTTGGGAAGTTACAGAGACTAGTCGGTGGTGCATTACGCATGACGAAATCCAATAGGTAATGAACAAAAAATAAGTAATGAGTAACTTGATAATATAGGTTCTTCTGTCCTGTAGGTTTTTCTGAACTTGCATCAACTCTGAAGACTGTCTTCAGACTACAATACCAGGAACTGTTCTCACACAATCCATCCACCTGGAAAAGGTTAATTATTTAGGGCGTGTTCGGTAGAGATTAAAATCGGAATAAAATGGAAAAACTAGCCGTTATTATTAACCTTTATTAGACGAGTGAGACCCAATATTTTCAATTTTAATTGAATTTTAAGCAAAATTGAAAATTCCCTTACTGTTTTCTTGGTTGTGGGGCCCGCATGGGTTGGGAAGTTACAGAGACTAGCCGGTGGTGCGTTACGCATGACGAAAGCTGACAAATTATTTTACATTTTTTCTCATATTCTTATCTGTTCAGTATATAACGACAAATTTTTCACAATTGTTTACTTTATTCTAATCAAGTCCAGTTTAGCATACGAAAGGATGTTCGTTTGGGGGAATTATAATAGAATTAAATGAAAATAAGTAGTCGGTCCCACAAAATATGTAGACAATGAGTAAGAGTAGTAGTGAAAATTTAATTATAATAAATGTTTCACTTCAAATTATAATGATATTTATTGACATACCATGTTTTTGATGAATGAGGAGTTCACTCCATTTTAACATACCATTTTATAAGCTTCTAATTAAGTCAATATAAATAACATTGGAAACTAAATTATTTAAAATTAAACTAAATGTGTAAACAACTATTGAAAATCTATGCAAGAGAGAGGTGTACCTTTGTTCAAACTCTATAGAAAAAAAAACTGAGTTCGACCTCATCTTAAACTCACCTAAAATTATAACAAAGGCACAAGCATTAGTTTGGCTTGTTGTGACATGAAAGACTCGAGTCCTTTAGTCACAAAAATCTATGTGCGTAGAAGAATCTTTACCTAAAGGGAGTGAAAAGTTGGATTATTAATTATTCCAATTAATGGTTTTGTAACTGACTACGAGTGATCAAGGTCCAAATGCAAATGATTTTATTAAGAATCGAGTTGCATTGGACTAGCGTTCCTTTTTTTTTTTGTAAAATGAGAATTTTACTTTTTATTTTCGTATTAGAGTTATAACATGAGATGGAGGAATTCATTTATATAGAAGAAACTTTGTGAGGGGATAGAAAGTTTGATCATTAATGAGAAGTGAACATGTTGTAACAAGGAATACCATAACGATCCAAATTATTTATGTAGATTTTAGGATCATGTCTAATAGCTCAATTAAGACGACTCATTGATCATTAATGAGAAGTGAACATGTTGTAACAAGGAATACCATAACGATCCAAATTATTTATGTAGATTCTAGGATCATGTCTAATAGCTCAATTAAGATGACTCGTTGGTAATTTTATGTGTGATTATTTGTCATATAAATATCGAATAGAGTAATTATATTACTGTACGAACTTCATAAATGCAAATTTTCTAGTATTGCATAATTAAATGAATGGAGTAAAGGAATTTCTAAAGGGTTAAATCCATGAATGACCACCTAACTTTACACTTGGTGTCACCATGACCATCCAGCTTTATATTTAGTGTCACCATGACCACCTAATTTAATTTAATTTTACCATGACCACCCAATTTCAGATAATGTTTCACCATGATGACATAATCCAACACTTTTTATCACTTAAGATGCTACTACCTTACATAATCACAATTGTCTTGAGACTGTACTTATTATTCTTAATGCTTGATTGGCAATTGAGGTTCACGCCTACTTTAAGATCACTTGCAAAAAACTGAAATTTCATCCCAAAAGATTAACTTATTATATAGAATAACCCAGTCCACTTAAAACCCATTAACTAATTGAGTTTTTGCAAGGAGAAAAATGCAAGTTTGCTAGTAGGGCCCACCTCTCTTAATTCTAAGCATGCATCATTTTGTATTTAACAGGGATGTCTTTTCTTTCACATTCATCTAATAATTTCGAAATGTTTTCTCACTTACAATCCAATGCAATTACAAATGAGATTGTGGTCACTTTCAAATTCTTCATAGTTTTCATCTGGCTTTGATTTTGGTTCCATTTTGACTACTTTGAGGTGATGCTTTAGTCAAGCAAGTAGTTCTTTTGTATACAGCTTATGTGCCCCTAAATGTGTTGTGGGCCTAACATGCTTGATTTTTTCCTTTTGTATTCTTACCATTGTTGATGTCCTCAAATTTACTTTTTCACATTTTTTTCGTCGAAAAGTTTTAATAATTTAGGGAAGAAAAAGTCAATCGTTGACAAAGGAGGATGATAGAGAAGAGAGGCAATGATAGGCCTAGAAGCTCAACAAAGATGATATGAGCAAGCTCAAGTAGTTGAGAAAATTGTAGAGTGAGAACCTCATTTTGAGAGATGATCTAAAGAGGTTCGTACTCATACAAAAACGACCAATGACATGTTTGAGGTCAAAAGTTTGACAATGTCTTCGTGAAGTTCAAAGTAGATTGATTTAGTGTCCTATAATTCATGGAGCTTAGCCCCAACCTAAAGATAATCTAAGAATCATAGAGTCAAAAGTTGGCTAAGCACGATATGCTCTAGCAATTAGCTCGGTAAAGTTACATGGCTCTAGCAATTTTTAGTCTAACAAGACAAGACTCATCCATAAGTTCACCAAAAATAGAAGACGAAGTGGACCAATTTCAAATGTCTTACATTATCTCCACCTTTACATCGATTCACAAATCCCGCCACAAGATTTGATGTTCCCATCTAAACATAAATTCAATTAGTAATTACCAAATGAAAGAGAAATTTCTGTATTCATGATCAAAGTTGAGACTGAGATCTATGTATCTCTTAATCAGTCATAGCACGTGTGGTTGTTGAATGGTATAAAATACAAATAAAAATAAAAAATAAAATCAATGAGAAAAAGTGAAAATCACTCGAGGCAGCATGCATGCAACTTGTCGAAGGGGCCTTTCTCAAAGAGAATGATGTTGTGTGTATTGGCCCCACTTACACGTGGGCTGGTTCCCTAGTTTGAAAATAAGGATGACGTCAAAAATAAAGTGAGCTAATTTAATTTTAAAATTGGAGTTGATATAGATTACTTATTTCACTTGTCATGATGACATTTCTTATTTGTTTTCTTTGAATTGATTAAACTTCAATTTTAACTATACATTTTACAGGATTCATAATTTTTATCAATTTTTCAATTACACATTTCATTAATATTTATCAAAATCCACTAAAAAAGTTTCAAGAGTGGCCAAACAACCCCTAAGATTTGATTAGTCTGTCCTTTAAAATAAAAGTTGAGTACCATGTTTGAAAAAGATCAAGCATTTGAAATTTTTTAATCTACTTCGGACATTGGATAATATTAGACAAAGAGCTTATATTGCAATGGAGATTTCCATTCAACTTATGATCAATGATTAAGTATTTTATAATCGATATTAAAATTGTTTAAGATTCTCATTTTTGTTTCTAGATTTAGAGAATGCATGTTAAATTTGAAAAAAATAATGTTATTTGTACATAATGATAACATGGAAGAGACGGACACAGACAAAAAAAGAAATTCAGTTATTATAATTTTTGCTTTCTACCATGTCATCATTATGTACACTATTATGTACATTATAATGTACAACTAAGTAAAAAAAACTAACATTTTGTTCTAGTTGATAAGTTATTGTTGGAATTGAATCGGGTTCAATTGGCTGCTTCCAAATTTGGTAAAATCGTGTTTTGGCAAATGCAACTCTTTTATTCCAGCTTATCACTGGATGTGTGACACATGGTCGGGATGTGGCCATTGGATTTACTTCTGGATGGTTCCTTTACTTAATGCCATTTTATTTGGCATTATCTCGAAGGGTCATTATTCTAGGGTTTCATTCATCTTCATGCTTTCTCTCTGGTTGCGCTATTTTCGAATACTTCTCTGATTTCTCTCTGTAAATCAAATCCCTGATTTGAGTTTGTATTGTGTAAGAGGGTGATTCCTTTGTGGAGATATTCTGAGTCAATATATGTGTATAGTGTTCGTGTGGCTGTGTAGTTGTTCATATTGATTTAGTGTTCGATTCTTTGTGATTCAAGTGGATCAGCTGCTGTATAAGTGAGAGATAAGTGTTCTTGTACTTTCTTTGTGATTGTTCTGAACATTCTTATAACCTTTGTTGCCGATTTGGGCTTTATAGTGGAACCGAACGTAATCCATAATATTGGATATTCAACGGGGGATGTAGGTGTTGGATGTGGTCACCGAACCTCCGGGGCTTAGGCCGAAACATATCGATTGCGTTCTTTTAATTTTGCACTTTATTTTTAGTAAACAAACTTATACTTTCTGTTCTTGATCTAATATCGTATGTCCTGGTCCAACAGTGGTATCAGAGTCATTGGAAAAGGGGAGCAAGTTACCTGGATTTTGAAGCAGAAAGGCTGATTTGATAAGGCTGTGAATTTTTGGAATTGCTATTAAGCAAAATTGCAAAAACAAATAACGAGTTCTAAAACTCGCTGGGTGAAATCTTTCTAAACTTTTGTTAAGTTACATTCAAGACTTTAGGGTTTATTGATTTTTTCCTTGATTTACCGTGTACTATTAAACCCCCTTGATCTTAGTCTTTGTCCAAAGGTTCCTGTAAGGCCTTGAGAATTTGAGATTAATAAAGTACGGGTGTGCACTTGGAGAATCTTGTTGGGGAAATTTATGAAACATAGTTAATGTGATCTCTGTTGCCTTGATTCTGTTTATTCTTTATCTGTGACTGATAACTGAAATTCTTGTTTTACTACGTGTACTTCTGTGAATTTCTAATAGACACATCTTTGAACTCTTACTGTTCTTTGCACACTTTCAATAATTGGCCTTGGTTTGTAAGCTTTATTTGTTTTAAAAACTATGGCCTCTACAAAATTTGAAGTCAGTCAATTTGATGGAAAAATTGATTTTACTTTATGGAGTCAAAAAATGAGGGCTATTTTAATGCAAATGAAATGTGTGAAGGCCATAGACAATAGTTGGTCTGTTGATATGATTCCTGCAAAGAAATCTGAACTTGAAGAAGTTGTTTGGAGTACCATGTTCTTATATCTGATTGAAAATGTTATAAGATGTATTGGTGAGACTAAAACTGCCTCTGAACTGTGACCAAACTGCATGCCCAGTATGTGACCAAATCTACTCTAAATAAGTGTTTATTGTTAAAAGAATTCTTTTCTTTCAAAATGGATCCTTCTGTTGATTTGGATGAAAACCTGAATAGATTTACAAAACTTACTAAAGACTTGGCTACCTGTGATGAAAAACTTTCAAAAGATCAGATAGCTGTGGTTCTGTTAAACTCCATAAGTGACAAATATAAGGACATCAAGGTAGCTTTGGAATATGGTAGGGAAGATCTTACCACTGATATTATAATAAATTCCTTGAGAAATAAAGCTCTTGAACTAAAATCTGATTTTAGTAACAATCACACTGGAGACTGTCTGCTTGTGAAAGGGAAACCTTTTGGTAAATCAAATTTTCATCCTAAACCTTTTTCAGAAAATAAAAACAGATTTCATGATAAATATAATTCCAAAGCTAAGGCTAAAGGAAAGAAATGCTATTACTGTGGAAAATTGGGTCATTTTGCAAAAGATTGTTTCAAAAAGAAAAATGATTTGAAAGATAAATCTGATGAAGGGACAAATGTCTTGGTTTATAATAAGGCTAAGTCTAATTTTGGTTTGGTCCTTGTAAATATGGAAAAACAACTGAATGATGAATGGATTTTAGATTCAGGTTGTTCTTTCCATATGTGCCCTAATAAAAATTGTTTTCTTGATTTTAAAGGGACTGCTGGATGGCAAGTTATAATGGGAAATAGAGACTATAAAACTGTTATTGGAAAATGGAAAAGTTTTGTTTCTAAAAGAATCTAGGTATATACCTGACTTAAAGAGAAATTTGACGTCCTTAGGTATGTTAGATGATATGGAGTTTAACATAAACATGGGTCAAGGACATTAAAATTCTTAGGGGCAATGATTTAATCATAAGTACCCATAAGAGACATGATCTCTATTTCTCGAAAGCCAAACCCTTGCTTGGTTTAAGTGCTTCTGCTGTTTCTGATAATTTTACTCTTGCTAAACTATGGCATCATAGACTTGGTCATGTTGGGAAAAATGCC
The DNA here is from genome assembly GCA_035079005.1 of Fraxinus americana. Lineage (NCBI taxonomy): Eukaryota > Viridiplantae > Streptophyta > Magnoliopsida > Lamiales > Oleaceae > Fraxinus > Fraxinus americana. The sequence continues at coordinate 4,563,145 of CM068717.1, read as the reverse complement.
CTAAATTTTTTACAAACAAAAGGGGTTTTTGGAAAACAAAATCTTGGTGATTTTGGTTCTTGTGAACAATGTATCATGGGTAAACAAGTCAAATTGCCTTTTCCTACTGGAATTCATAAATCAAAACAAATTCTGGAATACTTACATGCTGATTTGTGGGGTCCTGCTACTGTTTGTACTATGTCTGGATTTAAATATTTTCTATTGATCATTGATGATTATTCTAGAAAAATCTGGATTTTCTTACTAAAAACTAAAGATGAGACTTTCTCTTTTTTCAAAAATTGGAAAACTCAAATTGAAAATCAGACAGAACACAAAATAAAATTTCTGAGGACTAACAATTGTTTGGAATTTTGTAATGATGATTTCAATAACTTGTGTAAAGAAAGTGGCATTATGAGACATAGAACTGTTACTTATACTCCTCAACAAAATGGAATAACTGAAAGAATGAATATGACTCTATTAAATAAAGTTAGATGCATGCTACTTGGACCTGGATTGCCTAAAATGTTTTGGGGTGAAGCTATTAAAACTGCTGCATATTTGATTAATAGAAGTCCTACTAAAGTTTTGAATTTTGATGTGCCTAAATCTGTGTGGTATGATGGTTCTGTGAATTATTCTCATTTAAAGGTTTTTGGGTGTACTGCTTATGCTCACCAAAATGTTGGGAAATTGGAACTTAAATCTCTTAAATGTGTTTTCTTAGGCTATGATGAACATGTTAAATGATATAGATTGTTGGTTGATAAGTACGTTTTTACATACTTATTTTACTGTCAAAACATGAGCAATTATTGATTAATATGTTGGAATATAGCTTAATTCAATGCAATTTATGTTTTGCAGGACAAGTGATGAATGTAGCGGAAATAAGGAGAAACAAGTGAAAAATGACCAGAATGGAAGAAAGTGAAAGTTCAGGCACTAAAGTGCAAATACTCAAAAATTATGTCGGGGCTCACGATGAAGGTTCGAGAGTGTTAAGGGTCGATTGGAAGCAATTAGAAGTCAAAAATGAATGGAATATTATCAAAATTAATTTCCAATTCGCACAAGATATATTCCAGATTTTTAGCCGAAAATTGAGACCCATTTTTGGCATAGTAAAAGTCAGAATTGGAAAAGAGCTATTTCTAACAAAGTTGTATATCTTCAAATTATCTTTTTAACGCATTTTGAATCATCTAAATTGGATATCGGAAGAAAAAGTTATAACCAAATTACTAACTGCTGTGCAGAGACAAAAAAATCCGCGCGCGAAAGTAACTTTCCTTATTCGATTAGAACTCTTTTGGAAACCAATTTGGACGTGATTTTCATCCAATTTCCGACTCTTACAAATACTTAACAGCAGAATACATATGGGGAAGGCCCCCATACACCATTATTCTTCTTTTTGGCTCAAGAAACTCATGGAGAACTAAAGATCTTGATGAAACTACGAAGGAGCTCGATTGGAATTGGTGATTTCATGTCTTTTATTCATTTAAATTGATCTTTTCATTGTCAAACAATGCTAGAATTTAGATTTTCATTCTCTTGAATTTATATTGAAATCCGTTTAATGTTTACAAGATTTTTCATGGATTCAATCATACTTTTTCCATTGTTCAATCAAACTATTTATTGAGTTTCAATTTCAATTATTTATTGTTGAGATTGGTTTAACAATTATTATATCCTTCATAGATCCAGTCATGCTTCTTCTATCGTTAGATTAAACTAGTTGTTGGATTTTAATCTCAATTTCACTTTATTAGCGGATTGATTACTGCCTTATGCTTGATATATATGGTCGATCTTTGATCTTATTCCAATAAAATTGTGTGAATATGTCTTAAGTCTAAATTCTAGGATTACATTTGTAAATTAAATTGATTTTCACGATATATCTTTCGATTAGAGTGTCGGGATGAAAGCCTCTAATTGTGTTATAAAAATGAATAATTGATATGATTGATCCAATCCAATTGAGGGAATTTCGACGCTTCACTGTTTCGAATTATTGATTTTAATTTCACCTTTCAACATTAAATTTTATTACACATTTGAGAGAACAATTCAGCCTTTTTGATCATTTAAATATTCTTCCATCTCCCTGTGGATACGACACCCTAAAACTGTGCTACAACTACCGCGTTATTCTTTAGGCGTAATCATTGGTCAAATATGAAAAGGGGTATAAAGTGATTGTTAAAAAGGATGTTATTTTTAATGAATCTTTAATGCCATGTCTGGAAGGAAAAGATAAGAGTTTGACTGAAAATGATGTTCAAATTGAGGTGGAGTCACCTCATACTGAACTTTCAAATTCTGTACCTCTAGTAGATGGAGTTGACACTCCAACTAAAACATATATTGATCAAGAAATTGATCAAACCCCTGAATCTGATTCTGCTGCTCTTCCTACTGATGAGTATCAGTTCACAAGGGATAGGGAAATGAGGCAAATCAGACCATCTACTAGATTTGACAGTGATGATTTTGTTTCATTCTTTACCTATCAAGAACATTTTGAAAATGAACCAAACTCCTATGATGATGCCATAAGATGTAAGGAAAGTAAAAATTGGATTGTTACCATGGAAGATGAAATGTCCTCACTTTTGAAAAACAAAACTTGGGAACTTGTTGAAAGGCCTAAGGGACAGAAATTAATTGATTACAAGTAGATTTACAAAATAAAACAGGGGGAAGGGGATAGTAAAACCATTAGATACAAAGCTAGACTTGTTGCAAAAGGTTTTACACAAAAAGAAGGTATAGATTATACTGAGATCTTCTCCCCTGTTGTGAAATACTCTACTATTAGATGTTTACTTGTTTTAGTTGCTCATTTTAAATGGGAACTTAAACAATTGGATGTTAAAACTGTTTTTTTATATGGTGATTTAGATGAAATTATCTATATGAAACAACATGTTGGTTTTGAAATTGGAAATCTTGATTGTACTGTTTGTCTGTGAAAAAGGTCCATATATGGTCTGAAACAGGCCCCTAGACAATGGTATAAGAGATTTGATAACTTTGTATTAAAACTTAGATTTAAAAGAAGCCAATTTGATGCATGTCTGTATTTTAAAGGTGATGGAGGTGAACATTGTCTTTATTTGGCACTTTATGTGGATGATATGCTTCTTGCATGCTATGACAGAGCTGGAATTGATAATATTAAATTAAAGCTAAAGTCTGAATTTGACATGAAAAACCTTGGCTCTACTAGAAGAATTTTAGGCATACAAATTTGGAGAAATAAAGAGAAAGACTTGTTATTTCTTAATCAACATGATTATGTGATTAATATTTTGAAAATGTTTAATATGAATGATTGTAAACCTGTTACCTTGCATATGTCAAACCATTTTAAACTGTCTTCTAAATTTTGTCCTAACTCTAAAGAGGAATATGCTAGAATGTCAAAAACACCTTATGCAAATGCTGTTGGTTCTGTGATGTATTTGATAATTTGCACCAGACATGATCTTGCTTTTGGAATTAGTATATTGAGTGGGTTTATGAGTAACCTAGGAGAAGAACATTGGAATGCTCTAAAATGGTTATTTAGATATCTTAAAGGCGCTACTAATCTAAGTTTAATGTTTAAGTCTAGTAAAAATGATGTTATCTTGAGGGGGTATACAGATTCTGACTTTGCTGGTGATAAAGATAATAGGAGATCAACTTCCTCTAATTTTTATACTTTGTGTGGTACTGTTGTGAGTTCGAAATCTCAGTTACAAAAGGTTGTAGCTTTATCTTCCACTGAAATAGAATATATTGCTACTACATATGCTGTTAAAGAAGGAATTTGATTAAATGGATTGATTTCTGAACTTGATTTTTCTGAAAATGATATTCTGTTATTATCTAATAACCAAAGTGCTATACATTTGAGCAAAAATCCTATATTTCATGATAGAATAAAACATATTGATATCAAATATCATTTTATAAGAGATATCATCTCCAAAAGGGTTATAAAAATTGGTAAAGTCCCCACTCAAATCAATCCATCGGATATGAGAAGTAAAGTAATTCCTTTGAATAAGTTTTTAAACTGTTTGAAACTGTTATCTGTTTAATCTTTGTGATGTCTATACATGTATTTTTTGAGCAAATGAAAATAATATGAAATTGTGTTCTGGACTACACTATGGCCCAAATTCTGGTAGCAAGGTGGAGAATGTTGGAATTGAATGGGGTTCAATTGGCTGCTTCCAAATTTGGTAAAATCGTGTTTTGGCAAATGCAACTCTTTTATTCCAGCTTATCACTAGATGTGTGACACGTGGTCGAGATGTGGCCATTCGATTTACTTCTGGATGGTTCTTTTGCTTAATGCCATTTCATTTGACATTATCTCGAAGGGTCATTATTCTAGGGTTTCATTCATCTTCATGCTTTCTCTCTGGCTGCGCTATTTTCGAATACTCCTCTCTGATTTCTCTCTGTAAATCAAATCCTTGATTTGAGTTTGTATTGTGTAAGAGAGTAATTCCTTTGTGGAGATATTCTGAGTGAATATCTGTGTGTAGTGTTCGTGTGGCTGTGTAGTTGTTCCTGTTGATTTAGTGTTCGATTCTTTGTGATTCGAGTGGATTAGCTGCTGTATAAGTGAAAGATAAGTGTTGTACTTTCTTTGTGATTGTTCTGAACATTTTTCTAACCTTTGTTGTCGATTTGGGCTTTATAGTGGAACCGAACATAATCCATAATATTGGATGCTCAACAGGAGATGTATGTGTTGGATGTGGTCACCGAACCTCCGAGACTTAGGCCGGAACATATCGATTGTGTTTTTTTAATTCTGCAATTTATTTTCAATAAACAAACTTATACTTTCTGTTCTTGATTTAATATCGTGTGTCCTGGTCCAACAGTTATTTTTTGCTTTTTATAAAAGAAGTTAAACATGTTCTTAAATTATTTATATGGATAAGGTTGTAACTTAACTCTGCATGGTATAATATTAAAACGTGAACATACCACGTTAAAAATAAGATAGTACATGGTTGGGTGACGTCTAGACATTATCCATTTTTTTGACTTATTGTCCAAACGTTAAAAGATACTATGAGAGATAATTATTCTAGCTAGCCAAATTTGTGTTGGTGCCAACTATTAGGAATATAATTTATACCATTGAACGTTTCTTTGTCAAGATTTTCTACTAGAAATTCTCATCTACCTTAAATAATTAGCATAAATCACGGTAAAGTGGAGTTCGAGAAAATTCACAATAGGACCTCAAGAAAAATAGAAAACTGAGTCTTATTTTCAACTTCATTTCGCTACTCCAACTTATCACAGATGGACAATGCATACTTTTTTATTTTATAAAATCGGTTAATTTATTTTTTACTTCATAATTTTGATTCGAAAAATGATTTTAGTTTATGATTTAAGTTTCAAAAAGTGCAATCAAATTGGCATTTCTTAATAACCTAATCATTAATATCAGCAACTACAGCGAGTGTGTGTACACGCACACGCACACGCACACGCACTTTTATATAATAAATATGTAGTGGAAATATCTATAGTAAATTGATTTAAAAAATGTGTGGTGTTCAAACAAATTTTGTTCGACTTTTCGGTAATTAGATATAGTCAATGTGCACACGCACGCACACTTTTGTTGATGATAATCTCGTGTTAATTTTACAGTGTCTTTAGTTTCTTAGATTAGACTGAATTAACAACCAAAGAATCCTATTGAGCACCAAATATTTATAGAATGTACTCGCGCATTTTAACCGTGTTGATTACAACTCGACTTGGACAGTACCATCTACCACAATCCGAGCCTGCAATTTTTTGATGTTGCGTGCTTTCAGATTCCAAACCCTGTTAGATTCCATTAAACTAATAAATATGTCTTTCTTTCTTAATCTAATAATCAATTATTTCAAGAATCAGTGTTGTAAAAAAGGCTCTGTTGGGTTTTTTGATGTCCAATAAATCTGAGCGATGATGTTAAACCGGTTTGTAGTTTGGATTAGATTTCATAGGCCTCGGCCGATGATTGAAATGAAATGTCGACACCACAATGAACGAACTATTCGGACAACCTAAGTGGGTCATTTGAAGTAGCCTAATTCCATTAGTGTTGCTCATGACCCGACCCATAACCTTGGACGACTTTAAGGTTGAAAGCCCACTTAGTTATCTATTGGGCCCCTTTGTGTTTGACCTAAAAGCCCAATACCTTGCCTTATTAATATTGACCCGGTTCTTGTTTATTGAGTGTGGAAGAAAATAGAGCAGCCCGTGTGTTTTGGAAGGGAGAAATCGACTTCTACCACTTGCTTTGTGCTTGTGCTTTGTGCTTTGTGCTTCTTGGTAGCCCCTTTTCTCCTTCCTTCTCCCTTTGCCTTGGTGGATAAAGATAGTTGTTCTTCATCTTCACACCATAGCCCTAAGTGGGCTGAAATCATTGGAGCAACCGGTTGTTGGGTGGTTGTGCTAAGGAGCATTGGTTTGGTTCGTTGTGGTGTTGTCTTGGTGGTTTATCTGAGCTCGGTTATTGGTTAATTGAAGGCCCAAATTACAACAGGCTCGTGATCAAATTTGATTGCAAATTCATTATTCGTGATTGTATTTTATTTACTGAGATCAAGCTTCATGTCTCCCTCCTAAATATGACACACTTTTTTTTTTTGGGGGGGGAAATCTAGTAGGAGTTCACATTTAACATCATCTTGAAACTCCAAAAAAGAAAGAAAGAAATAATCATCCTTTTAAGTAGGCAATCTACTTTTTTCTTAGTTTTAAGTGATACAAATTACTTTTTCAAAAAATATTCTTATGACATTATCAAAATAAGTAACTCATTAAAAAAATCCATCTTGTACGCACATAAAAGAAAAATAAATTATAAACAACACAAGTAAGTAAATAAAAATAGTGGAAAATGGGTTAATCAACTCTCAAAAATCACAGTTCAAACAACAAACTGCGACTTTCTCTCTTTATAATTCGTTTATCTTCTAAACCGATATTCACACATTGTAAAAATAAAATAAAATATTACAGCAATATATATCCAATTCACCATGCAGTAAATTTTTCAGCATGCATAGAACTCCACCATCTCCTCCGATGAATCCGGCTGAGGATCACCATTTTCAAGCATCCACAGCAAATGTTCAAACATCACGACTTCACATCCAACTTTGATCGTGTCCTCGCCGTCGCTGGAATATTCCACGAGTTCCCGGAACAGGGGATTGTCCAACACGTCGGAAGTGATCATATAGCGCCGCCTTGACTTGCCGACGTAAACGGGATGGAGGTTTTTGGCAGCATTGGTGTGAGAGTACTCATCATCGTCGGAGAAGTTGTTGGTGGCAACAACAGAGCTGCTGTTGGCACGTCTAAGCTTGAAAGACTGCATTTTCTTTAGCATCGATTTCAGCTTTGAAAGTTTGCCTCCTTTTGCCATTTTTCCCCTTCTTATGGGCATTGAGAGGAGAATAGAGAAGAAGAGGTTGGGTTTTTGGGAGGGTTGAGAAAGAAGAAAGAAGTTTCGTTATTTAAAGAGGGTTGGGTAGGGGAAGGGGTATGGGTGAGAGTAGGGGTATGTATGGAAGTGAATGATACGGAAGTTATATAATTATTTATATATAATTATAATTGAATGGTCTTCCTTAAATCCCTCCGCTCGACCAACCTACATTAATTTTATTGTTTACGCTATATTTGAGTCTCTCTCTCTTTTTTTTTAATTGAAAAATGAGTTTTTTATAATGATTTTTTTAGAATACGTGGTTAAAAAATATGAATTTTTTTTAGACTTATGTAAAAATTATTTTATTAGAAAAATATGTGTATATATATACACACCGATCATCAACATCAAAATTCTAAGTATGAATTCGTAGATTGAGAACATTTAGAATAGCTCCATCTTGAAGATTGATTGAAAAATTTAGATAACAATTTGAAAATATTGGACCACTATCGAGATATATAAGACTTGGTCTGGACATACATATATATATATATATATATATATATATATATATATATATATATATATATATATATTAGCATTTGACCTAATTAAAATTATAAACAATTTTTAATTTATTACAAAGTCTAAATTAAATTTGTTACAATTAATTTCGGTGCTGGGGACCCATGTCCAGCTCTAATGGCAATTGAATCTTTTTTTTTTTTTTCCAAAGCATTAGAAAAATAAATTCAAATTTAATTAAATTAACAATGGCAAAGTCTTTGTTCTCCAAAATCAATCAACCACTACAAAATATAAAATAAAAATAAAATATATGCATTTTCTTTTTCCTTTTTTCCAAAGAACTTTATTATGAAAGCGACAAACACGTGCAATGAAGTTTGTCGTAATTTGAACATTCATATTCTAAAAAATGAATATTCCTTTTCTTTTTAAATATTAATTAATAAGGACCCTTTTCCTTTTTAAAACTCCCTTTGGAAATAAAGAAATAAGAGATAATTAGCAATTAATGTATATTAATTGGTGATTAGTATTTAATTAAATCGCCGGTGACGGTTGGTTACTTAACTTTTATATACATAAACCAAAGCATAAAATTAGGGGTGGGCGCGGTTCGATTTGGGTTGGTTTCGACCCCAACCCGAAACCAAAACCAAATTAGTCGGTTTGGAAAAATTTCGACCCAAACCAACCCACTCTAGCTCTTAAACCGAACCAACCCAAACCAAATCGGTTCGGTTTGGTTTGGTTCGGTTAGTCGGTTTCGACTTTTAAATAATATTGCATCATAAAAAATGAAAATTCATGCAAAAAATAATGTATGTCATTCAATTTAACTACTCACACTGACGCAACCAAGAACCAACACATAATCATAACAAAACCGAATCTTCATCAAACTTTTTTTCCATCCCAATAGTTCATCTTCATCAACCTGGATATGTGGTGGATATCCATAAGAATAAAAGAGATGCCAAATTACGTTTACTACACTTAATTAAATATGAACTGCTAAACATATTACAATTATTTCTTTCTTCCATCTCAATAGAAGGCATGATATGATCAGAATTGAAAATAACCAGAACTAAGTATAATCCAAAACCAAGCCTAAGAAAATAACCAAAACTAAGCATAATCCAAATTCAAGAGTAAGAAAATAAAATTTATGTTACAAGAAAGAAATTCAAGCACAATGTCTAGATTTTAGGAAAATAAATATCCAGGAAAGTAAAATTCAAATTCCAAAAGTTTTGATTTTGACTTTTCTTTTTTCAAAAAAAAAAAAAATAGAAATATGTATAAGTGGGTTGGGTCGGTTAACCAGTGGTTTAAGGCTTTAAACCATGACCAAACCGAACCATCGTGGTTTTGATTAAAATAAAACCAAACCAAACCAATAACTATGTCAAACCAACCCAAACCGACCCGAGTCGGTTTGGTTCGGTCGGTTTGGTCGATTTTTCGATTTTTTTGCCCACCCCTACATAAAATAATTTAACATACGTGTGGTATCATTTGTTTGACTTCATGTCTTATTATGCAGTTCATAGAATGGCTAACATTTTCAAATATTCACCGAATTCAATCATTTAGATTAGATAAGGTTAAGCAATGGACCTAATAATATTTTTTTAAATATCGAGTCCATTCGAGTTTAGTCTATGACAACAAATATGTTATCTACGGTTCATAAAATTCAACAACCTTTTTTTTGGTGGTCGGCTTTGCAAGAGGTGAATATGTTGACCTATGGTCAAATCGTATGTTTTGATTATAACAAACAATTTGTGTTTATCTCTAACCTAATCTTTAAATTGATTACACGTTGGAAAATGGAGTCAAAATTATTGAATGAGAAGTTGTCGATCAAGGAAGCTCAAACGAAGATTGATCGAGCACTCATGAAGACAAGCTTTACGTATCAAGCAACAAATCGAACACTTGCGCCAAAATTAATCGAAAACTTTATAACTAGATTTCTTTTGGCTCGGTTGTAAAGGTAAAACACTTTAATTCTTGGCAAATGATACTTTGCAAGCTCAAATAATGGTTTTCTCGTGCACAACAACACTTACGTCATGAAAATGATTTCACAAAATGATTTTCAAAAGGAAGTTTTTCAACCCATTTTTTGAAAACTATCAAATCTAACTTACTTTGAAAAATTGAGTAAAAACATCATTATTTATTACAGATTGACTCAAATCACCTCTGGTAATCCGGACATCCGGATGGCGAACCGAACGTTCGGTTTGCCAGCAACAGTCGATTTTTTGACCGTTCTGATAGAGTTCTTTAACGGCTAGTTTGGGTCATCCGGTTCTGAACCGGACGTCCGATGGTCATCCGATTTGGCAGAGTTATTGACGTCTTTCAACTGCTATAAATACCAATTCACCTACCATTTGAAAAATAACTTTTTGAGCATTCAATTGATATTCCTTTGAGCTAACTTTGTATTCTCATATCGTTTATTATCAAATCATTTTGCTCTTGAAACATCTTTGATCAAAGTTAATTCTTGAAAACCTTTTTATACATCAACGATTTACACACAAAACACTTGAACTTCATTCATTGCCATCAATTAAAGTGTGTGCCTACTTCTCTTCTTATACTTAACCTTGTATTCATTTTTCACTGAGAAGAGAAGACTTCATTTGTAAACTCATCTTGAAATTGTGGGTCGTGTTGAGGTCTAAAGTTCAACATTGTATAATGATTGATGCTCCTTGTTTGTAAGTCATTGGAAGCGTTGTAAAGGATTGGATTGCACCATAAGTCAATCAACATAGTGAAAATGCATTGTTCGTGTCGGAGAGTTTGGTAACGGAGGACGTAGATCATGTTTGTGATTGAACCTTCTTAACAACATCGTTTGCATTCTATCCCTTTTACCTTTTTTTTTTTTGATAATCAAGAATTGCATTCATGAGAGAATCAACGATTACAGACGATTGTTAAGCCAAATAGCTTGAGAGATAGAGTCTGGAAATCCCTCCCACCACATTTGAATGGACTCCACTTCCCACGCATGTCTAGCTAGTTCATGAGCTACCACATTCCCTAGTCTACTTACATGGCATATTGTTACATCCATAAAGGAAAACAAAAGGCGTCTAATATCAACAATGATTGAGCCCCAAGGAGACAGGGTATTAGATTCGGCGTCATTGAGCTGTGAAACAACTAAGAGGCAATCTGATTCAAAGACTAAACGAGATATTCCCATCGGCATAACAAGCTAAAGCCCTCAAAGTACTGCAAGAAACTCTATTATTTATGGATCGGCCACTTCCCATTCTCCTTTTGAGGCAACTATTAACACCTTTCCTGCTTGGTCCCTTAGAACAGCACTGATCCCCACTTTGTGAAGGTGATGAAAAGTCGCACCATCTACACTCAGTTTCAAAAAAATTGTCGGAGGAGCTTTCCAAGCACAAAAGTTATTCAAAGCATAGCCCAATTGAGTTTTGACCCCTTTTACTTTGTGCAAATTACGTTTGTTCCACCTACTCACTTATTTGTGTTGTCTTCTACTATTTGCTTGCTTATTACATTACGAAAAAAGATTTTATAACCAATTCACCCTCCTCTTGGTTAGTCAATCTTGGGTTTTCAGAATATTCATGGTCCATTGTTTATTTTTAACGATGAAATAACAACTCTGCTACAATTCAATTTCATCGAAATATACTTTTATTTATTAATTGATAGATAATTAGTATAAAATTAAAGTTTAGGTAATTATAGTTGTCATAAATTTAATTTGCTACATTAAAATTTTGATTATTTTTCTATACTCGTGTTATCGTTCACGTGAAACCTATTTCACTTTCATAGCAATCTGAAATTTATGGTTTCATATTCGAACGAAGAACTTTCATCGTTAAAACAGAATGGATTACGAGACAAACTTATAAATGATTGTAAGTAAAAGTGGAAGAAATATAATCTTGAAGCCATGGACTTTGCCCCCAAAATTTCCTCTTTTTCTTCTTGCTTAAACTTCAAATTGAACCGTTTGGCAGGTCTTTTGAAAATTCAAAAACTATTTTCAGACTAATAACAATTTATTTTTAAATATGCCCGAATAATTTTTTGGAAGCGTTTTGTTTAACTGGAAAGAATTTTTAGAGGATGACCTAAAGGCTTGTTTAGCAACATCTTTGAAAAATCAGAAGTTATTTCTGAGATTAAAAAATTGCTTTTGAACTCATTTAAATAATTTTTTTGCAGTATTTTGTTTTGACTAAAAAAATATTTTTGAAGATTCAATTGAGTATTTTTGTCTCCCAGAAGTGTGTTTCTAACTGTCCAAGGGCTCATGTATATGAACATTATTTTAGGGCTTCAGCGGAATCATAAAGAGGCCTAATGGATTTTATGGCCCAATGGATCGAACTTGCCCATCCGTTTTTAACCCAATTAGTTATTAAAAGCCTTACTAACTCAGCATGAAATGTCCTGACTACCTAAAACCCATTACAACCAACTGGGCTGCCATATGCCTATCTCTTTGGTAGGCTAATCTAATTGATAAATAAAGAGTTATTTGCATGTTTCATCTCCAACTTTTCACAAAGGTAACAAATATACCCCTGACCAATTTTATTAACGCAAATCCATCCTCAATCTTTTGGGAATTAACTCCCTCTTAACAGATTATGTCCCTCAACCTTTTCATTTATAAATTGATGAAATTCAGTGATGAATATTCCCAAGAAATATGTGAACAAGAAGTTGGTTCGGTTGTAGTTGTGGATTATACTAAATGTATGATTAAAACCGATTCAATTTATAAATTTTCTATTTATAACTATTCGTAAATTTAACAAATCTGAGTGCTAATATTTATCTTTCCTTCTCTTTCTTGTTACTTATTATTTATTTTCTTATCCGAATGCATATTGATTGTACGTTTAGATGGAATGAGTTGATAAAATTTTTAATATTTTGCTCTCATTCTCACTCGCTCCCTTGTTCCTTAATTTTTGTTTCACGTGTTATTATTATTGTCTCCTATTAAACAACACTAGAGATGAAATTACAATTTCAGACGAAATTTATTGGAGATTAAATTTTAAATTAATGGTCTATTCATTTATCAGAGAGACCAGAAGTATTTTATTTATATTATGCCAGAAAATGCTCTTAAAGATGAAATTTGAATTTGAATAATGTTAATTATCATTAGATATCTTAGATGTCTCTAATTGATTTATCATTTTAATTGCCATCTTAAATGTATAATTTAAAAAGATATATTAATTAATGTCTTGATAAGCACAACATACGATGAATATTATAAGAATGAAATATTTTAGTTTTTTTTTATTATTAATAATTATATGACGAAATATTGATTGTGTTTTTTCAAGGTAATCTATAAATTGAAAAGGACAATCTTGTTTCTTGGATAGAATTGGGGCATTTCCTACTTGGCTGCAGGCTACTTTCTTCTTTCAGCTGATCATTCATCTCTCACTAAATCGAACGGCCAGGATTTGTTAGATGATGTGTATTTCGTTGACCTGCAACTCGCCGGAGTCCTCCTCCGCCTATCGGAGGTTTCCAGCGGCGGTGGAGGAGGGTGTCGCCCTGGCTCTTTGTCGTCGTCTTCCACGTATTCGATCGGGAAGAACAGCGATGAATCAGACGGCGATGGGGAAGAGGTACGGAATGAATATAAAGGAGGGCCATTGGATGGGTTCGATGCTTTGGAGAAAGTTTTCCTATAAGGTACATATTTGTTTATTTTTTTGAGTTCATGTTCATTGTTAAATAAGTTTTGGGGAATAATTTAAAAAGATTAATTTTTCTTTTAAATTTGACGTTCCCTTTTTTCATTTTTAGTATGTTTTAGGGTTTTCATTGTTTCCTCTTCGTTGATTTTGTTGTTTAATTGCATGAAGAGTATCTTTTTTACGAAAAATAATGAACCTATGCGCGGCGAAGATAAATAACAGTTACATATATAAAACAACAGAAATGATCTAATGTGCACCGGTGCTCATCTTATCCTAAGCACCGATGAGTTGGCACATTAATTCATTGGTGGATAAAGATTTTGTGAGTTCCAATCCACCAATAAATATTAGCCAACTCATTGGTGCTTAGGATAAAATGGGCACCGGTGCTCATTAGATCATTTCTGTATAAAACAAAGTCAATGGTTTTGTTTGGTATCTTGTCCATATGTCCAACTCATCAGAAGTTTGTAATCAACATAGCTCGATGCCACTGTATTTGAACCTTGGTTTCACATCGCTAGGTAAAAGCTTGTTCGAGATCAGTTAATAGCAAAACAAGTCCGTTTCCAGTCAAGAGTTGTTTACTCCGGGGAAAGCATTGGTTTGGGGGTTCTTCACAGTGCGTTCAGTGAGGGTAGCTTCTGAGACTAATTAGTTTTCATTTGTCGTTCTAACGAATGGGGTTGACACTTGAACTATAGATAACATGGTGCTCACTTGATCAATGAATTATCTTTCTTCAGTTGTAGAGGAGGCAGTACCAGTGCTTTTCTCAGATAGTCAAACAAGGGAGGGAATAAAGAGGTGAATCGATAACTGATGACTTGTCTAGTTGAAGCTTCAACATTTTGATGTTGTAGAGTTCGAAGAGTATTGAAGCCCTGGCAAATAAGGAAATATACAGGAACTTGCTGCTATACAAGCTTGACTTACTTGTTTGGTATTCTTTTAACGAATGAAGCCATGTTTGAATTTAATTTAAAGATCATTAAGAATTCAAATTCAGTTTGGAAACCTATTTCTGTTTCAGCTTGATTTGGCCCATCTGCATCCATACTAATGAGTGCTTGGTTTTTCCAAAGATTATAAAGAATAGAAGTTAAGTTAGGACAACCTGTTTTAATCTTTCAGCTGTCTGGCTCTTTAGTAACATACTAATGAATGCTTGTTTCTATGCAGTGTGGACATAACACTGAATATTTATGTTTTCTTGATAACTATGAAGGAAGATTTTATATTTATGCATGTAACATCAAATTATATTAATTTTTTTTTTAAAGGTAATCAAATATTTTATTAATCAATGTATAATACACAGGAAGCGAATTATTAATTTAAATCGGAAAGTAACAACATTAAATTAGGCAACCCATCTATATGCCTAGTAGTTGCAACATTAAACTAAGTGTACAATGTAAAATAAAATAATTCCCTATTCTGCTCTATTGTCCGTGATTGACCTTCAAAACATGGACTGTTTTGTTCTCTCCACACACACCAAACGATACAGCCTAGAATAAGGTCCCATACAAATTTGCTATCCTTGTCTCGAAAGTTTCTCCTCCATGTATTTAACATGTCCTCCATACGCCTCGGTAACACCCAATCCATGTGTTGCGATACCAGAATATCATTCCATAGTAAACGAGCAACATCACAATGAAGGAATAAGTGATCAATCGTCTCCCCATTCCTCTTACACATATAGCACCACTCTGTGACATAAAAACCCCTTGTACAGAAGTTATCTACCGTTAACACACCAATACGTCGACCAGCATCCATGTAGTAAAAATGCACGTGTGGGGGCAATTTACACTTCCAAACCATCTTTCGGGGAAAAATCTCTCTACATGATTCAATAAGGATCTAAGATAAGTGCGAATCGAAAAATACCATCTCGTGTCAACACTCATACACTACAATCACCTTCTCACGCCCCCGATATGTACACAAATCGTATAAAGATGTCAAAAACGGCGCATAATCATCCAATTCAGTCCGGCCGCAAACTCAGGCCAAAAACAATGTTCCAATTAGAGCTCCCATTATGGATATGTAAGATATCGTTCACCAGCATACGGCTCCAATGTAATACGGTACAAAGAAGGAAATCCTACCTTAAGTGGTTGATCTCCACACCAACAATCATCCCAGGCGATGTATTTCCATTTCCCGCTACAAGAGACAATCGATCCTGAAAGTCGTTCCACCTCGCCGGATATGCGCCACAAACTCACCCCATAAGAACCATGTCTCTCACCCGAGCACCATCCCCTCCAAAACATCCTATTTTGCCCCTTTATAATATCTCTCCAAAAACTAGGGGTGTCCAAAAGTCTCGAACCGAATCGGACCGAATCGAATCGAGTGGTTCTTCATAAA